>OV815289.1:23304319-23915690 GCA_929108145.2 Limnephilus rhombicus | reverse complement strand
CCAACAAAAATTAACTTACGTTTTTTTTTTTTTTTTTTTTTTTTTTTTTTATTATAGCGACTATATAGAAAAATTTTACATACAAAATGAAATGTGAAATTAAGTACAAAATATTGTATTTCTTAGTCCTCCTCACTAGGGGGTCCTGTGCCGAGGAGGACTAAAGTTATTCAAATATAGTTCATTTGTCTTCTATGTCGTTTTTAGCGTCTTCGCTAGGGTTTTCTCATTGACCTCTTTAAGCCATATTTTTATTCTTGATTTGTATTCAATTGGATTTTTATTAGTTTTATGTCTTGGGGGAGGATGTTATGGAGTTTTGTTGCAAAGTATGTATAGTTTCTTTGTCCAAATGTGGTTTTATAACTTGGAATATTTTTTATATCATTTTTATTCGATCTAGTGTTATGCACACTAGATCGAATGTGACTTCACATCAAGCTTAGTTCTCTTTTCTTTAGGAATATGCACCATTGCCATTACATAGTATAATGTCGCTCGCGCTGTCTGTACGTTTAGATCTTTTAAACTACGCGACGGATTTTCATGCGGTTTTCACCAAAAGTGTTTATAATAATAATTTAATTTAATTTTTACCATTTTTTTTTTTTTTTTAAATTTAGATATATAGTACAGTGGTTTTATATAAATTACATATCGGTACACAAATTATTTAAAATTGCAATCTCACCAAAGAAGAAACTAGTTCTTGTGCTTGATGAGCGAGTTACACTAATTATAACAGAAATAGAATAACATTATGCAATAGGTAAGTATATAATGGGAACAATTGAAACTTCTGGATTATCTATAAGTGTAGGTGTACATACATGGGATACGGTTACATACTAAAATATTATGCACTTAAGTGAAATTCGAAAAATCTAAATAAAATATAGATGAATATAGATTGATAATACATAGAAAAAAAGACAAAAACAGGTAATTATTAAGTTAATTATTCCCGATGAAGTTTGAGTTTCAGTTTATTGATGTCTTTGGTTTTTTTTATTTCAATCGGAAGGTTGTTGAAAAACTTTATTCCTAAATAGATATAATTGTTTTGCATTAGTTTGGTATTAAATTTTGGTATTTTGAAGTTGTCTTCATATCTTTTTGATTGATGGGTTTCAAATTTTTTGATGATATTATCTTTGTAAATTTGGATAATTGAAATTTCATTTTACATTTTATTCATGAGGAAGGTTTGTAATTTGTCAAGGTTTTGCGTAAATTGTTTGAAATTTATAATATATATGGGCAGCGGGCTGGCAAGCGGGCGGTGTGGATTTGATATGAATGTAAATTAACAGATGGCGTTGTCAATGGATGGCGTTGTATTTCATTAGCCACAGCAACGTGTGGCCGGGTCTGCTAGTCAATAATAAACATTTTTTTTACGGTAGCCAAGTACTAAATCGGCCAGTACTGCGGATTTGATACTGAAGTTCTGGGAATACCACTTTACTGAGGGTGCCTAATTACAAAGACAATTGACATCCTTCTACTCTCAAATTAAACGTCAAGGCTAGGTTTGATAGTTCTCGGTTTCGGGTACTTGACAGCTACACCAAAACTAAGCGATGAAAATCACATTACGCTTAAACACCGGCCCTAGGAGGATTGACGTGCAACGCCATAATCTATATACATCTTCCCCGATGATGAACACTGTAACGCTGCCCGAAACGTTGGCCACAAAAGAAGGAAACGCAAAATGGCATAATAACCCACATATCGAAAAAGTCAAAATCTCAAAAAGAGAACCTTCAGATTTGGCATTTCACCTTCTCATAAATAATTATTTAATTGGGAAAAATACTTTAGTTAATTTTCAAGTTCTATTAAAGTTCTGTTATTATTTCAGTTCAGTGAAGCAAATAGTTTGTAATTATATTTTGATAACAGAACTTGAATAGAACATTCACAAAACTTGATAATTAACTTTGAAATCCAATGAATTGTTCAAATACTTGTTCTTATACTTTTGCGTCGTTTTAGTGAAGATTTTATTTAACATTTAAGGAATAACACACCACGATTGAAAAACCGGCCTCGCCATACAGGAAGGAGAACATTATAATTTCACTAAGGTGCCATCATTGCTGCCGGGGTATTCAACCGGTTCGGTAAAGCGGGCCGCGGTCTAAAAATCTCACGTTTCACATAGAGTAAATGGACTATTTATTTTTAATTTTAATTCCCTCGAAAATGGTGCAATACATTATTTATGAAAATTGTAGTATATTTATTTTTTACTAGAATAGATAAACGCAATTATGGTCTTTATCTTTGATAAGTTTATAGTAGATTAATTATGTATTTATTGATCTATTCATCCGAGGTGGTTGCTACGTCTGGTGGCTTAGCAGGGATTCACGGGTTCATGGGGTGTGGTTTGTCTAGGCCTTGGCCGCTTAGCAGGGGTGCCCGGGTTCATGGGGTGTGATTTGTCTAGGTCTTGGCGGCGGACACTTTTGCCCTCCTACCGCGTTACGGGTCGAATCGGGAGAGACTGGTTGAGGGAGACCTTTTAACCTCTCCAGATTACTCTCTGAACCCTTCGCCTTATTCTACAGCGAGAGATATGAATTCATTCGTTCGTCACTCCTGACTTCATTGACCTCCAGATTCCTACCCAACCCTCATACTTTTTTTGCTTTCCATAACTTCCTCTTTTTCCTTTCCTTAAAAAGACCCTCCAGACAGCATACCCAAGGATGAAAAAGGCCCTTAGCTATTTTTTTTCCTCAGAGCTTCTGTGCGAAGATAATGTAAGAAAAGGTATTCTGTATTCACATAAAATACTTTCCTTTAGCGATAACATTTCCCTCAAAAAATGCACACACACATGTATCTCATTTTTTTAACGTACTGATTAAATTTTGAATACCTATTGGCGTTATTTGAGTATCATGGCCATTTTTTGTTGTACAGGAATAATTTTTATTTTTTTATTTATCTATAATAAAATATATTTACAATGGTTTTATTTGTATGCCTGTCTCACTAGGGTATACCTGTGTCGAGACAGGCGTACAGGTATATAAATGAATATAGTAGTTACAAGGATATTTCAGGTAAAGTACATATAATGAATAGAATTAGAACAGAAGGGTGATGTATTATGTAAAAATAAAAAAATCGTCATTTTTTTTTTTATTATTACATAATCTTTTTATTAAAACATATAATTTTATTATTATAACATAATCTCTTCATAAAAAAAATAAAAAAATAAGTTTTCAACTAGCAATAATCGCACCTCGGATAAACCTCATTGGTTACGATATCGCCACTGCGCAAAGTGAATAAATATAAATGGTGTATTAAATGTGATATATTTTTATATTATATATTCATAGCCAAAGATTTGTTAATGTGTCAAATTTCTAGCTCTATAAGAATGATCATTTTTTACATAATGCCCTAAAATTTTGTACATATAGTGAGTCGTATATCTATGAATGTGAATAATGCAAAGTCTCTGTAACCTTCTCAGCTGCTTACCCCTGACGTAAAACAAATTGATTTGACATAAAATTTTTCAAGATAAATTATTATTACATTTTACTAATTATTAACCAGGCCGCGACCCCCATTTCTCCAACTTGACCAACCCTGCGGTCCCAGATTCTTGATAAAACTCACACGACTCGAACTCTTGGCTCCATTCAATCTTCACTTGTCAAACTGTTTGGTTCGTTCTAGTGCATTCCCATACTTCGCAATATTCAGTGTGTTTATATTAACATATATAATATTTTTATTTTCAAAAAACAAAAAACCAAAAAATAAAAATGATTTTTTTTTTTCATTTTCTTCATACTTTTTTTTTAGGTCAACATATTGTGCTAATTGTATGATTTCTATGTCAATTTAGTGTCACATATCCGTTACAATGCAATAGAGGTGTAAAATTTTTTTGTAATTTTTATAAATGTAAAAATTTAAAAAATATATATATCTGCATTCTTCAAAATATTATACAATATAAAAAAATTGTTATATTGTGAAAACCTTTGCACATATTATTTTTTATATATTTTTTTGTAATCCCTTATATGTAATATATAATATTATTTTATCCACGTTTCAAGTGACTTTAAACTTTTAGTGAAGTGAATTGTTTTTTTTTTGTAAAAACAAATAAAAGTGAACTTTAGTGAAAAATTCTTGGACTGTTTCAAAAAATTCTATAAAGGTAAGCTTTTTTCTAAACTTTTTTTAACCACTTTTACAAACCTGTTCTGCACTAGTTTTAGTTCAATGCGTAGTCTTACAGATTCGGTTGACGTCAACATTTTACATTTTATTTATCAACATTTTATTTATATTTTAAATTTGAAACACATTGTCAATATACTATACATATATACTCGTACTTTGGTTTAAAAAAAATGTAAAATATATCGTTGAGTAAGAAATTCTTATTAAATATTTTTATCAATCATTTTTTTTCAAATTGAAAAGTTTGTGCTAATATTTATTAAGATATCCGGTTTTACACGCGATTTCAACTCTCTGTCTCGAAAATGATTTTTCTATTTGAAATTTTTTGCCTTGTCATATTAATTGGACAGTTTTTTCTGTGATTGATACAATGTTTCTACATAAACCAACTAAAAAACTTGAATACGAATAGATATAAGGATTTTTTTGACGTTAGTTGAGGTACCTACCTACATAAATAGGATAGTAATTTATTTAAAAAAATTAAAATATAACATTAACGAAGTCACACATTAATTAGGATAATTATTGTAATTTTCCGCATGATAGTTGTTCATTTTAACGAATAATTTTTAACAGCACAATTGTGTGACGATTTACCAGCTTGTGTGCTTCCACCTCCTTAAAACATGTGTATCTTCATGACTCAGGTTCACTGCACACTTTAGGTGAAATCACCATCTACACAGTATCCCTAAAGATGCACATAATAGGTCTTCAAATTTGTTGAGACTGTACGGAATTAACAACGTTGGTGGCCTCCGTGGTGGAATTGTTACTATACTAGGCTACAATTCTGGAGGTCACGGGTTCAAATCCCGGCGTGCGCAAGTAAATTTTATTTGATAAATTTATGTTATTCACAATTAAAAATAATGTGTGATATATGTGAGAGTGGTAGACATTTTCAGTATCGCCCTGGTGAAAGACCACTGTTAAGAACTGAAATTCATATTCGGAATGGCTTAAAACGTGTTTGGTAATGAGATTTGAATACCCAGGTATCTCCTTCCTCTCACCACCACTTCCAGCCTCACAAAACACGCCAATTGGAGATGCCATAATCTCACTCAAGACAATTGGGGGCTGTTGGGACTATTGTGCGGTAATCACAATTTAAAAAAGCCCAAACACACTTCGATTAGTATTTATCAACATTTCTAATTTGGTCACGTAAGTTTTTATCATTGGAGATCTCAATTCTACTGTTGAGAATTCCATGGCTCCGTGCCATTGTAACAGATTTTTCATTCGTCCTCTGGCGCGTAATTTATTCTTCTGACACTCCTTTCTCCGTTATTCCACTCTTCATGTCAAAACCATCTAGATGTCTCTTTCTTAATCTTGTTTGTAACGCTTACATCGGCCTTGCATTCAATTGAGACCTCAACATAAATTTGTAATACGGTCATGCATGGCGCATACGCATATACTTTTGGGATATGTATAATTGTATCACGTTACCTATTCTGTTTCATGCGGTTTGATTTCATCCTTCCCTTGCCAGTATCATCGTGGCTGATTAGACAAAAATGGATCGAAATGACAATCAAGTCTCCTTCAACGGAAGCAATCTTCCCAAAATGCCCTCCATTGATACGCTTGGTGTAACTCTAAGGGACCAGTTCTGATATGGGGGCTCCATCGAGTGTGCCCTTCTGTTGAATTTGGTAGCCACCTTTTGTTCTGGAACTCCGAAACCCTTGACTCTGTGCAGAAACGGGTGGTCCTTTAGATAGATTACCCCATCTTAACAAGCGGATTGCAATTTTTAAAGCACAGGCATCAGGTAGGTACACTATCCTTTTTCTACCGGTATTACAACGAAAGATGCTTTGGGGAACTAGCGTCATTGACCCCATCGGCATCGATGCATAATTGGGAAACATGCCAAACACGCGCCCAACATATGAACACGGTTGACATTAATTTGTCACATCAGAATGGGTCGCTTATATGATTCGTTCTTGAGTTCAAAAGCTCGGCTATGAACGATTTGCCGGCCTCTGTGTTTCTTCCCTCCTACAACATTGATCTCTTCAAGACCCATGTTCACTACTTTCTCTCATCAAAAATACCCTCCTCACAACATCTTCAAAAATTGAATAGACCCTAAGGGAAATTATTTTCCCCTGGGCCTTCTGTGTGCTACAATGATTAATTTTTAACGACCGGTCAGTGGTTGAGTGGGCATAGCGCTTGGGTCCCACCCGTGTTCGATTCCTCGACTGGCTAAGTCCTCCATCACAACACAAGCAACATTTTCGGCTTTCTGTGGTGGTAGTAGGAGATTTTCAAACATTGTTGGGTTATTCGTAACCCGGGAATGTTTGTCTTTCTTTAAAAAAAAAATGTAAGATAAAAAATTACCATTTAAGATTAGATTATGAATTCTTTTGAGTATCACCTTAAAGCGACACAAATTCTATTCTCAATGGTTATCTTTCACCAGGGCGATGCTGAGAGTATCTGCCACTCTAATGCTAGCAGCATTAATTAACACGCCAATTAGGTACGCCGTTACAAGTTTTTTCAATGCATTCTATGAAACTTATTTAAAAAAAATCTAATCGCATTAATCTGATATGAAATTCGGCTTAGTAAATTGTAATGTTGAATGAACGAGCGAAATCATATGATGTTTTCTCGTTTCTCTAAATCCGATTTCTTTTCACATTCACCGTATGAGCCAATCATTCAATGTTGGACCATTCTCCAAAAAAATTGTTAAATTCTGACACAGACTATATTCTAAGGCGGGTCATTTAAAAAAAAGGTATTTTTAAATTAAAAAGCGATAAAAGGGTGCCAAATAGGTTTAATTTTTTTTAAATTTCTGATATTATCTTTTTCCTACGGATTAACTTCAAAGTATTGAAAATTTTCATTTTAAGGGGTTTATAAAAGTTACTTGAATCTTTTAAACCATATTTTGTGCAACCTTTCATAGCAAATGTAGTATATTTTTACGAAATCATTTACAAAAACTCCCCAGATTGAGTCTCGCAAAATAATGACGAAATTTGAGAGTAAGAAGGATTTTGCTGGTATTTGAATACACTGCCTTGAGATAATTTTAATTATATTCATAATTTTTTTTTTTATATAAGTAACTAAATCATAATATTCACTCTACTTCGTGTTTTATTTAAAAACAGTTGATTTTTAATAATTTTTTTAACAATTTTTAAAGATTTAACAAGGGTGGGTTTTTCTCTATTATGTGAAATTTCAATAGCAATCCGGAGGAAGAAGATGTTTATTGATAGTATTAAAAAAATACGTGATTTTATATCTTCATTTAACACCCTTTTATCACTATTAGACAAATCAAAACCAGAAAAAAAAATCCCATACAGTCGTGACCCACCCTACTGTGTACTGTATTTGTAGAATTTGTAGGGCAGAAAATATTATTTGTTTGCCTTTGAGAAACTAATATTGTCTTTAAATTTATTTTTAATTTATTAGTAAAACCTCAAATTGTAAAATATTAGGGCGCCGCATCCGCGCTCAAAAAGAAGAAGATGGAGAGATAATATGTAATTACGAATGTTGGAGGAGCGCGCTAATATTTAAAGCGATAAAATCGATGCGAAAGTTGCGCAAATGTTTAATAAAACACGACTCGTTTAAAACAGAGCAAAAATCTCGTGGAAGGTATCTTAAGTATCATTTAAAGAAACACTGAGAATTTCTTCACAATTATAACTTGTAAAATAACTGAAACAAACGTGATTATAATAATTATCGGAGCATACTTTGGGTTTTTTTTCTATCGAGGGAATTTTATATAATTTGTGTTTCAGCGTAGAACGCGTCTAGATATTATCTTCAAAAATAACATACATGTTTTTAAGAGCTTAAAAACTTCAAATGTTTAAGGCAGATATGAGGTTGAAATTCGGGTAGCAGCGGCTTAAGGCATCAGACCATTGTAAAAAAAATGTTTTGCAATGTTTTTAGTTTATTTTCTGAAAGATGCATTTTTTAAGAATGCTCTCACCAAATCTTTTAAATAAATTCAATAAATTGACGGAGATACGGCGTTTTATGTGAAACCGTTTGAAACAGTTTGTATGGTGAATTAACCTACAGCAAAACTTTGAACGCATTTTTCTCTAAACTATGTTTTTCAACCTGGTTGACAACATATTGTACATCCGATTTGCATGCACCAAGTCTTAAACTGTTTGAAAGTCTAGTCTCTATGGCACCTCTATTATTTACGGATATTCAAAATATATTTTGACAAAAATACTTCAGTAGAATGTTTGTCAAAAATCAGAATAACAGAAAGTATGCATAAATGTGAATGAAGCAAGGTGTGTGTGTCAAGATGGAGTTGTGTGACTGCATATCCTATCTGCGTACCACTGCGGGGAAACGAATCGGTTCATTTTAGTAACGCAGTTAATATAAAACTAGCAGTTAAAAACCCTCTCCGCAGCTTTTTACTGCTAGGCCCTGTATGCAGCTTTTGCTTCAGCTTCCCCAGTTATTGTTGGTGATCATTTTATAAATCCAATAGGAACTGGTTCCAAAATTTTCCCGTTCCTTGTATCCACTGTCAACGTGTCAACCAGTGATGGCTAGTCACCGGGACAAAGTAACCGGGTCGGGCGATGACGTCATATAGGTAATATACAGCCGCTTGATACAACTGAGTATACCGTCAATCTTTCGAAATCAGGGAGATACTCCAGGTTCACAAATTCGTAGAACTTTTGCCTAGGAAGGACACCTCCCTATGTGTCTTGCCGACGAAAGTGGCGACATCTTGTGACAAATTCTTGGAGTAGAAACCGAATTACAACGGTAGCTTTGTCTGAAAATTCACAAACACAGATGTTATTTGTGGCGCGGCGTGTAAGCCGTGACTTCGGACATGCAATTGAAACCGGGTTCTGAAATTCAATAACGCAGACGCTACGGTATTAATAACGTTCGATTAATGGCAAAGAATATTAAATTTAAAAATATTATTCCCATAGAAACACACCCATGAAACGACATCTCCCGTTCATACAAACAATATATTAAATTTTCATGTAGGTATCACATATAAGTGATAAAGTATGTTAGTGTGTCAAATAGTGTTTGTTTGTGAGATCTATCGCAAAGAGCAATAATTGCTGTGATATATGTACCTTACTCAATACATTGTATAGACGTTGTATATCTTTTTCTATAGACGTTGAATAGTTTAGTCAATATTCGACCAATTTAAATATACCAATTATTTGCAGATCTGTTGTTTTTGTCGCTAATGCCATATTTTCTAATATCTCTAGTTTAGTTTCTTGGATATGTTGGCATCATGGGTAACGATGTTGCTGATTTTTGAAGCGAAACTTCTATAGCACCGCTGCGATTTGGATTTCGGATGAAACGGAAATGACGATTACTGCACCTGCGACGCATCAACTGCGCTCATCGGCCGCTTTGATAATAATGTCACATTTAAAAGCTCCTATTGGTTGAGATATGAAACGGAAATTAAGCGAGGTCTGCGCTCATTAGTCGCTTTGATTATAACCTCACTTTTCAGGTATTGGTTGACATTGTTTTGGTAAAGTTTCGCTTCTACCGTATGCAAACTGCACTCGAATTTTTTATCATAAAAATAAGCATCCAACCCTATTGTTACACTCAATAACTGGTGACCGGACAATTCAGAATAATGCAAAGTCGTTAAAAGTGATGAAAAAATATGTAAAAAAAAATGGTTAAATAGGTTACGTTGGGTTAAGGTTATGGGCTATTTTTCATTTTTTTTTTCATAACTTTTAATTGATTTTCAAGTAGGTGTTGAAATTGTAAGGTTCTGACGTGTCATGGAATCCATAAATCATATCCCCTTATCTGACATATTTTCCAACCTCAAAGATAAATCCTTCAATGTTTGGGCAAAGTATTGGCATATTGCTATATATATAGATAATATCTCCAAGGAAATCAAAACTGGAAGACTCAGGTGGGCTGGACATATCCAGGGAATGAGCGAAGGAGATATTCCAAAGCGAATTATGCACCTGGGGGTCGGAGAAGAGTTGGAAGACCAAAGCTTCGATGGCTGGATGGAGTGGTGAAGGATGCAAGCACCATCGGCATCCGAAACTGGCGCAACGCAGCACAACACCGACAGTCATGGAGGCAGGCTCTGCTGGAGGCCAAGACCCGACCTGGGTTGTAGAGCCACAGATGATGATGATGATGATTGGCATATTGCTAGTCAATCCAATAGAGTCTGCTATGCCTAAATACAAATGACTATCCCATTTAAACCATAGTTTCAACAATTCTCCCATTTTTTCAAGAAATAAATTTCCTTACTTATTCGAATGAGAATTGGACATTGTTCCGTTCCTTCTCTCCTATATATAATTCACATGTTTGACTCCCCAGACTTACATTCTGAAAGAAAAGTGAAAACTTGTCCCTCTCTTAACAAATATCCTCTCTTCTATCAAGCCAAAATTAAAAATAGCTAAAATTTCCCTGCGTTCAATATTCCAAACCAATTAATTAAATTTGATTAACAATTAAACAAAATTAACAAATAAATTCATCTTCTTTCTCTACGTATTATTATAAATTAAGGTTCACGATAAGCTCAAAAATAACAGATCGGATTTTCATGCGGTTTTCACAAATAGATATAGTGATTCATGAGGAAGGCACAGGTATATAATTTGTGAAGGTTTTGAGTAAATTGGTTGAAATATAAGAATGTCTGTATGTGGCGGACGAGCGGGCTGGCAAGCGGCTGTGTATTTGATTTGTATGCAAATTAACAGATGCATCTTTATAATTTGTCGTGGTTATAAAGGTTGGGTAACCATCCAGTAGATGGCGTTGTGTTTCGTTGGTCGAGTCAGCTAGTAATTTAAATAATTTGAAATGATAGCCTTGAAAGGCGAAAACCAAAAAAAATATATTTTATTTTATTATTATAAGCAATAATTATCAGCCTGAAACACTCATCCACATTGAAAAAATCTTCCGAGAAAAAATACATGATGCCAACGGGACTTGAACCCGTGCCCTTCTGATTGCCGTTCAGCAGCTCTCCCAATTGAGCTATGGCGGCTTATCTTATACCCGCCAAATGATTCAATATATACTAGTGTTTCATTCAACAATTACTGCTTATTATATTTTTTCCACCTGAAAACAACCAACTTTATTTTTGCAAGAGAGACACTGTTAGTGTTAAATCCCTCGCTAGATGGCGTCGAGACAAATTATGTCTTCATTTATTGGGGAAATACTTAAACTTGTCAAATATTAATTATTATTTTTAATTGTTAAACTAACGTTTAAGACAAGATTTCTATGCATAGCACAAAGGGTAACAATTATTATAAGCAATCATTATCAGCCTGAAACACTCATCCACATTGAAAAAATCTTCCGAGAAAAGATATAAGACGCCAACGGGACTTGAACCCGTGCCCTTCTGATTGCCGGTCAGCTGCTCTCCCAATTGAGCTATGGCGGCTTATCTTATACCCGCCAAATGATTCAATATATACTAGTGTTTCATTCAACAATTGTTGCTTATAATAATTGTTACCCTTTGTGCTATGCATAAAAATCTTGTCTTAAACGTTTGTTTAACAATTAAAAATAATAATTAATAATAATTTTAAAAACTAATGTTTGTGTTAAATATTGCGCATGTACTAAAATTAGAGACTGACTGCAGGATATTAATTGTCAATGAGGATTTGTTTTAGAAATTTAAATTTATTCGTATACATTTGTCAGTGCGGACAAGGTTGTTTATTTTAATGGACGTTTTTTCATGTATTTTTAAAAGACATTTTCGAGTCTCAACGTAATTGAGACACTCCAATTCATTTTGGGAGATTTATAATATTTTAAGTGATATAGTGTTAGTTTAGGATTCCCATGCCATCCTTGTTTTAAAAGTGTTTCAATGAAAGGTGCTCAGAAGAACCAACATAATAATGGCGTCGGTCGACAGAGACAAACGCGTGGCCAACATTTATTAATGTATACAAATTTTACTCGAGAACGGGTCGTTTTGACGACTCGTTATAACTCGTTTAATTATGGAATAATTTACTTAACTTCTGTTTTTCCTGCCATCTTCAACATGGGTTTTGATGTTCACTCATTCCTATTCTCAAATAAAACGCTCCACACAGCATCCCCAAAGATGGCGTACCAAATAGCTTGTTTCACTTCTATCACCAAATTACGAATGCAACTAACAAAATCATAATTTATCAATTTATACAAATTTTACATGAGAACGGGTCGTTTTTACCACTCATTCTCGTGTTAACGTTTGAGTTTGAGTTGGGCTATGGAGTTATTTGTTGACTTCCATTTTTCACCTGCCTTAATGTTCACTCTTTCCTCCTTTCAAAAATACCTTACACAGCAGCCCCAAAGATGACAAAATACCAAAGATATTGAAATATAAGTAGATGTGCTACCTATCTGCAGTTTTTACTAGGTGGAAAGGCGCTTCCGGCTGTCGCCGATATTGTTTACCAATTAACAAATAAATTAAATGAATGAATAATTAACGATAAACCAAACGAACGTTAAACTAAATGTACGAATTCTTTCCGTATTATAACTATATTGGTAACCAATACTAATGCACATCTTCAAAAAATCAACGAAATGAACAAATTCTTTTCGTATGCAAACTACTCTAATTAGGGCGTAGTCCGCCGACAGTTGCGCGGGCAACATAGCATATCTCTTTTGTATTTGAATATCTTTGCAATATATCCAGTTTCACTCCTTCCATACATTGAAATGACACTCCACACAGCATCACCCTAGACAAATTCAAATAACAAACCCATGTAACGATTAACACCCCAATATGGTGGAGGACTTAGCCAGCAGAAGAACTGAAACCACTGTGGCTTGGTTGGAACCAGGCGCGTTTGTCAACTCAGCCACCAACCACTCCACGAACTAAACGAACATTAATCAACCTATTTGTCTACGTGACACGTTGTTCGACAAAACCAAATGCTAATTTCGACTCATAACCGCAATTGTATGCTGTTTTTAATCAATTACTGTGTCTTTTAGAGACCCGGATTTGAAAATTTCTTTTTACATCTGGCGACCCAAAAGCACCTGCCAAAAACCACGCCTAGTTAGCATCACCCGCCCGGAGAAAATATACAATACTCGATACTCGTATAAAATCTGTGTCGCTAGTCTTCGAAGAGGATGTTACAGATCGTTGGGTCACTCTTATTTGTTATTCAAACAATTGCTGACCAATTAATAATAACATCTTCTTAAGTCGGTTGCTCATTGCTGAATATCGTGACCCCTACTCCAATTTCCATGGTGGACAAGGCTCTTCTATTTCTCGCGACTCTGCGCCACGTGGAGAGCCAAGGATATCCTAGTAACAGACGCCAGTGATACTTGGTTACTCCAGCGCATTGGGGACCTTCTTCTGCTTTGCCAGTGACTATGAGATTCTCCAAGTTGGAGTCCTCAGTTTGGAGAACAACGTGTTCAAAGTATCTTAAGATACGTTATTTATTTATTTATTTTTATTTATTTATTTATTTTATTTATTTATTTAAACGCCCATAGGGCTTTTACATAGAATGCAGTACATTTTTTTAATTACAGTGAAAAGAATGGGTTTACAAAATACAATACACAATACAAGTAAGATAATATTTGTTAAAAACAAAATATAGGTTACATAAAATATAAGGGTTAAAAAAAAAAAAAAAAAATTTAGGTTACATAAAATATAAGCGTTAACAAAATACAGGTAACATAAAATATAAGAAACAAAATATAGTCCATAAAATATAGTAGTTGACATAAAGTAGGTAATTTTAAAAATTGTTGTTCTCATTAGTTTACGGGATAGGTAGAAATAAATAGTTGGCACATATGGCGTTTGAAGTTTGCTAAGTTCAAATTATTGTCAAATACATCCAGATTGTTTAAGTATTTGTTACCAAGACTATGCAAACGTTGTATTGGAGAATGTAAATCATAGTTCGAATGAGATGTACGTATATAAAATGTCAATGTTTGTCTAGTTGTTCTTGTAGGTACATGTAGATTTATTAATTGCAGGAGTTCACAACTGTCGAATTTAGAGTTTAATAATTTTAATAAAAAAGTTAGGTCGTTTATTTTTCGTCGGTTTTCTAATGTTGGAATATTCAAAGTATTCATTAACGACGGATAATTTATGTGCTCTAAAGGGATGTTAAGTTTAAAATTTACAAAACGTAGAAATTTTCTTTGAATTCTTTCAATAGTATGAATATGAATTTTATAGAAGGGCGACCAGACTATGGAGTTATATTCTATTAGGCTTCTAACAAGGGATGTATACAGTAGTTTAATGATTTGTAGAGATTCAAAGTTTTTAATTGTTCTTAACACAAATCCTAAAGTTTTCATACCCTTATTTGCAGTTTGTTGAATGTGAACCGTGAAGTCTAGTTTCTCATCCATTATTTATCCATTATCCATTATGTTATAGGTAGATAGTAGTTGAGAGCCTATTGTGGGTGCCTGACTCTTCCAGAATGGACACATTTGTGCGACTGGCTGTACATGGAATCCTGAGCATTTACAATAATAACATTAAAAGGTGCTATATTTTATGAAATCCTGCGTGGTTAATGGGTAGAGGCGTAGAGATCTCGAATACGAATTTAGAGATCTGGTAGCGGGTGCGCAAGTAATTTAAAACAAATTTTGTGTTCTTGCGGCACGTTCAAGAGTGGTAGATATTCTAAGTATCGCCTTGGTGAAAGACCGCCTTGCAGAATCGAAACGTATTTTAAATGGCCTTAGTTGTGTTTGGTGACCAGATCTGAATGGCCAGATATTTCCTAACCTTCTTCATTCCTACCAAATTCACCTCTCCACTTCCTTCAGCCTCACAACATTCCCCGACTGGGGATGCCATAGTTTCACTGGCTTCAGACGGTAGAGAGCATTTGGGACTCATCCTGTGCTAACATAAAAAAAATCGAGTGTGGTTCAGTAGAAGCGAAACTTTACCAAAAACAATCTCAACCAATAGGAGCCTTTAAAAGTGTGATCATAATCAAGTGGCCAATGAGCGCAGACCTTGCGTCATTTCCGTTTCATATTCATATTTTCGCGAACCCTGGAATATAACGTGCCAAAAATATTTAACATGTTACCAATTAATATAAAAAATTGCGATTCTACAAATAAATTCAGATATATGCTGAAACAATGGCTGCTAAATAGAGATAGTTTATATTAATTTATATGTGTTAATTGTTATATTCTCGATGGTTATAGGAATAATATTATGTAATGTTTAAATTGTAACTGAACATTAACATCCTGTTGACAAACTGCTTTATTGCGGTTTAACGGGATTGTACCTTGAAAACAAATAAAAAAATAAAATAATAATAAAAAAAATAAAATAAAAAACTCAACCAATATAATCAAAGTGGCCAATGAGCGCAGTTAGATGGTTCGCAGGTGCTGTGATGCGTCATTTCTGTTTGATCCAAATTCTAAATCACAAAGAGGCTAAAGAAGTTTCACTTCAAAAAATATATATATATATGTAAAGGCTTTGGCTAAGATATACTTGGCCGCAAATCACAACGAGGCTAAAGAAGTTTCACATAAAAAAAAATCTAAATATAAAGGCTTTGGCCAAGAAATACTTGGCCGCAATATACATACTATGTGTTATTAAGAAAAGAAAATGGTATTATTTTTTACAGTAATTTAAAGTGGAATGAACATATTTATCACTACAGCAAACTAATTAATAAAATCCATGAACTTCTACTTGTAACTTTCTTAACTTAAATCAACTCAAAGAAATTTACTACGTCATTTTGTAATCGAGTACGGTATTACTGCCTGGGGAGAAGCAAACGCTGCCGCCAGTTATCCAATCTTTGAAGCTCAGACATCAATCATAAAGATTATTCTAAAACTACCGATCATAAGCAGTTCGGACGAAATCTTTAAGAGGATCTGTATTTTGGAAACTAGGCAACTTTACGCCAAACACGTACTAGCATTCCTCTTCAATCCCAGTACTCTGTTTGACAATATTCAAACTGCTCATGATACTAGAACCAAAGATCCTTTCGCTGGAATAACTTTTACCCATGAGATACTTTGTAACAAAGCTAATACAATTCACATCCACTGGCCATTAATACAAATTAATTTTAATATATTAGACATCAAGTCTTGGATATTCTATTGAATCATTGAAGACAATATTAGCTACTCTCAATCGAAAATTTGAAACCAAAGTCTCATAAAAAGATGCAGTCGCATCTAGGAATTGAACCCAGGACCTTAGCCTTGCTGGGGCTCTGCTCTACCACTGAGCTAATTCGACCCTATCCCCTTCGGTCATATTTAGCTGTATCGTACTAAGACCGAGAACCTCCAGCATTATCTTTACGCATATTTTTACTACTACTATCCTTACGTAATATTACAAGATTCATCCTGAACTAAATGCAATCTATACAGGGTGTTAAGGGACGTACTTGACTTACTTTAACCAGTGATTCCTGACATTATTTGGAGTAAAAAATGTAAATGAAATTTTGGTCTCCGGTGACATTTTTGATGTTTTTTTTTTTTTTTTTTCCTACAAAAATATAAAAAAAATGGTAGTTGTTGAAAACCTGGAGGCGGGGTAAGGGGTTCATCGGACACCCGGCTGAGTGACCAGTGAAGACATGCGGAAGAATTTTTTTTTGTTTGATTTTGAAGAAAAATTTTTGAAAAAAAAAACGTCGTCAAAAAAAGTCACCGGAGGCCAAAATTTCATTTACATTTTTTACTCCAAATAATGTCAGGAATCACTGGTTAAAGTAAGTCAAGTACGTCCCTTAACACCATGTATAATGTCTTGGATAAATTCAATTTTATTTAATGCGCCACATCTATTGACTTTTCTGCAAATCAACGATGAATATGTTAGTTATTTTTGGAGAGTAAAACCTCAAATTGTAATATTTAATAATTGAAAACAACAAGTAAGTCTAAAGTCATGGTGTTTGAAAGGGAGAGTACGAAAACAGTATGCAACATAGTTGTGAATGATGAATATTTGGAGCAGGTGGATGAGTTTGTGTATCTGGGTAGTATGTTTACGAGAGATGGGAAGGCTGAAAGAGATATTGAAAGAAGGGTGAATGCCGGTAACTCCATTAATGGTGGACTGAATGCCGTTGGTGCTAATAAAAAACTGTCAAAAAAAGCGAAGCTAGCAGTCCACAATGGAGTCCTGGTACCTACCCTGATGTATGGCAGTGAGGCATGGAACTGGCAAAGGAAGGATGAAAGTAAACTGAATGCTGTTGAAATGAGATCCCTGAGACGTATGTGTGGTAAAACAATGTATGATCGTGTGAGAAATGTGGATATCCGCAGAGAATGTAAGGCTGATGTAAGCATAATGAGAAAGATTAAGAAAGGGACCCTCAGATGGTTTGGGCATGTAGAGCGAATGAACGAAGGAAGTAGTGTAAGAAGAATATACGACGCGAATGTGAATGGTAGAAGAAGTCGGGGACGCCCGAGGAAGACATGGCACGATCAAGTGAATCAGATACTTGAGTCGGGTCATGTCAAAAGTCAGAATAATAGAAGAGAATGTATGAGACGATGTATGAATGTGAGTGAGGCAAAGAGTGTGTGCCAAGACCGAGTTGTTTGGCGGTCCGTCCTCTCTGCCTACCCCTGCGGGGAAACGGCGTGATGGTTAGTTAGTTAGTTGGTTAAAACAACGATTTTATTGATATCTTAAAAATAAATTAAAAAATTGACAATTATTAAAAGTTTAACTAATCACTACAAAGATATTTCCTCAATGGGATTAATTTAAAACCCACTTAAGATTCGAACAAATTCCACTCTCAATTCAAAAACGTTCCAAGTTTGAAAAACCAGTTTTTGTTCTGTCGGTTAATGCCGGCTTTTGGTATAATGACGGTGTTCCAAGAAGCGATCACGAAGCAGTTCTCATACCAAATAACAACCTCAAACCACTCTCTCTCGTTTTGACACCAATATTGGGAGAATAAACATCTGCAGAGGTGAACAACCTTTAAAAGAGATGTTTAATATACCTGTGAACACTGCACAAGTGCACAACTGCCGAAGTCTATGGCATCCCAAATATAGGCGTATTCTGTCAGGCTGCAATAAAGAGGAAAATAAAGGAAATGGGTAGAGCAAGGTTGGTGGAAAATGAAGCAAAAGAATATTCGTAATAGCTCTTCGTGGTTCATTTGATCCTCGACTAAGATTCTGGAGGTCGCGGAATCAAATCCCGGCTTGCAAAATTTAATAGATAAATATGTGCTATTTCACTATTTATTCATTTTAACAAGTATATTTATTTATTTATTCATTTGTTTATTTATTCATTTATTTATTTACGCACTTTTTCGGGGCTTTTACATAGGTATGAAATTAACATATTGCACTGTGATTAAATAAAATATAAATACTATATTTCTTTTTATTGTCCATAACTGAACTGCCTCAGTAACAGTGTATTGTATTTCTTTAAAGATAAATTGAAGATGTCCACTGACTTGGTATAAATATTTCCCTCCATTAGTATTCAGGGCAAAAAGGAATACATATGGTAGTTAGTTCCAGATTTTCTGCACTGAAATAAATCCTGACTTCTAGTATAACGTAGTGGAATCCGGAATCTTATTAATTCAAGCAATACCGGACTATCAACCAAATCATTTAGAATTTAGTACCTGTATATACATGCGATACATTAAAGAATGGTAGAATCGTTGAACGAAGCGTTGCTTTAAATGGCTTTGGTCGTGTTTGGTGACCGGATCTGAACAGCCCAGTACCTCCCCATGTTTCTCTCGCCCGTCTCTTTCCCCTCCCCTCTACCTTCAGACTAACAAAATATCGTAATTGGGGATGCCATAGTCTAATCGTCTCCAGACGGTTGGGAGCAGTTGGGACTCTATTAATTTCACTCTAGCTAATTGTGGAAATGACATTGCGAAAAATTCGAACCATTCATAAATAGTTTTTTTAATCTTTTTAATGTGAAAACTCGTAAGCATATCAACTGTTGAGTCCAACCGGCTGGAGTCATTGAGATTACAACATCCCCAATTTGGATATATTGTTAGGCTAAAGGTGGTGAGGGGGGGAAAGAAGATGAGAAAGGGAACGGTGGGGAAGTATCTGGCTATTCAGGTCTGGTCACCAATAAAACCATTTCAAGCAACTTTTCAATTCTGGGTAGTTGTCTTACACCACAGCGAAACTGAGAGCATATTTCAACATCTTGGAATGTGGCGCAAATGTACCTTATAGTATTTTAAATGAACAAATTATTTAATAACACAATGCAATCAAATAAAACTTACTTATTATTTTTAATTTATAAACTAACGTTTAGACAAGATTTTTATGCATAGAACAAAGGGTAACAATTATTATAAGCAATAATTATCAGCCTGAAACGCTCATCAACATTGAAAAATCTTCCGAGAAAAGATACTTGCCGCTAACGGGACTTGAACCCGTGTCCTTCTGATTGCCGGTCAGCTGCTCTTGACCACTGAGCTATGGGGACTTATCAAATACCCGCCAAATAATTCAATATATATTAGTGTTTCATTCAACAATTACTGCTTATTATATTTTTCCACCTGAAAACAACCAACTTTATATTTGCGAGAGAGACATTGTAAGTGTTAAATCCCTCGCTAGGTGGCGTCGAGACAAATTATGACTACATTTATTGGGGAAATACTTAAACTTGTCAAATATTAATTATTATTTTTAATTTATAAAATAACGTTTAGACGAGATTTTTATGCATAGCACAAAGGGTAACAATTATTATAAGCAAAATGAAACAATGCAACTTTGTATAAACCACTTATAAAATGTGCAAATCCGACCGGTTTCGGAACAAACGTTCCTTCGTCAGGGAAAGCTTATACTAATTTGACAGTTTAGAACAATGTTTTATTAGGGTAGGGGTGGAGCCGTTGTTAGTTAATAATGTAGATTGGATGGGTAGGTATTAGTGTAGAGTGGGTGGGTAGGTATTATAGGTATTATTGTAGGTATTATTATAAGCAATCAGCCTGAAACGCTGTTCAAGTCCCGTTGGCGGCAAGTATCTTTTCTCGGAAGATTTTTCAATGTTGATGAGCGTTTCAGGCTGATAATTATTGCTTATAATAATTGTTAAAATTTACTTGTTCACGCCGGGATTTGAACCCAACACCTTCGGATTGCTAGTCAAGAGCCTTACCCCTCATCCACGGAGGACGTCAAATTTATGAACATATTGATAGATAACATCATTGAATATTCATTTTCCATGTAGGTACATACTTTTAACAAAAAGATTGTAAATTAAGCTGAACAATAAATTTCTTCTTCAAACACAGCAAATTTTTTTGTGGCACCATTTTAATTAAAAATGAAGAGATTTCTTAGTTTTAACTACGTTTATTGTTTATAAAAACCGACATGTTTCGTGAGCAATGCTCACTTCCTCAGGGTTTACTTACAACTAGTTATAACAATAGGCACAGACTTAAAGGTGTCAAAGGAAATGTGGGAACACACCACCAGCTGTGGAAGCATTGCAATATTAAACGTGGTTAAACTGAGTCTCCTTCTTCCTTGCACTGTCCCAACTAATTGCCTACATAGGCTGTTGGGGTCGGCACTTCTCGTTCTCAGGCTATATCTTCTTCGGTTCTGGGTATCGCTTTCATCCTATCCAGGCCGTTTCTCCGTAGTATTTTGGAGCGTTGAGTCAATCGGGATTTTGGTCTTCCTCTGGATGACTGTCGGTGAAGCTCCATTGTATGATCTGGTGGTCTAATGTTCCCATCCCATCCAGCTTACTGTTTATGTCCGTGACAACCAGCCTACCACGAATGAGTGAACTTTTAATCCTATATTTTAGTGATACTTCTGCCGACCATCTAAGCAATCGTATTTCTCTGTGGTTAAAACTAAGTAATCTATTAATTTGGAAAAAAATAAGTTGTAAAATTTTGGTTCGCCCACCATATGGTGACTACCTCTGGATTCTCGGGTATATCAAATGACTTCCGATTTATCGAGGAAATGTTGTATTGGGATGGAGAAAGTTTGTTCGAAGCGTCTCTCATTTCAGATGATAATGAACTGACAAAAAACAATCTCACATCTCACTAATTGATTAATTTATGTAAAGAATCAAAAAATCTGTTCGAAAATTTGGACTGTTTTTTAAAAACGCATGACAAAGTATGGTTATTTCTGATACTGCGACTTGAATACGGTTTTTAGCTTACCTCTGAGCAAAAGCAACAACTTTGAAACTTCTTTTTGTATAATATTGTCTACAATATTGTCTTTGGGGATGCTGTGTGTATGGCTTTTTTGGAAAGGAAGGAGAGTATGTTCTAGAGAGTAGGTAAGAGATTTTAGGAGTTGTTAAGAAACTGTGGGTCAGTGTGTCCAATAGTGATGGACGTATGAATCCAGTGAATTTCACGTAATTAATTTTTCGACTAGGCAAATGCATTGAAATAAATAAAATCATACTTTTTTCAAGAGCTTAAAAACCAAAATTATTCTAGGGAAATGTGTTATAATCAATAGAAATTCAGAATGTGGGATCATGCACCGGTCTTTAATATACGACCTTGACCCTTACACCATGAAGGTCATGCGTTAATTATTCAAAGAATGACCTTCTGAATGTCATAAAACGTCACATAATAACCAAAAAAAAAAACACATATATACACACGGCGTCAGACAAGGGGGAAGCTTATCACCGATTTTATTTAACGTCTACATGAACGATTTAAGCGATAAACTCACCTCGGCAAACGTAGGCTGTCACCTGGGAAATAACTGTGTAAATAACATTGCGTATGCAGATGATATGGTCATTTTGTCACCAAGTATAAAAGGACTGAGAAAGCTGTTAAAGATTTGTGAAGAATACGCTGCTGAACATAATATGGTCTATAACCCCACTAAGTCTGTGTTGCTCGTATTCAAGTCAGGTGCAGGCACCATGAAAGTATTACCCGTCAGTCTAAACGACACAAAAATAATAGAAAAAATCGAGGTCAAATACTTGGGACACATCGTAGCAGCGGACCTCAGTGACGACTCGGATATTGAGCGACAGAGAAGATCACTGTGCATTAGGGCAAATATGATTTCTCGAAGATTTAACAAGTGCAGCCCAGCTGCAAAAAGGCAACTTTTTAACACGTACTGCACGAGCCTATATACCTCGGAGTTGTGGACCAACTTCAACAAAGCGTCACTAAAAAGAATGGAAATACAGTACAACAATTCATATCGAACGCTTTTTGGGTTGTCCTGGTACTGCAGTGCCACCGAGATGTTTGAAGAAGGGCGCGTTCCCGGATTCCGAACATTAATAAAAAAACGGATCACCAGCTACAGAACGCGATTGGCCTCGAGCGAAAACACTCTTGTGATGGCAGCATTCCACTTCTGGCAGGGTCCCATTTATAAGCGATGGAGCCACTTCCTGATGAAATAGATAACAAAAAGTTAACTTTTTTTTTCAAATTTTATTTTAATTTTTGTATTGTTATTATTTTCTTTTATTTATTTCCTTTCATTATGTAAAAAAAAAAAAATATCTTTCATCTTGAAATATTTTAATTTAATGTATTATATATGTATAATATGGAACTCGTGGGACTGCACCACCCTCCCCGAGATCTGGAATAAACGAATTAAAAAAAAAAAAAAAATATATATATACGTTGGTGAGCTGTTTTTGGAACCAATAAATCAATAAACACAAAGTGATGAAAACATTTTAATAGCTTTCATAACGTTATAGTGAACGCATTTGAGGAAATTTTTTTTTTCTAATAATTACTCGTGCTTAAAATTTTCTGTTTCAGAGGTAATTCGCATTACCTTATCGAATAGTATATAATAGTACCTTAGCGTCTGCGTGGTTGAATTTCAAAACCAAGCTAAGAGTGCATGTCGGACGCCACGCCGTACGCGCCGCGCCACGAATAACATCTGTGTACATGGAATTTCACACAAAGCTACTGTTATAATTCTGTTTCTAATTCATGAATTCAACACAAGATGTCGCTACTTCCGCCAGCAGCTCGCATGTGGAAGTTTCTTCCCTAGATAGAATTTAAGTATCTTTCCGGATATGGAGAGATTACATATGACGTCATTGCCTGTCACGGTTACTTTAACTCGTTGACTAACTGTCACTGGATCACAGTGGATCTGACGAACTGGCAATTTTTGGAATCAGTTCTTATCGGATTTATAAAATGGTTACCTACACTCAAACTAAAAGTCGCCCGCAGGGCCTAGCAGCAAAAACCTGTGGAGCGGATTTCATCTGCTGGTTTATATAATAATTTTAAAACTTATAACTTTAAAAAATGTAACTTTTTTATAGTTTTGTACATTTAATATGGTTCATTCGTCAAATCACTTAAATTTTTGACTGCGTTTTTCGACAAGTATAAATTTTTACACAGTTGAGAAGACCTACCTACAATAACAAAACTTATTTTTTTCATTTTCTCCAGACAGTAGGGAAAAATCCTATGTCGTCTTTGGTGTTGCTGTGTATTGGGTACTTTTGGAAAGGAAGTTCTGGGAAGGAAAAAGGTATGAGGAGTAGGTAGGAATGTGAAGGTCAGTGTGTCCTGGAGTGAGAGACGTATGAATCCATCCCTTCCACTGCGGTGCAAAGCGATGGGTCGAGAGAGTTCCGCTGGAGAGGTTTAGATTATGTCTGCCTCAAGCAGTCTCTCCCAATTAAAATCATCAGTCGCCAAGGCCTGCACAAACCTAACAAATCATCATCGAATACAGCGAACCACTTGCGGTCACCTGTATAGCAAAGGTGTTGGTTATCCAATAATTGGTTCCCAGGGGGGGGGGGGGTGGGCTGTACCCATACCCGCCATCCAAATTAGATTATATTATGACCTTCGTGACCCACGTCACTTTCATGCACAAACTGCTATATTTTGAAAACGATATTTAATTGAAACTCAGTTTTAAGTAAACCTTAATGAAGTAAGCAATGCTTATGAAACATGTTGGTATTTTAAACAAGTTAAAAAACTAAGTATTTCATTAATTCAGAATTACAATGGTGCCATAAAATAAGTTTGCTGCGTTTGAAGAAGACGTTTTTTAATAATTAACGTATATCACCGTTTCAACTCTTCCGTTCATCATTTTAAGTGAAATAAAAACTGACACCAAATAAAGTTTTTCACTTGTATAGCCGGTTTAAACGAGTGTGTGTGTTTTTTTATGTGTGCAAATTAAGGCTAGAACATCGACTCTAATCATTGGCTTAACTTTCTCCAAGTCTCGTGTCTTAAATATTTTATCTTGCATTTAAACAAATCTCTCTATGCTTTACAATATTATTTACTTTTTAAATCCTTTATAAATTCTTTTTTTTTTTAAACAATTCTCTTTTTATAACTTTTGAAAGCCATTCCCATAAATGTAATGTATCATTGAAGAAGAAGATAACACTAGTAATCTAAACGAAAATATAAAAGAGAATAAGGAACGGAAAAACAGAAAAATATATTGGTCGCAACTGGGACTCGAACCAAGAATCTTTCGTCTATCCCGGACGTGCGCTTTAACCAATTCAGCCATTGCCATCTTCTGTCAAACCGTCGTAATTGTCAATCTCATATTTTTCAAATCTTAGAGTTAACAATATTATCTTCGACTAATTTTTCCATAATCATTGGCAACTACCCTTTTCATCGGAAACAATATTTATTTTTATTTTTCAGTGTCTTGTTCTCTTTCATATTTTCTTTTAGATTATTAGTGTTAACTTCTTCGTCAATGATATATTACATTAAAGGGAATAACCTTCCAAAGTTATAAAAAGAAAGTTGTTCTTTTAAAAAATGGAATATTCATATTTAGACTTTTACAAAAAGGTCAATATGTGTTCCATAAGAAATAAAATAGAATATATTTATCCGAGACGCTATCTAAGTTACAAACCAGTTCTTAGAACGATCGTTTCCAATGAAAAGGGTAGTTGCCTATGATATGGAAAAATTAGCCGAAGATAATATTGTTAATTCTAAAATTTGAAAAATGTGAGATTGACAATTACGACGGTTTGACAGCAGATAGCAATGGCTGAACTGGTTTAAGTGCACGTCCCTGATAGACGAGAGGTTCTAGGTTCGAGATCCAGTTGGGACCATTATCTTTTTCTATTTTTTGTGTTTTGTTGTCTTTCATATTTTCGTTTAGATGAATGAATAGTGTTATTTTCTTCTTCCGTTATAAATTCTTAACTCTACATTTTCTCGTCTTGCGTAATGTGAAGTCTTCTGTTAGGAGGAAAAAAAATAACTGTTTTATTATGCTAAAAAACCTCGTGGGAAATTGCTACAAAACCACAAAAACTTCACAAAGAAAGGGAGCCAGTTTTATTGCTTTATTAGATGTACCAAAGTTTTTTTCACACATTGTTACGACATTAACGAAGCGTGGAAAATATTCTCGTACTGTTTTGAAAGGTCGCCTAAATTATAATATATAAAATATTTACCTACTACAATATCAACTAAAATTATATGTAACTCACGACCTTTGAGTTCGGAGACATCGTCACATCAGTTTGATAAGATTCTGACTGACATTTTTTTCAAAGATGAACTTTGAATGCAGAACCATTCCTTTTGCTCATTTTATTAAACTATAATTTTCAGAGCCTTCTGTGTTTTGGTCGAATTTAAATTCAGAATATCATTATTATTAAAATTATCTTGTTATAATGTATGTAAAAGATTTGTTAGCAATCTGTGTTGTATTTCCATTGATACTTGTATGACTATGTTTTCAAAGCATCCATTTATTTTGTGTAACATATGTTCTAACATAACTTTTTTCAATTGCCATTTTTTTTGTGTCTAACAGTTGACCGTTTTTACTAGGCTTCTTTTCTAGGGTTCTTCACTTGGTTGTATAGGGTAACTTCGGTTTACCATGTTCTGAGGTGTCAAATTTTGCAAGGACCAATTCTCGTAATCAGTTCAAGAATTTTAAATTTTGAAGTTCGAAGGTGTAAATTCTGCATTTTGGGAGACGGGTAAGGGTACTGGGAACCACTTATTGGATAACCAACACCTCTTTCATAGGTCACCCCAAGTGGTTCGCTACTGGTGACTTATCAGGAGTTCCCGGGTTCATGGGGTGAGGTTTATCATATATTGGCAGCCGATGTGTCTGCCCACTTGCTATGTGGCGGGCCGGATCAAGAGAGACTGGTTGAAGAAGTATTTTGACCTCTCCAGCCACAATCCCTCGAACCAATGCCTTGCACCGCAGTTGAAGATGGATTCACACGTCCGTCATTCCAGGACGTACTGACTCCCAAATTCCTATCTACCCCTCATATTCATTTTCTTCCCAGAACTTCCTCTTCTTCCTTTCCTTAAAAACCCTCCACACAGCTTCATCTAAGAAAACATATTTTCGTCAAGGCCTCCTGTATGGAGCTAATGTAAAAAAAATGTGTGAAGTATTTTAGTTAAACATATTTTAAAAGAAAATGTATTAAATCGTGGACCTATCTTGGAATTAATTTTATTTTATTTATTTTAGAGAAAGTTGACAGCAAATCAGAGATTACAAAATAATACAATAGTAAGATGTTAATTATGCCAATTATGAACTTTCCATTGATGATTGTGAATGATAAAGTATGAAATTGTAAGGGTGTTTTCTTAACTAATTTATTTTTTGGTTACAATATATGAGAAAAGGGAGGGGGGCGGAGGAGGAACATAGGAATAGGATTAAGAGACAAAGGACGGCAATATATATAGGGATTGAACTTTCTAGTTTGAGTCATGTTGCTTGGTGAGTTTTCGTTTTATGTCACGTAAAGTCGAGTTAAAAATGTCAATGTGGTAATAATTTAAGTTAAATGAGGGTGTGGATATGTAGATAAATGAGTTCTGTTTGGAGTTGGTCTTGCAAAGAGGGAGATTAAAGGTAAGCGACTGTCTGCTGTTGCGATTTGTAACGTGGAATGATAGGCGTTGAAGAAGATCGGGACAATCGATTAAGCTATGTATGTGTAATTTTAAATAACATTACCGAATCTGCTATATTTCTTCGACAAGTTAACGTCTGTATTTTGAAGAACTTTGCAGAGCCTTCATTACTAACATGATATCGAAAAGAGCGGAAATTGAGGTACCTTAAAAATCTATTTTGAACGCTTTCAATTCTATTTTTGTGTACTGCATAGCCTGGGTTCCACACTTGAGATGCGTATTCAAATGTAGTTAAAACATTAAGTATTGAAGAAAAATTAGTTAAAGAAAATGTAGTTAAAACATTAAGTATTGAATCGTGCCCTAGCTGCTTTCATGTGGTTCTATCTGCATGTTTAGGCATGTTCTAGTTAAGTAAATGTCCCATTTAAATAATTTCCTTTAAACTACGTTAAACTAAATTACTTTACACAAGATCTAACCTCTAATCAGAAATCTGTAAATAGATTATGAGAAACTGTCTTTCCAAACTTTGACACCTCATATATCAAAACAAGGTGTAGGCACCGCGATTATTATTATATTTTGAGCAAAATGTCACCTTGACTCTAGCAACACTTGCCTGCGCAACAAAATGCGCAGACAGCAGAACTGAGCTCGCGAGTGGAAAAAACTTCGAGATCATTCCGTTCTGAACGTTCCTCTCGCCAGTAAGCTATTTTTAATTCCGGGGAGGAGGTATGTAGGCACCGCGATTATTATTATATTTTGAGCAAAATGTCACCTTGACTCTAGCAACACTTGCCTGCGCAACAAAATGCGCAGACAGCAGAACTGAGCTCGCGAGTGGAAAAAACTTCGAGATCATTCCGTTCTGAACGTTCCTCTCGCCAGTAAGCTATTTTTAATTCCGGGGAGGAGGTATGTAGGCACCGCGATTATTATTATATTTTGAGCAAAATGTCACCTTGACTCTAGCAACACTTGCCTGCGCAACAAAATGCGCAGACAGCAGAACTGAGCTCGCGAGTGGAAAAAACGTCGAGATCATTCCGTTGTCTGCGCATTTTGTTGCGCAGGCAAGTGTTGCTAGAGTCAAGGTGACATTTTGCTCAAAATATAATAATAATCGCGGTGCCTACAAAGGTAAAGCAAAGTTAAAACCCTGTCCAATAAAAGTGACAACATCGAGGGATAGAAAATGATGTATAAATGTGAATCAAGCGAGGAATGCCTTCCAAGAAACAAAAAAACCAAAGATTGTTGCGACTTTTAGTCAATAATTAACTACCATAAAATCTAATAAGGAAATCTCCATAATAGTGTTTAATTTTTTTTAAGTCTCATCTGAACTCAATTTCTCAGAATTCACGATCATAATATTACAATAAATTATCATATATATATATATGAAAATCGATCATTGATCTACCTAATAACAATGTCACAGCACTTTCTCTTGTTCGTATGAGATTTCCATTCAAAAACATGAAAAAAGAAGCGTTCCACAGGGTCGTCTCTTTGGACCTGAATTAATTTTAATATATTGCAGAATGCGGTATACCAAATAAAACCGGTTTGGCTCTACTCTCGAATAATGATTTGGGTCACACGAAAAGGAGAAAGTAGTAAATGTATTGATTTTTTACTCTCGCGAGATATCTTGTTTTATGTTGTGTGTCATCGATCGAAATAACTATTGGTATAAAAAACTGGGACAAGGTGAATGCTTTTTGACAATGAATTTAATACAGTTTAAAAGAGTTAATGATTTGTCTTTTGCTGTTAACAAAAAGAAATTTGTATGAACGACACTATTATTGTTAACTATCTAACTAACCATCACACGTCTTTTTAAAGCCGTAAGCAGAGAGGATAGACCACCACTCAAATTTGTTTTGGCACAAAATTATTACTTCATTCGCATTTATACAACGTCTTAAATAATTTATTCTGATTCTTGGCATGGTCCGACTGAAGTATTATTTTTTTTATTGAAAAGTTTTGATACAATACATATAATAGATACATGGAAAAATGAAAAGTATATAAAAAAAATTATATTTTATAATAAATGTATGAACAAAAAATCCCACAAAGGATTAATTAAATAATTATTAATCAATATTATACCCACGCCTGTGCGTGGGTATAATATTTTTTTTCTTTTATTTTTTTTCTATGGTTATAATGAATATTTTAAGTGTACATAAATTATACATTTTAAAAAAAGTAACAGAATAAATGCATTTAAAAACTACAACAAAATAACACTCTGCACTGTTATTATCATATTTGTAAGTTTTGTAAGAATAGATGTTACAAGTGCAATTTAAAAACATAAAAACCAACAAAAAAAAAGCAAACAATATTATAAATCTTATCTAAAAGCTGTCTAATGATAGATATACTTAACGGCTTTATTTAAACTTATAAGAAAAAAATATCTTTTTCAGTGTTTTTTAGTCAAATTTTGGTGTATTTTTTATAAGATTGAAGATTTTGACATATGTTCTCTTTAAAGGTTGTCCTTAGTAAATTTGATTAACATGATCGTGTTCTATTCTTCGTCAGGCGTCCCCGACTTCTTTACCATTTGCTTCTATGAATTCGTCTTCGTAACTAAATAAGCGAGATGTTTTTACGTTACAATTTTTGTTAACTAGCAGCTTTAAATTGTCTCGAAGGAAATGCTGTCCTTGTTCTAACAGCATTTCAATGAAAGATGCTCCAAGGAACTAACGTAGTCGGAAAAATGCAAAACGCTTACCGAAAATTTGTACACGGTAGAAATTTGTCACATAAGAACGAATCATTTCTACAACTCGTACTTGGGTTCAACAGCTCGGCTTTGGAATGAGTGCCGTCCTCTACACTCAAGACCCTTGTTCAGTATGTTCACTCCTTTATCTCATCAAAAATACCCTCCACCCAGCATCCCCAATGATGGTGGAGTCCCATCCCCAGCATGGCAAAGGCTTTGGGGGAAAATATTTTCTTCAAAGTCTCCTGTTGGAGTGAACGTTAAAAAAAATTTAAATTTAAATTTAAAAAATTTCTGATTTTTCTGTTAACAGATTTTTGATTGAGTTTCGCTTATATTGTCTTCATTTATTTAAATATTAAAAAAAATCATTCGAAAATATCGAAATTCTTGCTCAGTAGAATTTTTTGGTTTGTCTGAATTCAAAAGGTCGTTTAAATCGTGTCAAATCAGTGGTCATAGAAAACCATAGAAATAACAATTCTATTGATCTTACTATATAGTGGTCCCTAATATGCAAAACAATAGAAAGCCATTATTTTTTAATTATTTCATTATAATTTTTATTTGACCGCAACAATCAAACGAAATATTTTAACGAATACATCCTCGTTAGCTTTTAGCAGACGAAAAAAGACTTTCTTGTGGTCAATATCATCTCATTGAAAAGTTGGTTATAAATGTGGTCAATTACTTACAACGAAATCTCTTTCAAAGTCGAATAATAAAAGATGTTTTTAAACATCAAAATAATTATAATTTTATGTTTGTGTGTGTGTTTTATATCTTTAATAATAAGTTGGTATGGATATCAAACGAATTTATTTAGAGGCTCATTTTTTTGTACTTGTAAGCTGCTATATGAATACCTCACAAAGAGTTCCCGTCTGGAGCCATTGAAACTATGGCATCCCAAATGGGGTATGTAGCGATGTAGTGGAGAGGAGAAGGAGATGGGGAAGAGGGAGGTGGGGAAGTACCTGGCTATTCAGACCTGGTTACTAACTAACTAACCATCACGCCGTTTCCCCGCAGGGGTAGGCAAAGAGGACGGACCGCCAAACAACTCGGTCTTGGCACACACTCCTTGCCTCACTCACATTCATACATCGTCTCATACATACTCTTCTATTATTCTGACTTTTGACATGGCCCGTCTCAAGTATCCATGTCTTCCTCGGGCGTCCCCGACTTCTTCTACCATTCACATTTGCTTCATATATTCTTTTTACACTACTTTCTTCGCTCATTCGCTCTAAACCATCTGAGGGTCCCTTTCTTAATTTTGCTCATTATACTTACATCAGCCTTACATTCTTTGCGGATATCCACATTTCTAACACGATCATACATGGTTTTACCACACATACGTCTCAGGGATCTCATTTCAACAGCATTCAGTTTACTTTCATCCTTCCTCTGCCAGTTCCATGCCTCACTGCCATACATCAGGGTAGGTACCAGGACTCCATTATGGACTGCTAGCTTCGCTTTTTTTGACAGTTTTTTATTAGGGCCAACGGCATTCAGTCCTCCATTAATGGAGTTGCCGGCATTTACCCTTCTTTCAATATCTCTATCAGCCTTCCCGTCTCTCGTAAACATACTACCCAGATAAACAAACTTATCCACCTGCTCCAAGTATTCACCATTCACAACTATGTCGCACACTGTTTTCGTACTCTCTCTTTCAAACACCATGACTTTAGATTTACTTACATTCATCATTAACTCATTCTTCATACATACTTCGTTCATCCTAGATACTAGAGACTAGTAGATCTTCCATAGAGTTAGAAATTAGCACCGCATCATCAGCATTCCCCTGGTTACCAAACACGGCTAAAGCCATTTCAAGCAACGTTTCAATTCTAAATAGTGGTCTTATCGTGGATAATAGTGGAGTATCTTCCCCTCTGGAACATGCCGCAAATATACCACATATTATTTTAAACTAGCAGACCCGGACACACTTTGCTATCTCTAACGAAAAACAACGCCACGCCATTACCCAACCTTTATAACCAACGCCATCTGCTAAATCAAATCTTTTAAAAATTTACTCAAAACCTTGACAAATTATATACCTAAAAACCTTCCTCATGAATCACTCTATCTATTAGTGAAAACCGCATGAAAATCTGTTGCGTAGTTTAAAAGATTTAAACACACAAACAGCGTTAGCGACTTCATTTTATACTGTATAAAGATGAATTAATTGTGAAGTAAGACAAATTAATAAAAAAAAAATACATTCGCACGCCGAGATTCGATCCTGCGACCTTCGGATTGCGAGTCAAGAGCCATGCCCCTGGACTACGGACGCCGTCCTTGATGCATTTTAATGAAAATATGTTCGGTACATCATTTCTGCATATATGAAATTCTCTGATCGAAAAAAATAAAATTAATTATAATCACGGTGTTTCCTTAAACGCTATTTTAGACATTCCCCTCGAGATGTTTGCTATATTTAAACGAGTACTGATTTATTAATCGTTTTCACAATTTTCGCTTAAATTTTATCGTTTTCAATATTAGCGCGCTCTCTGACATTCGCATTTAGGGAATGCAATCTCGTTCTCGCGAGATTTCGTTTTCGCGAGATCTCGGCCTTTTTTAGCGAGATTGATCTCGGGCAAAAAAGGGGCGAGATCTCGCGAGCTTAACGAGATTGCACTCGAGCATAAAAACGTCTTATTCGAAGCGCGTAAAAAATAAACCGTTTAGCAGACGATTCTTTGGACATTTTGTGCTTCTTAAGGAACTATTTTCAAAATAATTCGTAAAATGGCTTGTGATTTGAACTGAACAAATCTTTCATTTGATTGGTATATTTTGTTAATCAATCTGTAATTTCTAATAGTCTGACTAATTGGTATATTTTGATAATTAATCTGTATTATCTTATGGATCTTCTGAGTAGATATAGCTTTATTAAATTGATAATAATATCTCAATTTATAGTCAACTCAACTTGGATAATAAGTTTAATTTTTTTTACTTCTCGTTGTTTTGTTTGTTATAAAAGAACTGTTTTATTACTAAAAGTTTTTTGTATGATATTAGAAGAGAAGACTGGTTGTTTCTTTCATTTGTTATTTGATAGATACGTACGTCAAAGTTTACTACTTAGAAGTTTATTAAAAAATTATAGACAAATACGTCAAACAATGTTTGATGCATAAAAGTCTGTTGAAAAATTCGTGAAAATAAATGATCATCTTATAATACTTACAATTTTTATTACTTTTTTCCTAATTTATTCAAATATTGTGATTATTTGCAAAAAAAACACACAAAACTGCCAATCTCGCGAGATCTCGAAATTGGCGAGATCTCGCAGTATTGTTATTCATAAACTCGCGGGATCTCGCTTGAGCCCAAATCTCGCATTCCCTATTCGTATTTACATTTATATCCATCATCTTTTTTTGAGCGGGTACACCGCGCCTTAACTTTAATTAACTTCACGTGTTTATTTTTTAGAAATTTAATTAAAATTAAATTTGATAATGTTATTATCGAGTTTTGCAAGTTTTTTGGTTAGTGTTTTAGTTTCAGCTGTTTCGACTTGTAAGGTCATTTTCAAACTGTGGTGAAGCCACGTACGGACGACTTATTTATCCACTCGGAGCAGACAATTAGTAGGAAACCGATGGAATCCTAAACAAACAGAGACATCGCATCTATGGACCGGACGGTGGGTTTACGAGAGCTGGGAGGTGTTGTGGAGTTGGTTTATATTACATATGCAGCCTTATCATGTATCCCAAATATTCCCCAAGGACAATCATCGTGGAGTTTGAATACCTGCAACATTTGGTTAATTGAATTTAATGGGATTGGATGCTTAATTTACGATGAATTGGCCTTATCCACTAAATATATCGAATTGGAGTGCTTTGTGGAAACATATTTCCGACTATTGTTTTAGATTTTAGATAGTTACATACCTACTAAAAACAATTGTCAGAATTTCCTTAATCTTTCGATAGATATTGCAAACGTTTTTGTTAATTATTTTTTTGTTTGTTTTGAAGAAAATATGATTACTTTATTAATTAGCGTTATAATAAAGTAAGGAAAATTATTTATTCCCCACTACTTAGTATGTTTACCAAACCTAAAAAATATAATGCACTTAAATGAGTCATAGCAATAACGTCATTCTAAATCCATTAAGAAAACCCTTACACTTAGTGCAAGGCAAACCAAAGGGAAATACTCCGAATCCCACATTAGCACTCTCTCAATTAGTGTCTCTACAAATTGGTTTAACCGGTAATAAATCAACTTAGACACCTTCAAAAATTGACATTTAAAATCTTATAAATAAGTCGTCCGTACGTGGCTTCACCACAGTTTGAAAATGACCTTACAAGTCGAAACAGCTGTAACTAAAACACTAACCAAAAAACTTGCACAACTCGATAATAACATTATCAAATTTAATTTTAATTAAATTTCTAAAAATTAAAATGGAGTTCTACGAATAAAACACAAAAACAATTAATTCACATGTTTATTTATCTTTGTATTCTATATATAAGCTGTTTGATCTTAACAAATAAATAAGTCATTCGCCTTGACCATATGACGATTGAGAAGGCCGCCACACAAGTTAAATACTTTCAATGCGTGGGAAGAGAAATCAGGAAGCAACTTATCCAAGTTATTTTGTCAACTAATGACTATCATACTGCTAGAAAGTAATGTACATATGAATATTACGTCATTTAATATCAAAGGTATGTATAACACCAAACTTCCTACATTAATAACACAGGTCTACAACAAAAATGCTGTCTGGATGTTTTCAACAGATTTATATGTATTTAGGTGTTCTGAAAACTAGAAAAATACTCAAAAAATTCCAGAACATCAGGTTATTTTGCAAAACGGTATACATATATACACATATATAGATAGTATATACAATAGTGAGCTCTGGCAATAAACATTTCATTGCTAAACCATTCATCCGATTGCGATGAAACTTTGGGGATATGATGTGTGCATGCCCGCGGTGTTTTCTGTATACAATAGTGAGCTTTGGCTAGGGAATGCAAATCTCGCGAGATCGGGCTTAAGCGAGATCTCGTGAGTTTAGAATAACAATACTGCGAGATCTCGCCTATTTCGAGATCTCGCGAGATTGGCAGTTTTGTTTGTTTTTTTGCAAATAATCACAATATTTGAATAAATTAGGAAAAAAATAATAAAAATTATAAGTATTATAAGATAAACATTCATTTTCAGGAATTTTTCAATGGACTTTCATGCATCAAACATTGTTTGAAGTATTTGTCTATAATTTTTTTAATAAACGTCGTAATAAACTTTGACGTACATATCTATCAAATAACAAATGAAACAAACAACCTTTCTCTTCTAATATCAAACAAAAATCCTTTAGTAATAAAACAGTTCTTTTATAAGAAACAAAACAACGAGAAGTTAAAAAAAATTAAACTTAACAACTTCACATAAGAAACTTTTTTTGCATAAATAACCAAAAAAATACTCGAATGAAATCAAACTCAATCATGTAACACGTTAGGGAACGTACCCATGTTAAGTAACCCGTTCAGGGGGGGGGGGTCTTCGAAATACAACGCTTGGTACAAATGAGCGGCGGGGGGCTTAGGTTTTTGGCACCGGAGGGGGGGGGGTTGAAAATTGCAAAAAATTGGTCACGTAGTATGGGTACGTTCCCTTAGCTAGCCACAACTATTAGTAAACAAAACAAATGCGCGCTGATGACGCTGCACGCTGGATTAATTTTCGACCAATCGCACGCACAAACGAATCTGAGAGACAACTCGTCCCGCGACCGCTACCTCAGGCCGCCGCTTCACGCGCACCGAACGAAACCGACAGATCGCAACTCCGTCCGTGTCAGTCCGCGCTTCGAATAAGACGTTTTTACGCTCGAGTGCAATCTCGTTAAACTCGCGAGATCTGGCTCTTTTTTCATCCGAGATCAATCTCGCTCAAAAGGGCCGAGATCTCGCGAGAACGAGATTGCATTCCCTAGCTCTGGCATCATGGAATTATGAAAAATGAATCGCAGAAATGTATATACGCGCAAAACTTTTGAACGACTCCACCAAATTTGATAATTCTTTTTTTTTTGTGTTCGTTATTGTCAAGACAAGGTTTGTATAAAACTACTGGTAAGCTTTGGCATTATCAAATTTGTATAAAAAAATTGCAATGCGTGGCACGCGAGCTGTGAAGACTGAATGTACCGGGATTGAATGTATGGAATGTGGGAGGGGGGAGGGGAACTCGGGTAGGGGGTTCGATGGAGGGGGGGAGGGGAACTAGGGATCGGGAGGGTAACCTGAATTTTTAGGCAATAACAAAGACCCTAACTACAAACAAATGGTTAAAAACTTTTCAAGCCTTAGGTTGCCTAATGAGTTTAAAAGTACATTTTCTTAATTCCCACCGAGACTACATTCTAGAAAATTTAGGATACGTGAGTGAATAGCAAGGTGAACGATATCACCAAGATATTAAGGAGATGGAAAAAAGATGCCAGGGAAGATGGTTGCAGACTACTGTTGGACGCTTCAGAGAGACCTTCCAGATGCTTCCTACAAATGAAAATGTACTAAGAGGAGTCTCACTAGGAAAAAGAAATGTGTTTAGTGCTAACTAATCAATGTATTTTAGATAAAAAAATAAGTTTTGTTACGCAATTATAAAGAAAAAAAAATGTTCAGTCTCTTATCTTTTATTTTAAGATTATAACTTTTTTAACATAGATACCTACATTGTCAGACAACGTGACGTTCTGTGACAAAATGAAAGTCATTTTCGGATTCAGCACACCCAAAAACGTAAGAATTACGCAAAAAAACCAAAACAGCTCTCAATTTTTATTTTTTGTAGACCTGTGTAATTGATATTATTTATTTATTTATTTTAGGTATTAGTAGGGTGGGACATTTATAAACATAATACGAGTCGAAATTTTACATAATGCAGAAATATAATACACTAGTTGGTTCCCGGCTGCGCTGCAATGCCATATTCAAATAAATAAATTGTTTCTCCCTGCATGTCCTTTCCCGTGCGTCCCCGTTCCCCTCCCGCATCCTCTTTCCCTCCCGCGTTCCACTTGCATCTTCCCCGCATACCCTCACCCCTCTCCCACATCCTGCCAAACCCCCTCCCGCGTTCAATATGTTAAGTCAGTCAAACAGCTCGCGTGCCACCCATTACAATTTTTTTATTCAAATTTTCATTTTTCATATATTACAAATATTCATTTTCGTATATTATAAGAACAATCAATCTAATTTCGTACCTAACATAGGTTCATATTTAAAATAACTATAATTTTTAAAATCCATATACAGCAGCTGCCTGCTAAATTCACATTCATCAAATGCGCGAACTGTCAAAAATTGTCGTTAAGTTTTCTGAAATTATACAATTTTCTGCCCAATTTTCTTAATTTTTTTTTCCGTAAGAACCTTCTACAAAGTATTAGAAAACTTTAAAAAAAAAGATGAATGAAATAGGTAAAGTCGTTCTGAAGTTATGGCGTGACCAAGGGAAACAAGGATTGGTTTTTATGTGTTTAGATATCAATAGATACAATAAATATTTTTCATGTTACTTGGTAGTTATATTATTGTGAAAATTTGCTCAAAGGACTTCAACAACTGTGTAATTATTATGTATATTTTTTTATTAAGTTAAAAGAAATATAATATTTCTTGATTTACATAAGTATACTAGTGTATATATAAAGTAGTGTATAATATAGTTGTAATATTTTAAATTTTGTTCTAAGAATTTAAGTTTAAATAGTTTTTTTTAAAGGTAATTGTATTCTTCTCCATTTTTAGGTTATCTGGGAGGAGATTATACAGGGTGTCCGGGGGTAAAGTGCATTAACTTCGTGAGGTGATTCTACATGATGGTAGGTGTAAAAAAGATTAACAACTTTTTCCGAAATTCCAACATCTTTTTCCTCATACAAAAAGACGTACATACTAAAAATCCTTAGTCTGAGGTACGATCTAACTTGCTGAGAGCCTGCCGGGCGCCCGATTCGATTGTGATTGGCCCGTATCGTAACAGCGGAAAATAATAAATCTGGCCGCACACGCCGGACTAATTTTATCTTTTTACCTCAAAACTACCCTTAGAAGTTGGAATTTCGAAAAAAGTTATTTATATTTTTTACTTGTACTATCATGTAGAATCACCTCCCGATGTTAACGCACTTTACCCTCGGACACCCGGTAATGTGTACGCCCCTCGTGGCCAATGCTTCTCTTGCCACTTTCAGTCTTGACAGTATTTGTGTACAATTTATTATATTCTGTAGTTCGTGTACGTTTTTATAAATGTTGGGTTTGTGTTTTTTTTTTTTTACATGGATACCGCACAAGAGTCCAACTGCTCCCGTCTGGAGCCAGTGGGACTATGGCATCCCCAATTGGGGTATGTTGTGAGGCTGAAGGTAGTGGGCAGGGGAAGGAGATAGGGGAGAGGAAGGTGGGGAAGTACCTGGCTATTCAGATCTGGTCACCAAACACGGCTAAAGCCATTTCAAGCAACGTTTCAATACTGAATGGTGATCTTACACCAGGGCGATAATGAGCGTATCTTCCACTCTGTAACGTGCAGCAAACATATGTACTATATATTATTTTAAATGAATAAATCGTGAAATAACACAAATTAACGGAGTGCTAGTCAAGAGCCTAACCGCTGGACTATGCCGTACAATGTTCTGATATTCAGAAGTTTCATTTCCTATTTTATTTTGTTTTATTCGTTTTACAGACCGTAGAATAGTACTTCTAAAGAATAGTACTTCTAAATATTTTTCTCCATTTCTAAAGAGCAATAGGGCTACATTGATGATTTTCAATACGATATGTAAGTTTAATATTTTAGATTCCAAATGACAGACGCAAATTCGAGATTAGATCTCGCGTAATAATATAACGCCATACAATTGTAGTTCAAGGTGAAAGGTTCATTGAATGGTACATAGATTGAAGAATGAAGTTATAAGTTTGACGTGGTGTGTGCCTGTGTGTCTGTCTGTGGCATCGTAGATCTTAAACGAATGGACCGATTATGATGCGTTTTTTTTTGTTTTAAAGCTCACGTGATCGAGATGGTTCTTAGCTTGGTGATTTGAACGGTCAGTGGGCATCGCGTTTGGGTTCCACCCAGGCGTTCCGTGTGCGATTCCTCGGCTGGCTAAGTCCTCCATCACGACTCTAGCAACATTTTCAGCTTACTGTGGTGGTAGTTGGAGATTTACAAAGTTGGGTTATTCATAACCCGGGAATGTTTGTCTTTATTTTTAAAATATTAACAAAATATTTTTAACAAAAAACAACCATCCATGAAAATCTGTTCAGGCGTTTCAAGGTCATCAGCTATTTTTGTGTCAGGGATTACTTAAAATGTTGAAAATTTTTGTATCGTGTAAATAAATTATACATACTACATATGAATGTGAATGTAATATTGTGTTGTGGCTAAATAACTAACGCATTTTTTCTCTTTTGTTTCAGGTAAGAGAAAAATTACACTCACTTTGTCCTCGGCATTCGTTTCTAGTGTAAAACGTTGGTAAATATGAATATTTTTTATGTTTAGTTATTTTTTATCATTGTATTGTCTTCTGTCTTTTTCGTTTTCATACAAGACTTGTGAGAAGGAAGATTTTTCGGTGATAACGTCCAAAATGATGTACTTGATGATTCAGAAAAACAAACAAATTAGGTTGAAGAGTTAAACCCTCAGCCCTCGGGCCTATTTTTACAGGTAGTCAAAATCTTTCAGCTTTGCAATAAAATCCATATAATTCTAAGATGAGTTAAAAAATATGATCTTTAAATAGTAACTAACAGATAAATAAGACTCAAAAATCTCTGATTTGTTTTTTCTCATCGAAGAGGAGCGTGGTTCTGTTGGTAAGTATGGTAAGTTGGAATATTCATTTATTTTATTAAAACCTTCTTATAATTTTTTGTAATCATCTTCTGAGCTATTCTAGTGTTTGAATATTTTGATATCGTCAGCGTAAATAATGAAATCAGAATGATTGACGACATGTTTGTTATCATTGAAATTCAAAGAAAAGAACAGGGGCCCTAAATGCGAACCTTGAGGTACCCCCGAGGGAATGATCTTTATCAGTGGCGTGTAACCTTTTTAGGGAAACAGCTTGACTTCTATTTTTAATATGATCATCTGGGAAGATTTTCACTCATTTTGTTTTTGATTCGAGTGTTTCATGATTCTTGTATGTTCACCTTGGCGAAAGCTTTAGGAAAATCGGTACAGAAAGTGTCATCATGTTTTTTTTTATCAAAAGAATCAGGAACAACATCAGTGAACTGCCCTATGTTTGACTTAACAGATCTGCGTTGAAAAAACCTTTTTGGTGATTGTTAATTGTGTTCTTACATTATTTTAAGAGTTGGCCCTAAACGATTTTTTTTCATGATTTTACTTAAAACGTGAAGCTTTAAAGGTCGATAATTTTCAATATTGTGTTTATGCCCATTTCCTAAAAACAAGTGTAAAAAAAGATTTTTACAAATGGTAGGAAATACGCCTTTTTAGAAAGGAAGTGAGAATAGTAATGTCAAACGGGTAACAAGTTGTTCATCACAATTAAAAAATGCTAATAAACAATAATAATAATAAATAAATCATGTTATCACATATGTCACACAACCTTTTCACTCGCATCTTCCGCGTTGAATGACCTACACCTCTTCTTAGGGTATCGATCCCCTGACCTTCACCGCCGGAACGACTGCTCTAAAGCTTTCACCAACTCTGAGGCTGCGCTTGTCTGTACGAAATGCCCCAGGACTTGTCTTAAGAAGTGATCCGGCTACTTTCCAAAATGGAATGCAGTCCCATATATAGATGAACCGGGCGCAATTTCGGAAGACATTATTTATATATGCATAGTCCGCATCATTCACTTTCTACGGAGCTGATAATCATGATTTTGGACCAATATGCTTTGCCTGAGGCAGTCAAATGAGAGAGTTGTTCAATGAGATTGATCTGTGTACATATTTTTTGGGTTTTCACTTGATTTTTAATTAGTTTTTATCGTCGGTTTCACTGTGGTACTTCCAAAGTGGGTTTTTAATGTGATTCCAGTTCAATAGTCCAAAATTCTATTATCTTCGAGTTCAAACTATCTGAAGGCAATGGCGCGGCATTCCCTATTTGGAGTTTACTGTGAAGCTGGTTAATGGAATAGGGAATAGAGGGGGGGAATGGATTGAGGAATGAAGTAGGAAAGGAAGGAGTTGGATATAAAGAGAAAGGAGTGGGAGTGAATGGAAAGGAGTAGAGCATGGAATGAGATAGATATAAAGAACGTCAGGAAGTACCTGATTAATTAGAGCTGTTCACCATTCAAAATTAAAACTTTGATTTGAGAAATGGATTAAGCCGTGTTTGGAGATTATTTCATTATTTTTTTAAAGTGAATATCGCACAAGAGTACCACCAAGTGCTCCCAACCGCCTGAAACCAGTGAGACTATGTCATTCCCAATTGGGGCGTATTGTTAGGTTGAAGGTAAGTGTGGAAGGGACAGAGATAGGGAAGAGGAAGGTAGAGGTCTAGGCCAAAGAAGTTTTCACTTCAAAAATATCAATTAATTAAAAATTATTTCGATGGACGTAAATTTAAATTATAAATGACCGATGAATAATTTCTTTCTGTGTAAAATTCTTCCTCTTTGTGCGATGCTTCGTGGCCTCCCCACTCTTATCTGCTTTAGTTTTCACTTTTACCGCGTGTGAACTGCACACATGTATATTTTCAATTTGGTAGGCGGGTATGGCTACCGCCGCCCCCGGAACCATTTATTGGATAACCAACACCTCTGCCATAGATCACCCCAAGTGGTTCGCTACGTTTGGTGACTTAGCAGGGGTGCCCGGGATCATGGAGTTAGGTTTGTCCGGGTCTTGGCGGCCAGCTGGCCGGATCGGGATAAAATGGTTGAGGGAGTCCCTTTGACTTTTCCAGCGATACTCTCTCGGAACATCACCTTGCACCACAACGGGAGGGATAGATTCATACGTCTGTCATTCCTGGACACACTGACCCCCAGATTTCAACCCACCCCTTACACCCTTTTCCTTCCCAGAATTTCCTCTCCTTCCTTTCCTCATACAGCATCCCCAAAGATGAAATAGACTCAGAAGGGAATTATTTTCCTCAGGGCCTCCTGTGTGTAGCTAATGTAAAAAAAAATGAATAAAAAAAACAATATAAAAAAAAAAAAAATAATAAATAAATTTGATGTGAAAACTTCTTTAGCAGCGTTGTGTCTTCAACGATACAAAATACATAAACTCATCCAACTGCTCCAAGCATTCCATATTCACAATTGCACACTATCTTCACAATTGAAGATATCTGCACAAATGCTTTTAATTAGACAAATATAAAAAAAAACTATACCAAACACCTGCCATCCGTATAATCGCACAACTCTAAAGTCGGTTCTGCGCAGTCTAGATAAAATGGGGTTATAGCCAATGTCTGGTTATGTTTTGTGTACAGTCTATGCGCTTTTTTCTCCCATAGCCTTCGCCGTGACTTTACTGCTCACAGCTCAGCCGAGTTAGCGAAGGCTCCGCGGGTTAGTGATCTGTAGTAGATGTGCTGTTTTTGTGATGGTGGATGGTTATGCAACTGTGGTGCGCAATTTTTGTATTAATTCTACACAGGAGGTTACACGTCTTTGGGGATGCTGCGTGTTGGGTATTTTTAAGTGTAGAAAGGAGCAGAAGTTCAGTGAAGGAAAAGCGTATGAGGGGCGGGTAGGAATCTGGGGTCAGTTGTTCAAGATTGACGTATGATTACATCCATACCATTGTAGTACCTTCAAGAGTGGAAGATACTCTCATTATCGCCCTGGTGTAAGACCGTCAGAATTGAAACGTTGTTGAAAAGGCTTTATCCGTGTTTGCTGACCTGATCTGAATAGCAAGGCCTTCGTCTTATCCTTCCCATCCCTGTTAACTTCAGCCTCACTACATATCCTAATTGGGGATTCCATGGTCTCACTGATTCAAAAGGTTTCTCTCAACCGGTCTTTACGGAGATATTATTTCTATTATTTTGAAGCCTTAACACTCGTGGTGATTAAAAAGCCTTTACAACTTTTTGCATTTTTTATTAATGACTGGACCAGTATCACCTCATGGCGGGTATTTTCAGAGCAGTCTCTAGCGGTATGTGCTAAATAAATTATAAAATATATATAATTTAGGCGAATTTACGTTTTTTTACGTGAGTAATTCCGGTTGGTGTAATTTTCTCCATGTAGGTATACCTTTGTTCAATTGTAATTCCATTCTGGTATTTTCTGGCAATGTATTGGTATATAAAATTCACGCCTATGTAATTTCGTCATATAAGCCACTGACTTTCATCACGTAGACTGGTCTTCTGTATGTGGTAAATAGATTGCTTTTCGAGAAAAATAAAGTTGGTTAGGCCAGGTTAGTTTTTGGTTGAGTAGGGGCAGTGATTTTTCGAATTTACTAATAATGATAAACCTATTTACATGAAAGAGAGTGTCTGTGGTGGGCGAGTGTTGTTTTATACAATTTTATTCCGAGATTTTTGACATTTCGCAAACCTGATTTTCAAAAGAAGAGGAAGGTCACTGTCTACATTTAATTTATAAAAAAACTCGTTGGTAAAGCTCAGAAAATGCCGGGGAATTTAGCAAATAATAAAAATAAAAATTCTTTTTTCCAAGTCGATACCTCGTTGCTGATTATCGCGACTCCTAATCCAATTTATATGGTGGACAAAGCTCTTCCTTAAGGTTATGTGCTACGTGGAGAGTCAAGGACACTCTAGTACCAGACGCCAGTGATACTTGGTCACTCCTCTGCCAAACACTTTGCCAGTGACCACGAGTTGGAGTCCTCAGTTTAGCGAGGAACGTACGCAAAGTACCTTAAGAAACATTGTAGGCCTATAGCCGAAAACCTATTATGGATGCCTAGCTCTTCCAGAATTTGTGCATCTGGCTGTAAATAGATTCCTGAGCATTTTTTAAAAATAAATAGGTTTTTAAAAATAAAAACTTTAATCAAATGTGCCCCACAGTTTTTGAATCGCAGTGATATTGACCGCAAAGAGCTTGTGCCGGTATGTGGCACAAGAAGTATCTGGGATGCCACTTTCACTCTGAAACAACAACTTGTGAGGTGGATAGGCCGTATTATCAGCCAGATGGCACATGGCACACTCCTAGGCCCTAAACAGATCTTCGTAGATCAATTTGGGAGGCGGAAATGGGTACCGCCGCCCCGGGAACCATCCATATCTATATACACCACATAACATGTATTTGATTTTTAAATCTTGCGAAATGCATATCTAAATGCATATCTCTATCAATAGCCCATTCCTCTTGGAATAATACGACTTATAGGTGCTGGAAAACTTCATCAATAGTCGTCACTATGGTATGATTTTTTTCAAGGTACCACATGGCAGAACAGGTGTTCTAGCACAGCATAGCATAACGAGAGGAACGGTGATGTTTCATTTTAAGTGAAACAAAAGATAGTTTCATTTTAAGAGGCAACCAACACCTCTACTAGGTAGTTCACCCCAAGTTCGTCGCTGCGTTTGGTAGGGCTTGGTAACTTGGCAGGGCTGCCCGGGTTTTGGGATCAGGACTATACCCTTTGACCTCTCCAGTCAGATTATCTCAATCCATCGCCTTGCACCATAGTGGGAAGAATGGATTCATACGTCTGTCACTCCTGGACATCTTCTTGTTGAGATCCTGATTGTTGAGGATTCTATTGCCTACTTAAATTTCCAAGGTGGACAAGGCTCTTCCACTAGTCGCGATTCTGTGCTGCGTGGAGAGCAAAGGACACTCTAGTACCTGACGCCAGTGACACCTCTGCTTCTTCTTGCCTTCCGCTTTGCTAGTTTGCGAGTTTCTCCAAGTTGAACGTGTCCAACGAATCTTAAATTACATTGTAGGCAGACAGTTGAAAGCCTATTGAAGATGGGTAGCTCTTCCAGAATATATGTACATATTTCTGCGACTGGCTGTTCATGGAATCCTGGTCATTTTTTTGAGGGTGTCTATTCGTTTTCTTTCATGTTCCACTCCTGGACACACTGACCCATAGATTCCTATCCACCCCTCACACATTATTCCTTTCCATATCTTCCTTTAAAAATCAAAAATCCACCTCCCAAATATTGATGCTCATTATTTTCCTCAAGACCTGTGTGGAGTTGATATAACTATTTTATTTGTACCTATGATACTCGTATCTCTGAACTCTGTGTTTCACGGTCTGTAGTCTCGTGTTGTAACCGCTACTCGAAGATCAGTGCACCGTGTAATGACCGAATCCACGCCTCTTGGTATCGATAGAGAAACCGTCTGAGTCTACAACTGCAATGTGGTTTGATGGATTATTCATGTTTCAATATTTAACAAAATGCTACGCTGCGATAGGCAAGGTTAGGTTAGGATAATACAGGCATACAAATTATAAAATACTATAAATTTTATTTATTTATATAAAATCCACGGTAAAACACCATTCACAATGATTACATGTCACGGTTAAAAAGCGTAAGAAAATATTAGAAATAATTAAAAAATAGAATAATTTTTGTTGTGGCATTTGATCGTAAAATGACAGCAGCGAAAAAAGAAAGAGACATAACTTTAAAAAAAAATAAACTGTAATTCAAGTAGACTTAGATTAAACTTATATTAATTGATGATCCTTTATTACCTCTGTAGAAGAAATTCTGAAACTCTGTTCGAAGAAATAATGACCTAGATATAAATTTTGAATCTAAAATAAACACTATAATATACCACATAAACGCAATCAGTAATAAAGAAATGAAAATGATTGGCTTCATTATTCGAAATTCCAGAGGTTTTTGGAATGTTTCAACATTAAAATTTGTTTACATCTTTCGTTCGTAGTCATGTCGAATACAACTCCTCGATCTGGTCCCTCATTTTATAATTCATTCAGATTCAAATGAAAAAATTCAACATAAGTTCCTAAGACACATTAATTTTAAACTCGGTAATCCTATTGAAAGCTTAAACCTTGATAACTTCATGAAATAATAAAATATATTAATAATCTCCGATCGAAGAATTATTTCCGACTTAATATTTATGTTACAAATTGTAAATGGTTTAATTCCCTGATTTAATTAACCTCATTGAATTTCATATTAAAATTTTTTGGTTTCATGGTAACTCAGAATCAACTCAACTCAAAACCTATTTTAAAAGTCATTAAATTAATGAAAAATTTTTATTGAAAAGTAGCCGATTACCTAACTCAGGGGTCGGCAAACTTATTAGACAAAGATCCAAATATGTACATACATTACAACGATTAAAAAAAATGAGAGTCAAATCTGTTTATTATTTAGCAAACATTTATTATAATTTTACAACTTCATTTAATTACGGGTACGCTAAAGAAAACTTGATTTCATACGAAGAAAGATTATATTCAATGAAAAAAAAAATGTAATTAAGGAATTCGTGTATTTAAATTGTGACAACGACTGACAAACACTTAATTATCCTTGTATCTCCTTGGAAATTTTGTGTGTTGTCATTCTTTATTTTAGCCACAATTCCAGGTTCTCACCAATAAGACGACCACTCTTCATAAAGTTCATGATTGAAAAAGATAGTTCGCTTGAATATGTAGAACCAAAAGGGATAGAACAGCAAATTCTGCAACAATGAACGCGATTTTTTTCAGCTGATATAAGAGTCGGGAATATTATTCCAGGTGTTGAAGATGATCATGTCTTCCGTCTCCAGGTCTTTCAAAACAGACCACTTGTGTTGTGAACTAAGCTCACATTGGTTCTTCTCCAATATTTCCAAATTAACAGAAAGATGTTTTTTTTTTTTTTACATTAACTCCACACAGGAGGCCCTGAGGAAAATAACTTCCCTCAGGGCCTATGTCATCTTTGAAGATGCTGTATGGAGGGTCTTTTTGAGGAAAGGAAGGAGTGAACACGGGTCTTGAAGAGACCCATGTTGTAGGAGGAAGGAAACACTGAGGCCGGCAAATCGTTCCACAGCCGAGCCGTTGAACTCAAGAACGAGTCATAGAAACGACCCGTTCTCATGTGACTAATGTCAACCATGTACAAATGTTACTAATGTCAACCAATGTTGGGCGCGTATTTGGCGTGTTTCCCGACTATGCACCGGTGCCGAGGGGATCAATGACGCTAGTTCCTCGGAGCATCTTTCATTGTAATACCGGTAGAACAAGGACAGCATTCCCACCTGACGCCTGTGCTCTAAAGATTGCAGTCCGTCTGCTAAGATGGGAGAATCTATCAAACGAACCGCCCGTTTCTGCACAGAGTCAAGGGTTTTTTTTAGGTATTATGGAGCTCCATAGCAGAGGTGGCTGCCAAATTTAACCGTGGGGCGCACTTGCGATTTGTACAGGGTTAGCAGTTGTGTACTATTAAAGTATCTGCGGGCCCTGTACAGTACGCCCAGTTTCTGAGAGGCTAACTTAACTCTAGTTTCGATGGAGCCCCCGTACCTGAGCTGGTCACTTAGAGTTACACCAAGCATATCGATGGAGGTCCTGTTCAGAAGATTGCTTCCGTTGAAGGAGACTAGATTTTCATTTCGATCCCTTTTAGACGTTATCAAACATGATTGGGTCTTTGAAACATTAAATTCGAAGAGGTTATTCTTACCCCAAGAGAAAACACTCTCGAGGTAACCGTCCTTTCTTTGCTTCAAAGCCCTCCGACCTTTTGGAGTTTGTGTGCCCTTTGGGGGATTGTCAAACAAAAAGCTATCATGGACTGTGCTGTCATTTACGTAACAATGAATCGGTGCACATGACAAGAGGTCATTGATGTGCAACAGAAACAAAGTCGGTGACAGAACCGATCCCCGTGGGACGCCAGCATTTATCGAATGCGAAGAAGAGGTGAAACCGTTAGCAACCTCCTGAATCGACCTCTCCCTCAAAAAGTTGGCAATCCACGCACACAAGGATGCGGGAAGTCCGTAAGAATGCAGTTTGTTGACAAGTCCTCGATGCCAAACCCAGTCAAAGGCCTTGGAGATGTCCAGTGCAACCGTTTTGGTCTCACCGAAACGTTCCAGGCATCGTCCCCAAACATGCGTCACATACGCGAGAAGATCACCGCACGAGCGGTTCCGCCGGAATCCGTATTGACGGTCGTTAATAATTTTGTTCTTCTCGAGGTATGTGAGCAGTTTGTCGTTGATCACACGTTCCATCACCTTAGACAGAACTGATGTGATCGCTATTGGGCGGTAGTTAGCTGGGTTGGAGCGGTCACACTTCTTTGGAATAGGGTGAATGATCGCTTTTTTCCAACCAGAGGGCAACGAGCCAGAATTCAGGGACATTTTGAAAAGCTTCGTCAAAACTGGAGCTATTTCTGCAGCGCACCTCTGTAATACCAGGGCAGGTATTCCGTCAGACCCACTAGCTTTATTAATATCAAGCCCTCGTAAGACTTGGAGTACATCCCGATGCCGGATCCTCAGCTTTTTCAGATGAAAACCGCAATGAGGAACCGACGGCGCGGTAGCACCTTGAGCATCATTTTGCCTAATAAGTTAGCCTTTTCGGCGGCGGTATTTGCTAGTGAGCCGCCAGGTCTAGTAAGAGGTGGCAGACTGGGTTTGCAGAAATTGCGACCTATTGAGCCCACAAGTGACCAGAACGCTCTGCTGCCGTGCGGGCAGGCAGCCAGCTTTCTGCTAATCTGCAGGTCATGCTCGAATTTTGACCTGTTTATGATCCTCTTGCTTTCTTTTGCCATTTTGTTATATACTATTCTGTTTTCGGACGTTCGAGATGTGTTGTAGGCTCGGTAAGCCGCGTTTTTTTGTCGCACTGCTTCAGAGCATTGTCGACTCAACCACGGCTTTGAGCCCACACCAGTTTCTTTAACAGTGGATTGGATGAAGCCATCCATCGCAGATGTGATGACTTCACCAATTTCCTGGGCACATCTTGAGGGATCCGAGGTCCGAAAATAGACAGCTGACCACGGGAAAGCATTAAAATGTGCCCGCAGACCAAATCAATATGCTGATCTATAGTGCCACACTTTTCTCTTCAGCCGCTCGTTAAGTGGTCTGAAGGTTACGGGGATTGACGTCGTCACCAGGCAGTGGTCGGACGATCCTAAAGGCGCTGTGACTTTAATCTTGTAACCGTGTGGCACAGTGGTTAAAAACAAATCTAACAGATTGGAGCGGTGAGTCTGGACATCAGGAAACCTTGTAGGCTCCTTAACCATTTGCTCCAGATTTAAGAGCAAATTTAGAGCTCCTATTTTCTTGTTTTTTAACTCCAGCAATTGTATTTCAAAGAGCAGCACTTGACCTCTGACCTAACCTAACGTAACGTATTTAATAATTTGTTTTTAATATATATTTTTTCATCACTTATAATAATTTTTCAAAGGAGGTGTTGAGGTGAGTTGATTCTGAGTTGTTCGGTCGCCAATTTTTCTGGTAACTTTGATCTCTAACCAGAGCAATACTGATAATATATCTCACAGTTGGCAGCCTTCTGGCAACATTTAAACTTCGATATGTACTTATTTGCTAAACGCTTCTACATTTCATCACGTTGGTATACGAAACATAATAATAAATAACATCGTGTTGTAAAAACGCCTCCTCTACTTTATTACAGTGTACACCGGTGTTGTTTTATCGAACACGTGCAATTCCGGGAATCAAAGAGGAGTGGGCAATGCATTGATGAGAAAAACATCTAGCAGATGCTGCCGACCTTGTTCTAGAGAGGTTTTTCTCACATGGCTAATGCGGACAGGCCGGAAATAATGACAAGGAAAGTTGTAGACATTGACACGGAATCAACTAGGTTGGTACTAACAAGAAAAATAAGTGAGGAAATAATACTTTTTGGAGCATCATTCTGCAAAATTCAGGACGGATGTGTTGCAGCCAAAAATGCTTATGAATTACAGCTTCAGATGCACTTGTAATAATATACTGTAAATACTAAAAACGAAACAAGACGAAATGATATTTGCTGGATTTGGATGATAATGTGCAGGAAAAACTAGGTGTGTAAGTAAAAATGATAACCAATCACTCACAATAGAGCTGAGTGAAAAACTAGGTATGCAAGGAAAAAGGATAGCCAATTACTTACATTAGTGATAATACCCGGTATGAAAAATTTGGTATGCAAAGAAAAAGGATAACCAATCACTCGCAATAGAGATAATACCCTGTATGAAAAACTAGGATAGAAAAAAAGAATAACCAATCACTCACAATAGAGCTGTGTGAAAAACTAGGTATGCAAGGAAAAGGGATATCCAATTACTTATATTAGAGATAATACCTGTATGAAAAACTAGGTATGCAAATAAAAAGGATAACCAATCACTCGCAATAGAGATGATACCCTGTATGAAAAACTAGGATAGAAAAAAAGGATAACCAATCACTCACAATAGAGCTGTGTGAAAAACTAGGTATGCAAGGAAAAAGGATATCCAATTACTTATATTAGAGATAATACCTGTATGAAAAACTAGGTATGCAAATAAAAAGGATAACCAATCACTCGCAATAGAGATAATACCCTGTATGAAAAACTAGGTATGCAAGGAAAAAGAATAACCAATCACTCACAAAAAAAATAATAAATACCCTGTATGAAAAACTAGGATAGAAAAAAAGGATAACCAATCACTCACAATAGAGCTGTGTGAAAAACTAGGTATGCAAGGAAAAAGGATAACCAATCACTCACAATAGAGCTGTGTGAAAAACTAGGTATGCAAGGAAAGAGGATAACCAATCACTTACAATAGTGAATCACTTTCACTTTATGAAAAACTGGTATGCAAGGAAAAAGGATGGCCAATCACTCATAAAGAGACAATATCCTGTAATTTATTCGGAATCATAACGACTTAAGTGAAGAAGGCATATACAAAAATATGCGACGTACAGCGTGCTGGACGGCTCTGTGGTCGAATTCGTCCTGGCAGTCCTAAAATATTGATCTTTCCACGGAGTTTATTTTGATTAATTCTGATAAAAGTTTTACTAAAATCTCAGATTATTTTAAATAAATACCTCTTAAATTTACTAATTCATCGTCTAGGAAAATAAAATCTGGTTACTTCAATAAGAGGATATTGGGATAGGTTAGGTTGTGTTAAGGCAGTGTTGGGATCATAAACTAAACTATCGCATACGCCTCAGAAGCAGCAACCGAAACGGCTGTATGCTCAGAAATGTTCTCGGCTTCTGTTATTTACGCGTTGGAAGATTACATATTATCATATTATGTATTTATACTGTTCCTCAATAATAATAATAATAATTGAAAATTTGTTGAGCGCCGTTTTGGTGAAAAATAACTTCAAGGGTGGTGTACAATTCATTGTGATTTCTTAGGCTCTATCTCATTTTATTATAATATTTAGGAGAGAAACTCTATGAAACGAAAAATAGCAACACAAAAAAGAGACAAACACTTTTAGCCTGCGAGAGAATGAGATAGTATAATCGGTCTCCTCTTTGTGCGGTGCTTCGTAGCCCATTGGTCTCCTCTTTGTGTCGTGCCTCTGCTCACTCTTGTCTACTTTGGTTTTCTACCGCGAGTGAATTGTCGATATTGACTGGTCAGTGGTTGAGTGGGCATCGCGCTTGGGTCCCACCCGGGCGTCGCGTGTTCGATTCCTCGGCTGGCTAAGTCCTCCATCACAACACAAGCAACATTTTCGGCTTTCTGTGGTGGCAGTAGGAGATTTTCAAACATTGTTGGGTTATTCGTAAACCGGGAATGTTTGTCTTTCTTTTTAAAAAAAAAAAAAATATTTTTTTTTACATTAGATCCACACAGGAGGCACCGAAGAAAACAATTTACCTAGGGGCCTATATCATCTTTGAGGATGCTGTGTGGAGAGTTATTTAAGGGAAAGGAAGGAGAAGAATATATCCGAAGGAAAAAGGTGTGAGGGGTGGGTGTGGTATCTGGGGGTCAGTGTGGCCAAGAGTGTCGGATGTATGAATCTATTCCTCATACTGCGGTGCAAGGCGAGGATCGAGGGGTCGGGAGAATCTAGCTGGAGAGGTGAAAAGGCCTCCCTCAATCAGTCTCCTCCGATCCAGCCCGTCACGCAGTGGTTGGGCAAACATATCCGCCACCAAGAACTAGACAAACCTCATCCCATGAACCCGGGCACCCCTGCTAAGTCACCAAACGTAGCGAACCACTTGGGGTGACCTGTGGCAGGGGTGTTGGTTGTCCAATAAATGGTTCCCGGTGCCCCTACCCGCCTCGCAAATTTAAGGTTTATATTCCGGTGAGATTTGGTAGTAGTTTATGTTTATATTTTTTTAAAGTAATTAACAATTGTTTTTTGATTCTCCTCAAGGGAAACGGTAGAAAAAGCATCATTATATTCGAAACATATTTTTTTGTTATTTTAATTTATAAACTAACGTTTAGACTAGATTTTTATGCATAACACAAAGGGTAACAATTATTATAAGCAATAATTATCAGCCTGAAACACTCATCAACATTGAAAAATCTTCCGAGAAAAGATACTTGCCGCCAACGGGATTTGAACCCGTGTCCTTCTGATTGCCGGTCAGCTGCTCTTGACCACATAAATGTAGTCATAATTTGTCTCGACGCCACCTAGCGAGGGATTTAACACTTACAATGTCTCTCTCGCAAAAATAAAGTTGGTTGTTTTCAGGTGGAAAAAATATAATAAGCAGTAATTGTTGAATGAAACACTAGTATATATTGAATTATTTGGCGGGTATTTGATAAGCCCCCATAGCTCAGTGGTCAAGATCAGCTGACCGGCAATCAGAAGGACACGGGTTCAAATCCCGTTGGCGGCAAGTATCTTTTCTCGGAAGATTTTTCAATGTTGATGAGTGTTTCAGGCTGATAATTATTGCTTTTAATAATTGTTATATTTTTTTGTATTTATAATATAAACCGATTGGTAGTAAAGATTATTCTAAGTTAGTAATTTATCTTCGCTTTATATCACGAAATCTAAACGCCGGTAAACTAAGCCAATAAAATATATATCAGCCCTATTGAGTAATCTGTGCGAGGTTCACACGGTTAAAGTTTAGCTGAGTTCCGCGAAATGGGTTTGAACTGATCTACAACTGACTCTCATTAGTTTGACCGTGAGAACATGCTTTACTTTATCAAGTTCTCTTTGCCGTCATGGGACCGGCGTGTTTGCTGGTACTGAAGATACAGAATAATAGGTGTGAAATAGGGTGAGATGTTTGAAAGGGTGTGAAATGAGGGAAAAATTAATTCAAAATTATCAATGAAAATGCTGATTTCGGTTGCGTCTGATTGTGATTGTGGATCAGAAGAAAGATTCTTTATCTTTTGTGGATATGGAATAGATTCCATGCGTAATCGACTGTCAAATTTGTGTGATTAATAATAATTAATAATAATAATTGGCTAATTTATATAGCGCCGTTTTCGTGGAAAATCACCTCAAGGGCGCTGTACAAATAATATATAAAATAATTAATATTACTGGCTTAAAACTAAGATTTACAATTACAACTAGTGACTTACATCTAAGACTTATAGCTACTTATATTACTGGCTTACAACTAAGATTTACAATTATAACTAGTGACTTACATCTAAGACTTATAGCTAGTGACTTATGACTAAGACATATAGATTCTAACCTAAAACTGGTGACTTATTAACACACATATTTACAATTAAGATTAGCGCCAGAAGAAGTAGGAAGTTTTTACATAATATTACAATTCGAGAATACGGGTGCAAAAAGTATAATGAAGGTTAACTGGATTTACGGAAAGGTATAGATATTTTAAATAAATTAATAAATTTAATAGTCAATCTTTACTGCATTAAGATGATTCATCGCTCACCAGTAAACAGATTGAGGTAAAACAATTAACAGATTACATTAAACAGATTGAGTTAACTATAAACAAAGAGAAAAGAGGAAAAAAAACTATTAAAAATTGCAAAGTTTAAATAGAATGATGAATTTATGGAAAGGAGTATCGGAAAAAGTGAGTTTTCAGTTTGGATCGAAATTCCGCTGAGTTGGTTATGCATCTCAATTCCATAGGAAGTTTATTCCAAGCTTCGGGGCCGGATACTGCGAATGCACGATCACCAAACTTAGTGTTCGGATTTCGCTTAGGTTCTTTCAACCTTCCAATTTCAGAAGATGTCGCTGATCTAAGAGTTGACTGCCTAAGACCAATATTTTCCGGAATGCATAGTTCAGAGATATAGGGAGGAGCCATTTCATTGATAGATTTAAACACCATCCAGCATAACTTGTATTGGATTCTTTCAGGACACTTCAGCCAGTGAAGATTTCGGAGGTGTTCCGAAATGTGCGAAAATTTGGGTACTCCAGTGATAAGTCGTGCTGCGGCGTTGAAAACTGATTGTAGTTTGTCAGTTTGACATTTAGGAAGACTTGCATAGATTATCTATGGCTTGCAATTGCTTTTTCTATGGACTGATACGTCAGCTGTCAACTGATTTCAACTAGTTTGAAATATGAAATGCTGTAAGTATACATTATTAAAAAAATAAAATAAAATAAGCCCTTTTAAACATCTAAACGATTAAGATTTTTCGCAAGATTATACAAAAATTAGAATCTTGCGAGAGCCTTGAAGGAGTAACCATCAGTTACTTATACCAGGGCGGGTAAGAGGTGGATAACCTCCACTGTTAAACATCTAAATATTTTTCTAATGTAATTAATTATTTTTTTTATATATTTTTTTTATAATTTTCTAAATTATCAGCGTTCGGGTCATTATTTTTAGAAACAGCTTGTCTTTCGACATTGGCCTCCTGTAAAGATTTCCATTTTCCTCTATCCTTTGCAACTCTGATCCATTCTGGACCAGCCACCTTTTTAAATCATCTTCCCATCTTTTTGTTTGTCAATCTTTGTTTCTTTTACCGTCTCTTGGATACCACTCTGTTACTATTCTGGTAAACCAAAAAATTCAAACAGGTAGGTACATGCTGTACATCGAACACAAAAATAGCGATGGACTGGACATATATTTAGAGAAAGGCAAACTAGGTAATTCATGTGTATTTAGATGTCAAATCAATGGTATTATACAACATTAAACGTGCATTATAATATCTTTAAAAAAATAATGATGCAAACCAGATCCCCTCACCGCAGAATAAAAGATAAAGTGAAATTTAAAGACAATTATAATTTCGAAGTGGTCGAAGAGTTTTCCTACCTGGGCTCCATCATATCATAACGCAGGACAGTGAAGACTCAGTAGAAGTAAGAAAACGCATTACAGCCGCTAACAAAACTTACTTCGCGTTGCTGCCAGTGTTCAAATCCCGAAACTTCCATAGGAAAACCTAAATAACCTTATATACAACAATTATCAGAACGGTCTTGGCCTATGGATGTGAGGCGGGAACACTGACAGCAAAGTCAGCGGAATAGCTGGACATCTTCGAAAGAAAGGTACTTCGAAGAATCTTAGGAGCGGTGCGAGAGTGAGAGGCATGGAGAATCCGCCACAATAATGAGCTCTATGATATTTACCAAGCTCCGAGACTCTCTATCTCCAAAGATTCAGAAGGGCCGGACATGTGCACCGAATGACAAGCACACGAGTACCGAAGAAGGTTCTGACAGGACACCCGGGAGGTAAATGAAAGGCCGGCAGACCTAGACTGAGATGGGAGGATGATGTCAGGAAGGATGCAAGAGGACTACTCCATGTTGCAGATTGGAAGATGACGGCCAAGGACAGAGGGAGGTGGAGGCTTATTTTGAAGGAGTCCAAGGCTCGAAATGGGCTGTAGCGCCATTGAAGAAGATAATATCTTTAAATAATCATGTATACTTGTTGACATATAAGCCGACAGAAAATGCAATTGCAAGCCATAGGCAATCACACAAATTTGACAGTCGATTATGAATGGAATCGATTTCGTATCCACAAAAAATACAGAATCGCATAGCTGGTTGAATGAACTGGGATTTTTTTCAAATTAGAACTGGAGATCTAGCATGATCAATCGATAAAACCGTATATCAATACGATATTGACCAAATCGGTCATCTATTGTCGGTTATCAATATTCTATGCTTCAGCACGGTCTACGATCGTTAACAGATATTTCGATCGAAGATTAATAAATTTTAGCGCGGCCTCCATAGTATCAGATAAGTTTTGGTTAACTATCAATATTCACATTTTTTTTTTTTTAAATCATGTCGTTCGTTATGTAAAATTGATGGCTTATTTGATGAACGTACTGAACTAACGAAGCTTTTAGAAATGAAAGGTGTCTTACGCGCGATCTACTTAGACTTAAATAATGCATCTAAGACGCAAGCAATTTATTTCCTTCGATCTTTCAGAAACGAATATGGTTAAAATTGAATAAAGACCTCATTAACTAATTAACTCCCGTTTAGTGTCAAAAAGAAAATGCGGGCTACCAATGCATATTTGGGTTAGTATTTCAATGCAATTGAATTTATTCAACGTAATTGATAAGCGTTTGACATTTCGTAGTATCAATTCAAATATATAAATAAATACCTTCAGTGTTGCCAGCGTATATCGATTTCTTATCTGTTTCCTGTCAATATCGGTTCGGCTTTTAATGGTGAAACCGTACTTAGGATCTGCAAGTGTTTCCGACTATCGGTTAAGTTATTTTTTTGCTGCTCCCGTCTGCGAATTGTTGTGAGGCTGAAGGTAGTTGGGAGGGGAATGAGACGAGGTAGAGGAAGGTGGAAAGTACCTCGCTATTCAGATTTAGTCACTAAATACGGTTAAAGCCTTTTCAGCAGCCTTTAAATTCTGAATGGTGGTCCTTACATCAGGGCGATACTGACTGTCTTCCACTCTGGAATGTGCTACAAATATATTATTGTTAATAAATGAATGGTGAAGTAACAAGAGGGTAATCGAATAAAATTTATTGGGGCACGCCGGGTTTTCAACCCGCGACCTTCGGATTGCTAGTTGAGAGTCTTACTCCTCGACCAACGATGCCATCAAGTACTGTTTTTGAAAGCGGTTAGAAGACACTTTCAGATTTTAACGTATTGTGAAGGTAATTGTCAGTATTGTCACCTATTTTTTTATGTTGTTGTATCAGTAATTGCTAGTAAAAAAAGGTGGCCGTTTGGCGGTTTTCCAATTTTTTTTTAAATTACACGCGATCATCTATTGTTAACTTTTAAATGCAAAGAGACAACTAGGTGTTCTCTCTTTCTAACTCTGTTATATATTATACTATCTGGCCCGGGAACAGGTTGCTGTGGCTTACTCAACCTTTATAACCCATGCCATCTGTTAATTGGCATACCTATCAAATTCACACAGCCCGCTTGCCAGCTGCCCACTGCCTGAATTATATCTTTGAATTTTTCGACTTTTCTCTACTATATGCATGTATCATACATATAACCCTTCCATCTTCCTTTCATACACATAGACCCGGACACACGTTACTGTGGCTAACTAAATACAACGCCACGCCATTACCCAACCTTTATAACCAACGCCATCTGTTAAATCAAATCCACACCCCTCGTTTGCCAGCCCACTGCCCGCTGCCGCTTGGCCAGCAATGAAATAAATTTCAATCAATATACACAAAACCTTGACAAATTATATACCTAAGAACCTTCCTCATGAATCACTCTGAAAACCACATGAAAATCCGTTGCTTAGTTTATAAGATCTAAGCGCGCAGACAGCGGGAGCGACTTCATTTTATACTATGTAAAAAGATTACCCAACCTTTATAACAAGCGCCACAATCTACAGCACCCTCTTGCCAGCTGCCCGCTGCCCGAATCTTTGGCTTTTCACTACTATAATATATATTTATTATACATATAAACCTTCCACTTGAATCATTCTATCTTTTGGTGAAAACCGCATGAAAATCCGTTGCGTAGTTTAAAAGATCTAAGCGCACATACAGCCGGAGCGACTTCATTTTATACAATGTAACGATAAAGGTATCTGACCATAATAGAAAAGGATCGAGACTTAGTTTTATGAGGAAATATTTTGTTGACTCAAATAACACTACTTGACTGCTGTATTTATTTTTATGCGAAAACTCTTTAGCGCCGTTGATATTTGAAACTCGATGAAACGGAAACGAGCAACACTAAAAAGAGACGAACAAACACGTCTATGGGATTTAGGGTGCTAGAGAACGAAATTTTAATAAAATATTTACGATATTTATGGTTGCAATATAATACGAGTCCAACGCAAGTATCCTTTAGTGTAGTGGTATAAAGCGCCTGACGAATCTCAGCGACCAGATATTTAACGGACCAAGGATCGAATCCTATGAAATCCAAAAATATAGATTTTTTTTGTAAAATCTATATCCAATCTTCAAACCACTCCAAAATGATCAGGCAAAAGAAAACACAAAAGAAAGCGACATCTAGCGCCTCCGAAGAAGATAACAAAAATGCTAATAAGATGACCAAATGTACGCACTGGAATTCGTCGACAAAAATATGGAAAAAAATCATCCTTCATATTGATAAAAAAGTGCTTTGTGGTCTACCCATTCTTGTCTACTTTAGTTATCTGAAGGTTTTACTTCTACCGCGTATGAATTGTACACTCTGATTTATTAAAAATATTTTGTGACAAATGTAGCACATAATTAAAATATAACATGTCTAAATCAATCGCATTGTTTTTGTAAAAAATTAAAATGAATTTCTTCGTCGTCATCCCGCCTACAAGATCTCGCGAGTACTCTATGAACTAAATCTCATAACGGGGTCATTTATCGAAGGCACCGGGTCGGCTCGCACTGTACCGTGCTCTGTGTTATGTAGCTATATGGGAGATCTTCACTTCTGAGAGACAGGCGGTGTATTGAACAATAATATGGCTGATTGAATTGTCGAACATCTGCTGGTGTTTCTGATAGCCTGGTAGATATTTGAGAATTAGGCGTCATAAAAATTAAATAACACTTATTTATTGAATGATTTTATTTTTTTATTAATTCAAGACTTACAATTTGTGATGTCCTATGCCTGTCTCACAAGGAAAACGTGTGTTGAGAGCAGGCGCTTTAAAACATCAGCAATTTATAATTAAAATAATAAACACATAAATATACAAATAATATGTTTGGTGATCAGATCTGAATAGCCAGGTACTTCCCCACCTACTTCTTCCCTATCTCCTTCCCCTCCCCACTGCCTTCAGCCTCACAACATACCCAAATTGGGGATGCCATAGTCCCACTGGCTCCAGACGGAAGCAGTTGGGACTCTTGTGCGGTATTGTAAGAAAAAAAAAACGTTAATTTCAAATAAACATGCCAACTCAGAATGAAACCAAGTCAGAAACATCTCAGAAAGGTCATTAAAAGCTATGAAAAAATAATTTTAAATTAGCCGTTAACCCTAACCTAACTTAACCTATTCAACATTTTTTTTAAATATTTTTTTACCATCACCATTTTGAGGTGCTTCTGAGTTGGTTTCATTCTGAGTTGGCCGGTAACTGAATATTTCACATTATTCATGCACGCACCGACAACCGAAATAATAAGTATTTTTAACAATATTAATTTTTGTTTGTTTGTTTGTTTCAGAAATTGAATCTCGAACGAAATACTTTGGAAAATTTGATGTCGAAAACGCAAACATCGACCAACGCAGCTTTATAGTTTGAAAACATGATCATAAGAAACGTAAGTACCTCATTTTGTTTATTCTACACGAAGCAACCAAATGGAAGATGCTCTCAGTATCGCCCTGGCGTTGTACAATAAGTCAGAATCACAAGTTAACATACATAGGGTAAGGTTTGACTAGGTCTTGGCGTCGGATACGTCTGCCCACCTACTGGTTGATTGAGGCCTTTTGACCTCCTCAGCCGGATTCTGTCGACCCGTCACCTTGCACCGCAGTGGGAGGGATGGATTCATACGTCCGTCGCTCCTGGACACACTGATTCCCTGATTTCTACCCACCGCTCAAGCTTTTTTCTTCCGAGAACGTTCTCTCCTCAAGATAACAGATGCCCCGAGGAAAATTGTTGGCCTCCGTATTTTCCTCACGTATGGCGCTAATGTTAAAAAAATACTGAATTACTAGATAAGTCACTAAACTCGGCTAAAGGCATTTCGAGCAACTTGTGATTTTTCACAAATCAGTCCTTTAGACAATATCGCTGTTTCAGAAGAACAACGGCATAACTGCAAAAAACGGTAAAATACGTTTAAGTCCACAAATGGTCTCAGAAAACCATTGTGCACACTGGGGAATAACGACATATCTGTAGTTCCTATTCGGACCGCCAGAGTGGGGGAGGCGTACCGCCCCCAACTCACATAGGTATGCGAGAAGATCACCGCACGAGCGGTTCCACCGGAATCCGTATTGACGGTCGTTAATAATTTTGTTCTTCTATAGAGGTATGTGAGCAGTTTGTCGTTAATCACACGTTACATCACCTTAGACAGAACTGATATGAATTGGTCTTATCAGTTTAAATTGAGGGTTAAAATTAGGTTGATAAAATTCTAACCTCTGGTGATTAATAGAAAAGTACGTATTATATGTACGTTTGTTATGCCATTATTCTCTGTCGTATACACACTCTTTAATAAATATTTCATTAAACTACAAATCGTTTTTTTTGCTTTTTTGTAAAATTATAATTTTTGCAGTTGTGTCGTTGTTCTTCCAGAGCAGCGATATAATAAGGAATATTTGCAAGACGATCCAGAATGGAAGATATTCTCGATGTTGCCCTGGTATAAGACCATAATTTAGAATTGAAACGTTGCTTAAAACGGCTATAGCCGTGTCGGTGTCTAGATCTAAAAAGCCATCTTCCTCTTTCATTTCTACTTCCCCTCCCCACTTCTTTCAGGATCATAACATACCCCAATTGGAGATGCCATAGTTTCACTGGCTCCAGGCGGTTGGGACTCTTGTGGGGTAATCAAATAAAAATATGACACGAATGTGTTTGGTAGAAAAATACGAGAATGCCAGAGGAAGACACGGCATGATCAAGTTAACCAAATACTTGAGTAGGACCATCTCAAAGGTCAGAATAACAGAAGACTACGTATAAGGCAATGTATTAATGTAAATAAAGTATGGCATGTGTGACGATGTGCCCAATGGTTTTCTGAGACCATTTATGGACTTAACCTATTTTGCTAATTTTTTCAGTTGCGTCGTTGTTCTTCTGAAACAGCGATATAAGGGATATTTGCAACACGATCCAGAATGGAAGATATTCTCAGAATCGCCCTGGTGTAAGGCCATCATTTAGAATTGAAACGTTGCTTGAAACAGCTTTAGCCGTGTTTGTGTCTAGATGTGAATAGCCTCTTAATCTTTCACATCTCCTTCCCCTCCCCACTTCGTTCAGGATCATAACATACCCCAATTAAGATATGCCATAGTTTCACTGGCTCCAAGCGGTTTGGACTCTTGTGGGGTAATCAAATAAAAAATGAGAAAATATAACACGAATGCGATTGGTAGAAAAAGACGAGGATGCCAAAGGAAGGCATGGCACGATCAAGTGAACCAAATACTTGAGTAGGACCATCTCAAAGGTCAGAATAACAGAAGAGTACGTTTGAGACAACGTATGAATGTAAATAAAGCATGGCATCTCTGCCTACTCCTGCTAAGACATATCGTGATGTTTTTTTTAATTTTAATTTTTATTTATTTATTGCTTTGATGGTTACATAATTTGTGGATTTTTCGACCATGCTAGGCACATGCCCGTGTTATGGTGGTCGTTAGTCAGTTAGTTTGGGTTCTGAGTATTGATTAGTCTTAGACCAGGGCGATACTGAGAGTAGATACATCTCTGTAGACTTATTTTATTACGTATATTTTGCGTACGCGGATATAATGCGTCATAAGTCATAAGTAATTATCGAGCAAGGAAGAACGCCATGGGAGGATTGTACTCTCATACAAACGGCAACTTTCTCATTCTACTGAGATCATGGGGGATACAGTCACCCGAAGCCGGATGCGAGTCTCATGATTCGAGATAGCAATGTATTTATAATGTAGTTCATGTTGCGTGACGTAATTAATTTGCATTTTTAAATGAAGGGTCACGTGACAAAAATGCATAAGGCAGACTAATTAAGAATCCGCATTCCGAATTTCTTCCGATTTATATCATAAATCATAAATAATCGTGGCAGTATATTAGCCTGGTTTGAAAGCTATCTTACTGGAAGACAACAAATTGTTAGAATAAAATCCTCTTTGTCGGAAAAATTTATGCAACAACTGGAGTTCCACAGGGTTCACACCTTGGCCCAATATTATTTATCTTGTTTATAAATGATCTTTCAAAAATATTTCATGATGTATTTATCTTACTTTTTGCTGATGACTTCAAAATTTTAGAATAATTCATAATATTTACCATTGCAACATTCTTCAAGATAATATCAACAAATTGTTAATTTGGTGTAATGAAAATAGACTTTACTTAAATATCTCAAAATTTCATATAGTTAGATTTTCTCGAATTAAAAATCCCGTGATCTTCAATTACAACATTGATAACAATATTCTGGAGACATTAACACAAATTAAAGACTTGGGCATCACTTTTCAATTTAATCTTTCATTTGTTAACCACATAACAGAAATCTCTAATAAGGCCTTAAAAATGTTGGGATTTATAACAAGGCTAACTAAAAATTTTAACAATATTAAGTGTATAAAACTGTTATATTTTGCATATGTTAGAAGTCAACTTGAATACAATTCTCCCGTCTGGAACCCATATTACAATATACATGTACAAGCTGTTGAAAGAATACAAAACAAATTCTTACGTTTTCTTAATTTTAAAATGGGTATTCCAGCAATTATGTTGAACTACAATACTATTTTGAATGATATTAATATGCTCAAATTGTCAGACAGAAGAACTTTCACTGACTTGGTATTTCTGTATAAAATTCTAAATGATTTAGTTGACAGTCCGGTATTGCTCGAATTGATAAGCTTCCGGATTCCACTACGTAATACTAGAAGTCAGGATTTATTTCAGTGCAGTAATTCTGGAACTAACTACCATATGTATTCCTCTTTACCCAGAATACTAATGGAGGGAAACAATTATACCAAGTCAGTGGACATCTTCAATTTATCTTTAAACAAATTTAAAATATTGTTACGAAGGCAGTTCAGTTATGTACAATAAATACTGTATATTTCTTACTATTCATATGTAAAAGCCCCGAAAAAGGGCGTTAATAAATAAATAAATAACATTTTAGTTTTTAAATATATATTATGTTATTTTCTAAGGCAATATCTATACATTTTGGAAATATCTTTAAGCAATATCTATACATTTGCGAAACGGTAATTATATCAAATTCTCTCTATAGAAAAAAAACCGTTTGTATGTAGTATGCACCAAAAATCATTAAAAACACATTTTATTCTATTATTTAAATGTCTCACGACAACTCAGAATGAAACCAACTCAGAAAAACCTCAGAAAGGTCATTCAAAGCTACGAAAAAATATTTTAAAATAACCGGTAACCCTAACTTAACTTAACCCTTTTTTTATCATCACTCTTAATGACCTTTCTGAGGTGCTTCTGAGTTGGTTTCATTCTGAGTTGGCCGGTCACCTATTTAACATGTTATAAATGTGAAAAAATTCACAGCGTATCTTTATACGAGTATGTTACTTTAGACATTTGCCGAAAGATTTTTGCTCTATTTTAAACGAGTCGCATTTTAATAATATTTTCACAAAGTTATTATCGTTTTTTTTATTTGTATTAGCGTGCTCCCTCTAGCATTCGCATTCACATCGCTTTCAAAACACATCTTCTTTCATTAGCTCCACACAGGAGGCACCGAGGAAAATAATTTCCGTAGGGCCAGTGTCATCTTTTGGGATGCTGTGTGGAGGGTCTCTATAGGAAAGGGAGGAGAGGAACTTCTGGGAAGGGAAAAGATACATGTGTGAGTTGGAATCTGGGGGTTAGTTTGTCCAGGAGTGACAGAGGTATAAATCCATCCCTCTCACTGCGGTACCAATCAATGTTCCGAGGGAGAGGTCAAAAGGTCTGCTTAAACAGTCTCTCCCAATCCGGCCTGCCACGCAGTAGATAGATAAGCGCAACCACTTGGACCCGGTCAAACCTCACACCATGGAGCTAACCGATTTGTGTGACCGGGGCGGAGGTACCCGCTTCCAAGATAAATGGTTGTCAATAATAAATGTAATAATAATTTCAATTTGGGAAACGGGTATGGGTACCGCCGCCCCGTGAACCAATATTGGATAACCAACACCCCTGCCATAGGTCATTCCAAATGGTTCACTACGTTTGGTGACTTAGCAGGGGTGCCCGGGTTCATGGGGTGAGGTATGTCCAGATCTTGGAGGCGGATACGACACCATCTGCATGGCACTGAATTGGGAGAGAATGGTTAAGGGAGCACCTTTAGCTTCTCTCGGAACGTCGCCTTGCACCGCAGTGGGAGGGATGGATTCATACGTCCGTCACTCCTGGACACACTGACCCTCAGATTCCTAGCCATCCCTTATACCATTTCTTTCTCAGAACTTCCTCTCCTTCCTTTCCTAAAAAGACCCTCCACACAGCATCCCCAAAGATGACATAGGCCCTGCGGGGAATTATTTTCCCCAGGGCCTCCTGTGTGGAGCTAATGTAAAAAAAATGTATCGTGCTGTAACAACCCTATAGATACTTCTGGTGATAATCTTGAGAGAGAAACTCCTTGACAATAATAAAGCAAACTTGTCATAAAAACCCACAGGAACACAAATTTGTGGAGATATTTCAAACAGTATTTTGTTGTTGTGAACGAAGGAGTTACTCTACCACGGAGTACGCCATAGTTAAAATTTTCTGTCATTATCGTTAAATTTCTTAAAAAAACTTATTTTTCTGTTTTCGATAAATCTTACATTTTTCTCGTTTATTATATTTTTTGTATTTTTTATTTGAATACCACACAAGAGTCCAAACTGCTCCTTATCGTCAGGAACCCCAAATTGGGGTATCTTGTGAGCCTGAAGACAATGGGGAAGGGAAGAAAATGGGATAGAGAAAGGTACGAAAGTGCTTGGCTATTCAGATCTAGTCACCAAAGACGGCTAAAGCCATTACAAGCAATGATTCAATTATGAATGGTGGTCTTACACCAGGGCGATACTGAGAGTATGTTCCACTCTGGAAGGTGCTGCAAATATACCTTATATTATTTTCAAAAGTTTAAATTGTGAAATAACCCAAATCAAATAAAATTTACTTGCGCACGCCAGGAGGCGTGTTATGGGAGAATAACCGGACAAAACCGGCAATATGTCACTTTTAAATCAAATTTTAGACGTATTGACTCTTTTCCACAAAAAAATATAAATTGATTTCGACAGATTGTTTTTTTATCTAGTGAAGCTATGTTTTTAAATTTAGAGAAAATTTGTTAATTTTTAGTACAGTTTTACTGTAGGTCGTTGGCAGATTTGTTAAATTTTTAATCAAAATTTTGTTTTATCCGTCACACATTTCAAATCAGCACACATTTCACCACTAAAAAATACACGTCTACCGGATCTGCCCTGTCCATCAGGACACTGCAACGCTGTCCGAGACGTTGGCTAAAGAAGGAGGTAGCGCAACACGGCATAACACCCCAAAAACAAATAACGAAAATACTTTTGGCCGTGAAAACCTTAAAACGTATCTAACATTTGTACAGTTCACACACGGTATAAGTGAAACCCTTAGAAAACCAAAGCAGAGTTGATAGGCTACGAAGCACCGCATAAAGACGAGACCGATTTTTCTATCTTATTTTATCGCAGGCTAAATCCAATAGATGTATTTTATTTATTTTAGAGTTGCTTTTTCGTTTCATCGAGTTTCAAATCACAACGGTGCATAACAAGTTTCACTTCAAAAAATATATTTCTAAAAATTTTAATACTCAAAACCATTTTTTTTTAATTCACAAAAAATGAACCATCATTGTCATCCACCATTCTGAAACATTCTTTATTTAGATCGTTTGTTTACCGCGTTCCGTTGCTTTACTCTCACATATAATTAACATAGAATTAGCGAATTACCATACCACTTTAGTCTGTCGTTCTGTGAACTTACTATTTAGCTTCAGGCATTTGACACACAATTCGTTATACGGGGTCACCCAGTGGCGCACCCACGGGCATGGCCGCCCCCTAAAAAGAAAACAAACGACAAATAAATAAAGTAGATACTTAAGCCTCTGCAACCGGGCTCGAAAAGAAGAAGATGGAGAGATACGAAATTACGAATGTTTGAGGAGAGCGCTAATATTTAAAGCGACAAAATCGATGCGAAAATTGCGAAAATGTTTAATAAAACACGACTCGTTTAAAATAGAGTTTAAAAATTTTATTTTGATTAATTTGTGTTATTTCACAATTAATTCATTTAAAATAATAAATAGTATATTTGCGGCATGTTCCAGAGTGGAAGATACTATCAGTATCGCGCTGGTGTAAGACCACCATTCAGAATTGAAACGTTGCTTGAAAATGGCTTTAGCCGTGTTTAGTGACCAGATCTGAATAGCCAGGTACTTCCCAACCTTCCTCTTCCCCACCTCCTTCCTCTTCCCACTACCTTCAGCCTCACAACATATCCCAATTGGGGATGCCATAGTCTCACTGGCTCCAGACGGGAGCAGTTGAGATTCATGTGCGGTATTCACTGTAAAAAAAAAAAGAGTAAAAATCTCATAGGGGCTGTGTCAAGTACAATTTAAAGAAACATTATGAATTTTTTCATACATATAACTTTTAAAATAAACGAAGCAGACTTGAAAAAATTAATTTTCCGAGCAAACTTTGCGATTTTTTTCTATCGAGGGATTTTCATATAATTTGCGTTTCGGCATGGGGAATGTATAGATATTATCTTCGAAAATAATATGTATTTTTTTAAGAGCTTAAAAACATCAAGTATTTAAGGGGGATATGCAAGAAATCGATAGAAATTCGGCTAGCGGACCCTTAAGATCAAAATACCCAACCAAACTGAAAAATTATTATTATAATCAAAAGGTATATCATTTAAGTAGTACCTACGGATTTGAGGTACCTACTTTATTTATTTATATTTATATTTGAAGCAACTTGGGAAATTATTTGTGAGCAATTTAAAAATATTTAAAAAATATATTAGCTGTATTTACTTTAAAAATATGATTAAAAATGAAATAAAAAATAAGACATTGCGAAAAAATTGATTGTATGGGTAGTAATTTAACATATTATAAACGACAAAATTTTTTTTTCGCCGTAAATACGAGTAGGTAATTTGTATTTTAAATTTAGACCCATCAAAGTTATATCTTTTATTAATTTATATTTTTTATTTTACATTTCATCATATTTTTATGATAAAATGTAAAATAATACTGAAAAAAAAAATTATCACGTTTTTTATATACTCACATACAATTGCCCAAATTGCCTGAATGCTGTTGAAATGGGATACCTGAGGCGCATGTGTGGTAAAACCATGTATGATCGTGTGAGAAATGTGGATATCCGCAAAGAATGTAAGGCTGATGTAAGCATAATGAATAGGATTAAGAAAGGGACCCTCAGATGGTTTGGGCATGTAAAGCGAATGAACGAAGAAAGTAGTGTAAGAAGAATATATGACGCAAATGTGAATGGTAGGAGAAGTCGGGGACGCCCTTGGAAGTTAATCAAATACTTGAGTCGAGCTATGTCAAAAGTCAGAATAATAGAAGAGTATGTATGAGACGAATGTGAGTGAGGCAAAGAGTGTGTGCCAAGACCGAAATGTTTGGCGGTTCGTCCTCTCTGCCTGCCCCCGCGGGGAAACAGCGTGATGGTTAGTTAGTTAGTTAGCCTCTTAAATTATGAAAAATTAAAAATTTTAATGGGCTAGGTATATCTTATTATTAGCAAAAATAAATAAAGTAGCTCACATACTTACTAAATATTTGATACACCTTTAGATTATTGATTTACCTTGTAAAATAACTGAAACAAACGTGTTTATAATAATTTTTGGAGCATACTTAGCGATTTTTTTCTATCGAGGGAATTTTATATAATTTGCGTTTCGGCGTGGGGAATGTCTAGATATTATCTTCAAGAATAATATATTTATATATATATATATATATATATATATATATATATATATATATATATATATATATATATATATATATAAATAAATGAAGACAATATAAGCGAAACTCAATCGAAAGTCTAGAAACAGAAAAATCAGAAATCATATTGACACCTCTGGGACTCGAACCCAGGACCTCTTGCTTTCGGGGCAAACGCGCTAACCACTGCGCTACGGTGTCGATATGAAATTCGGTCATGTTTAACAGTACCATACTATGACTAAGAACCACCTACATTATCTTCATTTTCTTTAACGCATATATTATTGGCAACTATCTTTATGTATGATTGCAAGATTCAAACCCGAACTAAATGCTCTCTAGATAGTGTCTGGATAAATCTTTATCCATTTTATTTAATATGCGACATCTATTGACCTTTCTGCAAGTCTAGGATGAATAATGAAAATCTGGGTTCGAGTCCCAGAGGTGTCAATATGTTTTTCTGATTTTTCTGTTTCTAGACTTTCGATTGAGTTTCACTTATATTGTCTTCATTTATTTAAATATTACAATTTGAGGTTTTACTCATAAAGTTAAAAAAAATATATTTATATATATATATATATATATATATATATATATATTTAAGATCTTTAAAACTTAACGTGTTTAGGGGAAATATGTAAGAAATCGGTAGAAATTTGGGGAGCGTAGTCTTAACCAGACTCAATAAAAAAATGTGGGTGCGCCACTGGGGTCACCAATTGGACACGGGAGTGGGCGCCAATAATACTTGATTGTTGTGAAATGATTCAGTGGAGAAATTTTTATTATAATAATATGCCTTTGTTAATTTATTTTTTCTTTGTGTTTTGTGAAATGTTGATTGAGTCATAATATGATATGAATAATTTACTAAACAGCTATTAGCAGAGAGGATGGATTGAACACATGGCGCATATTCCTTGCTTTAATGACATTCATACATTGTCTAAAATATATGCGCTGAATCGGCTACAAACCGTTTAACATGTCAATGACCCCAGCATATCCATTTCTCTACGTATTATAAATTAAAATCCTCCGCCGCGTCTGTCTGTCTGTACGCGATAAACTCAAAACTACTGAACGGATTTTCATACGGTTTTCACGAAAATATAGAGTGAATCATGAGGAAGGTTTAGGTATATATTTTGTCAGGGTTTTGTGTAAATTGGTTCAAATATTTAATACTAGCTGACCCGGCGACGCGTTGCTGTGGCTAACGAAACGCAACGCCATTTACTGGATGGTTACCCAACCTTTTAACTCACACGCCCGCTTGCCAGCCCGCTCTTCCACCACATACAGACATTCTCCTTTAATTATATATTTCAACCAATTCACACAAAACCTTGGCAATTTATATACCTAAACTTACCTCATGAATCACTGTATCTATTGGTGAAAACCGCATGAAAATCGGTTCAGTAGTTTTTGAGTTTATCGCGAACTGACAGACAGACGCGAAGGAGGACTTTAAATCATAATATGTAAAGATAATAGCGTTTTTGAATTGTTGAATATTTAGTTGAAAAATATCTATATCAGGGGACAGATAATTTAGTAACAGAATCATTTTTCCGAGCGGCATTACTAATGGTAAGTTAGTTCTGCATCTCGGAACAACAAAAGTTCTGTGTCTGCGCGCTCTTGTGAAGTTGTAGGGAATATAAAACTAATTTTAATTTTATTAAGGGAATATAAATGTCGATAATAGCCCCGCTATAATTTGGAATTCGGATGAAACGGAAATGACGATTACTGCACCTGCAACGCATCAACTGCGCTCATTGACCGCTTTGATAATGATGTCACTTTTAAAGGCTCCTATTGGTTGAGATTTGAATCGGAAATTACGCTGGTCTGCGCTCATTGGTCGCTTTGATTATGACCTCACTTTTCAAGTATTGGTTGAGATTGTTTTGGTAAAGTTTCGCTTCTACCGCGTGTTAACTGCACTCGATATGTAAATTATCTAAAAGGCCAAAAATATTTGATCTCTTTTATTGTACAAAATTGTTCATTCAAGGTTGGACTGCCCTGACGCTATAAACTTGTTATCCTGACATATATACCTCCAAAATATACTAGACGAAATATTTTCTTTTACAACAATAACTTCGCTACGAATTCTGTGAAGGAAAGAATACACAGGTTGGGCAATTAACTAACTGATGTCACTGACATTTTTAATTTAAAATAGCTGGTACCCGGCACGCATTGCTATGCAATTTAATAATGAAATTGTTTCTCCCTGCGTGTCCTTTCCCATTCGCCCCGTACCCCTTTCGCCTCCCCTTCCCCTCCCGCATCCCTTTCCCCTCCTGCATCCCCTTCCCCTCTCGCGTTTCTACTCCACCTCCTCCACGTTCCCTCTCCCCACTCCACTCCCCTCCCCTCCCCCGTCCCACGAACCCCCTCGAGTTCCCCTTCCAGGATCCCCTCTCCCCTCCCGGGTTCCCCTCCCCCCTCCCGCTTTCGATACATTAATTCCCGGCACATTCAATTTTCAATCAGCTGGCGTGCCAGAGCTCACCAGCAGTTTTATACAAACCTTGTCCTGACAATAACGAACACACAAAAAAAAAGAATTATCGAATTTGGTGCAGTCGTTGGGAAGCTATGCGCATACATACATTTCAGCGATTCATTTTTATTTATATAGATAATAGATAGATAGATTTCGATACATTTAAAGCCAAATTAGTCCACCACTTTTTAGATGTAAATAATGAATGAGAAATTATTTTATTTTATTTCGATTTTCTTTTGTTTATTTTTTTTATGGCTCTTATTCAAAATTTATGTATTTTGATTATTTTTAATGTTTTTTTTGCTCATAGGTATATGAATTGTTATACCTACGAGTTCTCTAAAGTCATGCATGTGGAATTAGCATTAAATGTATTCCTATTTTTTTATTTTGAGTTTATGCTTTATTTGTATATTTTGTAATATTTTTTATTTATGTTATACTGTTAATGAAATTTGTATTTGATATGTAAAAGCCCAATAGGGCGTCAATAAATAAATAAATAAATATCGTAATACCGATATTACCGTTTAGAAGATTGTATGCCATTGTCAGCAAAGCAGTTTTCCTTATGTCGCACGTCAGTGATCCCAGATTATCCATTTTTACAATAAAGACGGGTCATCATGATTCTTACAATATTTGATTTGTTTTAACAAGTTGCTGATGCTTTCTATGGAAACTTGTTCAATTTAAATGGTAATTATTATTACATGCTTATAATTTATGCGAGATTTCTAGTTATTTGCAAATTATATTATACGAAGAAAGTTATTTTACCATGAGTAATAATGATGATACGAACTAATTAGTCATATGTTATGAATTGCTTCTCTCTCTCTGGTTTCAATCCTGGGATTGGTTTGCAGAATGAACTAATGAATAGAACTCTGAGAAATGCCTTCTGGTCTCAGGTTTGAGGAAAGGAAAATCCTGATCTATTTCCTTTTCGTGGTGGGGAGTGAGCAATGACCTCGTTTCTGCAAATATAGACAGGGACCGAGCGTTGGCCGAAATAAGCTGACCACCAACTCTCGCCCTACCAGGCGTCTGTTATCTTGGGCACCCTCTTGTCCAGGAGAAGTAAATAATCTCCAAAGGCGGAAGAACCTTCGAGGTCAACGGCATAGGATGTGGAAAGAAACGGGAAACTACCACATTAAAGGTCCAAGTGGCATCCCAAGAATCAGCAAACATGTATTGCTTACATCAGGGGTGCTCAAACGGTCGATCGCGAGTGCTTATTGAGTCGATCTCGAGAAAAAATTGCCCATGTAAATAGATTTTTTTTAATTTTTAATTTTTAACTTTATGAGTAAAACCTCAAATTGTAATATTTAAATAAATGAAGACAATATAAGCGAAACTCAATCGAAAATCTGGAAACAGAAAAATCAGAAAAACATATTGACACCTCTGGGACTCGAACCCAGGACCTCTTGCTTTCCGGGCAAACGCGCTAACCACTGCGCCACGGTGTCGATATGAAATTCGGTCATGTTTAACTGTACCATACTTCGACTAAGAACCACCTACACTATCTTCATTTTCTTTAACGCATATATTATTGGCAACTATCTTTATGTATGATTGCAAGATTCAAACCTGAACTAAATGCTCTCTAGATAGTGTCTGGATAAATCTTTATCCATTTTATTAAATTATATCATTTCTTTATCAGTTATAAAATTCATCCTGGGTTCGAGTCCCAGAGGTGTCAATATGTTTTTCTGATTTTTCTGTTTCCAGATTTTCGATTGAGTTTCGCTTATATTGTCTTCATTTATTTAAAGATTTTTTTTAATTTTTAAAAAAGAAAGTCAAACATTCCCGGGTTACGAATAACCCAACAATCTTTGAAAATCTCCTTCTACCACCGCAGAAAGCCGAAAATGTTGCTTCTGTTGTGGAGGACTTAGCCAGCCAAGGAATTGAACACGTGACGCCCGGGTGGGACCTAAACGCGATGCCCACTCAACCACTGACCGTTCAAATTCATAGTTTTGGTTTTAGTTGATCCTCAATTAATAAGACCGTTAATTTTTCATGCCTTTTTGTTCATTATTTATTTGTTACTTATATTGTCAATGGTCGCGCCTTTTTGTTGTTGTTTACTCTATCCTCATATATGGTGTGTGACGTCACAATTCCCCATTGAAAACAAATCGTCAAATTATTGCATATTCACGGTGAAATATTGTCGAAAATTGCCCCCTTCAAAAGCACGAAGTTATCGATCTAGTTTCTAGTGTGTGGTTTGGTTTATTTATGAGTCAGTCAGTCCGAGTTGTAACTTGAAGGTAATACGAAGTTTATTAATAAATAATACAAAATATGAGGGGTGAATAGATCCACTCTTAATTTAAAACGAGTTATATGATCAGAATGTAAAACTCCAGTAGTGGATTCATCTGCTGACAGATTTGGAAGGAAAACATTCTCCTTTTCGACGTCAGTTATAAAATTCTAGTTACAAACTATGTGTGTGCTGCCAGAATAAAGAAAAATCGTTTTCATCTGAGTGTAGTTTTAATTCGCCGCACACAGTTTTAAATTAATCCAGTTCATAATGAAAAATTTCTGTTGTAATCTCTTATTCTAAGTGCATTTGAAGTTACCCGCCCTGGTGTAAGTAACATATGGTTACTCCATCAAGGCTCTCGCAAGGAATCTAATTGTTTTGAAAGAACGAAGCTACATTTAGTTTAAAACGAATCTAGACCTCCAATGTCCCTGCAGACGTCTGCAGGGACATTGGAGGTCTATTGAGCAGTACGCAAGTGCTTACATAATAAACTTGATAAAAAGGTCGTCATTGAATTGTGTTCACAGTGTAACGATAAATTAAATAACAAGTGTACCACCGTGTGTAACACCGTGTACCGAGTGAACCGTTGCATTTGAGTTGCATGCCATATGCCTCAAAATTCTGAGAAATTGACTGTTCCGTGTGTGACTAAACTGACTATTATTTCGGACTCTTACACAGGAGCGATTTTAAAATAAAACCTGTGGTGAGGATGCGCAAACGATTTTTACCCCCCCCCCCCCCCCCCCCCTCCGGCGCTACAATCAGTTTGTGAGAGTCGATCGATCGGAGTCTAATAATATTTGGGTAGATCGCCAGCAGTTCAAGTTTGAGCACCCCTGGCATACATAGTATATATTATATTGATGGGAAAAATTCTTTAGCACCGTTGTGATTTGAAACTCAATGAAACGAGCGAGGAAGCGAGCGACACTAAAAAGAGACAAACATATACATCTATAAGATTTAGCCACGAGAATGATGAAATGGTTTCAATATAATACGATAAATCCGCGGTCCCAAGCGACTCTGCATTAGTGTAGTGGTATAAAACACTCGACGAATCTTAGCGGCCAAAGATCCAGCGAAACAAGTATGGGCATCACTTAAGTCGGGTCCAAAGCTCGTCATTTGTCTTGATAAAATCTTTGACAGTCCCACAACAAGTCAATGATTTTATCAAGTTTGTCAATGTTTCGAGTTTAGTTGTGCTTTCCATGTTCGACGGAAAACATTTCCTAAACACTCCATCCCGGGTGAAGCGGGAAGGCAGGCGGGGGGGGGGGGGGGGGGGGGGGGGGCATTCATTTTTTGACAGATGCCGCGCAATGCGGTCGTGTGGGGAGAATTAACTCGGGAATGCTCAAAGCTCAAACTGCAACTGACGATTGTTATTGTTCGAGAGCATCGGTCGCGGCAAGACCCAAAGTCATAAAATAATAATAACAATATATGGCTGTTTATGAAATTTGCGTTTCTGTGTAAAATCATTTCAAGGGCATTGCACAAAAACATGTTACGCATCCACGTGCCGCGCGGAGAATATTCCAGGCGTTTCTCGATTTAAACCGAATAATTATATTAATATTTGTTACTATATTATAATTTTATTATGAAATATATTTATTATAATATTATGCGTAAGTATAATAATATTTTAAACTCGTGATTATTTAAGCTCGCTCATTACACATAACACGTAACCTCAAAAAGCCGTTCGGTTTGTTCTTCCATAAATATGACCACACCGCGCGGCTCCTGTCAAAAAATGAATCCCCCCCCCCCCCCGCCGGCCCCTACCTGCCTTCCCGCTCCACCCGGGATGGAGTGTTTAGGAAATGTTTTCCGTCGAACATGGGAAGCACAACTAAACTCGAAACATTGACAAACTTGATAAAATCATTGACTTGTTGTGAAACTGTCAATGATTTTATCAAGACAAATGACGAGCTTTGGACCCGACTTTATATTCATTTTTACGTGTGGCACAAACATGTGACAAAAACATCTCGGGACCGCTCCGAGAATGACCGAGCAGATTATTCCGTTCCCAGCACTCGATTCCGCCGCCCATTCGCGTTTTGTACCTCTCTACCCGTTTCATACGTGAACACTAAATTGTGTAAATTATTAAATCTTAAATAAATGTTAAATCACTCAAATAAGAGTAAAGTGTTATCAATCATCATCCAATATAATCTTTGAACACTGGATCGCGGCCTGAAAGTACCGTGATCCCCAGGAGCATGGTAAAGTATTGGTATACACTCGTCTGATGAGAAGACGGAGCACAGGTCAAACATCCTCCACCAGCTCCTCAGCCCCGGGAGCAATCGTTTCAACATTGGTAACCCCGACGCTCGAAAACACTTTCACAAGGATCGAATACTACGAAATTAAAAAAGAAAGTTTTTTTTTTTCTAAAATCAATATCCAATCTTCAAACCTTTCCAAAATGAACCGGCAAATGAAAATAAAACGACATCCAGCGAGTCCGAAGAAGAAAACAAAATAAAATTTAATGATTTAAAGAGTGGGGAGGCTACGAAGCACCACACAAAGAGGAGACCGATTAGTCCACCTTATTCTCTCGCAGGTTCAATCCTATGGATGTACACACATGTTTGTCTCTTTTTAGTGTCAGTTTTTCTTTTCATCGAGTTTTAAATCACAACGGTGCTAATGAAGTTTTTTTTTTACATGAGCTCCACACATCTTTGGGGATTCTGTGTGGAGGGTTTTTTTAAAGAAAGGAAGGAGAGGAGAGTTCTGGGAAAGAAAGGGGTTTAAGGGGTGGGTAGGCATCTGGGGTTCAGTATGTCCTGGCCTAGAGCCTGAACTAGACAAACCTCGCCCTATGAACCCGGGCACCCTTGCTAAATCATCAAACGTAGCGAACCACTTGGGGTGACCTATGGCAGAGATGTTGGTTATCCAATAAAGGTTCCCGGGGCGGCGGTACCCAATCCCGCCTCCAAAATTGTGAAGTGAGTAAGTATTCAATTAAAAATATTTCAGTAATTTCAAATAATTTAGAAGAGCTGTGAGACATCTCTGGTTTAAAAGTGAGAATAATACGTGATCTTTGTCATCATTCGAAGTAAACAACGCGCGGGAACTTTTGGAAGAATTCGAATAAATATTTCAAAATATATTTTCAAACAGACCACAATTTGGCAAGCGAACGCTCGAGGATGTTTGTGATTCGACCAAAATATGACCAAAAACGCTCCAGTGGAAAAACTCGATCTATTTCAGACACATAACATTGAATACATAATATTTAAAAGCCTCTTAAAAGTCAATTTAAAAGTCTCCTTCCATTTAAAAGTTTACCATAGACGGTCCGGTTTTTTTTACATTAGCACCACGCAGGAGGCCCTCTCATGGTTTTATGTCATCTTTGGGAAGCTGTGTGGAGGGTTCTTTTTTGGAAAAGAAGGTGATGAATTTCAGGGAAGAAAAAATGTATGAGGGGTAGCAATCTGGGGGTTAATGTGTCCCGGAATGACGGACGTATGTGGTGAAAGGAGATGTTCTGAGGTTTCCCTCAATCAGCCTGCCCCGATCCGGCCTGCCACTCAATTGGTGGGCATCAGACAACTTTAGAATTAATTAAACTTTCAAATTTAGAGCTATTAATTAATAAGATCATTTTGGTACTTATTTACCGTTTCTCTGAATCAGATTCAATTTTGAAAATCAAAGCAAATCCTAGTTGTAGAGGGCATTTGAACCGGAGTGACACAGAGACACACAACTAATATTATTATTTTTAATTTGACGTGGAGACAAACATAGAATATAGGTAAATGTAGAGGTGAGGTGAGGTTAGGTTAGGTTAGGTTCGCAGTTTATGAGTTATAACATGTTCTTACCGGAATTTCTAATTTAACTCATTAATGGGTAGGTTAACTTTATTTCAATTATGCATAACTCTCACATCAGGTATGATATAAGCTGTCGACAGCGCCGGATCTGCCATACGTTTAAAAACGTGCAAAAACCTGGCGCCAACTCCAAAGGGGCGCCGTGAGAAAATAAATATTGTATTAAAATTTTGTTATAATATTCCCTAAATCGTTTAAAAATTACCCATAGTACGAAATAATTATTACGCTCTAGCAACACTTTCCAAAGAAACGGAATGCGCACGCATCAGGTTGGTATCAACGGCTTACGAATTTATAGTCAGTTACAGAATTTTTTTTACAAATTCCATATATTTAGTTTAAACGTAAGATCTATTTTTCCATATATCTTTTACCGTCTTTTACGACGAATGGGTGCGATCCAAATTCAATAACCAATCACAGCGCGGTATTTTGTTCAAACAAACCGACTTGCGCCTTTCAAAATGCTGACAATTTTAGTTAGTGTGTCGTCCGTACGCTCGCTATTGTTTTGTTTTGTACGATTTAAGTCTCTAGGAGAAGGTAGTTAAAGACCATTTTCTTATGAAACCAAGTAAATTCCATTAACAAAAGCATCGCACGGTTTGCAGGATTTGCAGGTTGCAACGTGTTGACAGTTTCATCATTGATTTGAAGTTCGTTAAATGTATAATTAATATCTATTAGATTTGTTATTTTACGGTGTCAGTGTAAGCGTCTTTCGTAAGCCGCAAAATAAAAATGTAGGGGGGGGGGCGCCATTGGTACCTACTGCACAGGGCGCCAGATTTCGTAGATCCGGCCCTGGCTGTCGAGTGGTTAAGATCTACGATTAGAGGTCGCGGGTTCAAATCACGGCTTGCAAATTTTATTTTATTTGCTTTAATAGAATAGTGTTTTGGATTGCTAGATACTTTCAGTATTGCCCTGCTGATAAACCATAATTTATAATCGAAACGTTGCTTGAAATGTCTTTAGCTATGTTTGGTGACCGGATATGAATATCCAGGTACTTCCACAACTTTATCTTCCCCATCTCCTTCCTCTTCCCACCATATTCAACCTAACACTATACTCCAATTGGGGATGCTATAATCTTACTGGCTTTAGACGGTTGGGAGCAGTTGGGACTCTTGTACTAAAGAGACAGGTTTATAAAATCGATTGAATATTGTAATACATATGTATTCATAAATTAATGTCAATATCGCACAAGCGTCCCAATTGTCCGGAGCCAGTGGGACTAGGGTGTTGCTTGAAATGTCTTTAGCTGTGTTTGATGATCAGATCTGAATATCCAGATACTTCCCGACCCTCATCTCTCCCATATTCTTCCCCTTTCCACACCAATTGGGCATGCCATAGTATCACTGGCTCCATACTGATAGGCTCAGTTGGGGCTTTTGTGCAGATCTCACTTAAAAAAAAAACAAAATTAAAAAAATACCCTCAGAATCGTCCTGAAACTGAAATACTGCTATTTAGAATCAAAACTTTGATTAAAATGGCTTTAGCCATGTTTGGCGACCAGGCCCCCTAGCACAATCGATCTATAAGAATTGATATTGTAACCTCGGTAACTCCTCATCGTTCCCTAGCATGACTGCGGATAAGTAACAGTTCACAATGTGTTCTCAATATATTCGACATAAACTGTTGTTTATACGTTAGCGATCTGCAGTTGTGCTATAGATCGATGAGAAGTTACCGAAATTTATCCTATCAATCCTTAACGATCGACTATGCTAAGACCCCAAATCTGAATAGCCAACCTTACCTAACCTATCCTAAGCTAAACTGACCTTCCTCTTCCCTCTCTCCTTCTCTCGTCATTTCCTAAGTTTCACAAAATTTTAAATGTGATATAGCATATTCCCTCTGATTTTAGACGGTTGAGAGCATAGACATTCAAATTAAATAGACGAGAAGATACAGATGAGGGGTAAAACCAAACTATGGAAGGGCGAAGAGGGGAAAGATGACTGTGATTCGTTAAAAAATCATTCTGACAGTATATATGTAGGCACCTCGCATTATAATATTACCTTTTATTTCTTAAAAGCAAAATCTGCTTTTGAATGAATATACCTTTTTACATGGGAGCGCGAACTGTTCGCCACGATATTAACATATTTGCGAAGTCCAAATGCGGCAAAGTAAAGTTCGCCGATATTCACAGAGGAAAATTTTGTTGCTGTATTTAGTTAAGACACTTTTACAAATGTTTCATAATTTACTTACCCCTGTAACCAGCGACGAGCTCACGGAGAACAGCCCACATTCGCTATGTCCACATATTTTAGGGTATAGCATGTATAGCACAAGCTTTCAATTTTGCAGTGTTATTTCGTAAAATGTATGATGTGAGCAAGGCGCTGGTCAGGACAAGAATGATAACGTCACATTTTTTAGATTCAATCGAGGCTCTCGTAAGCCCAGCCGGCTCCATGGAACCGGTATGGGGAGAGGGAAATAACACGCTTTTATCACTTAGGTCCAGATATATTCATATGTCCATAGTTGAGAGCAATAATTGGAACACTTGTGTGATATTCGCTGTAATTTTGATAATAAATTTATTACACCATTAGTTACCAGAGCGATACTGAGAGTAAAATCACTCACCGGAAGCCGATTCATCGTGCATAACATGAGCAAATGCATATTTTCTAACGTGAAGTCAGCATTTATCGACTCATTGAACCAGCAATCGGTTCGGTTTCACTACTCAACATATCCGACTTCACTAAACATAACAAATTACCCTCTTCATGGCTTAATGACTTCGAAATTGAAATAACCGTTACGGCATATATGATTTAATCAAAGCCAGAGTCAAGTTAGCCTCTCAGAAGCTGGGCGTGCTGTACCGTGTACAATAGCTTGTGTCGCTCTCCATAGAGAGAAAACAGCCTTATTTTTAAACGCCTTGGTACTCAAAAATTGCGTATGATCTGTAGCTATTCGAAAACGTAAAAATAAATGAAACTGGTGTTCACTATTGGCTACCTAAAATGGCAGGAAGTTTTAAAAAAAATAGATTTCGTGATTTGGGAAAAGAATAAAACAAAGGATCCATATTTTATATTTTGTTTTTGTTTTGAATGTTATTGGCGCGCCTGCGCATTTGTACTCCGTGGCCCACGCAGAACAAACGGTTGAAAGGAGACTGCATTTTCTGCATTTTGAGGAAGGAGAGAACATGGATCTTGTGTTGTAGGAGGGAGGAAACACAGAAGCCGGCAAGATAGAATAAGTACATGATAATCTTTTTAAATAAATAAAAAAAATTGTAAGAAATATTCATGTAGGTATGGGGTCGTCCATTAATGACGTGAGGCTCGAAAGGGGGGGGGGGGTGGGTTCGGACAAAAACACGAAATATCACGAGGGGGGGGGGGGGGTTATAATGAGATATCACGTGTATTTATTTTTCGTGTTAATTTTCTAAAAATTTCGAAATTTTTTTGTACGTGATTTTGGGGGAGGGGGTTAGTCTAAAACCTCACGACATATCGCCAGAGGGGGGGGGGGGGGTTAAAAAGTTGCTAAAAAAACATCACGTGATTAATGGACGACCACTATTATGAAATACCAAATAACTAGCTGACCCGGCCACATGTTGCTGTTGCTGTTGCTGTGGCTAACTAAACAAAACGCCATCTACTGGATGGCTATCCAACCTTTTAACTCATACCGGAATCTGTTAATTTGGAAATAAATAAAATCCACGCCGCCTGCTTGCCAGCCCTCCACATACAGACATACAGACATTCCCCTTTTATTATATATTTCAACCAATTTACACAAAACATTGACAATTGATATACCTAAACCTTGAATCGCTCTATCTTTTATTGAAAATCGCATGAAAATCCGTTCAGTAGTTTTTCAGTGTATCGCTAACAGACGCGAAGGAGGACTTTAATCTCTACATATTACTATTTAAAGCCCTCCGTCGCGTGTGTCTGTCTGTCTGTTCGCGATAAATTCAAACACTACTGAATGGATTTTTATGTGTTTTTCACCAATAAATAGAGTGATTCGCGAGGAAGGTTTAGGTATATAATTTGTTAAGGTTTTGGGTAAATTGGCAGAAATATATAATATATAAAGCAAGCGGGCGGTGTGACTTGTATGCAAATTAACAGATGGCGTTGTTTATAAAGGTTGAGTAACCATCGGCGTTGTGTTTAGTTAGCCACAGCAACGCGTGGCCGGGTCAGCTAGTTTATAATATGTAGAGATACTAACATTAATAATATTACCGTCGCTTCACAAAGAATGCATACATATTTCTTTTAATGTATTACATTGAACGTCAATTTCAAGTCCTCTATTACGACAAGACAATAAATAATGACCTTTTTATGCATACCCATAATCGACATAACGTGTGTTCCGATATCGAAACAAGTCATGATTGAATTAACAATGATGTAAATTATATTCAGGTGTTTTGTTCCTCGAATTACAATGAGGTTTTATTGATTTAGTATTATTTAATTTTGTTTTTGGTTATGTTATGAGAATTCTTATGTTGATTTACCGACTGTCTGTATTTGTTAGGTAACACACCTACGTGATTTTTATTTCATTTTATTGTTTTGAATCAACGAATACGCCACTTGCATGGATTTCATAACGACTTGGAAAAAAACGTGTGGATAGATCTTTATACTAAGATTACGAAAATGTTTAATAACGAAATTTTTTTTTTGAAATATACAGTTTTTTTTATTTTTAAATAAATAAATCCATTATTTGGGCTCGTGACGTCACTACATGAAAATGTCCCGTCTCCGAAAATGTTCATATTAATTTTCTAAAATTCCACACTGATTTTTTTTTTATATGGCAACACTTTGATTTCAGGCGAATTTTTGAATTTGACATTCACAACCCCGTACATTTTATGATATCTGTACGTGTTTTAGAGGTATAACGGTAACAGTGCTGATTTCAACAAAATCAAATTTTATAATATTCTTATTATTATTATAATTTACAAGTACAAGTATATTGCATTGGATTTAGTAATACAGACGTTGAACATTATAATGATTTATGATCAATAAGATGGATCAAGGAAAAAATATTTATGAGATGTAATATTTTTGGTGTGCCTCGTTATTCTCCTGTGCCGTTCGTGTGGAAAACGTTCTTTTTTTAAAATGATTTTCGGCTATGTAATTATCGTTTTTTAGCACCCATAAAATTATGTCCCGTCTTTCCGGTTTATAAAAAATGGTCTGATTTTTCGCATTGAAATTTTCAAAAAATCGCCAGGGTTTCAAAAATACGATAAAAAAAATACGGAATATCTTAGAATATTTGACTAAACCGATTTTTTTTTTAAATGTGATGCAAGTGACCTATTGCAAAATTCTGCTTCATGCTTTAAATGCACAAATGATTGAAATAACACTTCTGCTGGAGCTTACCAATAGCCCCAACAAAGGCGGGCTTTATACGTTAAGAAATATGACAAGTAATTAATTTCATACGCGGCGTTCTTACCTCAAAGATTATGGTCAAGAATTGCCTAAACTTGTAATGAAAACGGGCACTAGCACTAGCCTGAAGGGGGTGCCTTCCTGCAGTAATATAGGCCTCATCTGTTCATGTAATACAGGCAGACAGATTTTATTCATCCATCAGGTGGCGCAATTCATGCATTAATTATGGTGTGAAAGAAGGATTTTGTATCTTGAATCTTTCCTCTCAGATTACCATTTTTTCAATCACAGCAAATTTACATATTATGTAAAGGCATCAAAAACAATCTTTGAGGTACTTATTTAAAACTCTCGTGTAATTTTAAACCAACTAAAACAATACCTTGCCCCCTAGGTTACTAATCAAACCTCATTCCTTTTGTTTCCCAGAACTTCCTTTCATTAATAATACCCTCCACACAGTATCCCCAAAGATGATACAGGCCCTAAAGGAAATTATTTTCATGAGGGCCTCCTGTGTAGGGTTAATGTAAAAAATCATATTATTGACTCACCTTATTTGTTTCAACTCATCCAGTTCAACATTCCTTCCGTAGACCCAGAAAAATTAATGATCGCTTTTCCCAAAACTTTATATTTACTTATAATGGATAGTACCATTCTCGACAGAATATAGGTTAAGTTAGGTTAGGTTTAATTTTAGTTTGTTCGTTTTTTTCAATTCTCTTCAATATCCTATTTTTATTTTATCGTTATTTAATGATAGCTTATTTATACTGTTAAAGCACAACATTCTTAACATTTGGTAATATTGTGGTTGTTCAAAAAAGGTTTAATGTTTCTTCTTATAATTACATCATTATACATCGTCCACAAATCTAATAAAGCCTTTTTTTTCTATTCCAGATGATAAATTCAAGAAGCAGTTGCTCCCTCCTCGCCGTGGTGCTGGTGGCATGTTTGATCCAAAGCACCAGTGGCGTGTTGAACAAGAACCCCAATGACAAGAGCAGCAATAACGACGATGGACCACCGGGTCTTGTGGATATCAAGGGAACTGAAGATCTAGTCGCAGAAGCATCTGAAACAGGTAAATAGCATGAACAATTTTGTGAAAATTTTTAGTTTGTTTTTCGATACTACTCATTGTCCATATATGCCAGATATATTCTGCTCGAAGGACCACTTATTTGGTCCTTCGAACTGAATTCGTCCGGCACAATAAGTAGTCTTTATTGTTTGAGAGAAGTTGTAAGAAGAAGGAATCAGATAAGGCAGCAAATTATTGCTATTTTCATCCATAAGACAAAATACGCTAAACGGACGATCTGGTCGCTAAAGCTACTAATAGTATTCTTGGAGCGGCGTAGTGGGAAATTCGGAATTTGTTTTTCGACACCAATGTAATTATTCATACGTGTAAGATGTATCCTGATCAAAGGACTACTTATTTGGTCTTTCATGCCGGATTCGTCTGGTACAATAAGTGGCCCTTATTGTTTGAAAGGAGTTTTAAAAATAAGGAATCAGAGCAGGCAGAAAATTATTGCTTGTTAGATCCAAAACACGAAATGCAAACTGGGGATCTGGTCACCGAGGCCTCAAAAACAGGTAATATACATTTATAGTATTTTCTGAGTGGCGTAGTTTAGAAATTTGGAGTTCGTTCTTCGACAAAACTAATTGTTCATATGTGGAAATATTTGTGGAAATTTGGAGTTTGTTTGTCGTTGTCCACAAGTACCAGATGTATCCAACTCGTTATTTGATCCACCGAGCCGGATTCGTCTGGCATATTAAGTGGTCCTTGTCCTTATTTTTTGGGAGGAGTTATACAAAGTGGTAATCAGAGCAGCTAGCAAATTACTTTTGCTAGATCCAAAACACGGACAACAATGAACTGAGGATCTTATCGCTGAGGCCCCGTTATCAGTAATGTACGTTGATAGTGTTTGTTGTTTGACACTACTAGATTTTCATATATGTGTCAGATGTATCCAGCTCGAAAGTCCACTTATTTGGTCCTTCGAGCCGGATTGTTCTGGCGTATTAAGTGGTCTTTACTGTTCAAGAAGAGTTATACAAAGTGGGTAACAGAGCAGACAGCAAATTGCTTTCGGTTTGATCTAAAACACGAAACACAGTGAACTGAGGAACTTATCTTATCGCTGACGCCTCGTAATCATGTAGATACGTAGATAATTTTATTTATTTATTTAACGCCCAATGGGCTTTTACATTTTGGTAGTACAAATAATTCATGACAGATTATTTAACATATACAGAAATAATAAAAATAAAATTTGATAAAAAAAGCACACAAGACATAAAAAAACGGTTTTCAGAAAAACAGATAGGTTTAGGAATAGTTTTGGAATAAGTTTTTTTACAAGATCCACAAATTTTGCCAAGTTTATGTTAAATATGTCAATATCACCTAAGTACTGATTTCCCATAGTGTGAAATCGTTGTATCGGAGAGTGGGCAATGTAGTTCCGCTTATGAATGCTACAGTAGAATAGTGTATTTTGTCGTGTAGTTACTGTCGGTATTCGTAAGTTTATGAGTTGCAGGAGTTTGCAACAGTCAAATATAGAGTTAAGTATTTTGAATAAAAATGTTAAGTCGTTTATTTTACGTCTGTCTTCTAGTGTGTGTATTTTTAAAACATTTAATAATAAATTATATTTCAAGTCTTCTAGTGGGATATTTAATTAAAAATTTATAAAACGCAGAATTTTTTTTGTATTCGCTCAATGTTATTAATGTGAATTTTGTAAGATGGAGACCAAACTACCGAGTTATATTCCATTAGGTTTCTAACTAGAGATACATATTATAATATTCTTGTAGCGTCGTAATGTGAAGATTTGGATTTAGTTCTTCGACACTACTAGATGTTCATATATGTCAGATGTTTCCGGCTCGAAGGACCACTAATTTGGTCCTTCAAGTTGGATTCGTCTGGCTCATTAAGTGCTCCCTATCGTTTGGGAGGAGTTGTAAGAAGTGGAAATCAGAGAAAGTAGCTTATTATTACGTTTGACTCCAAAACGTGAAATAAGAATCTGGTCGCTGAGCCATTGGAGGTAAGTAAATAAACAGATAATTAAACAAATAGATATATGACATGTTTTTTCCAAAACACCGGTAGGGCCTTGAACAAGATCAGCAAAATCGAAAATGATCCACCATTGGTGAACATTAAAGGAAGTGAAGACGTAGATGTTTCCGAGGCAAGTTAATAGCATAAAAAAGTTATAAAAAGTTGGAAGAGTTTTTCGTCTACAGTTCTGACTTTTAACATTTATTTATTCTAATTAATATTACATAAACTAGTTGGCCTTACATAAAATCTTGTGAACCAAAGCCGGGTTCAAAATTTAGGATATCAATTACAGTGATATATTTTTTAGGGTATTATGCCGCGTTGCGCTACCTCTTTCTTTTGCCAACGTTTTGAACAGAATTACACTGTCCATCATCAGTGCAGATGTGTAATGATGAACATGTAATGTTGCCCTGATGATGGACACTGAAATGTCGTCCCAAACGTTGGTAATAGAGGGAGGTAGCGTAACGGGCATCATACCCCAAAAATAAATCACTATAATAACATGCAATGTCAAGTTCAGAGATAAGGAACTTGTCTTTCTGCCATGCTGGAATTTAATTTAATTTTAAAATGTGAGTAACGCTCAAAAATCCCAACTGCCCGGAGTGAATTTGAATGCCAGTGACACTCTGTACTCTATGACATCCTCAAACGGAATCATCATCATCATCATCACTATTGACTCCACAACCCCTGGTGGGTCTTGGCCTCCTCAAGAATCTTCCTCCACTCATCTCGGTTTTGTGCCAGCTCTCTCCAGTTTAGAAGCTCCAAGATAGATATGTCTTTGAGGATGTTGTCGTTCCATCTTAGTCTTGGTCTTCCCAGGCTTCTTCGCCCTATTGGTCTTGAAAAAAATTCTTCCTCAAACTGAATATTATAACCTAAGTATAGAGAGATCTGTAAACTCCATATATGTTGGATTTTATTAATTTTATACGTTTGTGATGCAAAAGTGAACACGCTTTGACTGTACACTCGCTTTCACGGATTTGCTATCTTATGAATCACCATAACAATAAAACGTACGTCTTTAATATGGGATGACAACTCTCACTGTTTTATTTAACATTATTCATAATATATTGCTGAAAATCCGGATTTCAAACTTTCCTTTTTCTTGTTTTAACTGATTCCTCTGACAGCAGACCTGTCCTTATACAAACAGTCAAGTCACGTAGTGCTATTCCTGCTACCAGATGACACGACTCCGTAAAACTCCTTCTATCTCCTTTTGTATTATGGTCAAAAATATAATATGAACAATTTTTTATTAAAAAAAACCCCTTTTTACAACTTTTGAAGGTTATGTTATGATAAAATTATTTTATCATAGATTTAGGCAAGCAAGTACCTCATTTCCAGAGGTGATTAAATAATATTTAAAAAAATAATAAACTTCAACATAAATTTATTTTTTGAATTTTGGAAGTAAAATCATTCAATTATTTCTTTTTGAATAAGGTATAAAAATCGAAAAATTTGTTGAGAACTCACTCCTCAGTATTTAGTCCGTGGTGGTGGATTATTTTACCAAAGTCTAACGTGATTCTTATTTACGTGTTATTTCGTTAATATTAAAACGATTGTTTATTGAACCGAAATGGTTCTTTATTAAAAAGGCCGCGACCAATATAAATCGTGGTGCCGATAAAGTGTTTTTAAAACACATTTCTGAGATCGTAATAACTACAGAATATAACCAAAGGATATAATTTGAATTTACTTGCCAAGTATCAAGGCAATATATTTAAAACTATGGAAGTTTAATAAATCACAAGGAGACTAACCTGTCTACTGACGAAGGAGTTATAATCTCGCCTGGATTTACAAATATTCCATGGCTGGAGTCAAATGTTGGAGCAAATACTGTTTTCAGCTGACTACAGTTCAAGGTATTTTGTCAGACTTTACAACATGAGAAAAACCAAGATTTGTTATTTAGTTAGTTAGTTACTTGAATTTTTGGTCGATTCCAAGGGAGTTGAGTTTAAGAACTATAAATATGTTTTAATGTTCCAATTATGTTTGCTATTATGTTTTAATAAATCTATCATTTCTTATTACTTAACAGTACTGTCTATTTTATGTAAAATCCTTCTATTTTAACCTTAAAGTTGTATACCAAAGGCCCTGAGAGAGGATTATTGCTTACCCATCTGCTAGCCTGGTTAATCAACCAGTGGCGCCCCTTTAAAAATAAAGCTGGCAGATGTTATTTCCCTTTTACAACATACCTTTTAACAATTTATTATACCTGTGATACGATATTTATGAGTTAACTTCCTTATGTACTAAGATCACGATGTATTCGCGTAACAATTTGACACACTCTTATCTTTCTTAGTAACAGTTATTCCCATCAATGTAATATATCATTGAAAAAGAAGATAATAATAATAATTTAAACTAAAATAAGAAAGAGAAAAAGACACAGAAAAATAGAAAAAGACAATGATCACAACTGGGACTCGAACCCAGACCTTTCATATATGTGAATTTATTCATATTTGCATGGAGTTATTTTGGTCAGAGTTTTTCATATAAAAAATTGAATATTCATTTAGACTTTCATAAAAAGTCGATTGTTCCGTTTGAATAAATTCGGATATATTTATCCGAGACGCTATCCTGGTTACAAACCAATTCATAGAATGATAGTTTCCAATAAAAAAGGTAGTTGCCCGTAATACGGAAAAAAAATTAGTTGATGATAATATTGTTCATTCTAAAATTTGAAATATGAAATTGACAAATATGACGTTTTGAATTTTAGATCGATTAGTACTTGAAAGTATATGTAAGGTAATTAGACTTAATAAATCTGTCTATATACTATCAGTCTTACTAAAAGAAAACCACAGCACGGCCGATAACCAGTGTTGCAGCAGCAACATGAATAAAACCAAAATACACTAAAACACTATAACATTACTAATAAGATTTGATCTTAAAATGTATTTTAAGTCTGGCAACAATGCAATTTTGCATACTGTACATAATTTAATTGTTTGTTTTCCTACAGAACCGCTAGATGACAGCGCCTTCGCATTCGTCATTCGCGTTGAAACCGCGAAAAAAAAAACTCACTTCGCGGGTGTGTGAGAAATATTACACAAATCTGATCGCAATATCTATTAATATGACTAATTCACTATTACATTCGCATAATTGATATATTTACCGTGTTTTTTGTGGTTTTTAATAAGTTTTAGTCAAGTTATAATAACCATAATCATGCTTTGAAAATTGAAATGTCGATAAGTATTTTATGTAAAACATGAAAATTCAAATTTACATTTAAAGTATTTTATTTTATGTGAATTTCATAAAAGTGGTGTTTTTTTTAAATTTTAATATCTTATACATGTATTCCTAATCGTATCAATGAAATTAACGTCTTTAGAGTTGCAAGAAATCTGTTATAAAAGTCGTTATTATTTTTTTAGGTGAGTTTTTTGGCAATAAAAAACTCAGAAATTTTTTATCATTTTTTTATTGTATGCACGAGGAAAAAGTGACGTAACAGTTTCGTTCCAAATTCATTATATAAAAGGTCAGTATTTTTTAAATTTTGTTTTTTTATAAATTTCTGTACACTTTCATCAAATATGTTTTGGTAAAAAAAAAATTCCATTTTTTTTGGGTTTGAATCTTAATATATGGCAGTTTTTAAAAACTAAAGTGTATTTCAAATACACAAATCTAAAAGGTAATTTTATCTAGCTTTCATAAATGTTTTTTTACGACACCTTTAAAAATAAGAAATATATAGAACATTCAAAATACTTTGGAAAAATTTCAAATTTTGTTCAGATATCATTACTAAAACAGAGATAAACTACCCTCTCAGGCCGTGTAAACCAAGTGTATTTTTTTCCATCAACAATTTTTTTAATTAGTAATGTTTTCACATCCGCGGCCGTTTGTCAATTGAATAAAATTTTCACTGAGTTTTTTTAGTAAGGCTGTATATCTATAATACCATTTAGGTGCCTACTATTTTAAAAATAAATTTTGCGGTTAGTCGAAATACAGCGAATCTATCTAAAATAGAATGTCAAGAGAGAATATTTTGATGTTATTTTGTCTAGGGCCGAAGGTTTTTGACATGTTTGGTCATGTCTTTTTATGGTAATCAAATGCCCAGATATTTGGACATCGACACACGGCAAAAAATAATAAGTCTTTGTTAAAAGTGATTTTACACAAGACCCCAATAAAGCGTGTCTGCTATTAGATTTCTCAATGCCAATAAAATGTAATGTTTTTATTATGACATAAATGCTTCTACACTTAAATGTGCATGATACAATTAGTACATAATATCAATAATAATATAATAAGTACCTAATGTGCGCAGTTTTTTAAGTAACTGCTAATAATATATCTGGGTGTGAGTGCTAGAAGTGCCTGTGTCTTTGCTAATTTGATTTAGGGTCCAGAAACTACACTAAAGTCTCTCTTAGATATTTGATTATTTTTTTATTAGCTCCATTCTTCTTCTTTGAGTGCCCTATCAGGTTCCCCTGACGTTGGCAATCACTCTTGAAAATGTCTCTCTGTCTTGCGCTGCCCGGAATAGCTCCTCCACACTTCTAATGCCGGTTCACTCTCGTATATTTCGCAGCTAAGACATTTGTCTCCTACCAGGCCCTTGGCGACCCTCTATATTGCCTTTCAATATTAAATGGAGCAAGTGATACTTCTCCCCTCGAAGTATATAACCCAGATATGAAATTTTCATGATTTTTATTAATGTAAGCAGTTCTCTATCTGCTCTAGCCCGCCTGAAAATTTCTGTGTTGGCAATAATGTCGGTCCATGGGATCTTGAGCATTCTCCAGTGGAGCCACATTTCAAAAGCCTCTAACCTGTTCATGGTATTTACTTTCAAGGTCCATGTTTCACATCCGTACAGCAAGACCGACCACACATAACATTTTAGCATTATCTTCCTTAGTTTTAAGTTGATAATGTCATTGCAGAAGAGGAATTTCATTTTAATGAATGCAGTTCCTGCTGCTTCAATTCTGCACCTAACCTCTACATCTGGGTCAAGACTCTCCGTGAGAATACTGCCGAGGTATCTAAATCTTTCCACCTTTAGCTCTATAGAGGAAAATATTTCCCTTCGTCTTCTTCTTCCTTGCACGGTCCCAACTCATTGCCTAGGTAGGCAGTTGGGGTCGCCTCTTTTCGTTCTCAGGCTATAACTTCTTCCTATTACTTCTGAGTATTGCTTTCATCCAGGCTGTATCTCTAATATTTTGGAGCATTGAGTCATCAAGAACTTCCTCTGGATGACTTTCGATGGAGCTCCATAGACATTGCCTGCTTCACTTTGTGATCTGGTGGTCTCTGTTTTATGTGCCCGTGCAATTTCAGCTGTCATTCCTCCAGCTTACTGTTTATGTCCGTGACATCCAGGCTACCACGAATGCGTGAACTTTTAATCCTATCTTTTAGTGATATTCCTGCCGACCATCTAGGCATTCGCATTTCTGCTGTTTCGAGTTGCCTAGAGTAGTTGTACATAGTTCAGCATTCGGAGCCATACATTATCGCGGGTCTAACAAGAGTCTGGTATATCTTTCCTACCCCTCCGAATTTTCGAGAATATTAGCTTTTGGTGTCGTAAACGAAATGACATTTTACGAAAACTTTTAGTTATAACCGCTTTACAATTAAAGCTCTATAAATGAAACATTTCTGAACGTAGCCGAATAGTAAAAACTGTTTTAGGCAGGTTACAAAATAAGCTTTCGAATTATTATATTACAAATAAATATTAAAATTTAGAATGCAAACATTAAAAAAATGTGAAAATGACTCACGTGGTGTTTTTATGTGAAAACGGTACTAAAATCACAGATTATGTAAACAACAATACGTATTCTATTGTATAAATGTGTAATAAACACTTTTGTCACCTCACTTTTTTATCATTTCATATAAAAATATTTAATAGAAATGAACAATGTCGGGCGCCCGTAGGAAATTTGGCGGGATAAATTATGTGTCAGACTGCGCGTCTGACAGAATGTTCTTTTTATGTATTTCTATGGACAACTTGAATAGAGATGTGCAGCATAATTCACTATCGACCTTTCACATTTTATTTTACGGATGTACCTAAAACAATAACGGAGTTATAACGGTTTCTATGGAGACATACGCGCTGATGTGTAAACACGCTTATTGTACTTGACTGCTGTCGTATTTTTAACGCATATATCTGCTTACGTTGCTGAGGGGTTGTTATATAGGCATTTTCGCGTCACACAAGATTCCTGTTACGGATCTAAATTTAATCCATCCCTCACCTATTCTATGGTTGACATCCGCTGCCAATCCTTCGTTTCTGCTAACGAGTGAGCCCAGATACATAAATGAGTATAAGGAGCCAAAATGTTACTCGATCCAGTTTCATCGAAGGAGTTACAACATTTGTGTCTTAAAATGGCAAGTACAAGTTCAGTATTTAGGGAAATAATTCCTCTTTCATCTTTAGGGATACTATCTGTGTGGGGGGAGGGTATTTTGAGAAAAGAAAGGAAAGGAAGTTTCGGGAAATAAGAATCTGGGGTGTCAATGTGTTCAGGAGTGACATAAGTATGAATCCATCCCTCCCACTGCGGTGCAAGGCGATGAGATTCCGGCTGGAGAGGTCTAGGTTAGGTCTCTCTCGACCAGTCTCTACCGATTCGGCCCACCTCGCTGAAGGTGGACAAACGCATTTGCTGCCAAGACCAAAACAAATCTCGCCATGATGTAGCATGGGGTTAATGCTAGAAATGCCTGTGTGTTAGTGTTGGTAATTTGATTAAGGTTCAAGAAACTTCTCTAAAATTTACCTTATTTGAATTTGAATGCTCTGAATACCAATGTAAGGTGCACTAGATTAATGAAATTGTGGCCTATCTAATGTAAAAGTCAAAAAATTTGATTCAGCATTTTTTGTGTCAAGTAATCGGTAAACAATCTTCATCCCCGGGCGACGCAAATTTGACATAGATACTTAGCTAGAATGAATTAGATTCCACCCCCCCCCCCCCCCCCCGGAAGTGCTATCTTATTCTACCGGTATTTCAATGGAAGATACTCCGAGGAACTAGCGTCATTGATTCTTTCGGCACCGGCGCACAGTCGGGAAACACGCCTAACATTTTGTACACGTTTGTCACATGAGTACGGGTCGCTTCTACGACTCATTTTTGAGTTTGACAGCTCGGCTGTGGAACGATTTGCCGGACTCTGTGTTTGCGTCCTCCTCCCAGGTTCATTCCTACCTTTCCAAGGCATCCCTAAAGGTGACATTCTCCCTTAGTGATTTTTTTCCTCAGCGCCTCTTGTGTGGACCTAATCTAAAAATATCTCTATATATACATATGGTGTTAGGGACGTACTTAACTTACTTTGAGCAGTGTTTTCTGATATTATTTAGAGTAAAAAATGTTAGGGAAAGTTTGGCCTCTGGTGATTTTTTTGGTGCCTTTTTTTAAATTTATCACCGGAGACCAAAATTTCATTTAATGTCAGGAATCACTTGTTACGGTAGGTAAAGTACTTTCCTTAATACACTGTATGCATGGATATGGATGAAAAATATATTTTTTTTTTACATGAGCTCCACACAGGAGGCCCTGAGGAAAATAATTTCCCTCAGGGCCTATGTCATCTTTGGGGATGCTGTGTGGAGGGGTTTTGGGGGAAAGGAAGGAGAGGAGAGTTCTGAGAAGGAAAAGGGTTTAAGGGGTGGGTAGGAATCTGGGGTTCAGTGTGTCCTGGTCATCCGCCTCCAATACCTAGACAAACCTCACCCCATGAACCCGGGCACCCCTGCTAAATCACCAAACGTAGCGAACCACTTGGGGTGACCTATGGCAGAGGTGTTGGTTATCCAATAAAGGTTCCCGGGGCGGCGGTATTTTTTATTTATTTTTAATATGAATACCGCACAAGAGTCCCAACTGCTCCCGTCTAGAGCCAGTGAGACTATGGCATCCCCAATTGGGGTAAGTTTTGAGGCTGAAGGTAGTAGGGAGGGGAAGGAGATGAGAAGAGGGAGGTGGGGGAAGTAGCTGGCTATTCAGATCTGGTCACCAAACTTGGCTAACGCCATTTCAAGCAACGTTTCAATTCTGAATGGTGGTCTTACACCAGGGCGATACTAAGAGTATCTTCCACTCTGGAACGTGCCGCAAATATACTAGATATTATTTTAAAAGAATTAATTGTGAAATAACACAAATTAATCTATTTTTTTGGCCACGCCGGGATTCGAACCCGTGACCTTCTTACCGTGACCAAGAGTCTTACCGCTCGACCACGCTGGCCGTCTAATGTATGTTATTTCAAGATTTATAAAACTGAGTTTTTTTTATTTTAATTTTTAGCTGAAACCCAGAAGCGAGAGATCCCAGTAAGTGGAGGAGGCGGACTATCCAACTCCTACGGGGAACCCATCCCAGCTGATTCCTACGGGCCCCCCGGAGGCGGAGGCGGCGGACAACCTCTGGGACCCCCGCCCATACCCATTGCAGACTCTTACGGGGCCCCGCCCAAGAATGACGGTCAGTATACCACGTTATAATTTTAACATTGATTACAATGCTCTCGAGACATCAACTTAAATTAAAAAGACTAAAGACGGGTTGTTAATCCCCGACGCAAGAAGCGGTGTTATAAGTTTGACTTTCTGTGTGACTCTCTGTCTGTGTGTGTGTCTGTCTCTGGCGTCGTAGCTCCTAAACGAATGGACCGATTATGATGCGGATTTTTTTTAGTTGAAAGCTGACGTGATCGAGATGGTTCTCAGCTACAATGCTTCAAAATCTGTTCAGGCGTTTCATCGTCATCAGCGCTTTTTGTGTCGGGGCTTGCTTAAAATTCTTCTTTAAATACAAGCCCTATTATTTACAATACTAGCCGAAGTCCCCGGTGATGCCCGGGCTTTACAGAGAGTTTTACAAATCAAATGTAGACAGCGACCTTCATCTTGTTTTGAAGGTCACATACATACAGACATTCTCCTTAATTATGTATTTCAACCAATTTACATAAAACCTAGACAAATTTTATACGAGACTTAAATCTTCCTCGTGAATCACTCTATTTGTGAAAACCGCATGAATATCCGTAGAGTAGTTTTTGAGTTTATCGCAAATAGACAGACAGACAGACGCGGCGGAGGACTTCTTATAATATGTAGAGATCATTATGCCAGTTGCTCCTAAGCACATAAAATTGAAAAAATTACTGAACTTTTTTTTTTTTTTTTCCCATTTTATCTTGATATATTTCAAAAGTAATTTTTACACATTTTCTAAATATATATAATATAACACAAGATAAAAATAATGTAAAAAAGTAAAAAATATATACAGGGTGTTAAGGGACGTACTTGACTTACTTTAACTAGTGATTCCTGACATTATTTGAAGTAAAAAATGTAAATGAAATTTTGGTCTCCGGTGACATTTTTTATGTTTTTTTTTTTTGTTTACAAAAACGTTAAAAAATGGTAGTTGTTGAACAGTTGGAGGCGGGGTAAGGGGTTCGTCGGACACCCGGCTGAGTGACCAGTGACGACATGCGGAAGAAAATTTTTTTTGTTTGATTTTAAAGAAAAAATTTTTGAAAAAAAAAAAAAAAGTCATCAAAAAAAGTCACCGGAGACCAAAATTTCATTTACATTTTTTACTCCAAATAATGTCAGGAATCACTGGGTAAAGTAAGTCAAGTACGTCCCTTAAGACCCTGTATATAAGACAAAAGTAGATAATGGGAACCCACTAAGGCACTGCCTGTGCGTGAATAATATTAACTAAAGTGATAAATTACACCAATAAGTTGGCGGTACAAGTAAAAAATGTAAATTTCAAAGTGAAAGTTTAAAAATATAGGTAATGTATCTTTGAAAATATTGTAGTAACAAAGTGACACATACAAGTTAATTGATTTTTTGTTACGGTTTCAAGAAGATAAATAAAGTTATTCTTGAAGTTACAGTAGAACTGTAAAAGTGAAACATGAAGGTTTACATAGAGTTTATAAAAAAAGTGTTTCAACTTGAATAGAATTTTCACAGAACGAGAAAATTAAATAAAAAAAAATTGCTGAATTGTTCAAATTTTTTTAAACAATCCATCCTAAATCACACTTGGTATCCAAAAAATTACTTATGATATTATGATGACTCAAATGACCATTCATTGCCGTTTTATTTATTTGTCAATTGAAAGGTCCCCATTAAACATTTATTCCAGATGCGTTTCATCTTTATATTTCATATCAAATCAAAAATTTGTAAGTAGCTACTTAAGTTCCTAACCATTTAATTATAAACCACATAATATTGTTTTAAGTGTTATTGAAATAATTATAAATTTGTCTAAAGAAACGTAACCATCTCAATAAAAATACATATCTTCCATTATAATGAAAAGCTCTTTCAAAGTTAGCCACCAAGTCAAAATAAGGCTTGATTGAATAATAAAATGGATACAGCATTTTTTCGAACGTACTCGTACAAATTGTACAAAACGTACAAGCAAACAGATGAAATTCCAAAGTGTCGAGTTAAAACAAGACTACACTATGCTCGGTCAACAATTTTTATATCGAACATGAAACTCTTTATTATTTTATTAATTCTTCTTTTAAAATCTTTTAAAAAATGAATATCTTCAAAATTATCAATATAAAATTTCGTTTTTCCTGCTTAATTTAGGATCAATGAACTTTGAAAATCAGATTTGCTTTGAATTTAAATGTATTTTTCATGATTGTGTGAAGAATTCAGACAAGCTATAAATTACCTACCTATATATAGAGTTATGTTTCAACAGAAAATTATTTTAATTATCATTCTCAAAATTGGAACTGCGTTAAGAATTCAGACTATCCCGCGATTTTTACTCTTTTAGTAAATTGGTAAAAACGAAGTCAGTTTTTAAGAATTTTTAAGAATATTAACTGTCGTTATCGTAATATTTGTAATTTAACCTACTGTTCACCTGAACTACGAAAATGTTGACGTGTTCACAAATAAAATAATAGGTTTATTAGGTTTTATGTGGAAGATAACCTAACATACTACTTTTCTATTTCTAGGTTTACCGATCCCAATTTACGGAGTTCCAAATGATAACTCCAACCACATTCAGTATCCCGGACCTCCTCCAGATATTCCACCACCAATTGGTAATGGACACGATGGACCAGTCTTTGGCGGCATACCTCACCAACACTACGGACCCCCTCAGGGCAACTTTGGACTTGGACCAAAGGCCAACATCTTCCAGTCATCTTCACACCAATCCAGTGGAAGTATTGGACATCAGTCAAACTCATACCATGGACCCCCTCCACCAATTGCCTATGGCCCACCAAAACTTCAATACGGACCGCCTAAGATCCAGTACGGACCACCTAAGCAAAACTATGGGCCACCAAAACTATCGTACGGACCGCCAAAGTTTGGATTTGGACCACCGAAGTTCGGAGGACCTAAACCTAACTTCAACGGACCAAAACCTAACTTTGGAGGAAACAAGATTCAGTTTGGAGGAGGAATCAAGCAACAGTATGGACCACCAAAGATACAATACGGTCCACCTAAACAGCAATATGGCCCACCTCAGGAGCTTAATAATGAATATGGACCTCCTCCAAAGCCTCTGTTCTTCCAGAAGTTGCATCCAGTATATGGACCCCCTCTGGGAAATTTCAACGGACCTCCACAGCCTCTGAAGCCATCTTTCCCGATCCCTGAAGATACGTACGGACCGCCTGGAAAGCCTTTGGGACCAGATGATCACTTCTCTCATCAAATTATTGGATCTGATCAGAACTACGTGTCCAGTTTAGGCATTCATCATGGTCCACCGGAACCAGACGCGAATCCAAGACCAGCGCATCCTGGAATCCCTGCTCCTCCAACTCCCCCTCATATTCTGTACGATGGATGGACCCCAATTCCTGGCTTGGTTTCCAAGCGTCCAGGAGGTCATGGACAAGGACATGGTAATATCATTCAGGAAGGAAGTTTCATTTCTACCTTACAGTCTCATGGATCATTTGATTCTGGTTTGAGTGGAGGAATATCTGGTTCGTACGGACTACCAAGCGGATCTTATGGAGTTCCTAATGGAGGACATTTAGGAGGAGGAATCGATTTATCTGGTGGGTCGTTCATCTCTGATGGAGGAAGTCACTCATCGGGCTCGTTCGGATCAATTGGTGGAGCAAACTTTGATCATTCTTCAGCATCGTTTGGATCAATCGGAGGAAGTTCAAGCCACTCTTCTAGTTCTTTCGGATCTATTGGAGGTGGTAGCTTAGATCACTCTTCAGGTTCATTCGGATCTATAGGAGGAGGTAGCTTAGATCACTCTTCGGGTTCATTCGGATCTATTGGAGGAGGTAGCTTAGATCACTCTTTAGGTTCATTCGGATCTATTGGAGGAGGTAGCTTAGATCACTCTTCAGGTTCATTTGGATCTATTGGAGGAGGAAGTTTAGATCACTCTTCTGGTTCTTTCGGATCTATTGGAGGAGGTAGCTTAGACCACTCTTCGAGCTCATTCGGATCAATTGGCGGAGGAAACTCAGATCATTCCACAGTTTCATTCGGCTCAACTGGAGGAGGTTCAGATCATTCTTCGGGTGCTTCCTTTGGATCCATAGGAGGAGGGTCAGATCATTCATCAGGAAGCCACTCTTCGGGTGGTCATTCTTCAGGCTCCTTTATAACAGGAGGTTATTCCAGCGTGTCTGGTAATGAGGGTCTTCAAGGCATTGATTTGAATTCCATTATTGGTTCTCAGGGCAGTGGATCAGGAGGAATCGGTCTTCAAGGATCAAAGACTGTATATGAAGCTCATTTCACTGAAGGAGGTAATGGTGGAGGTGGACATAGCACAGTGTTGAATGCAGTGCCAAGTGGAAGCTATGGAGTACCATCAGGAGGTGACTCAGTAATCCAAAGCTTAGGATTTGATCTTGGATCAACTTCTTCTCAGGGATCACAGTCTTCCCATTCGTCTCATTCATCACATCATGAGAGTTCTTCAAACTTTGGAGGTGTAATTTCACAAGGATATGGAGTCCCAGCACCTCCACCAGTCGCTGAATCGTTCTCATTGAAAAGTCCATTCCCTGGACCAAGAGTTTTAGGCGGATTTGGATTCTCTGCCAACAATAATAACAATCACATTGGATTGAATCCTCCAAGTGGAATATACGGAGTGCCCCCTGGTGGTAAATATGGAGTCCCTCCACCACCTCCTCCTCACAACGTCTTCAGAGGACCACCCCAATCTCACCTTTCCATATCTTATGGCACTCCTTCAGGATCATACCATTCCGGAGGATCATTCCATGGAAATAATGGATTCAGAGGCGGACCCCCTAAGCACCCCATTGCCTTCAGAGAGCCTGTGCCTCAAGGCTTGATTCAAAACATCGGTCACAGTGTAGTTCAAAAGGATGCTTTGGGAATTGATGACCACGTCAATGTACCTCCACAGTACTTACCCCCTCCGGTACCAGAGTTCCATTCCGCCAGAACTCAAACATTCGCAAATGCTTTTGTCAATGCTGGTGCTGATTCACAGACCATTCAAGCTGTTCTTAAACCTACTGGCTTGTACAGTTTACCTTCTATCAAAAGCCCAACGTCTTTCCAGTCTGTATTTTCAGGACACAGCTCAAATGATTTCTCATCAGGTGGATCTTTAGACAGTTATCACGCTCCTATTAATAGCGTTGGTGATTCGTATGGAGCTCCTAGCATCAAAACTTCCGTTACAACCACAGTTGATGGAAAACATCTAGAACAGAGCAGTTCAAACTCTATTTCGAATCAGCAAGAAGTGATTGGAACTGATGTAGTCAGTCTAGCTCAAGCAATTTTGAAGAACTGCCCTTACCACAAAGCATTATACGAGGCTGCAAAGAGCATTGAAAAGAACAACCCTTCAGCTTTGGCTTCAAGCTATGCCGCAAGTCTCAGTGCCATTGACGCTAATGTTGCAGCATCTCAAATATCGTCTTCAAGCACAAATACTCTGAATGTGAAAGCACCTGGAAGCGATTCAGCTAACTTCCACTCTCCCGATTTATCAAGTGCATCCCATACTTTGATAGCATCAAATATCCATTCGAACGAATTAAACCAATTCTTGAAATCACAAGAAAATTTGCAGAATTCCAATGTATTCGAATTGAACAAGCATAACAGCCAAAGCAACCAAGTTGACCAACAATCATTCCAACAATTTATGAATTCTGCTTGGCAGAACAGCCAGCAGCAAGAAAAGAGCTTCTTGGAAAATGCTAAAGTAATTGGAAACAGCTTCGAATCAAGCGGAGTTCACAACGTACCCGTCCAAGGAGAAAGAGGCTCTTATACCCTACAAATCCAATCGGCTGATGGATTAGGAGGTCAACCAGGTCAATCAGGATCGATCCCTCATGACCAAGTTCTCTCGGAAGGTCTTTTGCAATCCATCCTACAAGCAATTGAACAGCCTCAACAAACCCAAATAGTTGTCCCACAAGATCAGCCCACCATACAGCATTTCCAAGGCGGACTTCCAAATGGATTGATCGATCTAAACCAAGCTCCATCTGGTTTAACACTGCCAGAAGGATACGAATTGGTACCACAAAGAGAACAGTTCACCTCTCAGCAAGGACAAAATAGAGGAGACCAAAACGCTGAAGAAGAAGACGAAGAAACAGGACATTCAGTTAAAAACTCTGTCTTTATCGTCGCTCCTCAAAAATTCGATAAAGGACATCAACAGATTTCTGACAAATTCGTATTCTCCAACAAGGATGAAAAAGCGCCTGAGATTGTAACACCCCTAAGCATTATCGACGATAATGAAATAGCACTTTACTTCAATGGAAAAGACAATGATGTAAACTCAGACTACAATGATGTAGACCCAAGAAACGGTGCTAACAAAGACAATGAAGATGATGAATTAGTTTCAGATGATGAATCCAATGAGACAGTAACAGAAATATCAGTGGAGTCATCAATCAGCGCAAGCGATGATGATTCTGAACATAAAAACGCCCAGCAATACGGTAACAGTGATGAAACGTCATCACACGGTAAATTCGGAGATAAAATCAGTAAAAAAATTGATGAGAATGTAGACGAGGAATCGGACGAACAGTCATAAGATTATTATTAGGTATTATTTATTAAATTTAAATAGGTTTTGAATGAATGCTGATTTGAATGACAAATGACGTACGCTGATAATATACCCCAATTCACGAGAAAACGACTTAATGAAGAGAAAACAATATTTTTTTTCATTATTCATTGCTTTGAATAGTAACATTGTTTGTGGATTTTTCGACCACCATGCTAGGCTCATGCCCGTGTTCGATTGATGTCCGGTCGATGGTATTTGGCGAAATTAAGTGATTTGATTTTTCACAAATTGTTGGTAAGGTGTAATGCATTTTTAAAAACATTGTGAGTTTGTATTACAGTATAACAATTATAAAGGAGGATATTTGATGACTATTGCAAAATCAGCAAAATTACGATTTTTTTAATCAATTTCTTCCACAAATCAAAAGTTTTTAGACTTTTCAGAGTCGTTATTTCGTGGACACGAGTATAATTTTGAATTATGCAATAACTGAACACTTAAATTTTCTAAATTCTTTTGAACTAAGTCAATTGTAAATTTAAATAAAATCATTATCATTAATTAGGCTTTTAAAAACGCGTTGAAATATCGATATTCAAGCAAAGACGTTACATACTTTAGACGCGGGGTAGAAATCTCAAAATGGGAAGCCAACAACAAGACAATTGTAGAGTACTCGATTTCTAGTACTTTAGTACTAAACTGTCACGCATCGAGTAAGGTCGTGTCCTACTAGTAAGTAAATTGCATTAAAAAGCGCCAAAATTCCCTCCTGTGTGATGAGAAAATGTTTCCATTACACGGTAAACAGTAGTAAAAGCGAAGGAATAACATTTTATTTGTAAATACATGCAAATTACTTATTATTATCGATTATAAATATAATACAATTGCTTTCCGCCCAAAGATTTTAAGCGTCCTTAGAGAACTCAAGGCCTACTAAAGTACTTTTGAATTTTGAATACGAAAATGCCGCCCGCGTTCTATCTTTTGTTTCGTCCATATGCACATATTCTTTTAAGCGTCTATCTTTATCACACACGAATAACTTTTGAATTAAGAAATTATTGAAAATCGCTGAAAACAAAAGAGTTTTGATTAATTGCCACATTATATCTTGAGTTTGTGAGACTATGGCAAGTCTATTTATATAACGTCATTGTATTCAAGTTCATTTAGTTTGTTTCATTGTATAATGTGTCAAATTTATTTAAAACTCACTCAAATAAACAAACTAAATTATTTTAAGTTAGTTTTTAAAATCACTGATGTACTTAGATTAAAGAGCATTATCGCGATATAAATATGTAATAACGTTATATCGTTTTAATGCTCTACAAGAAAATCCGTGGTAAATTTATTTGTTCTAGTTTTGATAATCAACGGAAATATAATATTTACTCTTTACTGTAATAAGTAAGGAGTTAATTTTATTGTTGTTTTTTTTATCGCTGTAATTATTATTTAAATTATTAAGTATTACTTATTATATACTGTTATTATTCTTATTAAGTATTACTATATATGTAGGGGTTAATCAATATCGACAATAAAACCGTCACAAATTATTAACGTTTTGATGAAAAATCAAAAGTAAGTGCGACGGTATTTTTTTTTTACCAAAACGTTGTATCACTATTTTTGAATGTTGTGAAGTGGCCGACATAGGTGTGCTAATTTATTATGATGTGTAAAAAAATACAAAACGAATGCTTTATATTTGTGTGTCTGTCTGTCATATTCAAAATTTATAATTTATTCATTCATCATCATTTCAAAAAACTGGTGAAAATAAGCACAAAACAATTGAACGCGTTTAAAATAATTATACGTATTTTTTTAAATCGATGTGTTATTAAAATGACGTTACGATTATGGTTTAGATTTTAGATTAACGATTATCTGTTCATACAATTTTATACGATTATCTGTAAAAGAGCTGTTATTCTGGTAAGAAAATCTTTATAATCCAGGATTTATGGTGATTTTTGGGGTGTTGTGCCAATTTGCTCTACCTCCTTTATTATCCAACGTTTTGGAAAGCATTACAGTTTTCATAAATAAGACAGATGTGTAATAATTTACACAATTACACATCAGCCCAGATGATGGAAATTGTAATGCTGTCAGAAAGAAGGAGGTGGCGCAACACGGCATAATACCCCAAATATAACTTGCCATAATTTGCCTTTTGGCCGTGAAAATCTCAAATCATAACCATAAGAAAATTGAATTTTTTAAACGAAATTTCTTTTGCACCGTTGTGATTTGTAACTCGATGATACGAAAAAGCGACACTTAAAAGAGACGAACAAGTACATCCATAGGATTAAGCCTGCGAGAGAATGAGATGATGCTTCGTAGCCTCCTCACTCTTGTCTATTTTTGTTTTCTGAAGGCTTCATTTCTACCGCGTGTAAACGGCACACGTTTTTTTTATCTATGCGCTGTTAAAACATTGTAAAAAAGCAGTTGAAATTTTTTGAAATTTGAACTAAATTAACATCGCCTTAAATAGAATTGATATTAAGTATTCATTTTTCAGCGTTCATTAACAGTCAAATAAATCAACCCAAATGCTGTGTTGCGTATTCCAATCGATATTTGCATCTAATCGTATATAATACGTAATGCAAAATAACGACTAATCGTATTAATTCCGATACCATAATCGTAATCGTAGCACCCCTAATTATTAGGCCCCGCAAACTTAAGCTCGAATGTTTTTTTTTTCTACTAAGAAAGTCTGATGTTAAATAAATTTAACTATGTATATGAAATTTAATAAAAAGTTGTGTTAACTATCTGATTGGTTTGTGTGAATGGATTTGTAATAGAATTTTATGTGTAGTAACTATGTTAAAAATAATTTAATTGCCATAATGTGTTTATAGATGCTTACCTTGTATTTCTAGAAAAGAGAAATATAATTAATAAGTTTGTATCTATTGTATTAAGTTTATTTTTTATTTGCTAGTTGAAAATGGGTAGAGATATTTATTGCTTTTTAAATTTTTGGTTAAACGATGTATTAATTATGAGCTAAAAAATGTATCAAGAAATAAATAAATTGATGAAGATATTTATAAAAAAATGTGTTATTGTCATTATTTTTATTAACTAACTAATTAATCTTCATGCCGTTCTCACACAGGGGGTAGGCAGAGAGGACGGACCGCTGAACAACTTCTTTTTGGATTAACTCAACAGGGTTCAGAGGAAAAAAATCCCCCAGGGACTATGTCATCTGTGTGGAGGGTTTATTTCGGGAAAAGAAGTGGAGAAAGATCTGGAAAGAAAAAAAGGTAAAGGGGTGGGTAGGAATCTGGGGATCATGTGTCCAAGAGTGACTTGACGGGCGTATGAATCCACACTTCCCACTGCGGTGCAAGGCGATGGGTCCAGAGACTCCGGCTGGACTGTTCTAGGTTCTAGGTCGGGTCTCCCTCAACCAAACTTTTCCGATCCGGGTCTCTACGCAGTAGGTGCGCGTTGAGCTTACGCAATCGCCACCAAGACCTAGACAAACCTCACACTGTGAACCCGGGCACACATGCTAAATCACCAAACATAGAGAACCGCTTGGGGTGACCTATGGCAGAGGTGTTGGTTATCCAATAAACGGTTCCCGGGGCGCTGGTACACACACTCGCCTCCCAAATTGTAAATAAGTTATTATAGTGATTTTCCGTTTAACATGATATTTTATTAAATGTGGAGTTACCTACTGTCTACTTTATCGCTTGTCTGGATTATTTACACAAACGTTTGTATTATTATGAAAAAGATACTTAAATTCCAGAGGTACACAGGGCAGACAACTAACAGTTACCAATAATCGAATTTTTGAACGATTTTATGTGAAATATTAGTACGTAATTAATTAAACAAAATTAATTTGCTTACTTTTCGATTTGAACCCGTGACATCTGAATATTTAGTTGTTTAAAATCCCTTTCGACCACGTAGGAATAATAAATAAAATATTACGGAATAATAGCGACATCTATGCTTACTTAGTTACATAATTTCCTCAACCAATGTTCAGAACCTTTTGCCATCATCTATCGGCAAATTAACAAACTAATAATCATGTGTGATGAGCAACCTAATAAAATAATAAACATGGTCAGCAATAAAATTATAACTACGGCATTTAGATGTTATTTTAGACAGTTTAGATATTAGTTTCGTTTGTCAACCAAAGAGGAATACTTGCGTATGGAAAAAAGTGCCCACAAAATAAACTAAAAGTATTATTTACCAAAACCACGAGCGTCCGACGCATCGTGATTTTTTTGGATTATTTTTCGTGTTAAGCGACATCTATGGTAACTTTCTAACAAAATTTTCTCAACCAATGTTCAGAACCTTTTGCCATTATCTATCGTCAAATTAACAAGCTTATAATCATATTGTGTTGTTGTGATGAGCATATTATTTATTAGCGACATCGACAGCAATAAAATTTATAATTTTGATAACATTTTAGATATTATTTATTAGTTACGTTTGTCAATCAAAGAGGAATGTATTCTTGCGTAGGAAAGGTGCCCACAAAAATCAACAAAATTATTATCCGAAACCACGCGCGTCCAATGCATCGAGATTATTTTTTTGGGTAATTTTGCCGTGTCAAGCGACATCTATGGTTACTTACTTACAAAACTTCCTCAACCAATGTTCAGAACCTTTTGTTATCTATCGTCGGATTAACCAACTAATAATCATGTATTATATAATATTTAATTATGTAGAATGCAGAGCATCATCGATTAGCGACAATATTACGAGCGTCCGGCGCATCATGATTATTTTTTGGATAATTATTCCGTGTCAAGCGAAATCTAATAGATTATAGTATAGTATGGTGACTACTTATTAACACAAGTTCCTCAACCAATGTTCAGAACCTTTTGCCATATATTATTTGATGATTTTTAGATTTGCCAATCACAGAGGATTACTTTCGTATAAAATAAATTAAATTATTTTCCAAAACCACGAGCGTCCGATGCATCCAAATACAAATTATTTTTTGAATAATTATTCCGGGTTACGCTTGCCAACATTTCGGACAGCCTAACAGCGTCTATAGAAATCCTGATAGCGACATCTGCCCTGGGGGTCTAGCACGTTATGCCGTAAAATTTTAAGGTAAATTAATTGTTTGCGCCCGTACATATTTAATATGAATATAAATAAATAGTTTTGTCCATAAACAAACCCAAATCTTCCAAGAAAGGCTGAAAATGGTGACTTAATACAATATTGTATTAAGTCACCGATACAAAATTGAATTTTTCAGCTTTTCTTGAAAGATTTGGGTTTGTTTATGGACAAAACTATTTATTTATATTCATATTAAATGTGTGCGGGTGCAAACAATTAATTTACCTCAATATTTTACAGCGTAACGCGCAAAAAGTATTAGAAACCAAAAATAATTTAATTGGCGACATCTGAGAATGCGTACATTATAATATACGTGACGTTTAACCTTAACTTCCAACGATTTTAGATCGATATCCCCAGCACGTTTGCGCTGTTAACAGCCGAACCGATATTGACAGGGAATACGATTGGATTCACTAGCGGATCTGCCTACGGACTATCCACACGATTTTTTCCAAGTCGTTATGAAATCCATGCAAGTGGCCTATTGTGTCAGATATTTCGGCCTCAAATCCATTTTTATGTTTTACTAGCTGGTTCCGGCATGCGTCCCGTTCCCCTTCCGCCTCCCCATCTTCTCCTGTGTCCTCTTCCCTTCTCGTGTTCCCACTCCGTCACCTTCACCTTCCCTCTCCCTCTCCCACTCCACTCCCCCCCCCCTTGCCCGTCCCGCAAACCCCCCTCCCGAGTTCCCCTCCCCCCTCCCTGGTCGGTCACCCCCCTCCCAGGTTCCCCTCCCCCTCCCTCCCTCCCGCTTTCCATACATTCAGTTTTCAAACCTCGCGTGCCACCAATAGCAATTTTTTTATACAAATTTCATAATGCCAGAGCTCACCGAAAGTTTTATAAAAACCCTGTCCTGACAATAACGAACACACAAAAAAAGAATTATCCAATTTGGTGCAGTCGTTCGAAATTTATGCGCTTAGCAACACATTCAGCGATTCATTTTTATATTAGGTCCTTACATAATATGTATTCATATTATGAAATTGGAATTTTGTGTGGGAGCAACGTAAAGTCGATTTTTTTTTAATACAATATATTTATTTAATCAAAGTATGTAGCATTGCTATCTATGTATTTTTGCCATCTCATAGGTAGTTCATCGACCCCTTTACTAAAAAAACCATTCGAATCAATAAAATCTTTGAGGGCGGTTTGGACTGCCCCATCGGAGTTGAATTTTTTCCCTTGCAAGAAGTTATCCAAATTTCGAAAAAAATGGTGATCTGTTGGGGCAAGGTCCGGAGAGTACGGTGGATGTCTTAGACATTCCAATTGAAGCTCCTCTAATTTGGTAGCCGTCTGTTGTGCAGTGTATGGTCTAGCGGTTAACGCGTGTTTGTTGATTTGCTTCACTCAATTTGTGAGGTACACACCTTTCAAGCTTTTTCACCTTCCCAATTTGCTTCAAGTGGATTAAAACAGTTTTATCACTAACACCGCAGCCTGCAGCTAACTCGGACGTGGTTTGCGATGGATCCGCTTCCACAATAGCCTTCAATTCTTCATTATCAACTTGGGTCTCCGGCCGTCCACGGGGCTTGTTCTGCAGGTCGAAATTTCCAAAACGAAAACGTTGGAACCAAAAACGCACTGTGTTTTCTTTTGCGGCACCGTCGCAATACACATCATTAATCCTTCGAGCCGTTTCTGCAGCACTGGTGCCACGGTGGAACTCGTATTCGTAAATAACGCGATATTTCAAGTTTTCAATTTTGTAAACTAAGTGACGCAAAGAAAAAAAAACAATTAAAGAAAAAACAAATGAATTATAATTTTCGAAACAAATAGCTGTATAAATTTGAATTTGAAATTCCGAACCAAAGAGAAGATATTTGAGATCAAAGTTGCCAGTACGGCAAAACGCCAATTTCATATATAAGGACCTAATATTATTTTTATGTTTTATTTATATGAAAAAGGCCACGCAGCCGTTCTTCTTATCCTAAAACTTCAAATCTTTTATTTAATTAAAAGACATGTATTGATCGATATTTGTTTTTTTTTTAAAGAAGGTAAACAAGTACTTAAAGATACAGGTAAATACCGCAATTGATTTTTAATGATGTTATTTATATTGTTGTGACTGTTATTCTATTATTTAAAAATAATTACGTCTTAGAAAACTAAGATAAGAAGAAAATGGTAAAAAAACAAGGTTTATTTCGAACCCATTAAACTCGTATTAATGTTTACATTATGTTAACCCATTATGCCCCAGCCATATTTTGACGGAGATTCAAAATGTTTCCGCTTTGCAATAAAATCCTTATAAATGGAATATTTCTAAATCCGTAAACTTAAAACTGTTTTTGAATGGTGATAAAATATGATAAAAAATTGTATAATTAAAAAAAAATCGTAAAATTTGAAATATAAAAATAATTTTGCAAGAAAATATAAAAGTAAGTTCTAAGTTAACGAAAAAAAATCACTTACATATTTTATTAGACAAATGTATAAACGTTATTATCACCTCACTTTTTCATCGAGAAAGGTGGAAAGTACCTGGCTATTCAGATCTGGTCACCAAATACGGCAGAAGCCATTTCAAGCAACGTTTCAATTCTGAATGGTGGTCTTACACCAGGGCGATACTAAGATTATCTTCCACTCTGGAACGTGCCGCAAATATACTTTATATTATTTTAAATGAATAAATTGTGATATAACACAAATTAATAAAATAAAATTTATTTTCCACCCCGGGATTCAATCCCACGACCTTCGGAGTGCGAGTCAAGAGCCTTACCACTGGACCACACCGGCCGTAGTTTATTACAAATCGGAAGTATTCTGACCATCTGACAGAATGTGCCCGAGGCCTGAGGGGTTGAATATCTACCTCTGGGCAGATTATGAATTATCATAAGTTTCCACTTAATATGATTTTAGTGATACAGATGAATTGATTTTCGATGAACTCGTCGGTTAACGGTTCACGACGAGTTCATCGAAAACGAATTCATCGAAAATCAATTCATCGAAAATCAATTCATCCAAAGCAAATTCATCGAAAACGAGTTCATCGAAAACCAATTCATCGAAAATCAATTCATCGTAAACCAATTCATCGAATGATCATTTATTAATCGAATCGCCAATTCATAGAAAAAAATATATTTTGTTGATATTTGAGAGAAATGCCGAGCGGACCGAGAAGTTAAAAAGCATTGGTCAACCTAAACTAACCTAACCTAACCTTACCTAACCTAACCTAACCTAACCTAACCTAACCTAAATTAACCTATTTAACCAATTTTTAATTTTTTTTTATCATCACTCTTAATGACCTTTCTGAGTTGTTTATGAGTTGGTTTCATTACGAGTTGTCTGGTCACCGTTCCTTAGATATCCCTTTTTTGCAGTATCAGACAATCGGAAATCGAAGAGATAACCTATAAATTTTACATTGTCACTACGAAACTGACAGTTCCTAAACACATTTAACTCAGTTAAACAGACCTTTTTGGGTATTTAATTTTGACAGCTCTAATATCTACAACAAAAATGTTTTTCGATGAATTGGCGATTCGTTGAATTGATCATTTGATGAATTGATTTTCGATGAACTCGTTTTCGATGAATTTGCTTTCGATGAATTGATTTTCGATGAACTCGTATTCGATGAATTTGCTTTCAATGAATGAATTTTGACGACCTCCATAGTACAGTGGCTAAGACTCTTGACTCACAATCCGGAGGTCGCGGGTTCGAACCCGGCATGCGCAAATTAATTTTATTTGATTAATTTGTGTTATTTCACAATTAATTCATTTAAAATAATATATAGTATATTTGCGGCATGTTCCAGAGTGGAAGATACTATCAGTATCGCCCTGTTGTAAGACCACCATTCAGAATTGAAACGTTGCCTGAAAATGGCCTTAGCCGTGTTTAGTGACCAGATCTGAATAGCCAGGTACTTCCCAACCTTCCTCTTCCCCACCTCCTTCCCCTCCCCATTATCTTCAGCCTCACAACATACCCCAATTGGGGATGCCATAGTCTCACTGGCTCCAGACGGGAGCCGTTGAGATTCTTGTGCGGTATTCACAGTAAAAAAAAAAAAAAAATTGATTTTCGATGAACTCGTCGGTTACCGATTTTAGTGGAGTGAAAAAATAAAATTTACCGGAAGATTCGATCTGACCGTATCGATTGTGAAACGTGAAACCGCATGTCTCATATTTGTGACAGTCGAGTATTTTGATACGTCCAGCATTGGCCCACATATGATACAAGCGTGTCTAAAAGGTTAAATAGATAAAAGCATCGACGTTGCTAGAAAATGAGCAATGGGATCAGCTTCATCAATTATGATAAAAATTAAAATGATTCAATTATGATACAAAACAACTCCGTTGAAATGACTTATAAAAAATTCCACAGACATCCGCATTATGGTATTAAAAGTGTTTTGTTGACAAAGGCTTATAATGATTACTAGAAAAACGTATTCAGAGAGGACATTTAATTCGAAGAAACAAATCACTTTCTATACGTCACTTATTTAATCATAATAATCAACATGTTTCAAAACCAATGGTTTCTTCGTTAGGATAAAATGAAAATTTGTGTACAACCCCCTACACAAAAAAGAGCCCATGACAATGAAACGCCTGAACAGATTTTCATGAATTGTAATAATAATAATAATAATAATATTTGGATGATTTATATAGCGCCGTTTTTGTGAAAAATCACCTCAAGGGCGCTGTACAAACTTATAATACATTTCTAAAATCTAAAAAACTACAAGCTAGGCAAACAATTATAAACAACTTATGGCTAAAAATTGCATACATCGGTTCATTGATAACCGATACGAAAATATGTGTACAATATTTTGACCAATGAACGCGATGCTGCCTAAAATTTAATGAAAACAGGACCATACTTACCTGGGAGGTCGCTTGAAATTAACACTGTATATTGTCCATTTAAAGAAATTTAGATAGAGTTCGCACGCAGAGGACATTATTGTGAACACAAATTGTGAATTGTAGCTAAGAACCATCTCGAGAGGGGAAGGGGTCGCGGGAGAGGAAGGGTAGGCGGTAGGGGAACGGGACGAATGGGAAAGGACACGCAGGGAGAAACAATTTATTTATTAAATGGCATAGCAACGCATTCCAAGCACCAGCTAGTACATATATTTATTTATTTAATTATATTTATTATTAATTTTTTTAAACTTTATGAGTAAAATCTCAAATTAAATGAAGACAATATTAGCGAAACTCAATCGAAATCTGGAGACAAAAAAATCAGAAAGGATATTGGATCTGCTGGGATTCGAGCCCAGGACCCTTACATATGGCAACAGCTCTGCCGATTGAGCTACGGAACCCATATTCATTCGGTCACTTTTAACTGTATCATACTTCGACTAAGAACTACCAACATTATCTTCATTTACTTAATGCGAAATTATAACGCGGCTGCTATCTTTATAAATGCAATCTAGATAGTGTCTGGATAAATTTTTATCCATTTTATTTTTAATACGCGACATCTATTGACTTTTTCTGCAAGTCTAGGATGAATATTTATTATTAATTTTTTAAACTTTATGATTAAAATCTCAAATTATAATATTTAATTAAATGAAGACAATATTAGCGAAACTCAATCGAAATCTGGAGACAGAAAAATCAGAAAACCAGTTCGAGTTGAATCTTGCAATCATATATAAAGATAGCAGCCAATAATATGTGCGTTAAGTAAATGAAGATAATGTTGGTAGTTCTTAATCGAAGTATGATACAGTTAAAAGTGACCGAATTAATATGGGTTCCGTAGCTCAATCGGTAGAGCTGTTGCCATGTAAGCAAAGGGTCCTGGGTTCGAGTCCCAGCGGAGCCAATATCCTTTCTGATTTTTCTGTCTCCAGATTTCGATTGAGTTTCGCTAATATTGTCTTCAATTAATTAAATATTTAATTATTGTTGGCTTTTACAAAGATAAGTAATAAGTGATACAGTTGTGTTAGACAAGTACATCATACGCAATATTTAATGATATGAGAATAGATAAATTATAGATAAGATAAAAGACAAGTTAAAATTAATAGTTTGTAGAATCGAAAGCAAAAATGTATAAAGAAATATAAAAATAAATATAAAGTGCACTCACTGCGGAGTTATGAAATCATACATTTCAGAAAAGCAATTATAAAGACTTCGTTTTATAACTAACTAGCAGACCCGGCCACGCGTTGCTGTGGCTAACGAAACACAACGCCATTACCCAACCTTTATAAAATCCACATCACCCGCTTGCCAGCTGCCCGCTGCCTGAATTGAATATTTAAATTTCTCGACTTTTATCTAATATATTGAGCATGTTTTATACAATTTTTTTTTTTTAAAGAAAGACAAACATTCCCGGGTTACGAATAACCCAACAATGTTTGAAAATCTCCTACTACCACCACAGAAAGCTGAAAATGTTGCTTGTGTTGTGATGGAGGATTTAGCCAGCCGAGGAATCGAACACGCGACGCTCGGGTGGGACCCAAGCGCTATGCCCACTCAACCACTGACCGGTCATATAAACCTTCCTCTTGAATCACTCTATCTATTGGTGAAAACCGCATGAAAATCCGTTGCGCAGTTTAAAAGACCTATACTATGTAATGATGATGATACTGAATCATTAAACATGTCTACAATATTCCCAAATTTATTGTCAAAATGATGTAGCCTATTTATAGGTGTACTCATAGTTGGTTTTAAAATTGTCACAGAAAAAGTTAGAATTTTGCCTCGTGTTTCTGGTCGGTAAGAAAAATTTTATTTTGGCGAGAATTTCAGGGTTGTCAATTCAATTAATAATAATTTGAGTACATGGTCAGAGATGATCCGCCTAATTGACAGCGTAATTAAGTTGAGTTGTTTCATCAAAAGGACAAAGTTAATATTTGGAATTGGAATATTCAGTTTGGAGTTAATAAATCTTAGAAATTTGTGCTGTACCATAGACATCCAAATTCAATAGACCAGAAAATACAGATGAGGGGTAAAACCAAACTATGGGAGGGGAAGAGGGGAAAGATGACTGTGATTGGTTAAAAAATCAATCTAACAGTATATAGGCATCTCGCATAATAATATCACCATTTAGTTCTTAAAAGCAAAATCTGCTTTGAATGAATAGACCTTTTTACATGAGAGCGCGAATTGCTTGCCACGTTAATAACAAATTTTCGAAGGCCAAATGCGCGCCCCGAAAAGATTCGCCCCTATTCACATAACAATATTTTGTTGCCGTGTTTAGTTAAGACACTTTTTCAAATGTTTCATAATTTACTTACCCCTGTAACCAGCGACGAGCACACTGGAGAACCGCCCACATTCGCTATATCCACATAATATGTGGGTATAATGATAGCACAAGCTACCGTTTTTGGAGTGTTATTTCGTAAAATGAATGGATGTTAGTTCCGCGCTGGCAAGGACAAGAATGATGACGTTACATATTTTAGATTCAAGGGAGGTTCTCTCCCCTCCCCATGGAGCCAGCTGGTTCCAAGGAGGAGCTCCAGCTGGCTCCATGGGGAGGGGGAAATAATACGTTTTTATCACATAGGGCAGGTCCAGATATATTCATATGTAGTAAACTTATGATCTTATAGGAGTATAAGGTAAATAATACAATAAATATAAATATGGATGTTAAGTGGTGTGTTGTGATGCATTACATTTATCGAATAGTGTTGCTTTGAATTTGTTGAAAGTTATATTGAAGATGTCTGGATATGTGAGGTATGTGTTATAATAGTGGCAGGCTCGATGTATGAATTCATTTTGTAAGTAGTTGGTGTTGGAGCGGCTGTTATAAAAAAGGGATACGTTTCTGCCATTGCGACCAGGAACTCTAATATCTATTTTTTGTAAAAGATACGGGGAAAGTATCGTACTATTTAGGATTCTGTACAATAACAATTGATCAGAAATAATTCTCCTACAATTTAATTTCGGGATTTTAAGATTTGACGGATATCTTCATTTGATTGGAATGCATAAAACTACCGAAAATTTATGTAGGAGAGAAATTTTTCCTGAACACGTTCTATTCTATGAACATATGTTATATATCTTGGATTCCAAATTTGTGAGGCGTGTTCTAGGTGCGGACGAATATAGGTATAATATAGCAAAATAAATGTATCGAGATAATAAAATAGTTTTGATGTGCGTAGTATAAATCATAATATGTAATTCGAATGTAAGTTTGGAATCTAAGGCAACACCCAGGTCCCGAACTGATTCTTTTCTTTTAATATCGACATTGTTTATTGAATATTTAAATATTATTTTGGTCCTATTTCTTGTAATGCATTTATCTACATTTAGGAACAAGCAGTTAATTTTGCAATATTCGCTGAAATTATTAAGGTCGTCCTGTATTTTTAAGCAGCACGTGATATCATCGATTGGAAGGTATAGTTTCATATCGTCTGCATATAAGATTGCCTTGCAGTGTTTAAAACAACTTGTAATGTCATTAATATAGATATTAAACAGGAGAGGACCCAAAATTGATCCCTGTGGAACTCCTGATGTAATATTAACCCATTTTGATTTGAAACCACTTAGCACAACAGCTTGCGAACGGTTTCTGATATATGAGTCTAGCCATCTTAGTAGATCTCCATGGATACCCGCGAGTTTTAGTTTACTAAACAGAATGGAATGGTTAACTTTATCGAACGCCTTGCTGTAATCTGTATAAATGGCGTCAGTTTGTATACGCTTATCCATATTATTTATTTATTTGTTTATTAAGACATACACAGTACATTACAATACAGATTATAAGGTATGTTAAATTAAATTATTACATGGTTATGTACCTATTACGTAAGCCCATAGAATGTCATTTGATAATTAGGCCTGAGATATGAACCGGTCTTAAAACTTAATTATTGAATGAATGAAGTAATAATAATAAAAAGGAAGAAAAGAGGGGGGGGGGGGGAGATAAGGAGACATTTTGAAATCAAGAATTATATGCTCACTAATTGTAATTGACTGATTAAAGTTTAATGAAAAGTTAAGTGTAAGTAATTTTAAAACAATTATATCACGCCAAGAAATTTAATAAATTGTGAGTGACACTTAGAAATGTTTAAGGAGAGTAAATTTGATTCACAATACGCGCACAAATGATCAAGATCGTGTAATTCTATACAATCAGATAGACTGTACAGGTTTAAAAATTTTCATATCATCCGCATATAACACAAAGTAACTATTTTGAAAGCGTACATAGATGTCATTTATGTTATGAGTGGTCCGAGATGCGACCCCTGGGGCACACCCGTGAAGTATAAAGTTCGTAAAACAAGCTAAGTTAGTAGTGACGGATTTACTGCTTCTGAATCCATGTTGGTGTTCATTAAGAGTGTTCTTTAATGCGTTGTTAAGGACAAGGGAATCAGTTATATATTTTTTTATGTAATTTTCAGTAATAATTAGGTTACTTAAAGTACTTCTACTTGTGATAAAGTCGTGCTGATTGGGTACAATTATGTTATTGATTTATTTTGTAATGACATCTAGCACTAATAATTCAAAAAGTTTGGGAATAGCGGACAATATACAAATTGGTCTGTAGTTTGATAAATCGCTTTTATCACCCTTTTTATGAATAGGTGTTAAAAAGTTTTTTTCTACTGATCTGGAAAACACCCTGATGATAAAGACTTGTTTAACAGTATGAATTATGGATAAGTCAAACTGTTAACATAAGATTTTAAATATATTGGAGGAAAACCAGCGGTCCAGCAGATTTATTAGAATCCAAAACTTTTGTACCCAGTATGTGTACAAAATAAAATAATGTCTTTTCAGACGATGATATTTTCCATTATTTGTCCTCAGGTCAATTTACTAAATTTTTAGAAAAAAAAAAAATTATAACCTCTCAACCCCTGCGTTGTGATTTTCTCAATCCCATAATTGTCACTTAATTTCAATAGGGTTCTAACTGACATTTTTTCAAAAATGACCTTTGGATGCAAAACCATTTCATTTGCTCATTTCAATAATCAGCGTAATTTTCAGAAACATCTGTGTTGTATTTTCGTAGATATACATATGTATGACAAAGTCCTAACACCAAAACATTTCAATATCATTCATTTCGCTAGGTTCTAACATCACATACACTCTCTATTTTATTTGTATCTGACAGTTATCGTTGTTATGAATCGCAGTATAGTTTGAATAGGGTTCAAATTTAGCCATACCACGTTCTGAGTTTTCAAAGATTGCAAATACAAATTTTCGTAATCTACTCAACAATTTTTAATTTTAAGATTCAATATTGGGTAAAGTATTTCAGTTTATCATATTTTTATGGAAAATTTTAAAATAGGTTAGGGCCCTAGCTTGGAGTTGCATTAGGTAAATGTAATTAGAACCTTGTGCAATGAATATTATGCCCTAGCTGATTGCACATGGTTCTATTTGCATATTTAGGTATGTTCTAAATGGGTAAGTATACGTCCTATTTAAATATCTTCCTTTAAAATTTATTCAATTGAAATACTTTACACATGATTGAACCTCTAAATCAAAAATTGGTAAATAGATGATGAGAACTCGTCTTTGTAAACTTTGACACCTCATATCTCAGTACAATATAAAGGAAGTTAGGACCTTATCCAAATGAGATAACGTAATGTTGCTTATCTTTTTTTAATTGTTAAAACATTATTTTATGATGTAAATATGTATTTTTTATATATATATATATATTTTTTTTTAAAAAAGAAAGACAAACATTCCTGGGTTACGAATAACCCAACAATGTTTAAAAATCTCCTACTACCACCACAGAAAGCCGAAAATGTTGCTTGTGTTGTGATGGAGGATTTAGCCAGCCGAGGAATCGAACACGCGACGCTCGGGTGGGACCCAAGCGCTATGCCCACTCAACCACTGATCACTTCAATGATATGAAGGTGCATAGTTTCGTTTCACCTTACCAATCCGTTCTTCTTCTTTCTTTCGTATGGTGGGGGGTCAGAGGGGGACATCTAGGTCTGCGAGCCAGTCTAGGGCCTCAGGCGTTGCCCTGTGGACCTCATCAATCCCGCCGGGGAATGAATGGAGCGGGCATTCGTTGACCACATGTTCGGTGATCTGCACGGCACCGCATTTACACAACGCCGACTCTTTAAAGCCCCATCTATGCACCAACCCGCTTATGTTTACCTTTATGTTTTCTTTAATGATCTAGTTTTTTTTCTGTATATAATATCAAATTTAAGCGGAAACTTGGCTAGTTCATGCAACCATATAACATGAAATAATTTTAATAAAATAACAGTTTGTTTCCCAAATAAACAAAAAAAAAATATTGTGTGCAATTCACACGCGGTAGAAGTCATATCTTCAAAAAACAAAGACAGACAAGAAGCATGAAGCACCTCACAAAGAGGAGACCGATTATACTATCTCATACTCTCGTAGACTAAATCCGATAGATCTATGTGTTTGTCTAACGCTATTTTTCGTCGGGTTTCAAATCATTGCTAAAAGAAGGTAAAAAAACGGTGCTAAAGTAGTTTTCATTTCAAAAAATCAAATACCATTACTCAACTATTTTTTTTTTGTTATTAACCACTGGAGCGCTTTTTGCCACAATATGGCACTATTTAAAATTCCTCGGATTGCTTTGCTGTCAATTTTGGCAAATTTTCCTTTATTTGTATGTAATTAAGTAGAAGTTTACAGTTTTATAATTTTTTTTTACAAATCCTACGAATATGTGATAATCGACAAAAGAATTGGTGAATTCATTGGCTATATATAGAGACATTGATTCAAAGCCTTAATTTTTAAGAAATGTAGCATTAATTATTGACAAAATAGCTTTTATAGCTTTAATTTTGCGTTTTCATAGCGTTTATAGCTAAATAGGATAACGTCAAGGAATGGGAGTCGGCAAGAGGGGAAAAAACAATTAAATTGGCAAAATCACTTAAACATGTTTATTTTATTATTGCTTGAAACTCAACATGGCACATGTTTCTACAGTAGAGTGTGTCATGTTCGTTCTACGATCTGTCAATACAAGATTATAGCAACTAAAAAATCTTTCTGCGTCAACACTATTCACAGGAGGCCACACAGTCATCAGAGCTGCCTCAGCAAATTCTCTGTGAACAATTTTTACAGCTAAGAGTAGCTGAATTGTCTACAGTGACTCCATCCCTCACTTGCTCTACAAGCTGTCTTTGAAAATACCTGTTACCTTCCAGGAATTTACTGTCATCAACAGATTTAAACGTTGGAGCAAGCCTACTTTTACTTGCTAAAATAATAGCGTCTGATCGCTGGACATTCTGACCTACAATTGCAGGATTGAACATTTTACCTTCGTGCTCAAGAAATTGATTAGTGCTGTTGTCTCGACGGTTCAGCATATGAGATGCCAGTTTCACGGAATGCTTCTGACAACTCTCTCTTATTTGAGTTTTTATTTGGGTTAAGACAACCCGGTTCTTTACCTCCTGCACAGCCTTTAAGGTTTTGGCAGGGAAAACACCATCACTCAATTTTTGTAAAGAAAGGCTTAGGGACACCAAGTCCTCCCAAAGCAAATGAGCGTATGGATAATTTGACCTTTCTAATACATTTACCAATTTGTTGAGTTTTGTTGTAAAAATCGCTGCCATTTCGCGTTTTAACGTTTTTATCGCTAAAAACACCATTTATCGCTTTAATTCGCGAATATATCGTTAATGCGATGAATCAGTGTCTCTAGCTATATAGAACTATAATCAGTTTTTATGTCTCCGTATTAAAATTTGGAGATATGATTTATTTTAATGGAGGTGGTAAACATTCAAAATGATTACCAAAAAATTTCGAGCAATCGGAGAAAAAAGTTTTAAATTGCGCTGTCGCTCCAGTGGTTAAGTCGAAAGTATGACTTCAGCATATCGATCGATGGTATTAAACGTGCAACGACGCGACGATTATATCATTTTATTTGATTTTCATGCTCGCATAATAACAATAAATTTTTTCAGTGCGTTTTAATACCTTTTAATTACTTTCAATGTTTTAACGTTGTTGGGTTAGTCCAAGGGATGTCTCTGATTTTTATTAAATGTTAGCTCCACACAGGTGCAAACATATTATCTTTTGACGGCCTCCGTGTTTGAGGGGTAAGGTTCTTGCTTCGCAATCCGAAGGTCGCGGGATCGAATGCCAGCGTGCGCAAATAAATTTTATTTGATTAATTTATGTTAGTTCACAATTAATTCATATAAAATAATATATGGAATATTTGTTTTTCGTTCAGTGATTGAGTGGACATCGCGTTTGGGTCCTACCCGGGTGTTCCGTGTTAGATTCGTCGGCTGGCTAAGTCCTCCATCACGACTCGAGCAATATTTTCGGTTTGCTGTGGTGGTAGTAGGAAATTTTTAAATATTGTAGGGTTATTCGTAACCCGGGAATATTTGTCTTTCTTTAAAAAAATAAATTGTTGCGGCCCATTGCAAAGTGGAAGGTACTCTCGGTATCGACCTGGTTTAAGACAACCATTCAGAATTGAATCGTTGAAAGCCAGTGGGTCTTACTGCTTACAGAATAACCGCTCTGGCAATGATAGTAAGAAATAGGTGTTCTGCAGAATTAACTCCAGTGCTCTTTCAAACTTATTTCAAGTCTAACTCGAAAATGGAAGATGCCCTATCTTCTTCAGCAATCACCCATCCAATAAAAAAAGCGGAAACACTCTGATCTTTCCAACTATTGCCCCATAGCCATCGCTTCCATACTATCAAGGGTTAATAGCATCCCGAGCAAATCCGCTATATGGATTTCAACAAAACTATCGTGTGGCAATCTGCTCGGGTATGTGATGCGTATTTGATGGGGTGGTGCTTACAGCGTTGTGGAGAAACTCAAACCGTCGTGTTGGATATTGAATATCTTCCAAGCCTTTGATAGGGTCTGGCACCGGCCGCTTGTCGAGAAGTCTCCATCGTATGGGGTACATCCAACTCTACATTGTTGAATTGTGGACTTTCTCAAGGGATAAACCGTTAAAAAACCATGCAGTTGACGGCTATTCTTCCTCTCCACACCAATTAAATGCGGGGTTGCTACAAGGATCTGTGCTGTCACCAATGCTAATTTTGTTGCACATCAACGATCTCGTTGAAGGCGCAACAATTCATTGCAACCGAGTAGCGATATAGTTTCTCTATCTTTAAACTGCACAGACGAGGGCGCTCTTGTAAGGTGTCTCATAAAAAAGTCATTAATATTTTTGGTAGTTTTCTATTTGTAGTAGTTTGACGAGCAAAGCTAAAAAACATTTTTTATGGCTTCTTAGTACTTATTCCCACATGCGTAAATAAACGAAGTGCTCCAAGCAATGTTCACAGTTTATACAGAGGAAAGATTGCGAACAAAGACATAAACTGGCCTTTTTGTGAACTTGAATGATTATTCATGACGAAATGGCAATCGGCCATTGTGAAAAATGCCCATCTCGTACAAAGACCCCACTGAGAGACAGCCTGGCTTCTCAGTGCCTGCAAACTCTGGTCCGCCATCAATAGGATAAGGTGCTCCCATAGCTGCTGTGCCCATACGATGTATAGATGGGGCCTTAAAGAGTCGGCGATGTGTGAATGCGGTGCGGTACAGACCACCGAACATGTGGTCAACGAATGCCAGTTCCATTCATTCTCCGGCGGAATTGATGAGGTCCAAAGGGCAACGCCTGAAGCCCTAGACTGGCTCGTAGATCTAGATGTCTCCCTCTGATCCACCCCCACCATTTGAAAGAAGAAGAAGAATCACAAAGTAAACTATTGATCTGAAGTTCATAAGGACATTGCCGAAAGATGAAAGCAGTACATTAATTTATAAAGGTAGGACTGAATATAATTGACCGGTTCTGATTGAACATGTGTTCTTGGTATTCGCATCACTAATCATTTTTGTGACAACCTTCAGTCACCGCTTGTTTTATGTGTTTTGAACAAATCTATTATTGATAACAAATACAGGTGGTGCAAACAATATGGAATACATTTTATTTCTTGTAGGCCTCTGCAGAATGTCATTTAACCATTTTTGAAAGTGTTTCTGTGAGATCAGGTAAGAATTAATACTGTATTTTGCTCTGTTTTCCTCAGTTTCTTCTACATATTTATAAGTCTCGGAAATATTCTTCACTAGAAAACCTAAAAGAGTGTACTTTGCAATTGTTCCATCTATATTACAATACGGTACCTATTATAGGCTGGGGAGGAACATAAAATGTTATTTTAAATCTTTTCAAAATAGTCCAAAGATTGATAATTAAGGTGATTGTCAAAAGATTTCATATTTTACTCTTTCATATATGGCGCGCACATAACTATTTACGGAGAAACGCTTTTCACAAGTTATGCTTTAAAATATTACCAATAATTAATTGTTTGCGCCCGTACATACGCAATATGAATAAATAGGTAAGTCAATAAAAAAAAAAATCTTTCAAGAAAGGCTAACAAATACATTATTGCATCGGTGTCTCAATCCATTTCAATTCAATTCATTAGGTGGACATACATGGGTCGTACGAATAATAAATAATTCAAAATATGCATTGGCAGTCCGCATTTACTTTTTGACACTAAATGGCAGTTAAATAGATAATATTATCTTTATTTATATTTCAACCCTAAACTATATTGTACCCAAAATATTCAATAAACTACCAATGACAATCAAAAATAATAACGTTTTTAATGGTAAAGTCAAATATAAACTAAGGAAATGGCTATTAGATAGGGATGATTTATATTGATGCCCCACCGAAGTCCTTGTATTCTTTATTGAAACTCACATTCAAGGAATTGGTAAATTTGTAATTATATTTCATTTGTTCATACTAAATCCATCAGTACTTTTTTATTATATCATAACATACTAATTTTTTATTATATCATATCATACTAAATCCATTTGTACTTTTTTATTATTTAAGGCTTCTAGTGCTACTTACATGTATATACTATTTCGGTAATTTAAATAATCTATTTAATTGATATTTAGCATCAAAATTATAAAATTATATGTATACAATGTTTGAAAATGCACCAATGTTGTCATTATGTACATCCTGACAAACTACATAAGTAGTTTAGCGGGTTTAAATGTAAATAAATAAATAAATAAAAATAACCATTTTCGTTTCTCGAAGATCGAACGGAATAAATTGATCGCGTCTTAGATGCATTATTTAAGTCTATGGATCACGAATACGACTCGTCATTTCTAAGAGCTTCGCTAGTTCAATCCATTCACTAAATAAACCATTAATTTCGCATGACGAATGATACTGTTAAAACATACGTTTATATTGACACATAGCCGAAACTATTCTGATACTGTGGAGGCCGCTCTAGAATTTATCAATCGTCGGTCGAAATATCTGTTTACAATCGTAGACCGTTCTCGAAAATATTGATAACTAACCATAAATGACGGATTTGGTCAATATACATAGGGTTTAATCGATCGACCGTGCTATACACCCCAGCAATAATAATAATTGTAATGCTGTGATATCCTTTCTCAGTGAGTTTCAACCAAAATGAAGGCAGCGACCGTTCTGTTGTTGGTGGCGTACTCCATCGCAGCAGTTTCAGGCGGTTGTCCCACTAAAAAAAAAAACAAGTGAGTAACCGTTCATCTTTGTTTTTCTCTTCTCCCCCTTGTCATTTTCGGATCGGGGACTCATCGCTTCAGCAACTTGCCTTCAGGCGTCCAGGCCCAGCAGGACCTCTCCTCGCTCACTAGTATAATGTTATATATATTATGAATGATGAATAAAAGTGGTACCAGTACGGAGTCCTGTGATACTCCCAATTCATTTATTAAAGGTCATGTTGTAAACAAATTAACTTTTCTGACTTGTAGCCTGTTGTGTAGCTTTAAAAGGACATTTTAATGTCATTTCTTGATTTGCTTTCTCCGTCTTTATCTGGGGTGATAAACTGGACGTCTTCCGAACCACCTTCTGTGCCACTTTTTACAATTATTTATTTAGACCTTATAAGAAAAACCAGCGTTATGTGAAAAAATGGGTTCGGAGATATTGACTGTTAAATATTGCACGTGACTGATGGACTTGTACAAATCCAAAATTAAGTTTTATATGAAACTTTAACCTCCTAACAAATTCTTTTTAAAAAATAATAAAACAACATTAAAATACAATTTTATCACCATAATGATGACAAATATGCCAAACATCGATCGCAAAAGCCGTCAGATTCGATTAAGCAATGGCCGACTTGTCTTGAGAGCAGACCGTCTCCATGAACCTTGTACTCTCATAAGTTTTTTATTTTATTTTTTTACCTTAACTCCACACAGGAGGCCCTGAGGAAAATAATTTCCCTCAGGGCCTATGTCATCTGGGATGCTGTGTGGTGGTTCTTTTTGAGGAGAGGTCTCTTGAAGAGACCCATGTTGTAGGAAGGAGGAAACACAGAGGCCGGCAAATCATTCCACAACCGAGCTGTTGAACACAAGAACGAGTCGAAGAAACGACCCGTTCTCATGTGACAAATGTCAACCATGGACAAATGTTGGGCACGCGTTTGGCGTGTTTCCCGACTATGCACCGGTGCCGAAGGGATCAATGATGCTAGTTCCTCGGAGCATCTTCCATTGTAATACCGGTAGAATAAGGATAGCATTCCCACCCGACGCCTGTGCTCTAAAGATTGCAATCCGTCTGTTAAGATGGGAGAATCTATCAAACGGACCGCCCGTTTCTGCACAGAGTCGAGGGTATTTTTCAGGTATTTTGGAGCTCCACACCAGAGATGGCTGCCAAATTCAACCGTGGGGCGTACTTGTGATTTGTACAAGATTAGCAGTTGTGTACTATTAAATTATCTGCGGGCCCTGTACAGTACGCCCAGCTTTTGGGAGGCTAACTTTACTCTGGCTTCGATGGAGCCCCCATACCTGAGCTGGTCACTTAGGGTTACACCAAGCATATCAATGGAGGGCCTGTTCGGAAGATTGCTTCGGTTGAAAGAGACTAGATTTTCATTTCGATCCCTTTTAGACGTAATCAGACAAGATTGGGTCTTTGAAACATTAAATTCAACGAGATTATTTTTACCCCAAGAGAAAACACTCTCGAGGTAACCGTCCATTCTTTGCTTCAAAGCCCTACGAGCTGTTGGAGTTTGTGAGCCCTTTGGGGGCTTGTCAAACAATAAGCTATCATGAATTGTACTGTCATCCGCATAACAGTGAATTGGTGCACATGACAAAAGGTCGTTGATGTGCAACAAAAACAAAGTCGGAGACAGAACCGATCCCTGCGGGACGCCAGCATTTATCGAGTGTGAGGAAGAGGTGAAACCATCGACTACCGTCTGAATCGACCTCTCCCTCAAGAAGTCGGCAATCCACGTACACAAGGATGCGGGAAGTCCGTAAGAATGCAGTTTGTTGACAAGTCCTCGTTGCCAAACCCGGTCAAAGGCCTTGGAGATGTCCAGTGCAACCATTTGGGTCTCACCGAAACGTTCCAGGCATCGCCCTCAAACATGCGTCACATACGCGAGAAGATCACCGCACGAGCGGTTCCGCTGGAATCCGTATTGACGGTCGTTAATAATTTTGTTCTTCTCGAGGTATGTAAGCAGCTTGTCGTTGATCACACGTTCCATCACCTTAGACAGAACTAATGTGCTCGCTATGGGGCTAACTGTATTAGAAGAAAATATTCTATGTCGGAACGTTTTTGTTTTTTTTTTCAAAATACATTGTTTGGTTTGAATACTGAACGTCTTTTGACGGCGTTTAAACTAGGCAATTTTTTTTCATTTTTGGAAGGTCCTAACTTCTATAAGAATAAATTATCAAAAAAAAAACAAAACGTACCAACACGCTAATGGTCAATATCTATATTATGTAAAAAAAAATTTGCTCTAGGATCAAAATCCAGAGAGATAAACGGGGAATACGTTTGTATGGAAAAAATATTTCCTCTTAACCTTTAACTGGTGACAAGCGGTCTCACAGGCCGCGCAGCGTCAGTGAAATGTCATTTCACCCCCTTCCCCGCACTTGCTTTGTTCCAACGCCTAAATAGCTTCGATTTAGTTGCGTCTTGCGTTTAGTCCGTTCCAAATCGGTAAGTTACATCGATTTAAAGTTCGGCAGCGGTCTCTCAGACGTTATGTCACTAGTTACGTACCGTTTTTATACTTGCGTATTTTGGGTTCTGATTTGCCACCTGATCCACAAAACTCCAATGACGGGTCAAAAATACGAAAAACCTATGCTAGTTGTCCTCCGAAGATAAATCGAATCACCAATGTAATTTGTGTAAAAACATGTGTGCTTGCAATGTGCCAAACAATTATGCCCTGACTGCCAATAAAAATAATTAAAGTTTGACCATTGCCAGTTTTGTAAAATGATACATGATTTGAGCATTATTTTTTTGTTGTTTATTGATTGTTTGACAAGCCCCCAAAGGGCTCACAAACTCCAACAGCTCGTAGGGCTTTGAAGCAAAGAATGGACGGTTACTTCGAGAGTGTTTTCTCTTGGGGTAAAAATAATCTCGTTGAATTTAATGTTTCAAAGACCCAATCTTGTCTGATTACGTCTAAAAGGGATCGAAATGAAAATCTAGTCTCTTTCAACGGAAGCAATCTTCCGAACAGGTCCTCCATTGAAATGCTTGGTGTAACCCTAAGTGACCAGCTCAGGTATGGGAGTTCCATCGAAGCCAGAGTAAAGTTAGCCTCACAGAAACAGGGCGTACTGTACAGGGCCCGCAGATACTTTAATAGTACACAACTGCTAACCCTGTACAAATCACAAGTGCGCCCCATGGTTGAATTTGGCAGCCACCTCTGGTCTGGAGCTCCAAAATACCTGAAAAATACCCTCGACTCTGTGCAGAAACGGGTGGTCCGTTTGATAGATTCTCCTATCTTAACAGACGGATTGCAATCTTTAGAGCACAGGCGTCGGGTGGGAATGCTATCCTTGTTCTACCGGTATTACAATGGAAGATGCTCCGAGGAACTAGCATCATTGATCCCTTCGGCACCGGTGCATAGTCGGGAAACACGCTAAACGCGTGCCCAACATTTGTACACGGTTGACATTTGCCACATGAGAACGGGTCGTTTCTTCGACTCGTTCGTGTGTTCAACAGCTCGGCTGTGGAATGATTTGCCGGCCTCTGTGTTTCCTCCTTCCTACAACATGGGTCTCTTCAAGACCAATGTTCATTCCTTCCTCTCCTCAAAAAGACCTTCCACACAGCATCCCAGATGACATAGGCCCTGAGGGAAATTATTTTCCTCAGGGCCTCCTGCGTGGAGTTAACGTAAAAAAAAAAATAAATAGTATCTTAACTGTAAGGAAAATAAGTATTTTTGTTATAATATGTTGATTTAATTTTTTTTTGTTTGTGATTACTGATCTCATCTATAGTTTTTTTTGATTTTAGTTACTACATACTTTGTAATGACAATTTCTTCATTGAAAATTACATTTCGAGTTCATTGATTACTTTTATTTTATCGTTTATATGTTATGAAACTGTTTTTAAAGACTGCTGTAAGCTACATTACCTAATTTCTATGCTGTAGACCGGATAAGGCAGCGGCCTCCCAGGCCGTTCGTCACCAGTTACGTTACACAAAAACCATGTCACCAGTCAAAGGTTAAAAACAGTTATTCCGATAACCTTTTTTCATTACATTTTAATAACATAAGGGCGTTTAATTTACTTGAAGAGAAACTGAATTGGAACTGCCACATGAATTCATTAAATAATAATTATTGTTACCAATGATTTCTTCTTAATTATTCCTCATTTAGCTGTTGTAACAACAAAGCGGCCTTCAGTATGCACCCCAGGCTCAACAACCAAAATTGACTGCAACGTCTGCATTTGTTTGGATGATGGGCAGTGGGCCTGCACCAAGATAGGATGTCCGAAGACTACTCAAGGTTTGTATTGCAAAATCATTCGTTCAAATTTTAATTTACTCGCGCAGACTTGTAAAAAATAACGGCATTTTATAATTATTGGATTTGTGATGCTGTGTCAAGTTTGGAGGCAGTATGAATACCGAACATAGGACACACCAAGAGGTTCGCTACATTTGGTGATTAAACAGTGAAATAATTTTAAAAAGATATTTGTGAAATATAAATTGAACACATATAAGAAAATTTAGAATATTTTCTTTGTCCTCCTCACTAGGAGATCCTGTGCTGAGGCGGACTAGGTTTTGTATAGAGAGTTTTCAGCGACTTTTTTGGTTCAAATTCATGGGTTTTTTGTTTTTTTTTTTTTTATTTTGTATAATGGAGACATTTCTGTTCTTTTATCCATGTGATTAGGATTAGGTACTTGAATGGGATATTTCCACAAAGAGGAATTCTGTTGAAAATGTACGGAATATTTAAAGATCATTTTTCTGATTTTAATCGTCTTAATAAAAACGTTTTTTTTTATGTTTCCATTCAATATTATTAATTTTAAAAACGATCTAAAACTGACAAAATCAAAACGGCCCGTGTTGGCAAATCGGATTGTGACGTCACAAGCGTCGCTCAGCTGAGCCAGTATAAATAAATACTGTCAGTGAGCCTTCACGCTCATGACGTCACACGATATACCCGCCCCAAAATATCGTTTTAGCGGTAATTCAAAATTGGGAAACTTTGACTCGCTGTAAAAAATTTATATGTCAACATAAAAATAAAATAAAAATGCGTTAACCATCGCAATTTTTTTCTTAATTTTTTTAAGCAATAAAAAAACCTGGAAATACCCCATTGTATTCGGAGACGCTAACATAAATTATAGGTTCGTTGAAATTACTAGATGCTTTATTACAATGAGTATTTAACTGAAGCAGACGTCCTTTCCATAGAATATTATGCGGCTGGGTGGGCGATATAGTCAAAACCCAGCCTTCCATCATATGTTTTTACACACGAACGACGATAGATACTCTTCTAAGGTACTACATAGCAGACATCTGTTGATACACCACCAAACTACGTATAACTAAATACACCGACGACGTCCGTTGGAAGATGTTGAAACTACTTGACAAATCCTATACACTACATAAATTGTTGTTTTCTGTCATTTTTAGTTCTGACTACCGAGAAGCCGAAGCTGTGTACTCCCGGAACTACTAAAAAACTTGACTGCAATGACTGCTTCTGCACTGATGACGGGGAGTGGGTTTGTACCGAAAAGTTTTGCCTCACAACAACTTCAACTACAGGTAAATTCTGAAACAGATCAATTTAATCAAAAATTGGTAATTTTTAAAATTTTATTACTTTTTTTTAATTAAGTTATCTCGACTAAAGTAACAGAAGAAGGTCCGTATCAATAAATAATCAATCGATTCATCAATTAATTAAGAAATCATTCAATCAACCAATAAATCAATCAATCAGTCAATCAATGAATGACCGAGTTTACTCTTATCGCTTCGTACATTACATACGAACAACAATAGATGATACTCTTCTAAGGTACTACTTAATTGACATCTATTGAGAAACCATAGAAACCATAACTACCATAGATTGTTTTTTTCGTTATTTTTTTAGGGTGTTATGCCGTGTTGCGCTACCTCCTTCTTTAGCCAACATTTCGGACATCGTTGCAATGTCCATCATCAGGGCAAATCCGGTAGATGTGTAAAATAACAAAAATGAAAATCTTAAAACGAAACCACATAAATTAGTTTTTTTGTCGTTTTTAGTTCCGACTACCAAGAGGCCGAAGTTTTGTACTCCCGGATCTACTAAAAAACTAGACTGCAATGACTGCTTCTGCTGTGAGGATGGGTATTGGGTTTGTACCGAAATGTTTTGCCCCGCAACAACTACGACTACAGGTAAATTCTGAAACCGATAAGTTTATCAATTCGATAATTTTTTGAATTCTATTACTTTTTTAAAAACGTTTCATTTTAATTGAGTACTGAGCTCAAAAAGGTAGGTAGGCATGTAAAAACAATCAAGTAAATCTGTAATGAAACACTGATACAAAGTATGTAAATTTAATAAATTTAGATATAATAGACTTACATGATTAACATGACTCTATAATAGTAATTTATAATACTCGGGTCGTGGAAACTGCTCGAAGAAAACAGTTTGATTATTAACATGCAAATTTATGAATGACTCTACTGTGAATGATTAAAGATTAGAAGGAAAGGGCGCCAGTCGATTATGGAGAAACTACATTATCGACAAGTAGTATTAGATATTGAACCAAAGAAAACTAAAAGATAATAAATTATACGTAAAATGGTGGTGAACTGAAGTCATCTCACGCGCGGTCAAATCTTTGCTTGGATAGTCACATGCTGCCCGTAACGATGCCTGTTTTACACTGGGCAAGCGGCTGGATTCTAAAATAATCGTCACTCTTGCTAACATGCGGCTACAAGCCCGCATAAATTCAACCTCTTTCTCCAGGTAGAAAGGTATTATAATATGGTGATTTCTTCGTTTATCCTGATTGAGGATATTAATGTGTTGTTAAGAGGATCTTCCTTATTATCAGCATCATGAGTTGGAATTTCATTTGTAAGGACCGTTGAGAAGCAATCAACAAAAAGGTCCGTAACTTCTTTGCTGTCGTGTGCTGTTGTGGAATGATACGTCAGGTATTCTTGTATAGTGGGAGATTTTCTTTGTGTCTTAACATAACATCAGTTTTTTTAATATTATGTTGTATTTCGGATTCCAATGTAGCAATATGGGTTTTACGAGTAAGACTAGAAATCATCTTTTGTCTTTTGCGGAGTAATGCGAAAGATTGATAATCCAATGGATTCTTGTAGCGTTTCCAGGCACGAAAAAACTTTTCTTTCGTTATATTAATTAGCCGCCGAATACCATGATGGAAATTTGGTTGTTTTAGTTACTTTAACAAAATTAGAGAATTACTATTTACAAAACTAGAGAAGGTACAGAGTATTGTATACTTGGGCTGCAATGTAAATGGTAGATGGGATCCTTCAGTTGAAATCAAATGCCGCATTGAGCAAGCTCGTGCAACCTTTGTCCGCATGAAAAAAATGTTCTCCAGTCATGATCTCAACCTTAGATTACGAATGCGAATGGTCAGATGCTACGTGTTTTCGATATTATTTTACGGAATGGAAGCATGGACGCTTACTGAAGAACTAAAATAAAAATAAAAAAAATATTTGTAAAAGTCGTAAAGTCACAATTAACTAAGCACATCACTTCAAATAAAATTATTAATGATAACCAATTCGGCTTCAGAGAAAATTTAGGCACGCAAGATGCAATCGCAAAAATAACCTCAATAATATATAATGCTCTTGACTCGGGAAATAAATGTTTAAGTATATTCATTGATCTAAGAAAAGCTTTTGACAGTATATGCCACAAAAAACTAATCAAGAAATTAGAAAATATTGGAATTCAAGGAACAGTTATAGAATGGTTCAAAAGTTATCTACATGAAAGACACCAACACGTGAAAATTAACAATACATTGAGTGAACCCACCTATTCAGAATTTGGAATTCCTCAAGGGACAGTGTTAGGTCCAATATTGTTTATCATTTACGTGAATGGAATGCTTACAATACCGAAAATTGGAAAAATCATATCTTTCGCTGATGACACAGTCTTAATCATAGAAAAAAAAACTTGGGATGAAGCCTACCGAACCGCAAATGTAGAAATAAACAACTTAAAACAATGGCTAGATGACAACTATCTTTCCTTAAACTCTGGCAAAACTTACTTCATGACATTTACACTATCAGACAAATTCATTCCAATTATAAATTCCAATATAACTATTCATAGCTCTTGTAAAAAATGTACTGACAACTGCAACTCATCTAATTGCACAAAAATTTCAAAAAAGAACAACATTAAATATTTAGGCATAATAATAGATCAACATATTAAATGGACAGAACATATTGCACAAACTATAAACAGAATACGTAAACTTTTTTACGTATTCCTCAAACTAAGAAATATACTTCATAAATCTATACTACTGAAGGTTTACTATGCATTAGCCCAATCAGTTCTGCAATACGGAATAATAGGTTGGGGAGGAGCGTATAAAACCAACTTAGCCCCACTTGAAATAGTACATAGAAGACTCATCAAAATTATTCTAAAAAAACCTTTAGACTATTCAACTCAAAAAATATTCGATGAATTCAAAGTTTTACAAATAAACAGAATCTATCAAAAAAATGCGTTACTTCAAATCCATAAAGACAAACTAACAATAAAGTCATTTAGCACCAGGCCGAGAACAAAAGGACAAATAATAATCCCTAAACTTAATACTACAACGGCCCAATACCATTACACATACTCAGCCATAAAATGCTTTAACGAACTCCCTAAAGATATTCAATCCGAAAAAAATTATAAAATTTTTAAGAAAAAAATTAAAATACATTTCACCACTAAGTAATTTCATGTTTGTGTTATATTACGCCCACTTATATTTTCAATGTGTACACAGGTTTTATATTTTATAATTTAAAAAAAAAACTTTCTTCCTAAAAGAGTGCACAGGTATATAATTTTACATACATGTTGTTTTTATTTTATTTTTTCATAAATACGCTCATGGTAGCATCAATTAAACATATATCAAAATATCAATTGTGTTAGTACTCCCTCCCTAAACACGAGAAATTCTCAATTAGAGAGGTATTATTACCACCATTAAAAAATATTTGCATTACATGTACATAATTAAAAAAATAATTGTACTTATACCTAACTTTGTAAAATTGTAAAAATGGAAAAATTAAATAAATAAACTTATTAGGCGACCTGAGGCATTCGAGATGTGGATCTACAGAAGAATACTTAAAATAAGCTGGATGGACAGGGTTACAAACGAAGATGTCATGGTTCGGATGAATAAAGAAAAGGAAGTAATTAAAACTATAAAAATCCAAAAACTTCAATATCTTGGACATGTGATGAGACATCCAGAGAAGTATGAGATCCTGCATCTCATAATGCAGGGAAAGATTGCCGGAAGACGGGGCCCTGGAAGAAGGAGAGCCTCATGGTTGAAAAACCTGCTCCTCGGAGCATCTTCCATTTAAATACTAGTAGAACAAGGATAGCATTCCCACCCAATGCCTGTGCTCTAAAGATTGCAATCCATCGGTTAATTAGGAGAATATATCAGACGGACCGCCCGTTTCTGCACAGAGTCGAGGGTTTTTTTCAGGTATTTTGGGGCTCCAGACCAGAGGTGGCTACCAAATTAAACCGTGGGGCGCACTTGTGATTTATACAGGGTCATTGCGTAGTTAAAAAATTAATGCATTTATACTAGACGTGGGTAAATTCAATCTTGTGACACACTCGATCTGATTCTCAATTTCAAAAGGAATTGATTCTTCATTCCTCATCTTTGGCCTTGCGTCCTACGATTTTTAACGACACCATAAGATTTTATTTTCCATTTATTTTACTGTTAAATTATTTCAATGAATGATGTGTACCGTAAAGGATTTAAATATTATAACGATTCGTAAATATTTAAATATTATTCTATGGGCGGCGTACACATAGAATAATATTTAAATAATAATGCAAAACACGTAAAGCATCCCGTTCCCGCGCGTCATTGTCAACTTCATCGTGATCCTCAGCCCAAACGAAATACGATAGCGAATCGGCCGAGTTCTAGTTCCGAATCTGTCTCTTTCACAACGCAGGAATTAATAAATTGGTTCTATTCAGTATATGATCCAGTCATAGTCCCGCCGCGCCGTCCCAGTCCCGTACCCGTTCTGTACCGCGTACATAGTCTCTAGATTATAGTCTGTCACTAACGAGTTTGTCCGGAGCATGGTGTATTCTCCACTTATTCAGGAATTAAATCTCAATTCAGTTGTGAGTCATCGTCCCTTGATCTCGTCAATCTCAGATCCCAACAGGACCGAAACGCAGTTCCTGCTAGGTCCGCAGCTCACGAGTTATCAAGTCACTGCTAGGCAAGAGGCAAGACACTAGTCAAAACTTACTAATTCATTCCTCAATGCTCGCCACGAATATGTCCGTGCGGTTCACTCATTCCTCTCCGTTGGCCAAGCCGTCAATTTCATTACATAGTTGATTGAAAACTTCCCACTTCGAATCCGAACATAGCTAGAAATCCGGGAATGATTTATTATCGTTATTTTTTGGTACGTATCAAAGCTATTGGAATACAAGTACCTATCTGAATGTGGTCAGCTGTCATAAAATAATGTCTTTAAATGATAAAATGTTTGTTTAAGGAACCATTTTAAGTTTAATAAATAAAATAAAATTAGTAAAACCTTAGGGGTGAAACAAAACACTGTTTAATTTTAAGATTTTATTGCTAGTCTAATGTAAAAACATTTTTCTTGTCAATTTTTTTTTGTTAAAATATCACAATAACCCCGTAGTACAATTTTTCAGAACGACATAATTCTTAAATTTTTTTAAAAAGTGAAATAGGCAAATTCGCCATAGGAAGAGTGCTATGCGTAGTGAAAACTTCTTTAGCACCGTTGTGTTTTGAAACTCGATGAAACGAAAAATAACAACATTAAAAAGAGGCAAACACCTACATCTATAGGATTTAGTCTAATCGGTCTTTTCTTTGTGCAGTGCTTCGTAGCCTTTCGGTCTCCTCTTAGTGCGGTGCTTCGTAACCTCACCACGCATGTCTTATTTGTTTTCTGAATTAGATAATATATCTTTTTTTTAGAAATAATTGAATTGAAGGAATGAATAGAAGGAATCAATTCAAAAGTCCAGGAGAATCAGACTGAATCGATTCACTCCTGGGAATAAATCTGCCTATGTCTAATTTATACTTTAAGCTGGTGGACTGGCTGGCGCATATTCATTTCAAACCAGCCTCTGTGTTTCCTCCTTCCTACAACATGGGTCTCTTCAAGACCAATGTTCATTCCTTCCTCTCCTCAAAAAGACCCTCCACACAGCATCCCAGATGACATAGGCCCTGAGGGAAATTATTTTCCTCAGGGCCTCCTGTGTGGAGTTAATGTAAAAAAAAAAAGTCTGGTGTTCAGAATGGACGAAAAAAAATCCGGTAACGGATTTTTTTTTTTTTTTTTTATTTGATTCACCTGATTTATACATGTGTGTTACATATTTGACTAATGTGGGCCTCACTGGGTGCTTTACCCGTGCTGAGGACCTCATTTTACAGTTTGATATGATTTTTTTATTTTACTTAAGATACATATAAAATAAAAACTAAAGAAAAAAGAGACTCAACAATAACATATGAGAATTGAAAGAAAGAAAATAGAGCAAAACAAAATAGAGTACAAAAACACTAAAATAAAACAATAGAATAAAACTATATAAATAGGATAGATACGTATAAACCGATAGTGAAATTAAAAGGTTTTATATATTAGTGAGTATTGCAATGGTGTTTATGTCTGTGTTTTTATTTATTTTTTTATGTTGTGATTTTTTTGTAAAGTTGTCTTTTTTGGTCTTTAATCCATCTTTTAATTTTGAGTATGAAAAGTTTTTTGTTTTCTTCTTTTTTTAAATCGAGTGAAAGATGGTTGAATGCTTTTATTGCCTGGTATTTGTGGTGTCTTTGTCCAAAGCTTGTGTTTATCGTCCGTGTTTTTAAGTTTTGTATAACTGGTCTATTAATGGTTTGTGTTTGTTGGAGTTTGTGTTTTTGGTCAAAGATATAGTTAAGAAGTGTTTTTATATATAATTGTCGTATATCAAGTCCGTCGAACATGTTGAATATTTGGTCTGTGTCAGTCATTCTGTGTTTTTTTAGTATAATCTTTAAGATGGTTCTCTGTGTGGTTTCCATATGAGCAATAGCTGAGTTTGTTGCTCCTCCCCAAACAATGATTCCATATTCTATTATAGATTGGCAGAGTGCAAAATATATTGTTTTCATTTGTTTTAGTTTGTATATGTTTCTTATGGTTAGGAAAAGATGAATTGTTTTGAGGAGTTTATTGGTGATATGATTTATATGATGTGCCCATTTGAGTTTATGATCAATTATGATTCCTAGATATTTTATTTGGTCTGTTTTTACTATAGCAGGGCAGTCGCAGTTTTTGGTGTTTAAACAATCGTGTATTTTTATGGTGTTTGTTTTATTTGTTGGCTGTCCTGTGCTATTTATACTGTACGTTGTGAATTTTGTTTTCGATATATTTAATGTAAGTATGTTTGTGTCTAACCATGTTTTCACTCGCGTGATTCCTAATTCTGCTGTATTATACACATTGTTCCAGTCTTTAGATTTGAAGAGTAGTACTGTGTCGTCCGCATAACTAATTATTTCTCCGTCTATTTCCAAATTACAGAGTTCATTTATGTAGATAGTGAATAGCACGGGCCCTAGTATGCTTCCTTGTGGAACTCCATATGTAATTGGCAGTGGTTTACTAGTATGGTGATTAATTTTAACTTGTTGGGTTCTGTTGCTCATATAACTTTTCATTAGTTGGAGTTCCTTGCCTAAGATACCAATGTTTTCTAATTTTTTAAATAGGGTTTTGTGGCAAATTGAATCGAAGGCTTTAGCTAAGTCTAGGTATATCGCTATGCATTTTTGCCCTTGATCTAGGTTGCTATGTATATAATCTATTACATATTCTAAAGCTTCTTTGGTACCTCTTTTTTCTCTAAATCCGTATTGTTTATCCGAGATTAATTTGTTTTCTTCAAGGTATTTTATAATTTGGTTTTTTAATGCTCTTTCGAAGATCTTTGATAGTGAGTTTAATAATGTGATTGGTCTATAGTTATTTATTTCCTTTTTGTCTCCTGCTTTGTAAATAGGGATCACCAGTCCTTGTTTCAAAGTACTAGGGAAGCAGCTTTGTTTTATACTAAGGTTGATTAAGTGTGTTATTGGTTTTATTATTTCATTTTTTAATTTCTAAATGCAATCTGTTGTTATCTCATCTAATCCCGGTGCAATATTGTTTTTTAATTTATCGATTATTTTTTCAATTTCCTCCTCCGTAATTGTTTTTATTGTAAGTCTTAGTTTTGTCTTTTGTGTATTGATGTTTGATCGGTTGGTTTGTGTTTGTGTTTTACGGTTTGCTAAAACTTTTCCTATATTTGCAAAAAAGTTATTCACATGGTTCGCTATTATCTCTGCATTTGTATTGATATCTATTTTTTTTGAATTAATGTTAAATTAATAATTTTTCTGTTTGTGTTTTTGTGTGTATGTTACTTCTTTCAATATTTTCCATATAGCTTTTGGGTTTTTGTTTTCTTTTTGTAGTTTTTGTCTATAGTATATCTCCTTAGCTACTCTTATAATTTTTGTGCAAATATTTCTATATCTTTTATAGAAATTAAATTGTTCCATGTCATATGGCGTGTTTTTAATTTGTCTGTGTAATTTGTCTCGTTTACGGATGCAGTTTAATATTCCTTGTGTTATCCATAGTTTTATTTTTTTTGTCTTGTGTGTAAGTGTTATAAGTTTTATATTAGTGTAGTTATTTATTTCTCGTGTTAACATAGTTGTGAATTTATCCCAGGCTTCTTCAGCATTCTGTATTTGGTATATTGGATTCCAGTCCATTTTTTTGAGTTTTTCCTTTAAGTTTGGATATTCAGTTATTTTTTTTGTAAATGTTTTATGTTGTTCAGATTTTGTGTTTTCGGTGACTATTGCTATCATAGTCATGTAATGATCTGTAATTGCGCTTTCGAGTACTATTGTTTCGGATTTTAGTTTTGACTTGATCATTATATGGTCTATACAGCTACTTGTGTTTTGTGTGACTCGTGTTGGGATATTTATCGTGGGTTCCAGTCCATGTTGCGCTAGTATTGATAGGTATTCTATGCTTTGCGGGTGTCCATATTGTAAAGTGTTTATGTTTAGGTCTCCTACTAAGATGATATTTTTGATTTTGTTGAGATCAGTTAATGTGCTGTTTAGTGCAGTTAGGAAATTTGTTATGTTATTTTTGGATGGAGATCTATATATAGCTAGGATACAAGTTTCTTTATCATATGTAATTTTTATGCAGTTAGAGTCTATGATGTTTATTTCTTGTATAGTCGTGTTGATTTTATTACTTGTGCTATTGGATTAATTATTTGACGCATTTCATAAAATAAATATATATCAGTTAAAAAATTATTTTTACAAACGAAATGCTGAAGAGGAATAGTGTTCTGATATCATTTTGGAGATGGTCTGTTCTCTCGGTTTTTCCAGTAAAACCACGATTACATAAACATAAATATTGATATGTGTTTTATGTAAATATTGAATATCGAAGGACCTTCAAATGTGTGTGTATATGTTTTAACCATTGCACAAGTAGAAAATATGCACATGAAAGAATTGAGAAAAATGACTTACTGCGAAACTTTTTGCACTTTCTTCTATTTGGCTAGTTTTATCTTGCACTTTGTATAATTATATTAGTTGCGGTATTTATTTTGCTATGGCGAAGAGCGAAAGTTCGGCATAGGAATATTTTTTATGCTGAGATTTTTATGCGGAGGGAATCAATTTATGCAAAATAACAGGTCTATTGAGACGGGTACGAAGGAAATGTAACAATACTAAATACAAGCATAGGGTTTATGATGTATAGATGTATGTAGGCTTAGGTAAGTGTTGCTGTGTGTTGTGTAAATGCCCAAATGGTTGTGGCTGTTTTAAACTCGAATCCGTTCGCAAAGCGGGGTGAGCGCATATGCGTGTGTGCTAAATAATAAACAATCCACTGAATAACTACCCATGAAGGAAGGGTTAAAAAATGGGGTACCAAAACTTACCAAACTGCACGTTCTATAGTCAATCTCAGGCCACTGGTTTGGTCTCTTATAACTTACAACAGTTAAACAGTTCACAATACACAAGTACTCGTAAATGTTTCACAAAGGTTCACGTTGCGGGTTCACAATTCACAAATAAAAAACACTGCTGCTGTTTGCAGTCGCGGCGAGAACAAAAAATGAACAATGCACAAATTGAACTGTTGCGGGTATTTCAATGTCAAAGAAGTATCAATACAGATATTTCACTACATCGCATGGCGGGAATCAACAAGCTTGGGCAGCGGAACAACAAGAATGAATTTTTGCGTATATCACAGGCGGTCAGAGTTTTTGTGTGACAACACTCAAGCGCGAGTAAAGCGAACAAAGCCGTTTTGTTTTAGCATATGATTTTAGGTAAGAGTTGGATAAGGGAACAAAGCAGTCACTCAGTTACTATATCAAAGACAAACAATAATTCAAATCCAAACTGGCGCAACCACCAACCAAATGTTATGTTTTTAACTGTTGATTTTAATTAACACGGACCCCATTTCAGAGGCACCAGAGGTTTGTACTCCAGGAGATATAATGCAAATTGACTGCAACACTTGCTCTTGTACTGAAGATGGAATGTGGATTTGTACGTTAATGGTCTGCCCAACACCAACTGAAGGTAATACGTTTCATTGGGAAGATTTCAACTTCTACGAATTGCCTGATTTTTTTTAAATTAGCTCCACACAGGAGGTCCTGGCGAAAATAATTCTCTTAGGGCCTATGTCATCTTTAGGAAATTATTTTCCTTCTGTATAGAACTAATGGAACAAAAAGAGCGACCAATCAATCGACCAATTAATCAATCACGGAAGTTATTGTTACAACCAACGCCAACGTTGGAATTTAGCGAAATTCAAAAAGGTTTTTATTTTATTTTAACTGTGCATATCTTTTTATTCAATCATGGTGTATGTTTAAGGAGTGATCTGAGTGAGGACTATTAACATTGTATTTTTGTAATTTTTACTTAATACGACTACAGAGAAACCAATGCTTTGTACTCCCGGAACTACAAAAAAACTTGACTGCAATAACTGCTTCTGCACTGAAAGCGGGGTTTGGGCTTGTACCAAAATCTTTTGCCCCAAAACAACTCCAGGTAAACGCTGAAAACGATCAAATGATCTAATCGAAACCTCAATGTCAATAGCCATTATACTCGTACTTATTAGAAGATATTACAGTTAGTTAATACATTATTTTAAATAAATGCACCCAAAGAAAACGGATGTGGTGCTGGAGGAAACACACCTCCAAATGTGGTGCTGGAGGAAAATGCTCAGGATTCCATGGACAGTCAGATGGATAAATGTGTCCATCCTGGAAGAGCTAGGTATCCACAACAGGCTTTCCAGTGTCTGCCTACAACGTACCTTAACGTCTTTGTTTGACCCGTTGCTCTCCAAACTGAGAACTCCAACTTGGAGAAACTTGTAGTCACTGGCAAAGTGTTAAGTAAAGCAAAGGAAGATCACCAATGCATTCATACGCAATTTATCAATGCAAGTAATAAAACACAAGTATTTAATTAAAAAGTATAGCCTACAAACAATACTGTTAGACAATCCTTTGTTTGGAAGACGAAAGAAGTCAAAATTGGAACTCGATGTACGCCCGACTCCAGACTTCCAGAGACCTGCAAAGGACCGTACAATAATCAATAAATTAAATCAATTCGATTACAGCCCCTCCAACAAAGAAGCCTCTGGTATGCGGAGCTAACGAAGTAAGGGAAGAATGCTACAACCCTTGCCCTTCAGATAAATGTGCGGATATCGGCCGCCAGGAAAAATGTGCGGTGATTGAAGAAAAGGACTGTAAGCCAGGATGCAGATGTGCCCTGCACTTCAGGAGAAACGAAGCTGGAGTTTGCATTGATACCAGAAAGTGCCGTGAGTAAATGATGAATTATCTTAACATACAAAAACTAACTTACCAACCATCAAGCCGGTTCACAAAAGGGTAGGCAAAGAGAACGGACCGCCATACAACTCGGTATTTTTTTATGGTATATTTTATTTAGGTATAGTTTTGTAACATTTTATATCTAGTGTATATCTATTCTAAAACTACTATAATAATACATATCACATTACTTACCTACTAAAATTAGACTTCACAACAATGAGACATAATCCACGAAATACTGCAAGACTTTTAACTTCCTTAGCATTTAAAGGGAATTCATTGAACATTTTCAAACCTTTGTAATAAGGATTTTTATGTTCCCGATATATTTGTTTTAGGAAACCTAAAATCGGTGAAGTTTGGTCTTGACATCCGCTCCTCATCTCATTCATATCCTTACATCGTCTCATACACACTCTTTTATTATTCTGAGTCTTTACACGGCCCCACCCCAGTATCTGATTAACTTGTCGTCCTCGGGAGTCCCCAACTTCTTTTACCATAAGACCGCCTTCCACTGCAAGTGGAGCGGACTCCGTACGATCTCCGCTCGACTCACACACGTTAACTGCATACAAGTGCTTCCATCAAGAACGAGGTGAACGGAGCGGACCGAACTTGTTAAAATAGGTCCCAAAGAGACCGCCCGCGCACACCATCGCCGAATAGTTTCTAGCGGACTTCGCTCAAGAACTGTAGCCAATTCAGTTGCCTCGCTGCGTTTTTGTCGAGATGGAGGTGTTTATTGAAGCCGTTTGCCAATTTTAGTGTTTATAGGATACTACTAGCAAAGAATGTCGCAATGTTATCAAAAAGGATGCGGCTTGGAAAACCATCATTGAGATGAAATTGACGGAAATAAGAAAGTTAAAAAAAAAGTATAAAAAAAATTCATTGTTTTTTTTTACGAACACATTTCTTCATTGCCTACGCGTAAAAAAATAGTCCTCACCATAATCAGTACTTGAAAACACAGAAATCACTCTATTCACTTCGAGACGGAGGCGGATCATCAATAACTAGTTTTCAATGGAAGGGCAAAACTATTTCTCATTTTTCGTTGACATCACTTCTTAGCGACTCTTTTTTGATGGAAGGTCAAAGCTATCTCGCTCATCTCCAACCCCGCTCAGCTCGACTCTTTTCCGCTCGCAGTGGAAGGCATACACTCCATTCTTCGTTAGAATGCTCTAAATGCACAAACCATCTGAGCGTCGCTTACATCAGCCTTGCATTCTTTGCTGATCTCCAAATTTCTCACATGTTCATTCTTGGTTTTACCATGCATACGCCTTATGGACCTCTTTTATATAGCTTTCAGTCTTCTTTCATCCTTCCTCTGACAATTCCAGGGCGTAGTAGAATAGACCACCAATCCGTCTTTTTTCAAAGTTGTGGTAAGTATTCGAAATATAGAGATATTTTTAAACCCTTCATTATAGTGATATCCGTATATAAGTCAGACAACATGAGTAAGTCATAAAAGGGTGTGTTTTTGTTGTCCATTCATCCTCTTTATCATACAGATTTCCTAGAAGAACAATATTGTACATCTCTTTCTATGAACGTAAATAAGATTACCTACATGTTTGATTGTTTCTCCACATCTGAAGAAATCTTGGGATCTATAAAAGACAGGCGCATCCGGTATATCACAATTGGCGCATCCAGATCACTTCATTATATATAAAGGTCTATACGGACCTGGTTACACCGCTTACCGCCTTCCAGATGTCTCTCATCGGAGGGTTAAATTCTGAGTAACGCAATTTTTTCTTAAGTTTTTTTGTTTTTCTCTTGTGGTCTCTCAGAGGTATGAGATTATCTTCTATTATGGCTTCAATTTCTTAAATGTTGTAAAATGTGCATTTGTTTTATTCGTTGATTATCACAGCGGCACATAAGTGCAAGTCCGGAGAGTTCTGGGATCACGATTGTTCCGTGAACGTCACTTGCAATGACGAACGCTGCATCAGAGAGCCGATTTATTTGTGCAAAATGATGGTTCCTGCAGAGTGCATTCCCAGATGTCAGTGTAAGAAAAAACACTGCAGAAACGAGAATGGAAAGTGCATCAAGAAAGGTAAATTTTGAATCAGCATTAATTCACTGATCTTCCACCTTACTTATAAACCTAGTGTAGCGGTGGCAATTAAATAAAATGCACAATTAATCTACGGTTAACACAAATCAGTCATTATTTGGAGTAGATACAATCAATTTGCAAGTATGACACACTTCAATAATAGTAAAACAGTATAAAACTATAGCGATAACGCCGATAACTTTATGGGTAGGCTCTTAACCCAAAGGAATCTAATTATTCCTTCAACCGCTCGTTAAGCCTTTTAATAAAAGGTTTACGGAAGATGCGCGGATAAGACCGGAAGGCAACTAAACTTTCTCGAGATAACTATTGACCTTATATCGGTCGGACCATCTGTGTCGTCTGTGGCATCTAACCAATAGCATATAAAACGACTTTGATGAGTCCTTAGCTTGTCCTTGCTTGTATTGCTATATCAAAAGGGAGGCGTCTACTAATATCTACAGGAATTCCAAAAACTGAAAAAATCGAATTAATATCTATGAGAACCAAAGTGTTGATGAATATCTACAGCTCAAACTGTTGACTAATATCTATGATAACCAAAGTGTTGACGAATATCTACAGCTCAAACTGCTGACAAATATCTATGAGAACCAAAGTGTTGACGAATATCTACAGCACTGGCAGAGGTTGGATTTGCAATTATGTATAGCATATTGGAATAACGTAATATTGCGTATGCAGTTTAAAAAACTTAATTTATGTAAGTATGTATGTAAAAATCCCTAATATCGGACTATTGGCCACATTTAGCTGATTAGTCCAACGTACGCTCTGTAGATATTAGTCAACACTGGGACCGTCATAGATATTCGTCCAACCTTAGCTCTGTAGATATTAGTCAACACTCTGAAGTTCGTAGATATTAGTTCAGCATATGAGCTGTAGATATTCGCCCGACATACAGGCTGTACATATTAGTATCTGGAGTCTATCAAAAGACATAAGAATACTAAACGAATTAACAAAGGTTTTAAACATTTTTTTCCTTTATTTTCCCTAATTTATACATTTGGTATATAAAATATTATAAAAATCGTAAGAATAATGGGAACCCACTAAGGTGCAGCCTGTGCGTGGGTAATGTAGTTAAATACATTATATATTTTATTATACCTAAAAACAGTAGGCATGTAAAGCAAAATCATGATTACAATTTGTCAAACAGTTTGTATAAAAAGTGTATACAATAGTGCATAATGTAGTAATAAGTGTAAAGTTTGTGAGAAACAAAGTGAAAAAAATTAATAAATATTGTTCAAACTTCTGTATTGTAAATCCATAATTTTAACTCTTTCAAGTATTGAAATTCGAAATATAAATACATGTTTATGCGTTTGCCATATGAACATTATAGGCTGCAAAGGAGACCCAAACGCAGTTTGCTTAAAATGCGGGGATCCATGTCCAATCACCTGCAGAAACAAGGATGTCTTTCCTCGGGAGACTTGTGAACGTCCCTGTAAAAAAAACGGCTGCAAGTGCGTCACCGGATACGTATTGGACGACGAGGGTGTCTGCATACCAGAACTGGAATGCCGTAAGTTTAGCTTCGTAAAGTGTTAACAGATTAACAACCGTCAATTAATCAACGATTTTTACGTATTTTTTTAACCAAAATGCTTGGGTCGCGGTCGGGTCACAAATTCCATTTACTGTATCGTGAAAATTTCAGGTCTCATTGTAAATTTGCAATTAGAAGACAGAAAATTTAATTTTGCACCGAAAAGACAAGAAATGGTTCCAAACTCAGAGTAACAATATACTCTGAGGTTCCAAATAAATCAAAGTGACAACAAAGACATCTGTTGACAATTAGCTGCATTATTAGTGAGCAAAATCTTGGTATCACAGTATAAAAACATTTCTACAAATTATGTCTTGAAATGATTTTTAAAATTAAACACAAATGAATGTTTTTTAATTTTTATTATTATTTGAATAGAAAAGAACAAACCAATGAAAACAAATTCCTGCAAAGCCTGAAAGCTGTTACTGGTCAAGTCATTACCCAAGTCTGCAAGAACCAAAACAGTTTCAGAGAACGAGGTTACCAATCAAAGTACTAACAGCAAAATGAATAATAAATATAAAAATACTAATAATAATTAATGGAATAAATTTTAATTTTAATGGAATAAATTTCAATTTTAATGGAATAAATTTTAATTTTAATGGAATAAATTTCAATTTTAATGGAATAAATTTTAATTTTAATGGAATAAATTTTAATTTTAATGGAATAAATTTTGTATTGATTGACATTGGTTGACGAAAATATTGTTAAAAAAAAACGAGTGTGCTTTAGAGCACATGACGAAGTAAAACTTCAGCTCCATCTATATGATGGGAAGGGAGAAAGAAAATGTGGGCGCGCACTGCTCTCTCTTGCTCCTATAGTGTGATATAGACAATGGGCCTGCACTGTGTAACGTAACTGGCTGTGAGAGAAAGAGAGAAAGAAAATGTGTGCTTGCACCTCTCTCTCTTGCCCCTAAAGTAATATACGAAGCGTTCGCCTCGCTTTTCGTAACGCTCTTGTCACGGATTGGCCAGCTTACTCCCCAAGTTAAGCGTACGCAAAGAAGTTTTAATTAAAAAAGTTGTCCTGTTGTGTTTCGTTTAGATTTATTAGTATTTTGTTCTTCTTCAATGCTTAATGATATTTTGTATTTTACAGCTGAAATCTGTGTGAACCCTAACGAGGAGTTCCAGAAATGCAGGGCAGACCAATACTGCACTGGCATTTTGGCGGGCGAAGAGGTCATTCTACCTAAACCAGATGTTTGCAAGCCCAACTGCAGGTGCAACGAAGGCTACGTCAGGGATTATAACAACATTTGTATTCTGCCCGAAGAGTGTAAGTTATTATAATCTTAGTGGGAATAAATTTTGGCGGAAGGTCAAAATATTTCATTTTGCAATAAAATTCAAATAATTGGAATATTTCTGAACGCATCCGAAAACTATAAAAACTGTTTTAGAAAGGTGATGAAATACGTTTTTACGTTTAATAAGGGGTCGTTTATTAATCATGTGAGGCTCGAAAGGGGGGGGGGGGGGGGTTGGAAAAAATCACGAAATATCACGAGGGGGGAGGGTAAAATGAGAAATCACGTGTATTTATTTTTCGTGATGATATTCTGAAAATTTCAAAATATTTTGTACTTAAAAAAATACACGTGATTTTGGGGGGGGGGGGTTGTCTAAAACCTCACCACATATCACCAGGGGGGGGGGGGGGGGTTAAAAATTTGCTAAAAAAACATCAAGTGATTAATGGACGACCCCTAAGTCGATGTAAACATAATCATGATTTTGAATGCGACCACACAAAAAGTCAGATAAAGAAAAAAATAAAAACACATACGTATTTTATTAGGCAAATGTTTTATAAAGATTATCGTCAACTCTCTTTTTTGTTGTTTCATGTAAAAATAATGAACAAAAAATCGCAAAGTTTCATCATTTTTTTTCGAATTCCGGTCGAAAACTTTGCGTTTACATTTTTTTTTTTTTTTTACAGTTAATACCGCACAAGAATCTCAACTGCTCCCGTCTGGAGCCAGTGAGACTATGGCATCGCCAATTGGGGTATGTTGTGAGGCTGAAGGTAGTGGGGAGGGGAAGGAGGTGGGGAAGAGGAAGGTTGGGAAGTACCTGGCTATTCAGATCTGATCGCCAAACACGGCTAAAGCCATTTTCAAGCAACGTTTCAATTCTGAATGGTGGTCTTACACCAGGGTGATACTGATAGTATCTTCCACTCTGGAACATGCCGCAAATATACTATATATTATTTTAAATGAATTAATTGTGAAATAACACAAATTAATCAAATAAAATTTATTTGCGCATGCCGGGTTCGAACCCGCGACCTCCGGATTGTGAGTAAAGAGTCTTACCCACTGGACTACGGAGGTCGTCATTTAGTTATGCATTTTAATAATTTTGCGGTTATTTTTTCGATTTTAATATAATTCATGGTATTTTCTCTTTCTAGCACCGTTTATAATTTAGATCATATATTCAACCATGATAGTGAGGGAGAAGCAACGATTTTATTGTTCTGCTTTTTATATCGGAAAAAGGGCCCGGAACGTAAATATTAGAGTAAAAGAACATCTAAATGAATTCGCGAACCATTTAAATGAATCTAATCGCTCATTTGCTAAAACCAGTGGAACTAAAATATTGCGTAAAAATGGAATTGGAATTAGGTTAAACAATCTAGAAGCCCTCTAAAATAAGAAAGCCGTTAATAATAATTCAAACATAATTAATAATCAAATGAATTTAACTCACAGTCCCATATTAATTCTTTTAAATGTTTCTTCCCTCCTACCTATTTATAGGTGTCTCTCTCTTTTCTGTACATATAGGAGTCAGTATGTACAAGTTAATAGTTATGAGTCCTCTCCCAGACTAGTCACATCCAGTGTTCCTCAAGGATCTCATTTAGGACCACTACTCTTAATTATCTCGGACGGAACGGCCCGAGCGTTAGGGATATAATATATAGCTATAATATATAATATAATATATAATATAATATATGATATATAGCTCGCGAGCTCAGGGAGCACGGAGCTCACTTCTCGTAGTTGCGACTTTCGAGCCAAAGCTATTTATAACGTTGATTCATTTATATCCTGCAATAAACCTTACTGTGTATTAAAGTGCCCATGTATTTTTAATAATGAAAAATATTCGAGACTCAGGGTCGAGTATTAAGAATAATATCTCAACCGGATTATATAGGACAATCCACTGAAAAACAATATATTTAAACACACTAGGAATGTTCACATTTTTGGCTGGCTTATTCCTCAATGGAATTTTCTACATAAACCCTTCGTTCGATACCAAAAGCAGTCTTTCCATCTCTCGTAAATATACTTCCGCAATACACAAACTCATCCACCTGTTCTAAGTATTCACCATTGACAATTGTATTGCATACTGTTTTTGTACTCTCTCTATCAAACACAATGACTTTAGACGTACTTACATTTGTCATTACCTCATTCTTCATACCTACTTGGTTCATTCTAGTACTTCTAGTCCTACCTATCTTAGACGTACATACTTTAATACTAATACTATAGACTTTAGACGTACTTACATTCGTCATTAACTCATTCTTCATACCTATCTGGTTCATTCTAGTCACGAGATACAAGATCTTCCATATTATTAGAAATCACCACTTCATCAGACAGCAAACTTTATGATTGCTCATTTTCGCACCCAATTACTATTCTCCACTATTCACTTTGTTATTTATGATTCCAGGTTATAACAAACCAGACACTGAGCAGCCTTAGTTTGAACCCTGCAAGAAAGCCTGCCAACTATTGATCTGCCATCGCAGGAATGGTTTTGAGAAGAGCAATGATAATTATTCTACTAATGCCACTTAAATTGCAATGCAAGAATATTCCAAAATAAATGGTCCAGAAAAATTTGACTCCCCAATTGAATTTTAAATTTTAATTAATAATTTTGTATGATATTATTTAAAATGTATTATTTCGTTGGAAAAGTATGAACGCAAATAAAAATTATCTTACAAAAATATCAGTTTAATGAATAAAATGATTTGTGAACATTTCCCTTGATTAACTTTTATTTCTCTTACATAATTATCCACAAAATAAATAAAACCGCTTTTGCTGAAAATCCGCCTTTTTCCAGAGTCCTCCTTTGACTAATAATTTTTTATGCCTATCACCTCTATTCGTTGTAATTTAAGACACGCTAAGAATGTTCACATTTTTTGCATGTGTTTTCCTCTTAATGGAATTTCCTGCATATACCCTTCTTTCGATATCATGATCAGCTTTCCCATCTCTCGTAAACATTCTTCCGGAACACACAAACTCATCCGCCTGCTCCAAGTATTCATCATTCACAGCTATATTACACGCTGTTTTTGTACTATTTCTTTCAAATACCATGACTTAAATACATGAAAATAAATAACCTAACAAAAAAATACAAACAATATTTCATAACAATACAAGTTATTACCTGTTACTGCAGTGTACTAAAGATAGGATTTACCGCAATGCCGCTTGAAATTCACCAAATACAAGTTTCATGCTCTGCCAAACGTATTTATAAGGAATTTTAATGCCAACAAACGAAATTTAATTTTTGACGATAGCTAAAACAAATGACTTGCTGCCGTGTTAGTATTCGTGTGACCAAGAACTGTCATGGCGGGCATTAGCGAGATGCCAGAGCGAACGTGATTGGTCATTTCAAATCATCTGAGAGGCCTGATGCCCCGTCTTGCCCGCCACCCCCTCTTGTCCGGTGTTCCCCTATTAGAAATCAGAACCTCATCATCAGCGCCCATCCTGCACACTGTTTTTGTACTACTGCTTTAAAAATACCATGATTTTAGACCTGCTGACGTTAATCAATTCATTCTTAGTGAATCCTGGTCACAAGAAACTGTAGAATAGTGTTAGAAATCAGCATCTCAACATCAGCGCCCATCCTGCACCCTGTTTTTGTACTATCTCTTTAAAAATACCATGACTTTAGACCTGCTGAGGTTAATCAACTCATTCTTACATAGTGAATCTGGAGAAACTGTAGATAATAATAATATTTGGCTAATTTATATAGCGCCGTTTTTGTGAGAAATCACCTCAAGGGCGCTGTAATATAGTGTAAGAAATCAGCACCTCATCATCGCGCCCATCCTGTACACTGTTTTTGTACTATCTCTTTTAAATAGACTTTAGATCTGCTCACATTAATCAACTCATTCTTAGTGAAACTGGACACGAGAAACTGTAGATATACCACACTGTTAGAAATCACTCATCATCAGTGATGAGGTGCTGATTTCTAACAGTATGGGATATCTATGATATTGCTCATTTTCGCACTCAACCACTTTTTTCCACTATTCACTTTGTTATTTATGATTTCAGGTTTCAAAGAACCTAACACGGAGCAGCCTTAGATTACACCCTGCAAGAAAGCTTGCCATCCATTAAGCTGCCAATGCAGGAAGGGATTTGTGAAGATAAATATAATTATTCATCTGATAGCACTTTATGTAATTGCGAAGCGAGAATGCCCCAATAATAAATTGTCCTGAAAAAGTTGACTAACCGTTTGAATTTTAAATTTTAATAAATAATATCTCTATAAATAATTTTTTTTTTTAAATTTGTTTCTTTCTTGGTTAAGTGCCGGTTTTATAAACGTCCGTTCGTTACGCTTGATACCATTTTTGGTTTACCGCCACAAATATTTGGTCTACCGCCAGATTTTGCCGTTTTATAAACGTTCGTTAGGTTATCGGTAGGTTAAGTTTCGGTTAATGCTTAACTGACTGATTTTGACCAGTTAAACGGATAACGATCCGTTTTTTTGCTTGTCGGCGCTCAAATGTTATTTGACAGCTGTCAGTAGTAGTTGGTTGTTGCCCGACGATCGCTTATTTTAAAGAGACAGTATTATATTATTTGCATTTGTGACATGGATTATTCATCGAGCAGTGAAAGTGAGGATGGGCGTTTGGCAATGCTTGAAGATGACACGCCATCGTCGTCGTCATCTAATAGCAGTATCAGGGAAGACGAAGCTGCGGGAGGACGGAGACGTCTACGTGTTTTTATGCATAGACCGGAGTATTTTAATTGTGATGCGGACATCGATTTAAAAATGAGATTTCGGTTGTCAAAGAGAACCGTGGCTCAAATTTTAAATATAATTGAAGCTCAATTAGTGCCGGCGACACACCGAAACCAGCCAGTTACGCCCGCACAGCAGTTGTCACTGACACTACGATTCTACGCTTTGGGATCAATGCTGCAAGCTGCTGGCGACTTCAAGGGAGTCTCCAAGTCGACAGCGTGCATCGTTGTATGGAGAGTTACTAAAATAATAGCCTCCTTGAGAAACAATTACATAACCATGAATAGTGACAGTTCAGGACTTCTGCATAAATAACAATCAACTTTGACAGCTAAAGTAATATCCATAGATAAAAACAATATCAGAGACAATAATTTGCCAAAAACATTGCCAGTAAAAAAACTTTAGGACTAAACGTAACCGATGACCGCTAGTAATGCAAATTTGTTTATAGTACGTAAAATAAAATAACGATCGGATAGCGGTCCGTTAACGAAAAATGGTTCGTTACTTAACAGAAATTTGGTACTTCGTTTATAAAACCGGCCCTAAATATATTATAAGAGATGCCTATGAATTGCTACACCATTCATCTGATTACGATGAAACATTGGGGATTTGATGTGCGCATACCTGCATGGTTTCTATATACAATAGTGAGTTCTGGCATCATGAAATTATGCATTGCTAACCGTTATCGAATTGTGATGAAACTTTGGGATTTGATGTGTGCATGTACCGTGACTGAATGTATGGAATGTGGGAGGGGGGAAGGAAAGTCGGGAGGGGGGAGTGGGAACGCGTGAGGGGAAGGGGAGGCGGAAGAGGAAGGGAAGGCGGAAGCCGAACGGGACGAATAAGAAAGGACACGCAGTAAGAAATAATTGCTTTATAAAGTGGTATAGCAACGCATGCCGGAAACTCGCTAGTTGTGACAAAAAACGATGTTGCTTTGTTTGTCCTTTATGAGGTCCCTAAACCATTCATTCGATTGCGATGAAACTTTATGTATCATTGAAACACACCGTCAAGTTGGTATTATTAAAATGTTAAGCGGTGACGTCACTGCTTACCGTAATTTTCAAGTCATTGAATGGTAATGTATGTCACAAGCCATCGTACTAACAACATTTCGTGTTATTCGTTTATTTACATACTGTTTATAGAGATTTAGTTATTGTGTTTATTGAAACATTATTTAGGCCTAAATAATTCAGTGTCAAAAATAGAGGTATCTCTATTAGTTTATCTATATTATTTAAACTATTAAAAAACTACTGTACACAAAAATCGTAATGCTAGGTAGTTGCACGGCCTACCGTCCGAACTTTGAATTCCAAAATGGCTGACGAGGAACAGCTGATCCGGTGGTATCTCCCACACGCACACTTCGGAGCGATCGAGTCCCGCGCCACTTCAGGCCGCGGCACAATAAAGTAAAGACCGATAAGTTAACAGTGCAGTTCACTGTGAGATTTGTTTAGGCGGCATGAAGTGGCACGGGACTCGGTCGCTCCGAAGTGTGCGTGTGGGGAGATGCTACTTTGTTTTCCGTAATATATTGGTTATGACTCAGATTTTACATCACAAGATGAGTGTATAACACATATATAAAAAAAATTGGGATTGCCGGAATAATTCCGATCGTGGATCGCTAATTGCACTGGCTTATTATATACCGAATCCACCTAATCTTATTTACGTTAGTTCCAGGTATTTTCCGTACTTGACGGAAATGTCACCATTGATAACTGAGAAGCAGATAAAGATTTCAGTATTTACATGGAAATATGCGAATGACATCTTGTTTGTCATATTGAATCACTAATGTCACATACTATTTTTTTTTCTTTGTACTTTTCTACATTAGTCTGAATGATAAAAACAAATCACTTATTTAATCAGAATTATCAACATGCTTCGAAAACCAACGACTTCTTCGTAAGGATAAAACGAAAATTAACCAAAATAACAACAGACAAAACAAATACCCATAATAATAATAATAATTGGCTAATTTATATAGCGCCGTTTTCGTGGAAAATCACCTCAAGGGCGCTGTACAAATAATATATAAAAGAATTAATATTACTGGCTTAAAACTAAGATTTACAATTATAACTAGTGACTTACATCTAAGACTTATAGCTAGTGACTATTGACTAAGACATATAGATTCTAACCTAAAACTGGTGACTTATTAACCACACATATTTAAAATTAAGATTAGCGCCAGAAGAAGTAGGAAGTTTTTACATAATATTACAATTCGAGAATACGGGTGCAAAAAGTATAATGAAGGTTAACTGGATTTACCGGAAGGTATACATATTTTAAATAAATTAATAAATTTAATAGTCGATCTTTACTGCATTAAGGTGATTCATCGCTCACCAGTAAACAGATTGAGGTATCACAATTAACAGATTACATTAAACAGATTGAGTTAACTAAAACAAAGAGAAAAGAGGAAAAAAAAAACTATTAAAAATTGCAAAGTTTAAATAGAATGATGAATTTATGGAAAGGAGTATCGGAAAAAGTGAGTTTTCAGTTTGGATCTAAATTCCGCGGAGTTGGTTATGCATCTCAATTCCATAGGAAGTTTATTCCAAGCTTTGGGGCCGGATACTGCGAATGCACGATCACCAAACTTAATGTTCGGATTTCATATGCATAATAATGAAAAAATGATTGCTTGACGGTATAAATGTGAGTATGTATGTGAGTTATGAGACGTCTGTGTATTGCTATATTAAGCATAGGAAATGTTTGAAACCTTCAAAATACCTTCTTTCAACTCCCGCGAAGGTTTCTGGATTATTACAACCAACTGACAATACAACTAAAAAGTTTTTTAATCATTACAAAAACTGTTGCAAAACTGTCAAAAATTTGAGATGACATTTTGCAAAACAATGATAATTAAAACAAAATTTAATTTTCGAAACTCTTTAAATAACTAAATTTATTTTAAGTACTCGCCTAACTCTTTGAATCAAATCAAGAATTAAAGATATTTTAAATGGTGACCCGACAATTCGTCCTGCGACAATTCATCCGGCGACAGTTCATCCTGCGACAGTTCATCCGGCCGACAGTTCATCCTGCCGACAGTTCATCCTGCCGACAGTTCATCCTGCCGACAGTTCATCCTGCCGACAGTTCATCCCGCCGACAATTCATCCGGCGACAATTCATACTGCCTGACCATTTAGAAGATTTTTATTACGTAAGTATGCAAAGAGGATATACGGCCGTACAACCAAAATCGATATACTTATATCTGAAGGCATCTTGAGTGGAAATCCGCTGTAAAAATATTTTTACTAACAATAATTTCGACTCTCCGAAGAAGCATGCGTGAATAACAAAATACGACAAACTTATACTTATAGGTTATACTTATAGGTTAGGTTAGGTTAGGTAAGGTTGAATTGTCATGATGAATTATCGCCGGATGAATTGTCGGCGGGATGAACTGTCGGCAGGATGAACTGTCGGCAGGATGAACTGTCGGCCGGATGAACTGTCGCAGGATGAACTGTCGCCGGATGAATTGTCGCAGGATGAACTGTCATGGAACCATTTTAAATAGGTACCAAAATAGATTCATTGTTCTAATATCATACAAAAATGAATATTTCTAATACACGAAAAATGAAAATTTAAAAAAAATGGTAATAGTAATTTACTTATTCTATTATTATTAATTTTCTTATGTACTAATTGTAATAAAAAAATTTAAAAAAATGTAATAGGTGGCACGCAAAGATATTGAAATATAATAGATATGCTATCTGCGGTTTTTACTAGGTGGGACTGCGCTTCCGGGTGTCGCCGATATTGTTTTCCAATTAACAAATAAACTAAATGAACGAATAAACCAAACGAACATTAAACTAAATTAACGAATTCTTTCCGTATTCAAACTATATTGTTAACCGATACTAATTGACCTTGAAAAAATCAACGAAATGAACAAATTCTTTTCGTACGCAAACTACTCTGATTAAGTCGTAGTCCGCCGACAGTTGCGCGGACATCATAGCATATCTCTTTTGTATTTGAATATATTTGGTGGCACGCGAGCTGTTTGAAAACTGAATGTACTGGGACTGAATAAATGGAACGCGGGAGTGGGGTTGGTGGGACGGGGAAGCAGAAGAGAGGAGAGGGAAGGCGAGAAAGGTGGAAGGAGATCACAGGAGGGGAAGGGGCCACGGGAGGGGAACGGGGACGCACGGAAAGGACATGCAGGGAGAAACAATTTATTTCTTCGAATATGGCGTTGCATCGCGTGCCGGGAACCAGCTAGTTGTATCTAAAACAATGTACTATATCTATAATTACTATATCTCTCTCTCTCTCCCTGGTTACAATCCTGGGATTGGTTTGAAGCAATTTCCTCTATCTGTCTCTTCCACTCTTCCCTGTCTTGTGCGGCTCTTTTGAAGTCTGCATATGATTCAATTCAATTCAATTATTTATTCATTTTAAAACATTACAAAATAAAATTTCAATGCGTTTTAAAAGAGTATTAATTTAAAATTTAAACAGGTTTAAGTAATTTATATTTCAATGAGGCACAATCATACTAACAACAACAAAGCTTTTTGTCTGAATTGTGCTTCATTGATATTAAACATATCGATATCCGAAGTGATGAGCAGCGCACGTCCACCAGCAGGTCCTCCAGGTACTCTCGGCGTAGGCGTCCCCTAGAGTTTGTCCCCTCGGTTGTACGCTCCATTATGGCATGCAAGAGGCCTTCTTGTCGTATTACATGGCCGATCCATCTTGCACGCTTTTCGGACAAGGTCCTGAGCAGGTGCCTTCCTCCTTTGATTCTTTGGAGAACCTCCTAATTTGTAATGTGGTCTCTCCAGGAAATTCCTAATAGTCTTCTATAGGACCACATCTCAAAAGCCTCTAGTCTCCGTCTATCTCTTTCGGATAGTATCTACTTTTCGGTACTGTATCTACTTTTACAATATTGTCAGCTCTTCCATTCCAAATATCACTGTTAGAAACAACTCTATGTATTTATCATCTACCGCCTACCTTTTTTTTTTTTTTTATTATAGCGACTATATAAAAAAAATTTACATACAAAATGCAATGTGAAATTAAGTACAAAATATTGTATTTCTTAGTCCTCCTCACTAGGGGGTCCTGTGCCGAGGCGGAATAAAGTTATTTAAATATAGTTAATTTGTCGTCTATGTCGTTTTTAGCGTCTTCGCTAGGGTTTTCTCATTGACCTCTTTAAGCCATATTTTTATTCTTGATTTGTATTCAATTGGATTTTTTATTAGTTTTATGTCTTGGGGGAGGATGTTATGGAGTTTTGTTGCAAAGTATGTATAGTTTCTTTGTCAAAATGTGGTTTTATAACTTGGAATATTTTTTATATCATTTTTATTCGATCTAGTGTTATGCATACACGGTCTAGTAGAGGATTCATTATTTTATTAAGTATTATTTTAGTACCTATTAAGTAAATGCGATTACTAAATCTACATTCTTTCTTTTATTTATCTATACCTATTGTGTATCTAATTTTATTTATTTTTATTTATTTTTTTGCTAGGGCAATCCTGATGAGTTAAAACAAAGGATGGGAGGAACTTACAATTCATGAGTGGGAGGAAATGATTACAATTCTGTACAAGTATTTTGATACTATAATAATAATAAAAATAAAATATCTTTATTGAACAAAAATTTAAAGATTTATAACTACAAAAAAAGTATACAATAGTTTAAAAGTTGCATAAGTACAAAAGATAATAATGGTAAACAATATACATATAACAGTAGGTACTTAAAGAATAGAGATTTATAATTATAAACGTAGGTTTCTCGTAACCTGCCTCACTAGGCCAACCTGTGTTGAGGCAGTAATTTTACGTCAATTTATAATTCTGTGAAAATACCTACACCTATATTAGAAAATAATCGCACAATAGATTGGTTGCATTAATAATAACAATAACATAGGTGCAATAGTGACAGCATTGGTTCATTACTAATTTCGAATTTGGGTGAGTGCACCGGTAAATGCCCTATCATTATTTTTTATCCAAACTTTTATGTTTTTTTTGAAATTTTTTTGTGAATCACTTTTTTTTATACTAATTGGAAGAATGTTGTAAAGTCTTGTTGCAAGGTATCTGAAGCTACGTTGACCAAAAGTAGTATGAGTTATGGGAATTTGTAGTAATTCTTTGTTATTGTTTCGAATACAGCGAGTATTTAATCTTTTTTCATAGTATTTATGTATATTTGTGAATAGATGAGTGAGGATTGTTTTTGCGTGTATCTGCCGAACATCAAACACATTCATAATATTAAAGATTAAGTTCGAATCTGTAATTAGAGGTAGTCTAAGAATTATTTTTATAATAGTTTTCTGTGCCTTTCTGATTGGGTCTAGTGCTGATGCAGTACCGCCTCCCCATGCTATGATACCATACTCAATAATGGATTGACAGACTGCAAAATAAATCATTTTCAAGTGTTGTAAGTCGAGAAAGTTTCGTATCGTTTTAAAAAAATGCATGGTTTTTCTTATTTTGTTTGCAATTATTTGAGTGTGAATATTCCATTTGAGATATGGATCAATTGTGAGGCCGAGATACTTCATCTGTGTAGTGCGCTCAATGTAGGGACACTGACAAGATTCATCGGAATTTAAACATGTGTGTATTCTAATAGAGGCGTCATCACGAGGTTGACCTATTATATTTTTGCTTGATGTGACATATTTAGTTTTCTCGGTGTTCAATGTGAGCGTATTTGTATCTAACCACTTTTTTATAATGTTTATATCCGTTTCAGCTTTTTTGTAAACAGCTTGCCAAGTGTCAGCTTCAAATAGTAAAACAGTGTCATCGGCAAAACTAACTATTTTTCCCTGAATGTTAATGTTACATAAGTCGTTGATATATAAAAGGAACAAAGACGGTCCCAATATGCTACCTTGAGGTATCCCATAGTGAGTTGAGCACTGATTGCTAAAAATGAAATTTGCACTCTATTGCGCAGGTTCCAGGTGTGGTCTCCAGATAGTCTGCAGTCAGGGTGTAAGTTGAGTTGCTTTGTGGTTTCCTTCAGTTCCACACCAAGGTACGTACAGTGAGAGAGTTGTGAGGTGGTTTGAGAGGTTATCCGTGTATAGTAAAACACTTGTGTTTGTACTGGATATTTGATTCTTTACTATTCTGATGACATTTTTACAGAGAGAGATTCTGGTCTGAACACTTGACTGGCTACAATAATGATTTGTAATTTAAAGTCTAGCAGAAGTGAAAGACTAATTGAGTTCAAGAAAAAGCAAGGAAAATTAGGAGAATGACAAGCCAAATGAAAACACTCCATTTTATAAACAACCATTAGAAAATTTGACGCGGTCACAGACAAAAGAGAGCATAGACATAGAAATTAAGGTAATGTTTGAATAAAAGGTGGCATAGACAGAAAAGCTTAAGGTAAAAGGCTCTACACGTCGAGATTAGATAAATGAGAATTAAAAGTGTTCAGTGCTAAATGAAGTTTGTAAATATAAAATCGGATAATCACAACACATAACATCCAACAACTATAACTAAAAAATCGATGATGAAATTACTACCATTAAAATCAAAAACTATAATGAAAATTAAATGTCTTTCGGGGCTCAGATTTGAGAGTGGTTATCTTTAATATATTAAACTGGTGTGCTTGCACAACGTTCAAACCATTTTTTAAACTAATTTGGTTAACCCTCCGTGCACCGGGTGACTAAAAATCTCGTTTCCATCTAGGTGGGGAATGATATACCCCTAAATATAAAATTGATAAAATGATCATATTTATTTTTTTCGGCGGAATTAAACATTTGATATTTATAAATACATAGTACTAATTAGGTTTAAGTAAAACTCTGCATAGAAAGTAAAACATTTTTAATATAAAAAAAAACACAATTTTTGTAATCTTTATAACTTTACAATCATTTTCTTGTACTTTCTTACTTTAAATGGCACTTTTAATTATCACAATCGTTTTAATTTAACAAACTACAATAAATTTTCTAATAATTTAACATTGGATAGATATGTACTTTTTTATCAACGCGCCGTACGAGATGGGATGTTTGGTACCCATACGCACTTTAGGGGGGTATACTCACTTGGCGGTCGCCGCCAGACTGACTTAGCAACACTGATTGGAGCGGCAACGTCGCAATTCCAGCCACTGAGAATTCGAACTATGGCACTATCATAGTTTTTAAACCTTCGAATAATAAGAAAATAATTTTCTGTCAACTTTTGCCTGTCAAGGTTTGCGTGCAAAATTCCTGGTTCATCCCATGCATTTTAAATGTTCCTATTTATTGTTTATTTTAAACGCTTTTGCAAAAACAAAAATTGTTCTAAAATGTAGATAAAATAATCTTTCCGATGTGTTTATTAGAAATCAACATTTTTGTTTCTAAATATTAAAATTTTAATATTGGAAATGTAAATTGGCTAAAAAAAATGCACACCTGCGAATATTTGAATTAAAGTAATTAAAATAGAATAAATCCAAAATTTTAAATACAAATTCCTTTTCTAAACAAAATTTGTAATAAAACTGTCACCTCACATTCATCCAATTTTATTTTAAAATTAAATGTGTGATACGTCACAAATTGGCGCAAAATACCGTCACTTTTGATCGGGTTCGTAAAATATCTGAACAACCTAGCTCATATAATTCTAAGACAATGAGAAGCATTATTTCATTCCGTTTCTACCATAAAAGAAATCACAAATTTTCGCATGACAGAAATAGAGATATCTAACTTTTAATAATGCACGTTCGCTCTGGGACAATCTGTCTGGGTCTCCTGTTATTATAACGGCATATGATGTTTTGGGACAACTTGGGTCTCCTGTGAATAGACGGGTTAAATTATTGCGATTTTCGAAGAACTGGGGTATGTCACACCCCACCTGGTGCACGGAGGGTTATTTGAATAAAATGTTAAATTAGTTTTTCGTTTTATTGACTGCTAAAAAAAACATTTGTTTTACTTTTTCGTTATTTGTTTTTGGGGTGTTATGCCGTGTTGCGCTACCTCCTTCTTTAGCCAACGTTTCGGACATCGTTGCAGTGTCCATCATCAGGGCAGATCCGGCAGATCCGGTAGATGTGTAATTTTTAGTCGTGAAGTGTGTGCTTATTTACTTCGAAGCGATACCGTGCCGCCAGCACCACTAACTTTCACCAGTACAAAATAATCGTGACAAGCAGTGGCGTCATCGCCGCGGAACGGAATAGAAAGTTCATTAAAACGTGGTATTTATGCTAGTCAGGGGCAAGTCCGTTTGCGAGACGCCGACCGAAGTGGCTCCATCTCTTAATGAATTCTAAAATTAGAAATCACAATGGTAAGAATTTAACGAAATAGAATTACAATGGTTAAAGCGAATTTAGTCAATATAAATCAAAATGGTTTACCACAAGCTGGCATTACTGTATACTTAGACATGGTTTTTTTGCTCTATTAATATTAAATGAATTTTACTAGAATTAAAATTACACTGGTTAAAGCGAATTTAGTTAATATAAAGTTCTAACACAAAATGGTTCACCGCGAGCTGGCATTACTGTATACTGAAGGAGGTAGCGCAACACGGCATAACACCTCAAAAACAAATAACGAAAATGCTTTTGGCCGTGAAAATCTTAAAACTCATTTGTTTTACTGTCCCTAATTTAAAAAATCTATTTTAAGTAATGATAAACAGCATTTATCTGAACGAACTTCGTAAATATGTTCCCTGTAATTACTTTGTCTGACAAAAACCTTTGATTTTTGTACTGCACAAAAGGTTTCGGACCGCTGGCGCTGCGCGCTGGATAACATTGTATTATGTTATTATCATAGCTTGACTATCGGAAAGATATGACACCTCCTCGTGTACTTGTGTCGAAATGAAACGTCGATAAGAGAAATATCGGCTTATCTTTTTGGCTTATCAATTGAAACCAGGGGTCATATTTTATAACAATAATATAATAATAATAAATTTGGACAACGTACATAGCGCTCTTTTTGCGCTGTACAAATTAGCATGGATTTTACTTTAGAATTTACTTAACTATGTAGGAGGTTAGATAACAACTCGTCTTGCAGCTATCAAGCGCATTGATTATCATTATTCTAGCCCCCCAATAAATTAAATAAAATATCTTTTTATATGCACGTATTTCAATTTACCTAACTATGTAGGAGGCTAGATAACAACTCATCTTGCAGCTATCAAGCGCATGGATTATTGTAATTCTAGCCCCCCAATAAATTAAATAAAATATCTTTTTATATGTACGTATTTAAATTTACCTAATTATGTAGGAGGCTAGATAACAACTCGTCTTGCAGCTATCAAGCGCATGGATTATTGGAATTCTAGCCCCCCAAGAAATTAAATAAAATATCTTTTTATATGTACGTATTTCAATTTACCTAACTATGTAGGAGGCTAGATAACAACTCGTCTTGCAGCTATCAAGCGCATGGATTATTGGAATTCGAGCCCCCCAATAAATTAGATAAAATATCTTTTTATATGTACGTATTTCAAGACTATCAGAATATATATAATTTAGTTGTCTAAAATAAAGCATTATCCATCGAACGATTCATTTTATAGCCATATATGGAAAATGATTCGAATTTTTTCAAAGTTTTCATTTGTAAAGATTACGCAATTCAATAATGTTTGTATTCTTATGGTGGGTTTCTTCATTTACCGAGAATGCTAAATGAAATGCTAATTGTAAAAGTAAACTAATTTTTAAATTTAGATCGTTTATTTTTACAATTAGCATTGCATTTAGCATTCTCGGTAAATGAAAATAACCCACCCTTAGTGTGCTTTTTTAATTACAAATAGAAGAAAGAGACCTACATATCCTAGATAGCGAAAAATACCTGGGCCTATATATTGATAAACATTTAACATTTAAACAACACGTAGAAAAACTAAAAACAAAAATCATCCCATTAATTGGTGTATTTGGTAGAATTGCTCATCTTCTACCAACAGATGTAAAGAGGGGCCTATACTTTAGCTTAATCCAGTCCCACCTAAATTATTTAATAGAAATATGGGGAAACACATACATTACGTACTTAAACGACTTACAAATAATACAGAACAAAGTTATTAAAAAACTCTTCAACTATAACCCAGACACTCCCACAAAAAAACTATACCAGGAAATGAACCTTTTGAAAATAAGAACATTGTACGAATATAACATATGTCTTTTAATCTACAAAATACAAAATGGACTTATACACACAAACACAACATTTATAAAAACATCACAAGTACACGAACATTATACTAGACCACACAATAAATTGTACACAAATACTGTCAAGACTGAAAGTGGCAAGAGAAGTATTGGTCACGAGGGAGTTCATATATATAATCTCCTTCCAGATAGCCTAAAAACGGAAAATAACATAAAAACCTTTAAAAAAAAACTATTTAAACTCAAAATGTTGGAACAAAATTAAAAATATTATTCTTACTACTATACTATATATATATGCTCTGTATTTAAGTTAAGAAAGCGAAATACTATGTTTCTTTTAACTTAATAATAAAAAATAAAAAAAAATTATAATAATAATAATTTTCTTAGAGTGCTTTTGTTTTACCGTCAAGATCCACAATTTTGGTACAGTGACGACATAAAAAGGCAATAAACATACGTTGATTATCTACGTAGGTGTGTTTCCTTCGAACGAAAAAAAAAGTAATTTCTTCTTGCATCTCTCTCAAACACCGCGCCGTGACGTTTCCGTAGATCCCCACAATGCTACTAGCAGCAAAGATAATTTTGAAAGTATTGTATATAGTTACAAGGATGAAATTGAAGTGTGATTGATTTCCAAAAATTCAAAAACGTCAAATGTCAATGCGCTGATAGTTTTACATATTTTGACAACAGTCTGAAATGAAACAACGCGTCGCTTTAGTTCGTATTTGTCCAACAGACCATTAGAAAATTTTTCAGGAGGAGATGGTTTTCTTTAATTATATCAATAAAACATTACGATAGGTGTTTAAGATATAGCTATTTCCGTAAAGGTAAACGTCCAATTAGTTTAAATAATTTTTAGATAAGTGATTCACTATCATTTATCATACTTTGTTTTTAATTTTAAAGTGGAGGTTGAACCAAATCTAAAATGGTCTGTTGGACAAATAAGAACTGAGGCGACGAACGGTAAACCTATATCTGCATCTCACACATGGGCGTGCACTCCACATAGGCACATAAGCACTGCCTACCCTACCGTAATTGTAAAACATAAGCATGTAAATATATATATTTTTTTTAATTATTGCTAAAAATAAATAAGCACTTTCAAAAATAAGCGCGAAAAAGCTCAGCAACCGAAACTACGCGAGCGCCTCATCAAACGGCGTACTACAAACGTGGCATAAATTGTAACTAGAAACTACACGCGCGCCCTCCGACTGCCTCACTAAAGTGCGGCCATAAGCGGGAATTATTTCTGCTTGGAGCTAACTTCATACAAGATATCGTATCGCTTACGAAATGCACAGAGCATGGAGTAGAACTGTCGTTTTGAATTTGCTTCTATGAGGTTTTTTGTTGGTAGATATTAGGCAGTGCTTTCTGGAACAAAATTAGCAAATGGCAATTAGTGACGACTGACGTGACATCTGTTGTTATCTATTTCTATCAACTGGTTGTCTTACCAGCAGCAAGCACACTTAGCGAAAACTTGTATGAAGGGAGTTATTTGTAGTAAGTTTTTTTTTATTTATTGGAATCAATTCGCCGGTTTTTCTACTGAAACTCGGCCAAAAACTCTGATCAAAAACTCTGTGCCACTGATCTCGCGAAGGAAACATACAACAAGAGCCATAATAAGATACATATATCTGTTTCCTCCAAAGGGAAAAAGTAGTATTATGGAGGAAACAGTTATACATAATATGTTGTGTGTCTAATCTTTTGTCTCGCCGTTTTTTAATGTGTAAGAAAGAGATGCAGCATTACAGCGAAAAGGAACGAATATTTATTGCCTTTTTAATTTTTATTGCAGTAAAAAGAAAATTACATTTTCACTTATTTAACAATAAATAATTAAACACATTAAACTAAACTAAATATAACAACAGAGCGCTATTCTTAATAATAATAATAATAATCTTTCTAATATAACTAAAAAAAATTACATGCTCAATCTAGTTTACAAATAGATTACATCAATCAGTACAGAAAAATTAACAAATAGAAAGTAACGTAAGAAAGGTTACACAGGAGTAGTATAGTTATACAGTATTTTTAGTTGTGCATAGCCTGCCTCATTGGGTGAACCTGTATTGAGGCAGAAATTTTGTTAATTGTTTCTCGCAATTTTATCTATGGTTTTTTTATAAATGTGTAAAGTAGGTTTCCATACAGCAAAACTTTATTTTAGTTAACATTATTGTTTGCATATACCTACACAATTCATAAACTGCAAGGTTATTACTACAATAACAACTGTCAATGACTGGGCGTTTGGGTGAGGGCACCAGTATAGGCTCGATCATTAGAATGTATCCATATTTTAACATATTTTTTTAAACTCTCTCTGTGTTTGACTCAGTTTGATGTTTTCTGGGAGAATGTTGAATATTTTTGTGGCAAAGTATCTAAAGCTAAGTTGACCAAAGGTGGAAGACAGTGCTGGAACTTGCAATATGTCTTTGTTGGAGTTACGTGTAAATCTTAAGTTGTCTCTTGTAAATCTATGTCATTACTTTGTTTATCAAGAATAACTGGCTTCGATGGACCCCCTTCCTTGAGCTGGTCACTTGTAGTTACACCAATCATATCAATGGAGTTTCTTGTTCGGAAGATTGCTTCCATTAAAGGAGACTATACTACTCACTTTGATCCTTATATCACCATTATTACAGGCAATAGGCATACAAATCGCTTGGCTAAAGCGCAATATTATGTGAAAAATTTAAAAAAAAAATCAATCAAGGAAAAACTATCTCAAATAATCTTAAAAAATTATGATTTTTTTTAAGTAAAACTTTTGTACGCACGCTTGACTGCGTGTACATCTTAATAAACTCCGAAATAATGAATTGCTGTTCCTCAATCAACATTCTACTTAATTATTATTTTTAATTGTTAAACTAACGTTTTTTTTTCGCCACCTAGCGACGGATTTAACACTAACAGTGTCTCTCTCGCAAAAATAAAGTTGGTTGTTTTCAGGTGGAAAAAATATAATAAGCAGCAATTGTTGAATGAAGCGCTAGTACATATTGAATCATTTGGCGGGTATAAGATAAGCCGCCATAGCTCAATTGGGAGAGCAGCTGACCGGCAATCAGAAGGGCACGGGTTCAAGTCCCGTTGGCGTCATGTATTTTTTCTCGGAAGATTTTTCAATGTGGATGAGTGTTTCAGGCTGATAATTATTGCTTATAATAATTGTTAACATTCTACTTATTATGGATACCATTCTCCCTTATCCAGAATGTCGAGACTTGTCAACTCAAGTCAAAGCATTGATTTTTTTTGGTGTAAAACTAAATGACTTTCGGCAGTCGATACGCAATATTTAAATACTTCTTCATGCTTTGTCTTGTAGTGTCCTCTATATGTACTATTGTCATTGCTATTCATTTATATGTGTTCTCCCTTCAATGTCATCTCTGTTTTTTTTTATTCGTGTTATTATTATGGTTTTTTTGGATGGACTATTGTCCGTAAATTAATAAATAAATAAATTAATGATTTTGATATCCAATATAATGTCGGTTCTAGATATGCCTGTCACTTGGGTTCTCGTGATAAGTAGAGTCACGTGGGTTAACCGTACGCAGTTTTTACGTTGGGATTTTGTATTAAAATGCTTTAGGTATTTTGCTCATTTTTTTGTTTATTGATATGATTGATCATTAAGGCATCTCAAACAAACATAAAAACCTTATGTAGTTCATAAATCAAAAAGTTATATAAAAATGTTTACATGCATGTCGATTACGAACACCTACCCCACGTGCGGGGTAAGTATTCGCATACCGTAGAGAAGTGTTCAAATCAGATTAGTGGTTATCTTTAATAGAATTATCACTTTGCACCCGTGTAACTAACAATATTTTACCAAAAATTATCATAGACTACATCGCTCTGACTCAGTTGGTTACACAATAGCACACATCGGTAAGCAAACATGTCGATAGCAGATGACAGAATTTAAGAAAATGCACGAAAAACAGTAATTTACCAACCAATTTTTATTTTCAAATTAGGATTCATTGTACTCATATCCTGCTTCAATGCGACCCTCAACGCTACTGAATTAAGGAACGTGCGGGCGCGAAACAGGCACGACCACCTCGGAAACATCATTGCGAACACTTACAGTCTGCGTACGGTTACCCCACGTGACTCTACGATAAGTAAGACCTGTGCGCTGCGGTTATCTGAAAAAAGGTTGTCGATCATTTTATACGAGGCAGCAAGATTAACAAGTAAAATAATTTCATATTTTATCTTGATCTTCCATTCACCACCGATGGAAGTGTCGTTTGTTGATTTGAGTGTTTTGTGAGGCTTTTATTTAAGTGTATATTTGTTGCATTTTGTTACCCGTAGTTGGTTCCTTATTGGACTGTACAAAATATGGCCGTTAGTCCGCTAATCGGTGGTAAGTTAATATTTATTTGTTCTTTTTTTCATTAAACATGACGCGATCAATAATCAGTGACGTTCAAAATTCGATATCGTAAAATTATCACGAGTTTGCTACAACCTAAGTATTGTACAATAAAGACTAATTAGCCCTATGTATAAAATCCTAGCTCGTCACACGGACAGCTGGGAGACGTGTGTGTGTGTATTTCGCGTACGTAGTTTAGCGGCGGGTAGGGAAGGGGAATCCTGGAGGGGGGGTTCGGGGCAGTGATGGGGAGGGGATGGTGATGCGAGAGAGGTACTGGGGCGGGAACTGGGACGCGTGGGAAAGGACACGCAGATGCTTTTTTTAAAGATTTTTTTTAAATAATAGTTTTTTTTAAGGTATAATATTTTTTAAAATAAAATTTTATACAAGTTACAAAACTTTTATGTTTTTATTTGCCAAAATCCGAATGTCACCCTAGTTCTTTTGAACAATTCGCTTTGTTCTTGGTGGCTAAAGTGATTAAGATGAAGCCATAGTAAATAATGCAAAATCATACAAAATCATATGTTTTTGTTTTGAAAATTTGATCGCTTAGAAGTATTGTAGATGCTTCAATTAAATACTGCGTGTAGAACATACCTTGGCCCTTAAAAGTATCGGTCATTTTTTTTATAAGTCTTTTAATAAGCCTATAAAAAAATAAAGTATAAGGTCTAAAAAACACACTTTCAAGTCCAAACTCTCCTATTTATAAACCCCTTTTCGGATATGGTTTTATTGTATAATGTGGCAAATTCAGTTTATTTTATAATGATCGCAAAAAAAGTTGATATTTACACCCAATCTTCCCAAAATAAAATAAAATATGAATTTTCGCGTTGTTATTTTACAATACGGCCGCTAGTCGACGAATTCGGTTTTTCAAAGTGAACCCTATGGCGTGCACCGAAGAACTACTGTTCACGCCACAGTCGCCAAACCTTAGTCACGCCCCGAACTTAGCGGGAGATGGACGCGTCACTCCGCGTCGCTTGATTTCGTGAAATCAATTTTAAATTTCCGTTTTATTACAATAAACAATGCGTAAAACAGAAATTAATATTTTTTACAGGCCTTTACGAAATCAACCTGTAAAACAAAACTCTCAAATACCTTTTCCAACCTTTCCAAAAGCTTTTTCTCAAGTATTTTTAAAATCCTCCCATAAAGGGCGTGAATTCCGATTTCGATTTTTTCCTGAACTAGTGGATCGCCTTAATGATTTATGTATGGTCTACATAAATATTGTTACAATTTATTCTCAAATACCCATCTTTTCATTTCTTTCTTTCTCCATGTAACATTTTAATGTTTTGTGTAGTGGTTAATCTAATGCTTCTCTCACATTTATAAATGTTAACCTCAATAAGTTTATTAGTCCTTTTGAGGTTAATTTTTTATCTAAAAATAATATGTTCGACAAACAGAATTAAAGCACAAACCTCTTATTTCCGTTTTAGTTCGTTGACATACTTATTATCGATGATATTGACATAGGCTACATTTTAGGCGTAAATTTTATTGGGAGGGGGGGGGGGGGTGACGTACGTTCTCTCAGTATCCCAGTGACATTCGTCGCAAACGCACTTGTTCTTTTGTTTATATTTGCGGTCTCAGATTCCGCTGGCGACTGGTTGTGTACTTGAAAAATCTGTTGAATAATATTGAGATCTGGGTGAGTATTTCATGATAAATATAAGAACTTTTACTTTGTTTGATAGAAACAGACTTTTTTAAACTTACTTTCTTTTAAAAAAGAATCAAAAAATTTTGGTACTCTAATTTTAAGAGAAAAAAATTTCATGTATTAATAAAAAAAAACACTGGAATCTAATAAATGAAAGAATAATTAAATTTTATAAAAATATGAATTAATCACTATTAGGATTTTAGGGTAGTAATTGTTACTTACCTAAGAGACCGATAATCGTAAATAAGTGACACACGTCCACTCGGTACCAATGCGCACTAAACAATGCCTAATTGCCTAACAACAAATTATGAAGTTTCTGATAACCGCAAAGTCCCAGAGATGTTAATTTAAAAAAAAACAACAACAAATTATTGATTAGCCGGTCTGAGAGACCAACGCTCGAGTATAGGAAGGTTAAAACACTGTAAAACACATCTCCCAATAATAAGCTTTGTATATAATATATTATTGCAGGATGTATATATGCAGTGTTTTGTTGGGAAATATAGTACAAACGCGCAAACAGTGTTTAGATTTGGAAAATGTGTTAAACATTATTTTTACGTGGTCAAATCTGTCCCTCAATGGGTGGTCCCAAGGTATAAGGTGAAAAAATATTTTCGTCCTAATGCCGGCAGGACCCCCATAATATATATATATATATATATTTTTTTTTTACAGTGAATACCGCACAAGAATCTCAACTGCTCCCGTCTGGAGCCAGTGAGACTATGGCATCCCCAATTGGGGTATGTTGTGAGGCTGAAGGTAGTGGGGAGGGGAAGGAGGTGGGGAATAGGAAGGTTGGGAAGTACCTGGCTGTTCAGATCTGGTCACCAAACACGGCTAAAGCCATTTTCAAACAACGTTTCAATTCTGAATGGTGGTCTTACACCAGGGCGATACTGATAGTATCTTCCACTCTGGAACATGCCGCAAATATACTATATATTATTTAAAATGAATTAATTGTGAAATAACACAAATTAATCAAATAAAATTTACTTGCGCATGCCGGGTTCGAACCCGCGACCTCCGGATTGTGAGTCAAGAGTCTTACCCACGGGACTACGGAGGTCGTCATATTTGCTATTTTTTGTCTAGAAAATATGATTTGGAAAGTTTTAGCTCAATTGGATAATGTTAACCAGTGCCTCATCGAGATTAAATTCAATTTTTTTTTTTAAATCGTTGTTTTTTCCTCATAAAATGATAACTATTTGTCCTAGAAACTTGATTCTTATTTTATTTCATATGAAATGTTGCTATATTCAATCAATTTTTTGTTAAAACGTTTATATTTGAAGATATCTATTATTTTCCAAGACCGGACATGATCCGAATCCTCAAAGTCGCCTTTAAGTCGTCTATCCCTTAAGGCATTACTTAAGTATTACTTTTTATTTATAATTTTAATTATGTGAAAATCTGTCATTGGATATTATGTATATTATTAATGTTATTTATTATAAGTGTAAAATATCTGTTGATTTTCCATAATAAATAAAAAAAAATAAAAAATAAAGGCTCTGCAACCGAGCCCGAAAAGAAGAAGATGGAGGAGAGATAACATTTACAGCGGCAAAATAAATGCAAAAATTGCGAAAATGTTTAATAAAACACGACTCGTTTAAAATAGAGCAAAAATCTTGCGGGCATTATCTTAAACAGCATTTAAAAAAACACTGTGAATTTTTTCATACATATTACTTGTAAAATAACTGAAACAAACGCGTTAAAAATAATTTTTGGAGCATACTTTGCGATTTTTTTCTATAGAGGGAATTTTATATAATTTGCGTTTCGGCGCGGGCAAAGTCTAGATATTATCTTCAAGAATAACATATATTTTTTTAAGAGCTATAAAACTTACCGTATTTAAGGGAAATATGTAATAAATCGGTACAAATCTGTGTTGCGGGCCCTTAAAAGGTCACTGTACATTGTACAGTGTTTGGCTGCACACAAATATTAGCTTACAGCTTCAAAGAAGGTACCAATTAATTTTTAAAGGGTGCGTAGAGTAGAGTAGTATCAAAATGTATGTAAAAATTGGAATAAAACTAATTAAAAAAAAAAAAACGTTTCACGCAGTGTTTTGCCTTGGAACAACCGTAAGGCCATAATGTACTTAAGGTTCCTCAGGCCCCTGTCATATTATGTCAGAGTATTTCAGCTTTGCAATAAAATCCAAATAAATGGAATAATATTGCTGAACATATCTGAAAACTATTTTTATACTGTTTTTGAAAGGTGATGGAATAAACACATAATTTTTGAAATATAAAAATTTTGAGTGCAAATATATAAATAAGTTAACTACTGATAACGGGTTCGGTTATTATTATTTTTTTTTTACATTAAATCCACACAGGAGGCCCTGAGGAAAATAATTTCCCTCAGGGCCTATGTCATCTGGGATGCTGTGTGGAGGGTCTTTTTGAGGAGAGGAAGGAATGAACATTGGTCCTGAAGGGACCCATGTTGTAGGAAAGAGGGAAACACAGAGGCCGGCAAATCATTCCACAGCCGAGCTGTTGAACATAAGAACGAGTCGAAGAAACGACCCGTTCTCATGTGGCAAATGTCAACCGTGTACAAATGTTGGGCACGCGTTTGGCGTGTTTCCCGACTATGCACCGGTGCCGAAGGGATCAATGATGCTAGTTCCTCGGAGCATCTTCCATTGTAGAACAAGGATAGCATTCCCACCCGACGCCTGTGCTCTAAAGATTGCAATCCGTCTGTTAAGATGGGAGAATCTATCAAACGGACCGCCCGTTTCTGCACAGAGTCGAGGGTATTTTTCAGGTATTTTGGGCTCAAGACCAGAGATGGCTGCCAAATTCAACCGTGGGGCGTACTTGTGATTTGTACAAGATTAGCAGTTGTGTACTATTAAAGTATCTGCGGGCCCTGTACAGTACGCCCAGCTTTTGGGAGGCTAACTTTACTCTGGCTTCGATGGAGCCCCCATACCTGAGCTGGTCACTTAGGATTACACCAAGCATATCAATGGAGGGCCTGTTCGGAAGATTGCTTCCGTTGAAAGAGACTAGATTTTCATTGCGATCCCTTTTATCAACAGTAGAAATTTTTAAACAGTTTGATGTTCCAAGCATACAGAAAATCGATGCCAAAAACATTCTAGTTCATCACCAGATTCAGAGGCAGACACCTCACACGCTCATAAAACCAGAGCCAAACAAACAGACATACTTAATATACCAAAGTGTAACTCTTCATTTGGTCAAAGAAGTTCTGCATTTTTAGCAGTAAAGTTATATAACAAACTCCCACTTAGTATCAAACAAATAAAAATAAAAAATAGCTACATTAAGGACATTAAATGTTGGCTGAAGAATCTATCGGAAAATGAACTTACTAGTATACTTAAAACATCATAGAAGTTTCTGGAAAACCTTATCCAATCAATAAAGTTAAACCATAGAAGTCGCTGAAAAACTTATCCAAAGCATTGTCCCCCTCAGCACAGGATCTCCTAGTGAGGAGGACTACGAATATATTTTATATATACATCTAACTAACATGTTTCATATAAAAATGTAAAAATATTATATAGTTACTAAATAAAAAAAAAATAAAAAAAAATAAAAAATTAGTTTTAATGGGGAAGTGAGTATAGCTCACGAAACATGTCAGTTTTTTATTTCTACATATTATTAATCAAAATCTTCCGCATCGTCTGTCTGCCTGTCTGTTCGCGATAAACTCAAAGACTACTGAACAGATTTTCATGCGGTTTTCACTAATAGATAGAGTGATTCGTGAGGAAGGTTTATGTACATAATTTGTTGAGGATTTGTGTAAATTGATTGAAACAAAACGATTATTGTTAGAAATGTTGTGAACAAGTCAAGCCGCCTGGGAGCTTTCATCAAAAATATTGCATTTATCCCTTTATGATATAACAAAACAATGCACGGTGGGATATTCCTCCTTTATAGATCTACTAAAAATTCCTTACTATACCCCTTGTATCTTCTCGACATCTTCTCTACATATCTCTACATATTATAAATTAAAGTCCTCCGCGACGTCTGTCTGTTTGTTTGCGATAAACTCAAAAACTGCTGAACGGATTTTCATGCAGTTTTCACTTTAGTTGGTTTCAAAGTTGGCTTAAAAGTTGGTTTCTTAAAAAGGATAAGAAATAACTTGGATCTCAAGACAACGCACCTTGTATATAATTCTATTGTAACTCCTCATTTAAATTATTGTTCTAGTGTTCTATTCTTATGTAACGAGACCCAAAATAATAAACTACAGGTTATATAAAATAGGGGAATGAGGATGATTCTGAAATGTAATATCTTTAGTAGAGTTAAAACTATGTTACAAAACTTAAATATGATGACAACTAAACAACATGTAATATATAATACGTTAACAATGATGTACAAGCTTAAAAATAACATGCTCCCTAAATATCTGCAAACTAATATTATGTACCATGAAAATATTCACAATTATCCTACGACGAGTTGCCGAGACTTCAGGCTTCCCAAAACTAAACTGACGTGTACACAGAACAGCGTGTTTTATAAAGGTCAAAAACTTTATAATAACCTACCAAATTCCATAAAGGAAGCCTCAAGTCTTGGCACTTTTCATAAAACATGTGCTACATACATTAAGAAAAATTTATGAATTATATTTATTTGTATTAACTGTATGTCTTAAACCCTATTGTTTGTATTTCTAACTGGAGTAACTGTATTTTTTTTAAAAACTGTATTCTTTCCGTTATAATTTTATGACTATATTTATTTTATTATGTATTTTATATGTTTTTTTTAATACTAGATGTATGAAAAAATTTGCTTACATCTAAATAAAGTTACAAAAACAAACAAACTTATAGATGTAGTGATTCGTGAGGAAGGTTTAGATAGATAATAATTTGTGTAAATTCAAGTCAAAAAGTCAAGCCGCCTGGGAGTTTTCTTCAAAGACACTGCCTAATCCCTTTAAGATATAACAAAACAATGCACGATGGGATATTCCTCCTTTATAGATATACAAAAAAGTCCGCGATGGCACATATCTATCTTGCGGATTCGCGATAAACTCAAAGATGACGTTGGTTATAAAGGTTGGATAACCATCCAGTAGATGGCGTTGAGTTTAGTTTAACCCGAAGGATCCGACCAACTGTATACGTAGTTGAAAGGAAATTCTCATGTGGGCCGACCCACTGTATTAGTAGTTTGGAGAATTCGTCATGTTCATCTCTAAATATTGAGATAATTTACTAGTAAATGTTCGTAGTAAAAGATTCATATTATAAAACCAAGTGTTTTGTACCATGTCCTTTAAAGAGAAAGACCTTTTTACTTACAGTTATTTTTTAAATTAATTTTTTCATCATAGCGAACCTTTCAAATTACGTCAAAGTTTTTTTGGACCGCATACAGTCTCGTCTTGCGCGTCGATGTGTTAGTGCGTGCCGGTACCGAGCAAGCGTGCTTACATTGATATCGTTTATTGCGGTGCACATTATTTCGCGAGGTCTTATCTTTTTATGGCTGATAATAAACTGATTGAGATGAGTTATGTCCTTTGTCGGCTTCATGAGATCCGTGTAGATATTTACGTGAAATTTGAAACCTACGATTTTATTTATGAACATTTATTATTTCGGTAACTTTAAAAATATCTCATTGCGGTGCATATTCTTTCGTGGCCCATGTTTTATTATATTAAATAATTTCAGACAAGTATATCAGTGTACAGTGGGTTTATAATTCTTAAAAATGGATAACGAAGATATCGAAAACTATGTGTTAGATTGCGATTCGGAGTTCTCCATGAGTGATGAAGAAGACTACATTCCAGAAAATTTGGAGAGTTCCGATGAATCAGAAAACGAAGATAATGAAATTAACAATTCTGGATTGGACGACCATTTATCCTCTGATACAAATTTTATGAATTTCTCGCCAGTATGGGAAAGTGCAATAAACTTCCAACCCGATGTACACAATTTCAACCAACAATCTGGTTTACGAGATTGTGAACTCAATCCGGAGAGTAGTGAAATTGACTTTTTTGAGCTTTTCCTAAATACAAATGTCGTGGGTTGCATTACAACCGAAACCAATAGATATTTTACCACTGTAAAGTCACAAAAAGTATTTGCTCCAAATTCAAGTTTACACAAATGGAAAGATGTTGATACAGAGGAGATGTACGTATTTATTGCCCTTACTATGCTTATGGCGAGAAGCAAAAAAGGGAAAATTCGTCAATATTGGACACTGGACAAGTTGATTTCATCCCCAATATTTGGAGAAACCATGTCAAGAGATCGCTATATGTCAATTCTGAGCATGCTCCATTTTTCAGATAACGAAAAACAAAAAAAGGGCGATACGACCTTCAAAATACGAAATTTTGTAGATATGGTATGCGGCCAATTTAAAAAGTACTTTTATCCGTTCGAGAATTTGTGTATTGACGAATCGCTGGTGCTATTCAAAGGAAGATTATCGATCAAACAATATCTTCCAGCAAAAAGACATAGATTTGGCGTAAAACTATTTGTTTTATGTGATTGCAAAACCGGTTTTGTTTTACAGTTTGTTATTTATTGTGGCGCCAAAACAAACATAGACATACCAAATATGGATGAAGGCATATCAAAGCAATTGTTGGTTTCTGGAAAAGTTGTGGTTTCGTTACTAGCCGATTATTTAGGAAAGGGACACACAGTATACACGGACAACTGGTACACGAGCCCTTTTTTATTTAGTTATTTACACAATAAATACACTAATGCGTGTGGCACTGTTAAAAAAACGCGAAAATGTTTACCATCATTTGGAGATGTAAAAAAAGGAGATGTGGAAAGGAAGAAATCTGGATGCCTACTTGCAATAAAATGGCACGATAAGAGGGATGTTCATATGCTCACTACATCACACAATGATTCAATGGTAGAAACAGGAAAAGTGAATTGGAAAACAAAGGATCCAATAATAAAACCCAATTGTGTTGTAAATTATAATAAGAATATGGGGGGTGTTGATAGGTCGGATATGTTGATAACATTTGTGCAATGTGTTCGTAAAACCGTTAAATGGTATAAAAAAATTGCGTTTCGGACAATCGATGTAGTTTTAATAAATGCCCACGCGATGTATAAATACACAACTAAAAAAGAAGTAAGCCTAACAGATTTTCATTTAGAAGTCATAAGGCAACTAATTCAAAAACATCACATTCCCGGCTCAACAAAAAGAGTTAATCGAGTTGGTGAATATCCGCTAAGGCTAACTGCCAGACATTTTCTGTCGGATGTTCCACAGTCTGCGAATTCGAAGAGAAAAACAGTTTACCGGGAGTGTTATGTTTGCAAACACTCAATGCGAAATCCAAAGCGTCGAGTTCAGACACGTTATTGGTGTTCACACTGCGAAATTGCGTTATGCCCCACTACCTGTTTTAAAATATATCATACTGTACAGAAGTTTTAATTATTAAAAGTGTCCGCCGCGCCTAACAATCTTATGGTGACCCTATCTAATATAGACATGGTGTCGCGTAAGTGTATGTGTGATCACCGGAAAAAAATGACTGCGTAGTAAGAAATCAATAATTGTAATCAATGTGTAAATAAACCTCCAGATAAATCTTGATAATGTGATTGCCAAAAGTATATTATTTATGTAAAAACAAAAAATTCTTCGATATTACAATGAATAAATAAACTGTGAGTGATTATAATTCGGGTGGCTGCATTTTTAAGGTAAATTTTCGTTTATATTTCACATAACACCTAATCAGAAACCAAAAACCTAATATTAGATTTATAAATATAACAATTCAACATTTAAGAATGCATTAAAACAAAATTTATAACTGAAAACTTGGTTTGTGCAGCTGTATGATTTTTTAAACAAAAACCCAAAATAAAAAACACAACAGAAATTCATGCCGTTCCAGGCAGCCAATTCAGTAAAATCCTTCTCGGTGCCTAAGGGTTAAAGAAGAATTGACAAAGTGGGCGAATGATCTTTTAGTAGATTTCTCTGTGTAGTGCGCAAAAATGATGACGCCGAGTGGCTTGATGAAACCGACGTTGATCTTCAACAAAGCACAGTGCCAACTGCTGACTTTCAAGGTATTCATCCACTTGTTAGTGTTGAAGAAAGTCTCGCTAGTCCGTGCTCCGAGGACAAAGTCCATTAAATATATTCATGTACAAATACATGACACCTTCCTTTATTATTTTTATGTCAATCAAACACAACCTGCCAATGTCTGTCTAGACCTTTTTTAGCACGATTCTTAATTTTACAAAAGTTAATCTTATTATACCTGAATTTAACGATAATATTCTGAAAATTTGAATATACTTTGTGTTTAAAAAATACACGTGATTTTGAGTATGGGGGAGGGTAGTCTTAAACCTCACCACATATCACCAGAGGGGGGTAGGGGGTTAAAAATTTACTTAAAAACATCACGTGATTAATGGACGACGCCTTAAATAAAATAATTAAATACATACTTTTGAATGTAACTTTGTGGATATCCATTATAAATAAATTATAAATTAAGAAACATTGGATTAAATGGTTCCGCTCTAGAATGGATAAAAAGCTACCTTTTCAAACGTCCCCAAGTTGTAAAAATTAATGGTGTGCTTAGTTCACCAAAAATGAGTTATTTCGGCGTACCTCAAGGTACAGTCCTGGGACCGTTACTGTTTATTATCTATGTTAATGACATATTCATACAAAAACTAAACGGAAAAATAATATCTTATGCTGACGATACTATCATAATAATTGAAGGTACGGATTGGAATACTGTTAATAACCTAGCTAACATTGATATTAACATATTGAAAAATTGGTTCGATAAAAATCTCCTCTCTCTAAACACTGAAAAAAAAAAATTATCCCATTCTCTATCAATAAATTCAAATTAGAACCAAATTTAAACATCATAATACACCAAAGTAAATTTAATGAAACTAACTGCAATCAAGATTGTGCTACACTTAGTCCAACTCCCAAAATCAAATATCTTGGTGTATATATAGATCAACATTTTAAATGGAAAACACATATTTGTGAACTCGTCAAAAGGATTAGGAAATGTATTTATATATTTATTAGACTTAGAAATATTCTTAGCTTAGAAAACCTAAAGAGAGTGTACTATGCAACTGTTCAATCTATATTGCAATATGGTATTATTGGCTGGGGAGGAACATATGACAATATTTTAAATCCCCTCTAAATTGTTCAAAGGTTGATAATTAAGGTAATCTTGAAAAAACCGTCTAAATTTCCTACTGAAATTCTTTTTTCAATATTCAATGTGCCTATAATAGACAAAATCTATAAAAAATATTCAATACTTCAAATTTACAAAGAAATACAGTTAAATACTCGTAACTTCCAATTCAATACATCAGCAAGATACCAGAAAACTATTAAAATTCCTAAATTTAATACTAAGCACATTCAAAATTCCTATCTTTATCTGGGCATAATCTATTATAACAACCTCTCATTAAAATTAAAAACCATCGAAAATATGCAGGAATTTAAGCCCAAATTAAAAAAATTACATTAAACTGCTATAAAAGTCCCAAATATGTTTACTTTGTATCTTAAAGTCTGCTATTTTATAAATCATTTATTCCTTCTTTTTTCTTTTATTTCTTAGTTTCTAAATCTCTGAGTCTACTATTGTATAAATCTTGCGTTCTTTCTTACGTATCCTTTACTTACTTATTACAATAATTTTTGTTACTAACTTACATGATTCTTCCATTTATAATGATTTTTTAATTTATATTATGATTTTTTTAAACTCTTCAGGATTTTTATTTTTAAATTTATACAAGATTTTTTAACCTACTTATTATTTACAATAGCCGTTATTACTAACTTACACGATCATTAATTTTCCAATTGAGCTAGAACTCCCTCACCAAACACAAGAGCATTGTCTCTTTATGGTGAGGAAAGGCAATTTTTTTTATTTTTTTGTTAACCTTATGTAACTATGTAACTATGTAACTGTTGTAACTTCATATGTATTTTTAATAAACATTGTCAATAAAAAAAAAACGAAACAATTTAACTTTGTTTGAACCACTTACATATTTGAGTAATGCGGACCGGTTTCGGAACAATCGTTCCTTCTTCAAGTCAAACTTATTTGACAGTTTAAAAAAGCTTTTTTTTTTAAGTTTGCAAGCCCACATATAAAAAAGTTTACCAGCCCACACCTAACCACACATACATAGTAATTCATAAGACCTCCAACCACCCTGTCTCACAAAAACACTCCACCTTCCATTCCATGATACACCGCTTAGTAAATGTCCCAATGTCTTAATAATAATTTCCTTTCTGAACTTTCTATAATAAAACAAATTGCTGTAAATAATGGATATGAACTAAGTTTAATTGATAACATCTTAAATTAAAAAAAATTCAAAAAATAAATATCTATGCAATTCTAATAATATTGATAATAAAGAATGGCGTAAAATTTTGTATAGGTATTAGTAATTTTTCAGTTCAATGTTGCAAAAATCTCCCTTCTAACATTAAACCAGCTTTTTATACAAGAAATAATATCGGTAATTTTTTGAGAAATGCTAAAGATAAAGACCATAATTTGACTAATTCCGGAATATATAAACTCAAATGTAATGATTGTCCCTCATTTTATATTTGAAAAACAACTGGAAATTTTGAAATCAGAATCAAAGAACATTTAAGGTGTCTTAATAATAACTTTTTTCTGAGTTCGCTGACCATATCATTGAAAATAACCATAGTTTCTAAAAAATGCGGGGATAAATATTATTCATATTAATCACAGAGGAAAACGCTTAGATAACTTAGAAGCCTTGGAAATAAAAAAAAATCCCTTAAAAATAATGAATCTATTATCTACAAACAAAACATATTGTCTTACAGCCCAATCATAGATATGTTCCCCTACCCACCCACTCTTCATTAATACCTAGCAACAACTCCACCCCTACCATAATAAAACATTGTACTCATTCACTATGTTTTAACTGTCAAATCAGTATAAGTTTGCCCTGAAGAAGGAACGGTCGTTCCGAAACCGGTCGGCTTTACTCAAATATATAAGTGGTTCAAACAAAGTTACATTGTTTCATTTAATTAAATAAAATTCAATTAGGAATTGATTTTTTTTTGTTTCCGCAAGGAAACCAAATTCTAACATTTTGTAGCCTTCGTTAACGAAACATAACGTTTCTATTTACAAAATGCATTTTTTTTGTAAAGCACTTCCGTATACTAACCAATTTTCTCCGTGCTTTTAGGCGTAGAATACTTCAAACCCTTTATCTTGCGCCTCTCCAAGCTCGACCTTCGGCGTGAAGATCATCGGAAGCAGACCCTCGAGTGGTTTCCCATTAAAAGGAAAGAGGACGACGTAAAGCGTGCAGCACACAACGGCTTCTACTACAATGGTACAGGTAAAAACCTACGTTGTGCATTCTGCGAAAAAGAACTCGGAAACTGGGAAGAATGTGACGACCAATGGATGGAACACAAGAAATTGTCTCCAAATTGCCCTAATGCTTTACGGAAACCAGTCGGAAACGTGCCTTCAGGCAGCGGAAGAGCGAAAGAATTATTTGAAAAATCCAGACCAGCCAACACTTTCTACAATTCCAAAGTAGCTCGAAGACATTCATTCAGGACCTGGCCGAAACGCATGAAACAGACACCGGACGATCTTGCAGAAGCCGGGTTTTACCACGCCAAAGCTGGCGACAAAACTCTTTGCTTCTCCTGCGGTGGTGGAGTGTCCAACTGGGAAGATGAAGACGATCCTTGGGAAGAGCATGCGCGATGGTTCAACAATTGTCCATACCTCAACTACATGAAAGGAGACGAGTTTGTTGCCAAGGTAATGAAGAAATACTACCCTTCGAAGAAATTCCACAATGATCTGCAGCAGCTTACAGAATGTGATAAGTCAGACAGCATCAAAGAAGAACCAATGGAAGTGGACACGGTAAAAGAGGTCGACGAACACATATGCAAAATGTGTAACACAGTGAATGCTAACGTATGCTTTGTTCCCTGTGGTCATGTCCTTGTTTGCAAGGACTGTGGTTTAAAAATGTCAACGTGTCTTCTTTGTAGACAACCATTCGAGGCGCTCCTACAAATTATTTATGACTAACTTTTGTTAGTTGGGGTAAGTGCGTTTAATACGTGATATTTCACAAACGGATGTAAAAAAAAAACGGTCTTATTTTGTTATTCATTTGTACACGATTCTTGGATTTGGAAAAACTATTATTTAAATTTTCTTCTTCCTTCGTATTATGAAGAGTCAGAGGGAACATCTGCGAGCCAGTCTAGGGTCTTAGGAATCAACCTGTGGCAAATCATATTTTATGATGGGTTGTACAAGAATTTGATTAGAATTTAATAAGCGAGAGTTTACTATATACACTACTACACAATAAAAAACATATATGTATGTATGTGTGGAAGGTATCGAGAGCATCTCATATCCTTATCCTATATTATCCTCCCCTCCCCCCCCCTCCCCTTCCTCACCCCTTCCTCACCCCTTCCTAAGCCTGAAATTTAGTTTAAGGTAAAATAAGACTCCATCTCCAAACAATATTAGCATAAGAAACTATTTTGGCTTCAATGCAATTCTCATGTACAGTGTGTTAAGGGACGTACTTGACTTACTTTAACCAGTGATTCCTGACATTATTTGAAGAAAAAAATTTAAATGAAATTTTGGTCTCCGGTGACATTTTTGATGTTTTTTTTTTTTTCAAAAACATAAAAAAATGGTAGTTGTTGAACAGTTGGAGGCGGGGTAAGGGGTTTGCCGGACACCCGGCTGAGTGACCAGTGACGACATACGGAAGAAATTTTTTTTTTTGTTAAAGAAAAAAAAGTCTTAAAAAAAAGTCACTGGAGACCAAAATTTCATTTACATTTTTTACTCCAAATAATGTCAGGAATCACTGGTTAAAGTAAGTCAAGTACGTCCCTTAACACCCTGTATATTATTTATCTGTCTATTATATAAAATAAAATAAAAATATACTATTATGTGTCATATGATTATTATTTTATATTATTCCCTGAGGAAAATAATTTCCTTCAGAGCCTGATAATTACTATATTTTTGAATTTCAAGTACCTACCTTCATTTAAAGATTCACTAAAAATGCATAATTTTTTATTTTTTTATTATTTTCATATTACATTTGGTTATAAAATGACGTATTGCCCATCTCACTAGGTGTGAAACGCCTGTGTTGAGATGGCAATTTACAGAGTGGTTATCTAAGATTTTGTAGTAATATTATGAAAATGGCAGGTTAATATAATTTTTTTTTCTTTAAATATACAATTCAAGTATGTTACATATATATATAAAGAAGATTGCAGTAGGTACATGGTTACATATATACACATAGTAGGTATAAAGGTAAGTCTGTTATTAAATACTTGTGATGGATATGTTTATTTGAGGTGATCAATGATTTTACTTTTAAATGTACTTTTGGTTTGCCTGTTTCTAATTTCAGGAGGTAGAGAATTGAACAGCTTTGTTGCATTATATTTAAAACTTCTTTGCCCATAAGAAGTTTGACAAACTGGGATGTTGAAAGATTTTACATTTGACTCTCTTAAGGCTCTTGTGTTCATTCGTTCTTCAAACATGTGTGTATTTTTAAATTGATGAAGCAGGATATTTTTTGAATACAATTTTTGCAGGTTCGGAACATTTAGTGTCTTAAAAATAAAATCAGTGCTCGTTCTCAACGGGACTTTAAGAATAACCTTCAAAATTAGTTTTTGAATCTTTACTAAAGGCTCTAGGCAAGTATTTGTGGCACTTCCCCAGCTGATAATACCATATTCAAGTGATGATTGTATAAGAGCACAGTAAACTTGTTTCAGTTGTTTTCTATTTAAAATATCTCTAACATTTTTAAAAAAATAGACGAGTTTCCTCAGTTTTGTCGTTAGGTTCGTAACATGTACACAATACCCGAGCCAAAAACAACGAACTTCTCCAAACTCCTTTTTTCAAAACCACCTTCGGGCAAAGACACTCTAAATACATAGCTTGCAAACTATACAATACACTACCAACTACGATCAGACAAAGTGACTCCTTTACAAAATTCAAACAAGATATTAAAAAATGGATTATAAGTATTGGACGCCACACTATCACGAATATCTGTAAAATAAATCACACATAGACATAAATAACTTTTCACATACAACCTAACCCATATAAAACAAATGAAAATAATAGAATCCTGTCAAATTTAACCTATAAATAGACTAGGCAGAATTGATTTCATTACTCCATCTCCAACATTTATAAAATAACTCTCTTTAAAAGATTTATTACCCTTCCAATCACCCTTCTGTTTTAATTCTATTCATAATATGTATTTTACCTGAAATATCCTTGTAATTACTATATTCATTTATATACCTGTACGCCTGTCTTGACACAGGTATACCCTAGTGAGACAGGCATACAAATAAAACTATTGTAAATATATTTTATTATAGATAAATAAATAAATAAATAAAAATTTAAGAAGATCATCTATTTGAATACCAAGATATTTAATACTGTCAACTCTACTTATATGGATGATTATTAATATTATATACTTAATATCTTATGAATCTCGACTACCATAATACGGGCATTTGCCTAGCTTGGTAGTCGAAATACCATGTAAAAAAAAAATCCTGTAATAAACAAAATGAATAAAGAAAATTAAAAAAAAAAAAAAAAAAAGAAGGACAGGTACATGGAGTTAATAGGAGGTTACAGCTGTGGAGTTTAAGGCTTTGTTGTGAAGGCAAGAGCTTATTTGAAATTCGAAATGTTAGGAATTTAGTTTTGTCTGAATTCAGGGTTAATATGTGATCATTAAGCCAATTTTTAACAATACGAAAGCCATTTTCTGCCGTTTTAAAGACTTCATCCCAAGATTTGGCGTGAAATAGCAAGACCGTATCATCGGCAAAAGTTGTGATTTGTCCACAAATTTGTAGGTTACATAGATCATTAATATAGATTAAGAATAATAAGGGTCCAAGGATGCTACCTTGTGGAACGCCACAAAATGATTTTTGGGAACTACTATAGGTACTGTTTATTTTAACACATTGCGTTCGATCAGTTAGATAACTGTGAAATAATTGAAGAACTGTATCTGATATTCCTATCCTCTTAAGTTTATCTAAAAGTATTTTGTGGTTCACAGTATCAAACGCCTTTGCAAGATCAAGGAAAATTGCTAAACATTTATTTCCTTTGTCAACATTACTTATTATGAAGTCTGTAACGTTAGCGATGGCGTCTGAGGTTGATAAGTTTTGGCGAAAACCAAACTGATTTGCTGATAATGTTTTACTAGAGTCAAGGCAAGTAATCAATTGATTTCTTAGTATTCCTTCAACAATTTTAGAGAGTGTACTTAGAACACAAATTGGTCTGTAATTGGTAATTTCAGTTTTTTTTCCACCTTTAAAAATTGGAGAGATAATCCCTTGTTTTAATACATTAAGGAAACAACCTTGAGTGAAGCTCTTATTGATTAAGAATTTGAGGGGAACGGCTATATGAGATTTCAGTGATTTTAGTAGTTTACTTGGTATTTTGTCATGTCCAGGTGAAGTCCTCTCTTTCAGTGAGTCGATTTATTTGATGATATCCTCCATCGATACATCTTTTAGAGTAAATTTTGCGTAAGTTTCTTCTCGGGGATTATCATCTGGTTGTGGAGTTTTAGTATTACAGTTCATGTTTTCTTTTATTTTACTGGCCAAATTTGATCCGACGTTTGAAAAAAAGGTATTTGCATGATCGGCAATAGTCTTTGGGTCCAAGTTAAGATTCACATTCTGACCATCAATTATAAGTTCCTCAATTTGATCTCTGGATTGCCTTGCATGTGTTATCTCTTTAAGAATTTGCCAAATCTTTCTGGAGTCATTATTACATTCAATAATTTTTCATGAATAGTATTTATTTTTTGCATGTTTGATTAGTTTAGTACATATATTTCTATATTTTTTGTAAAATGTAGTAATAATTCAAATCATAAATGAGAAAGATGAATTTAATTTTCTAACTGAAAACCGCACTCGACTTAAAAATATCCTCATGCCCAAAATTATTACATTTAACAACGAAAAACTTTTTTCAATCGACTACCGTAAGAATTTAAAGCGTTTATGACGAAATCCAAGTAATGAACACTGAAAAATGAGATATTTATAAAAAAAACTTTAGCAGCAAGATCAAGCGTTAATAATGATACTCGTATGTATTTTTTAGTACATAATTAATTAATTAATTTCATAATTTACTAATAATAAAATATCTATTTTTTCTTGAACATATCCTTTTTAAATATTATAATATTTGAGTTATTTGTACGCATTTATTGTTGCAAATTATTATTTTAATTTTTATTTATTTATCTATATAAGGTATGTTTGCATTACATTATTCGATGCCTGTCTCACTAGGGTATACCTGTGTTGAGACAGGCGTAGAGGTACATAAATGAGTATCATACATAAGAATATTTAATTATAACATAAGAATATAAGATACATACTGATTTATACAATTCAAATAGAAATATGATTTAAATTGAGGGTTAATACCATAAAGAGAGCATTATATAGGTGAAGGAAGAGATGAATAAAGTAGTAAATCCTGTCGAATCTATATAGGGAGTTATATTATACATATAGGATTTTACTATTTTAAGTTCTTTAATAAGGGTAAGGACATACGTGAGATGGTAATTCTGTCTATTTGTAATCTATTTTACAGATGTTAGCAGTAGTGTGACGTCCAATACTTATAAACCATTTCTTTATATCTTGTTTGTATTTAGTCATTGATTCCGTTTGTCTAATCGTAGCTGGAAGTGTATTGTGTAGTTTGCAAGCTATGTATTTAAAGTGTTTTTGTCCAAAGGTGGTTTTAGAAAAGGGAGTTTGGAAAAGTTCTTTATTTTTGGCTCGGGTATTGTGTATCATCTGTGTTGGTTTGTATAGGATTTTGTTATTTTTATGTAAATAAACTAAGATGAATTTTGCGTAGAGCTGTTTAATGTCCATAACGTTGAAAGTATTGAAGATCGTATCGGTGCTGGTAGTGAGAGGAAGTTTAAGAATTATTTTTATTATAAGTTTTCGTGCTTTAATGATGGGGTCGAGGGCATTAGAATAAGTGTTACCGCAAGCTAAAATTCCGTATTCGATGTGAGATTGGCACAGTGAGTGATACACTGTTTTTAAAAGTTGTAGGTTAAGGAAATTGCGCGTTTGTTTGAAAAAGTATATAGATTTGCGGATTTTGTTTGTAGTGTTAAGTTATTAAAGAAGGAGAAGGACCCGGGTTCATATCCCGTTGGCGGCAAGTATCTTTTCTCGGAAGAATTTTCAATGTTGATGAGTGTTTCAGGCTCATAATTATTGCTTATAATAATTGTTATTATTATTACATTTGTACCAACTCTAACAATGTACCAATAAATACGGTGGAAGAACCCTGAAGTATAATGTACTCAAAATTTTAATAAACTACCAATGACAATTGAAAATAATAAAATTTTTACTGCCAAAGTTAAATATAATAAGAAAATTGGTATTAGATACTACCTAATGATTTATATTGATGCCCTACCGAAGCCCTTGTATTCTTCACTGGAATTCGCTTTCGAAGGAATTGGAAAATCATTATGATTTTATATCTCGTGTATACGAGAGAATTCATTTTACTTGTTGGTTAAATTCATTGTTACTATTATATAAATACTAGCTGACCCGAAGGACTTCGTACCGTCTCAGAATCAATAACTGTTGAATTAAATAAAGTTTTTTTATTAAGTTAAAAATTACACAGTGAAGCAATTATGGATGCGCTACTGTCCGTCTTTTGTTTTTGTCAGTATCAGAGATGGCGTTGTGTACTGATTTATATTTTTGTGATTTTACTTTTACAATTCGGGAGGCGGATACGGGTGCCGCCGCCCCGGGAACCATTTATTGAATTACCAACACCTCTGCCATAGATCACCCCAAGTGGTTCGCTACGTTTGGTAATTTAGCAGTTAGTTCATGAGGTGACTTATGTCCAGGTCTTGGCAGTTGATGCTCCTGCCCGCCTGCTGCGTGGCGGGCCGGATCGAGAGAGAATGGTTGAGGGAGGCCTTTTGACCTTTCCAGCCGGACTCTCTCGACCCATTGCCTTGCACCACAGTTGGAGGGATGGATTCATACGTCCGTCACTCCCGGACACACTGACCCCCAGATTCCTACCCACCCCTCATACCTTTTTCCTTCCCAGAACTTTCTATCCCCCCATTCCTTAAAAAGATCCTCCACACAGCATCCTCTAAGATGACATAGGTCCTGAGAGAAATTATTTTCCTCAGGGCCTCCTGTGTGGAGCTTATGTAAAAAAATGCGTTTCATTTCAGAGATTTATTATAATTATTGTATTTTTCCTTTGGAGGTGTGCAGACATACGTTCACCATTTGTCTCATTTTCGACTATTGACATTGAGTGTGTAAGAAATAAGGGCAGCATTATATGACTAAAAACAAATGCACAACAATCAACGCATTGACATTTGACGTTTTTGAATGTTTGGAATTCATGCACAGTTCAATATTATACCCCTCACAATATTGCTGCAGTTCTTTCAAAATAGGAGAATTCGTTCCATACAAAATGTATGGGGAAAATAATTTTCTTTATAACTATTTACTTCGTTATCTTTTGTGATGTTTTAATAGTTATTATCCTATCCGGGGCGGAGACAAATCCAACAAATCAAATATCAAAATCAGCCCAGCCTTTCTCGAGTTATAAATAGTGTAACTAACCCGACTTTGTTTTATATATTAAAGATATTTGTAGGGGAGGGCGGGGCAAGCTGGCAACAATTGCTGAGCGATTTTTTTTCAAATACTGATGTAATATTACGAGTGCACTTCGAGCGTGATATATTGAAGATAATTTGATCGATTAGACTTGACGGGTATTCGACATTGACTACTTATATTTTCCTTAAAGTAAAAGTTTGAAATTTGGCTGACGTTATAAAGTTACATATTTATTACAATGTTTTTTTTTTTTAAATTATAATTCTAATTTTTTTATGTTACATGGGTGATTGTGCTGTGCCTGTCTCACTAGGAGTTCCTGTGTTGAGAGCAGGCGCATTTTAAGATAAATAGTTTAAAAATAGTGTATAAGGGATAACAACAACAATGTTATTTACATTTAGAGTAAAAGTACAAGGACAATCAGCATCGTATCAATGGGTTAGCATGCATTAGGAGGTTCTAAAAATATTGTTGATATATGATCTGTCTTTGGTAGTGATCCAAAACTTGGTATCTGTTTTGTATTTTATGTGATTAGTGTGCTGTCTAATGGTCAGTGGAAGTGTATTATAAAGTTTTGTTGCAAAGTATCTGAAGTTTCTTTGACCAAACGTTGTTTTGGCGAAAGGGATAAGTAAGAGATTTTGCCCTTTGGTTCTCGTATCACGAACAGTTTGGATATTGTCAAAAACAGTTCTATGTTTGAATAGATAAATTAGTATATTTTTGGCATAAAGTTGCCTAATGTCCAAAACACCGATTCTCCTAAAGATTTCATCCGAACTGCTTGTGATCGGTAGTTTTAGAATAATCTTTATAATTATTTTCTGGGCTTTAGAGATTGGATCAATGGTGGCAGCGTTTGCTCCTCCCCAAGCTATGATACCATACTCGATTAGAGATTGACATAGTGCATAGTAAATTGTTTTGAGTTGGTTCAAGTTAAGAATGTTGCGAGTTTGTCTAAAAAGGTATATAGATTTTCGAAGTTTGTTTGCTGCAGTGATTTCCACTTTAAATTACTGTCAAAAATAAAACCGAAGTATTTGATTTTTGTAACACGTTCTAGATAGGGGCAATCACATATATTAGCTTTTGACAGGGGGCAAGCACATATTTGAATATTATTTTCTGGGTTACTTAGGGACGGATTAATACTAAACTCAATGTATTTGGTTTTTGACACATTCATTGTTAGAGTATTATTGTCTAACCATCTTTTAACAATAGCTATGCCCCTATTTAAAAAAAAAAACACGCTAGGGCGCATGACGGGGTAAAGCCATCATGCCCTCTCCACCATGCCCACCCATCCTTATGATTATTTAAGTTATATAATTATTTCACTAAAATGAATTCTCTTGAGCGAGTCCAACATAATTTTTTACGTTATATTAATTTTAAATTGGGGATATTCATCGAAAACATTAATTATCCCTCTCTGTTACAATTATTGGGACTCGATACATTAAAAGAAAGAAGAATTTGTTCAGACCTATTTCATTTATTTAAAATCGTTACCAACCTTATGGACTCCCCTGAACTTCTTTCGCTAATATGTACCTAGTCGATCAGTTTGTTTCAAATTACCTTATCATTACCCTTTGATTATATAAATGTCTAGATAGAGTGTTGCGCTGTAACTCCGAAAAAAGAACGGGCCAGATTTGAAACGCTTGTGTGCGTGACACGCACACAAGTATAGGTAACTTATATTGTTAACGTAAAGCGCTCAACGTCACTGTAGGCGTGATGAGTGATACCAGCTCCCGAGTATTTCCCATAAAAGTGGGTAAAAAATATGTTTCGGTTTAGCGGGACCTATAATTCGTTTAATTTTGAATTCATTTAAGTAAGATAGTGTTCTAAATATAATGATATAAATGAAAAGAAAATCATTGTTAAAAGAGATTTATTTTTGTTTGATTATTTGGTAAATTTTGGGGATTGGTGTCCATGGCTATTACGAATAATTTTTAGAAAAAAACTTTAGATTCGCCTTAATCACTATAAAAAGAAACTTATTGCATCACGGCTGGCGGAAAATAATGCATTTTCATTTTCAATGTCGTTAACTAAAATTTCAATTCGCGAACCGAAACTATGACAGCCCGCCCGCCATTTTGTCACTGTCAAAATACGTTTTTGAATGGTTTGTTTGGCTACGCAGGGTTTGTGTAGCGGGCTTGTGTATGTGACAAATGGTGGGCGGCAGCTGGCAGGCTGTCGAAGTGTCGGTCGGAAGTGAAATTTTATTTAACGACATTGAAAATTAAAATGCATTATTTTCCGCCAGCCGTGATGCAATAAGTTTCATTTTATAGTGATTAAGGCAAATCTAAAGTTTTTTTATAAAAATTATTCGTAATAGCCATGGATACTAATCCCCAAAAATTACCGATTATTTTTAAAAAATAAATAAGAAATACAGAAAATAAGAAAGATACATTCATAGACGCTGCGAACTGGCCGGCAGGTATCGTTATGTCTAAATTAAAAAATTTATCATCATCAAATAAAGAAGGTGGCCCATATCCAGGTAAATCCCTAAAAATGGTAAAACTATCTTGTCACTCTAAAAAAGACAATGCAACTTTTTAAAACTAAAGCTATCGATAGTTATTATTTATTCTTAATGACCTTCCCTTTTAATTTGTTTTTTAAACAGTTTTCGTATAGATTTTACATCCCGGTTAATATTATCCAATTTTGTCTTATAGTGATATCTTAAGGCCAAATATTTTTCCACGGCCAAACTTATCAAATTAACTTGACGCAGAAGACCGTAAATCTGGTTGGTTTTTACTTCGAAATAATTATCGGGAAAATTTAATTTGAAGAACAGGCAACCCTGTAAACATGGCGTCAAAACATGGGGTCAAACGGCGTTGTCCTAAGACCAAATTACACTATTAAAACTGAATTGTTTCTTTAACTGAATGGTTATTTAAAGAATTATTACAAGCAATAATTGTCAGCCTGAAACACTCATTTACATTGAAAAATCTCCCGAGAAAAGATACTTGCCGCCAACGGGACTTGAACCCGTGTCCTTCCGATTGCCAGTCGAATGCTCTGACCACTGAGCTATGGGGGCTTATCAAATACCAGCCAAATAATTCAATATATACTAGTGTTTCATTCAACAATTACTGCTTGTTATATTTTTTCCACATGAAAACAACCAACTTTATTTTTGCGAGGAAGACATTGTTAGTGTTAAATCCCTCGCTAGGTGGCGTCTCCCTCGTCTTGTCTAAACGTTAGTTTATAAATTAAAAAATAATAATTAATATTTAACAAGTTTAAGTATTTTCCCAATAAATGCAGACATAATTTGTCTCGACGCCACCTAGCGAGGGATTTAACACTAACAATGTCTTCCTCGCAAAAATAAAGATGGTTGTTTTCAGGTGGAAAAAATATAACAAGCAGTAATTGTTGAATGAAACACTAGTATATATTGAATTATTTGGCGGGTATTTGATAAGCCCCCATAGCTGAGTGGTCAGAGCATTCGACCGGCAATCGGAAGGACACGGGTTCAAGTCCCGTTGGCGGCAAGTATCTTTTCTCGGGAGATTTTTCAATGTAAATGAGTGTTTCAGGCTGACAATTATTGCTTGTAATAATTGTTACCCTTTGTGCTATGCATAAAAATCTTATCTAAACGTTAGTTTATAAATTAAAAAAATAATAATTAATATTTAACAAGTTTAAGTATTTCCCCAATCAATGCAGACATAATTTGTCTCGACGCCACCTAGCGAGGGATTTAACACTAACAATGTATTCCTCGCAAAAATAAAGTTGGTTGTTTTCAGGTGGAAAAAATATAACAAGCAGTAATTGTTGAATGAAACACTAGTATATATTGAATTATTTGGCGGGTATTTGATAAGCCCCCATAGCTCAGTGGTCAGAGCATTCGACCGGCAATCGGAAGGACACGGGTTCAAGTCCCGTTGGCGGCAAGTATCTTTTCTCGGGAGATTTTTCAATGTAAATGAGTGTTTCAGGCTGACAATTATTGCTTGTAATAATTGTTACCCTTTGTGCTATTATTTGTCTAAACGTTAGTTTATAAATTAAAAAATAATAGGTTATTTAAAGGTTATTAACCGATGATAGGTAACATTTTTAGTTGTTTTCAATCGTCCTATGTAATTCCTGCACACTGATATAGCGCAAATCGTCATTTTCAAATGTCAGACAACACGTGTTTACCGTACAACGATAGTGTCGCCACTGAGCGGACAGGCCGAGCTTATCGGCCAACATTTGGCAGATATTTTTTTTGGCGCTTCGTCACTCGAGCGCTATATCTAGACATTTATATAATCAAAGTCATTACCTTATCAATTCCATAATGAATAACCTGCATGTACTTGGAAATAAATATGTTTTGGATGAATCTATAAACATTGCTAGTCTAACCTCATACAAACACTACTTAATCAAAACTGTCTGTCAGCGCTTCTCAGTTTGACTATAATCAAATACAGATTTAAAGTATTAATTTCTTAATACATAATATCCGTGATTTATAATTTGTTGTATTGTATTTATAATAACCTACTCTTTGTACTTTTTTTATGTCGATACTACAATTTTTATTGTTCTCCTTTATAAATTTTATATTTTTATTTTTCTTTATCTATGTATATTCTGTATTCATATGTAAAATAGTTGTAATTCTTTTATAAAAGCCGCTATAATCGGCGTTAATAAATAAATAAATAAAATACGAAGCGGAAAGCTACAAACAGCAAAAAAACTGAGAGAAGTCAAGTGGTCGAAAAAAACTTCTGTTTTCTGAATATTCAAAAAATATATATTGCCTTCATGGGCGTAGCCAGGTTTTGATTTAGGGTGGGCCAAAATTAAAAATCCTGGGTAGGAACCGAAAAAAGTAGGCTTCTACAACATATTCAAGTGTTAGGCTCTACTATGAATACAAAGAATATGAAAGGCAGAAGGAAAAACTATCGTGTGAAATGCTGTTAATTTTAAAACGCGACTCAGTCAACAATCCCGGACGACATACATCGGCCAGCCAGAGTGGGGCAAACATGATTGCCTCACAGTAGTGTAAGAAGAATAACGACGCAAATGGTAGAAGTTAGAAGAATGGTAGAAGAAGTCGGGGACGCCCGAGGAAGACTTGGCACGGTCAAGTAAATCAGATACTTGAGTCGGGCCATGTCAAAAGTCAGAATAATAGAAGAGAATGTATGAGACGATGTATGAATGTGTGTGAGGCAAAGAGTGTATGCTAAGACCGAGTTGTTTGGCGGTCCGTCCTCTCTGCCTATCCCTGCGGGGAAACGGCGTGATGGTTAGTCAGTTAGTTAGGAGGGTGGATTGCCTGCCAAATGTGTCAATATTCCTGTGCAGGGGTCGAAGACGAAGACCAGGAATCAATACTTCTTTACCCCAAGTGTGAACCTTAACCACATCTTGCTCAGCGGTCTTCCCCGTGTTACCCAGCTGGTGGGGCAAGCGGGGAAAATGACCGATTTATTTAATTAAACATTTTACTGCTTATTTAAATGTCTTTTAGCATTTTATTCTATGGAATGTTACACCTACATGACCAAAGTTTATTTGCATACCCCGTCATGCCCCCCGCTCCCACCTCTACTTGTTTATCATATAAGGCTTATAGTACTTTTGACATATATACTATTCATTAATATAAAAAAATGTTATTTGAGCATCATATTTCTAATTGTTATTTTAACACCAACATTATATTGTACAGTGGCTTGTGTCGCTCTCCATAGAGAGAAAAAAATGGCCTTATTTTTAAACGCCCGGGGTCTCAAAAGTTGTGTATGATCTGTAGCTACTCGAAAACGTAAAAATAAATGAAATTATTGTTCACTATTAGTCCGCTAAAATGGCCGGAAGTTTTGAAAAAAAAAATAGATTTCGTGATTTGGAAAAAAAAACAAAGGATCCATATTTTATATTTTGTACAAAACTTAATTTGTATTCCATAACCTCAGTACAAAAAACGCAATTTTTTTTTTAAACATAACTGATGTGTTGTTTAAAAATATAAAAGGGGAAAATAACACTTTTTCAGGAATAAAATCAGAATTCTTACCTACTTGATTCATAAACATTTTTTTTTTTAATTTTTATTAACAAGCAAACGTTAAAAGGTTAAATAATTGAAAAAAAAAATAATAAAAATAATTTTAAAAAAATGTTTTACATTTGTTTTCTGATTTTAAATGCATTTTAGCGGGCTAATTACCATTTTTGAAAAAATAAATTTAAATACAATTCTCATTTTCTTTGTAAGACGCAACTTTTGAGACCCCGGGCGATTCTGAATTCAGAAGTTGAAATAATTGATTCACCCTATACACTGTTTGAAAATATACCATGTTATTGCATAAAATGTTGTCTTTATGATGTACCTGCTGCCAAAACACATAAGTAGTTTAGCGGGTTTAAATGTTAATAAATAAATAAGTAAAAATATGTACCTACCTTTCAACCTACATATCTGTACGAGACGTGGCACTGTAGTCGCCACCCGCACAGACGATGTAGTGGGAAGTTGCCGGCTGGCCGTTTCGACGCCTGGGGAGAAAGGGAGAAAAAGTGAGAGAGAAGGGAAAAGTGGGGTAAAGGTGAGGGAAAAATGGGGAGAAATGTGGGGAAAGGGATAAATGGCGAGGGGAAGAAGGGAGGTAGAGCGGAGTAGAGGGGTAACCTGCGCCTTGATAAAGGCGTTTCGAAAATGTATGCGGAGTCTTCTTGGTGAACGGTGCGGCCAGGGCCAAGAAAAGGTCCAACTTGTCCAGTAGATTCGATCGGAGAAGGCGAGATGCTGATGTGATGTTGAGATCTGGAGCTCTGCCGATCTAGCGCAATATCGGCCGTATTTAAAGGGCTCTGAGCCGGGAGTCTGCCCATACTAGGCCCTTTTTTTCATCTCGATTCTCCGAAATGAGATGAGTTCTAGGAATTTTGGCCGTTAGAGACTTTTAACGCTACTGCGGTTCGTTTTGTTCTTGCCCAACGAAGCAAAAACGCCACACCGTCCAATCTCGCCTTACTCTGACCGCTTCCCCGATACTTCGTTTATTTATGAGTTTGCATAAAATTTACATGGTTCTTCAGAGCCAATTTGTGCAAATTAAATATGATCAATTTGCACAAATTAGGTATATAGAAGACCGGGTTTTGCACAGATTTTATATTTGTGCAAAACCCGTTTATAAACAAAAGATATATAACAGATATTTGCGCAAATTGGACCTGCGCGAAGGTTTGTATAGGAACGACTTCGCATAGATTGAATTTGCGCAATGAAAAGGGTTTATCGAGATTAAAGTAGTGTGTAGGTACGTACACAGTTGGTGGGGTCAGGCCTTGTTTTGGCCGACCACCTGACCCCGTGATTATATTTATTATTTACAAAACATTACAGATAAATTACATTATAATTAAACGATATTATAATCTTAAATATAATCTTAAATCTACGTCCGGTGCAATATCAATTAAGCAATATTATTAATTTAATTTTTACTACATAAATATATATACCTACTACATAAATAAGTATTATTAGCATGTTTTTACCTACTATACATAAAAAATGTATTATTTGCATGTTTTTACCTATATGTATCATAATTTTACGGTGTACCCACTACGCATAAATAAGTATTTTTTAAATATTTTTACCTATGTGTTTAAAGTTTATACCTACTACACGTAAATACTACTACACGTACCTACTACACAAAATAGAGTATTTGTTTTTAATATTTTTACCTATGTGTTTAAAGTTTGTACCTAATACCCATAAAAAAGTATTATTTGCATGTTTTTACCTATATGTATCATGTTTTTACCCACTATTCATAAATCAGTATTTTTTTAAATATTTTTACCTATGTATGTGTACAAAGTTTGTATCTACTACACGTAAATAACTATTATTTTCATGTTTTTACCTACGTGTTTAAAGTTTGTACCTAATACACGTAAAAAAGTATTATTTGCATGTTTTTACCTGTATGTATATCATGTTTGAACCTACTACACGTAAATAAGTAGGGATTGTTTGCATTTTTGTATGTGTCATATAGTTTGTAATATTTCGTCTTTTCTTCTTTATTTATTTGTCTTTTCTACTGGTCATCGGCAAGACAGTTGTGATGTTCTGTCTTTTCTCTTGGCTCTGATCGATATTTGAATTCTTAAGGCTTTGCATATGTGTGGTAGGGATGGAAAATTCCTCCCCTACGTCACACAAGCCTTTATAAAATTGGACCCTTATTTCCTCTGATAACTACAGAAAGCTACTTAAAGCTCCCTTGTACTACATACCTTAAGCGATATATGTACTTAACTAATAAATACGTTATTTACGACTTTGAACGTAAATATTTTCGTATTTAGGTTGTAATTAAACTCCATCAAACGTTGTGTAATTTTTTGATTTATGATATAGGACTTTAATTACTTTAAATTTTGTGGTAACCCTCTTGATTCTAAACAGAGTGTTGAATTTCAAACTGTATTGGTCTCTCTCTTGCAAATTTAACCTTAAGTAATTTCTCTAAATGAACTAACTTCCCTTTGACGTTTATTATGATTCCCTACATCCTAATGAATTCATGAATAAGCAATACTAATCGAAACTACACATGACTAATTGAACAGATAATTAAATATAACTCAAATGGTTAAATGTTAGTAAATTTGATTATGATTGTATCTCGTATCTGCTGGGCGCCCCTCCATTTCGATTCAGCTGCTATAAGGTACATATAAAGATGGATTTAGTAGGTTAATGTAATTAGTTAATTGCATATTTGACGAACTCAGAATAACCCTTTTTCTGGCAAAATTTGGCTCCTGCCTCCATCAAGTAAGCAGGGTGATCAGGAGTCCTCCCAAAATTCGCACAGTCTTTTGGCACGGTTCAATTGATTGATACCTAAGTTATCGCGTCCCAAATGAACCTTCCTTCGCCATCATGCGCTGCCTTCAGGTCTTCCCCCGAGCCCAGATACCTCCAAATTCCTACTCCTCCAAAGTTTACTATTTACTTAGGGCGAACCGGTTTCGTCCTATATGCAATCATATACTCACGGGTTTGTGTGGAGTTACGGGTCGTGAATCCTCCCTCCACGTTCAAGAAATGAGACGAGAGTGACCCGACAGGCCTAAAGCACTAATTGTAAGTGAGTTCGTTTCATTCAATGAACAGTACATAAAAAGATATATATGTAAACATACGTTTTGGGAAGGTTTATAACTCGCAATACGAAACTACTTGCAACGCATCCCGAGCTCGGATCTCGCCCATCAAATTCTGCGAAATTTTCAGATTGATACCGAATATATACGTAAGAATAGTGTGAAATATAAATAAATATTAGTACATTAAGATCTTATCTGGCGATGTGTTCTGGAGATTCGCCATAACTCCAAGCTTTTGTTTGGTTTTGTTGACGGTTTTGTTTGAGAGATCCGCCATCTCTATGGTTTGATTAATGGTCCTTGTTATAGAGGCGACCACTGCCTTCTGTTGGTTGAACTGTATTTTTTTTTTTTTTTTCTTTCCCTCCAATGTTCAACTTTTGATAAATTCTTGCTATCCCGTGATTATCAATTGAATCATGTAAATCCTCATTACCCCTTATTAAGCTATCCCGTGATTTTTCAACTGTTTCATGTAAGTCTTCAATACACCTTTTTGAACTATCCCGTGATTTATCAACTGTTTCATGTAAATCTTCAATACACCTTTTTGAACTATCCCGTGATTTATCAAATGTTTCATGTAATTCTTCAATACACCCTTTTGAACTGCTATAATAAATCTGTTAATTTTCAATTGCTTAGGTCTGTAGATACCTCTTTACGTTCAAATTAAAGATAGTGTTTAATGCCTTTTTTTTTTTTTCTTTAATAATTGCGCAATATAATAATTTTATCCCGTTCCTAGAAGTTAATACCTAAGTACGATATCCACTAATCAAGGTCATTTTTTTTTCTTTTTACTGTATTCGAGCTAGTGTCCCAGTGACCGACTTATTTTGTAAACAATTTGAGCTTTGTAAACATTCTCGACGGCCTCGTGACCTAGATTCAAGCGTATGAGGTATGTTTACTTTAGACATTCCGGAGACGTGTGAGATGACTCTGAAATTTTCTTTGTTTGATAATGATGTACTTAGCGCAATTGTCTAGTCTGATACCCGATTACGTGTACATATTTATTCATTTATATATACTTTGTCTCAATAAATAATTTATAATATTGATATGTATAAGTATTTTATGATTGAAATAATTTCTAATATCATAACTTATTTCAAATGCTCTGGATTTTCTGAAATTATATTAATAAATACATAAGATTAAATATAAAATATTGATTTGTAAATTTATCACACATAACTACCTTTAATAGTTATTGATGAATTCAGAGGTAGGAATCGATACCCTTTTTTCCTCTTTTTATATAAGTGTTTTCCTTTTTGATTAAGATTTTCCCTGGGAACAAAAATTACATATATATATGTATATATACATACATATATAAATATATAAAATATACTTATTATACTTATAATATTTTAATATAGTTACATATCACATATTAAGAGAGTAATATCTTGGTCAAATAATTAATCCAAATACCAATGTTTGCTGCATTCCGCTTTCTCCGTGGAATCTGTAAAATTTTATAACGGAAAAGACTTACCCCTACCAAGGTTTTTCCGACCGGGAAATACACAGTAAACCTTGCTGCAATTTTCCTAAATTAATTTTTATTTTCCTAAATTTAATTAAATCTTTTTGACTTCAATTTTTTTTTTTTCATTTAATCTAATTAATTAAAATGATGCATGAACTCTATCGTTCTAGACTGTATTTTATCTCAAAACTCGTTGGTTAGATAACACTTTAAATGATAGTTACTTCACGATTAATTTAAAGATGGTAAATTGTTGTTAAATTAAATTTTTATCCCTCCGAACTTTTATGTATTAATAAACTATTATTTTGTTTTATTATTATTATTTAAGATAATTAGTTTAAATATTTATTATTTGTTAGAACACTTTCACTTAGATTGAACACACGTATTTAATTATAACTTCTTCACGCTAAATTATCACATCACTTCAGTTATTTATTGCACTAATATTAAACGCGAAATTTCTAAGTTTAAAAATACGATATTAAGTGATTATAAAATCCGAACTTTCCACTAAAACAAATTGTATTTATCACGAGCACTTTTATTTTTCACAAGTAATTCATGCGTTGGCTTTATTTTTATTTTTCACTGACTCTAACTGCAAAGTATTTTTTTTTTTGTAGATCACTGACTAGAATGTGAAATTTTCTAAGTATCAAAATAATTATCACTTAGAATTTTTCAACTTTAAATCACCCACCGTTTCGTCACGTTCCGCGAACTTACAACTTTTCGACCACGACCGTAGACTGTCCTCAACTGGCATTTGTCTAGACTTTTATACCCCTCTCAGGTCCAAAAGATCGTATCTGAATCTCCTGTAATAAACCAATCTAATTACTATCAACTCGTAATTTCTTGAAACCTCTCCATTATTGTCGAATGCGGTCTCTTAGTACCTTCCGCGTTTGATACTTTAAATTCTGTCTCGTACTCCCATACTTACAAGATCCGGATTTAGTAAGATCCATGTTTAATGGCCCAACTTCCTTTGTCCTGTTGTTCGTACAAAATTAGCTTGAATTTAATAATTTTAAAGTTCTATTTTCATCTATTTCGTAACATGTCCGTGCGTACGGCATCTACCATATGTTCCAAATCTGTCCCCAAATTCGCCTATCAGAGATATCTTCATGTCGAAGCCTTTCTCGCAAATTGTTCATTTTTATTTTATTATTTTTCCTCGAGTTTTTCTGTATTCTATATGAACCTTTCCATTTAAAACCGAATTTTCTCTATTTACGTCGTATATTTGAATTTTCCATTTTTTCTCGAATTTTCTTTTATTCACGACACTCTTTCCATGAATTTCCTTATTTATTCTTACGCTATTGTTCATATCTCTATAGATTTTTATATTTCAAGCCGTATTTATTTTATTCACTGTTAATCTAAGATTTCCTTTGTTTTTCTCTGTCGTATCTCCTTTCCCCTCACTTCCCTGTACTTCCCTGATATAACCATATCGTTTTTTGATGTTTGCTGCCTCTTGGAAAATTTCATTTTCTATTTGTTATTAATAAATATATCATTTTTAACATCTTTATAGGAGATAACCCCCACTTCGGCCCTTAAATTTCTGTCATTTTTATTGCTTCATAGAGAACGCCTTACAAATTTCGTCCCGTTCTTACGCAAAATCCCATAAACCATATGCCTTGACAGCTGTATACATTAATTCCTGTACCCACCTGGCAATAAATCCTTTTTTATTTCAGTGTCGTTAACTTTTATGAGAATTCTTTAACGTAAATATTTCATAAGACCCATGATAATTTTTATTACCTTTTTAACGACTAATCGTCCTTATCTAAACAATTTTCATGTTCGAATATTCCTTGTTTATCACAACAAAATACATCTGAAATCGACAACCATTGTAATGCCTCATTTTTATCTGCAATCGCGTACTATGTTACTCTATAAACTCCATTTTAATTACGTTAAATGACTCCTTTTCCTGAGTTTTTCTATCGCAATGTTTTCAGCATTTTCCACTCCCCTCCGTACTGCACTCTATTTTCTTCTCTAACACTTGTTACTGCTCTAGACATCTGAAATGTACCCTCGCCTATTCTTTAAAACTCTCATTTTTTTTGACGTTTCCTCCCTAAATCTTTCATCGTAATATCCTAGCTCCGTCTAGAATTGATAACAATAATTTTCCATTGTTTTTTCAACATTTCCATTTCCTTTAGCACGTTTTCCCTCGAATCGATCATCTCCGGTCGTCACAAACAATCGTATTATAGATGAAAATCTCCCTAACACCTTACAACACGTTTTCGTCACTTGCTATGCAATTTTTCACTTAAACTTTTCCATCGTTGTCTACGTGTATCCCTTTTTCCGCACCTGATATGCTTTAATGCGTTCGAGAACTAGGGCTTCTGATCCCTGGAATGTACCGGTTAATCACAACATTTCTTGGGGTCACCGTACTTTTGTCCCTGAACAGATTATTTCTTCCCATGGAGTTTATTCACCTCTCGGTTTGGTGGGAACGTCAAACTCATTAATTACATTCTTAATTGCTAAGTCCAAAGGTCGTTCCTTTGTTCTAAAAATGGGCTCGGCCCTCTTCCCGTTGATAGGCTGAATTGGTTTTTAATCGCTTTTGCTGCAATTCAATTGGCTGTCAATATATCACGGGCTAAAGTATATTGGGGAGTCCCTGTTTCTGATTATTTGTTGATACCATCTGTGATCCTTTCATCAATACTCGTCTCACCTTGTCTAATTATAGATCCCTACCGTAAATATGAATTCACTTTACTCTAATCCGATAGATGTCGTAGACGTGTCCGTTTTATAAGTAATTGATATTTTCTTTTTAAATTAAAGTGGGAAGCTACGATATTTCCTAATTTTCACTGTTGATCAATGCAATTCATCACAAGTTATTATGTTATTACAACCTTCTGTGAACTTATATTTTAACATTTTTTTAAAACTATTTATTTATTTATTGCTTCTTCACAATTTATATACATATATTTTTAGCATGTAATTATTAACCCCACTAGGGTTCGCCTGTATCGGGGTTAATAATTTCACAATTTAATAAAAATAACACACGCAAATATCGGTCATGCAAAACAGTTAAGTAAAAGCAAAATAATAAAATTAAAAAAAAAGATAAACAGAGAAAATAATAAGTGATAAAAATATATGAATTAATAACAAAGTGTTGAGAGATCAGACAAAATGTTCTCATTCATTATATCATTATTTCATACCATTTTCAACAATAGATAAAATTTAAAAAAAATATATATCCTTAGGTTTTTTTTTTTTTTATAAATATGTGTAAAAAATAAAAAATGAAACAAAACAATGATTTATAAGCGATTACATTAGAGCGAATCTTTATTATGCAATATTAAAGTGACTATCAAATAATTATGAAATAAATATGAAAGAAACCGTTTTGATCACAACATTATTGTTTTCATTCCATTTATGTGACCGTTTTCATTAAAATATGATTGTATTTTATAGTGTAAGTGACACCTTAGAAATGCCATCCGTGTGATCTTTTAGTTTTGAAAAAGTTATGGGATACGATAACCCATATATATTTATTTATTTATTGTTTCTTTACCTTTTTAATTTCGGTGTTATTGTTTAAATTGAAATTTTGAACTTCATTTTGACTTGAGATTAACTATATATGTGATTTATCTTACGAGTGTACATATTCTTATTTTTTTGTGTGACATTTGTGATAATCATAATTTTGGGGTTCTAACAGTCATGATCATGATCAACTGTTGGGTCACCCCCTTTTGTATACGTAACTTTGTAAACTTAAATATTAAAATAATAGTATTTAATTATTATAAGCAATAATTATCAGCCTGAAAAACTCATCCACATTGAAAAATCTTCCGAGAAAAGATACATGACGCCAACGGGACTTGACAATGACTTGACAGCTGACCGGCAATCAGAAGGGCACGGGTTCAAGTCCCGTTGGCATCATGTATCTTTTCTCGGAAGATTTTTCAATATGGATGAGTGTTTCAGGCTGATAATTATTGCTTATAATAATTGTTACCCTTTGTGCTGTGCATAAAAATCGTGTCTTAAACGTTAGTTTAACAATTAAAAATAATAATTAATAGTATTTAAATTAACTGACATTTTTAGGAACGTTACTTTCCAATGGTTTCATTTAGAATAGTTTTCAAAGTACAACATGGTACTTATTTCTATATATTTTTCAAACAGATGTAGGTATCTTTTTTTTACATTAACTCCACACAGGAGGCCCTGAAGAAAATAGTTTCCCTCAAAGCCAATGTCATCTGAGATGCTGTGTGGAGGGTCTTTTTAAGGAGAGGGAGGAATGAACATTGGTCTTGAGGAGACCCATGTTCTAGGAAGGAGAAAACATAGAGGCCGGCAAATGTTGAACACAAAAAGTCGAAGAAGACCCGTTCTCATGTGACAAATTTCAACCGTGTACATATGTTCGGCACGCTTTCCGCGATTTTCTTGACTATGCAACGGTGCCGAGGGGATCGATGACGCTAGTTCCTCGGGGCATCTTCCATTGAAATACCGGTAATACAAGGATAGCATTCCCACCCGACGCCTATGCTCTAAAGATTGCAATCCGTCTGTTAAGATGAGAGAATCTATCAAACGGACCGCCCGTTTTTGCACAGAGTTGAATCTACCTACACTTCGCTTTTCTGTATCGAATTACCCCTTGATCAACTGAGCTAGGAGAATCAAGTCGTTCGCATAGCATGTGATTTAGGCATAAATTATGAATACGAAATGACAGCCCGCCCTGGTGTCCAGGCGATTTGATAATTCGTCCACGTATACATTGAACAGGATTGGGGACATACACCCTCCTTGCCTTACTCCTGATCGCAAATATATCGGTTGGGAGTACGTACTTGCCCACCGTACAGAGTTTTCCTGCTGAGAGTGCCATCGGGATAGTGTGTTGATATACATGGTAGGTATATTTCTAGCTTTCAATTTCTCCCATAAGGTTTTATGACAGACCCTGTCGAACACTTTGCTCAGATCTAAGAAGCATCCGTATACACTAGTTTTTCATTTCTTGTAATATTCTATTATTTGCTTATCGGAGTATATTGCCATATTAGTGGATAATCTGTACCTAAAGCCCATCTGATTGTGTGAATTATTATGGTAGTCGAAATATCTATATCGATATCGATATTTATTAAAATATCAATATCGACTTCGATATATCGAGGAAAAAATATCGATGAATCGATATATCGGTCAAATTTTCAAAAGAATTTGCGTTTTTAAAATAATAGTGTATTCAGTTCAATATTATCAACAACTTTTTACACAATGTGCATTATTTTAATGTACAAAAATCTCAATTAAAATGAAGTTATTTTTATTAGGTAATAATTACAAAAATATAAAAACAAAAAGCTGTCGTCTAACTTGTTTGTAAACTGAGACGCATATAAAGTTTATATGCGTTTCTATGTCTATGATTATTTACTACACCTTGTTCCAAACACGAAGTCCTTTTTGACAGATTAATACGCCAATAGAATGTTACTGAGACGCATATAAAGTTTGTATGCGTCTCAGTAACATTCTATTGGCGTATTAATCTGTCAAATAGGACTTCGTGTTTGGAACAAGGTGTAGTAAATAATCACAGACAATTGGGAACCAACACGTAGGAGTGACATAGAATAAAAATGGCGAAAAATAGCACAAATTTCTATGTATCTACCTACACATATGAGATAGTATTAGTGAACACAAATACTAATGCAAAGGCAATAGATTTGTAAGCTATTAATAGTTAAAATTTCAACCGCCAGATGTCATGACCCAATACAGTTACTTTTTTTCCGTTCGTTCCAATATGGTTTTGGATTCTAGTGACTTTAGTTACATAAATTTAAAAAAATATAGTTTTTGATACAATTCTCGATATTGGATATTTTGTATCGATATATCGGATCAAAATATATCGGCTAAAAATATCGATTTATTGAATTAAATATATCGACACATCGATATTATACCGATACTTTTTCAACAAGCCTAGCCCCAGCACGGGTTAGAGTATCAAAATAAAAAAGATAATCGGTTTTCGATTTCCTGGTATTAATACAGGTGGATAAACATTTAAAAAAAATATTAATAAAAATTATCTTAAAAAAACATTATCCTGCTCAACAATTTCCCTAAGATTTCCCGGTTCACCCACTTATGATGTATAAAATTGTAAGCACTAAAAATGTTTCAAACTATGTAAAAAATAATAATAAAATTTAAAAAAAAAATTAAAAAAAAACTTTAAAAAATATGTATAAAAAAATAAATTTGTATAATATATCTTATAACTTAAAACAACTTTATCCTCAATATCGATAAATGCACCCTAATTTTGTCAAACGACCCCGCTGTCATACAAATACACCAGTGGCGGTCCGTGAGTTTTCAGTGAGCTAGTCCTAAGATTGAAAAATACGATATTACTAGTGTTGTTGTAGCTGAAAATTATTATTATTATTTTTTTTAAATTTCATTTTCAATTTTATTTTTTGTAAAAGATCTTTCAGTATGTGGATGCGGCGCATCCCTTGACTGAAAGACTGAAGACATCCATACAAAAAGCTGAGGTTTTGAAAAAAAATACAATTCTTTTTCAGCTACAACAACGTCATATTTTTCAATCTTAGCGCTCTAGATACACCACAGAAAAAAAAATCTTAGAAAAATTCAATGAAAATGGGGTTCTTTGAAATATGTTTGATATCCAAATATATATTATAAATCACATACGTGTTTTATTTTATTATCACATACAACAAATTAATAAAAAAAATAGGAATGAAGACACCTAAATTTATAATTAGATCAATTGAAGACTTCGATTCATTGGAAGTTATAAAAATCGTATACATAATATAGGTATGTTTCGCTAGTTGCAGCATGTTAGAATACAATTTTATTGTGTGGTCTTTTCAACTTTTTACGATTGATTAACTTAAAATTAAACATATTTATTTAACGCATAAACTAAATATTCTTACTAAATACTAAAATGCATTCACTGGAAAAGGAAAGAAAAATAAAGGAGTTAACTTTTTTGTTTAAAATTATTCACTTCGAACACTATTGTGAACTCCTGAATTTCATCGACTTCAAAGCACCAAATCGAGCAACTGAGCAAATATATTATTCTGAAATGATACTTTCGGAACCAACTACCACGCACATCAACTGTTGCTCACATGGAAACAAATTCACCTCAAATATCGACATATTTTATAAAAGTTTATCGAAATATAAGAATTATATTTTTGTGATGCACACAAAGTTTTAACTCTTGCTGTCTCTGAATCTTGCAGTAAAGCAAGTAAAATATATAATACTAGCTGACCCGGAAAACGTTGTTCTGCCATACAAATTATTTATATTGAATATTTTGGTTGTTAAATTAAAAATAACGAATATATATTTTAAGTGTGTGGGGATGGGATCCATGACAAAAAGAGGAGCGCTGTAGACGATGCCCGCCGATAAAAACAAAAAAAAAACACCAGCCATTTATTTTCTCAATTCAATGCATTTCATTAAGGTAACGAACATATTCATTGTTTGATCTCTTAAAAGTTAAATGTTAAGTTTAAAAAAGTAATATATTTTTTATCCTAAAGTAGGAAAATTAAATAAAGAAAATCAGTATTAATTTTGAAGAGCAATTGCGTGTACGAAATTTTTGTCAGTCAATCTTTAGCCAACATAAATAAGCTCGATGGTTTGCTCACGCGAGAACATGCCACGTTTAATTGTCCATGTGAAAAACATGGTGTGCCCAAATCTAAGCCGCAAACAGACATCGTTTGGCCTTGCGACTTATTGATTATTATCATTGCGAATGCCAATCTGATATAGGAAATTAATAAATAATTTCGTTATGTTTGAAATACGAACGGCGGTTCAATTTTTCATACAAAAATACGAAAATCGCGATTAAAAAAATGGGAGGGTGGGGGTAGGAGGGTAAAAATTTGAGGTTATATGTAGGTAATTTTTGATGAAGAAAAGAAAAAATAAAAAATAATTGTCAAAAAAATAGAAAAAAATTCTAGATAGGGACTTCCAAATTACCTAGCGGTATGAAATATAATTTAAAACCTATTCTCATACCTACCAAATAAACATAAAAAAATCATAAAAATCTGTCAAGCCGATTTGGAGGAGTGCGACCACAAACGCCGTGACACAAAATTTGTATACATACAGGGTGTTAAGGGACGTACTCGGCTTACTTTAACCAGTGATGCCTGACATTATTTGGAGTAAAAAATGTACCTAAATGAAATTTTGGTCTCCGGTGACATTTGAGGTTTTCTTTTTTTTTGTTTTTCTACAATAACATAAAAAAACTGTAGTTGTTGAAGAGTTGGCGGCATGGTAATGGGTTCTTCGGACACCCGGCTGAGTGACCAGTGTCGATAATTTTTTTTTGTTTGATTTTGAAGTAAAAATTTTTGAAAAAAAAAAGTCGTCAATAAAAGTCACCGGAGACCAAAATTTCATTTACATTTTTTACTCTAAATAATGTAAGGAATCACTGGTTAAAGTAAGTCAAGTATGTCCCTTAACACCCTGTATAGATTGTAATAGGCCAAGAACATAAATTTATTTCATTTCTTAGTTTTTAAATGGGTATTCCAACAACTTAACACTCTTTAAAATAATTTGAATATGCTTAAATTGTCAGACTTAACTTATACATTTTAATTCTTTACAAAGCAAAAGATCGGGAAGTATTTGGATATTCAATTCTGATTACTAAAAATGGCTAAAGTCCTGTCATTTCGGGAGCACTGAAGCCCCGGGAGCCATTAATTGAATGCCCAATACTCCCGTCTTAGGTCACCCTACGGCTCGCTACGTTAGGCGACTTAACAGGAGTGTGAGAGGTCATGAGGTTTGTCCAGATTTTTGCACACCAGCTGCGTAGCAACCGGACATGGAGAGGCCGGTTGAGAGAGAACCTTTGACCTCCCCTGGCGGACTCTTTCGTTTCATCGCGTTGCAACGAATTGCGAGGGTTGGATTCATACATCCATCGCTTCTGGATACACTAACCTCTAGATTCCTTCCTATCCTTCAAAAAATGTTCACATGCAGAACTTCCTCTCCTTTATTATTTCCTTAAAAAGATCCTCCATACAGATGACAAGACCCCGAGGGAAAGCATTTTCCACAAGGCCACCGTACCCTTTGTGGAACAAGTGTAAAAAGAGTAATGTGTCAATTCTGAACGATAGTCTTTCGTAGCGATATTGAGAGAGTCTTCAATTCTGGTTGTTGAGATATTCTTTAATTCAATAACTTGATTTTTGAAAGTGTAACTGTGTTTTAATCAAAACTTTTGATCATACAGGTGATGTTCACTTTATGTATATTATCAATAACTTATTTTTTATAATATTTATATGCAATGCAAAAAATATTGTTGGGTGAAAACTACTTTATCTTGAGAAAAGAAATGCTAAATAATTTTTTTTTTAACTGGTTACCACAATATCAATCATTGTAACTTGGTCAACTGCTCAGATGTGTAAGTCCATCTGTAAATATCGCTGGTAACACCACGAAATAATATTATACCAGATAGTTTATTAAAATATTTTGGGTAGTCAAATTTTTCTGGACAATTTATAATTAAAACGTTTTTGATATCGCAATTAAAGTGGCATCTGTAGAATATTTATTATTGTTTTTCACAAAACCCTTCCTGCGTTGGCAGTTCAAGGATTGGCAGGCTCTCTGGCAGGGTTCAAACTAAGGCTGCTTAGTGTCGGGTTCTTTGCAACCTGGAATCATAAATAACAAAGTGAATAGTGGAAAAAACTGGTGTGCATCATAAATAACAAAGTGAATAGTGAAAAAAAATGAGCAATCGGAAAAGAATGGAAGATCTGCAGTCTCTCATGGAACTTGGAAGATCTATAGTCCAGGACGAACCAATAATATATGCAGAATGAGCTAATGAACGTAAGCAGGTCTAAAGGCATGGTGTTTACAATCCAATTCACAATCCTCCTTCCAATCACAATTCACAAGCACTATCTCACAAATTACTCAACAATCAACTCACGCTAACATTAAGCCACTTTACAATCAGAATTTCCACAACGACATTACTCGAAATAATATTAAAATCCACGTTTCTCAAACATACACCACAAAATATTTGATAAAATCCCTGAACTGTCCTGCATACACACTTCATAATTCGCTTCCAGATATGTACAAAAACCTCCAGTATAATAAACAAAATTCAAAAACATTGCTTTAAAAGAGTATTCTTATGGTAAGTCAACACTGCGGCCAACGTTCCAACTTCAATCGTTTGGACGATCGTGTGGAGGGGTGTTCGTGCGTTGGAAGTTTGAGTTGGAAGGTTGGAGTTCGAGTTGGCCCACTCACACGAACCAGCCTACCGCAGCTGTCCACACATCAGTCTGCGAACGGCAGGCGATCAAGACGCGCGTGCCATGTACTATTAAAATGACAATATTATTACGGAGAGTGGTACCTATAACAATTGTTTGAAAACATGTCGTGTATTTAATTATACGTGCGTAATAATTATAGGCAACTGATTTAAGATGCAGCGTAGCTACAGCTGTTCGAAGTCCGCCATTTTGAAGCTCGGAATTCGGAGTTGGAGGGTTGGACGCAGCCACCACACGATCGGCCAACCTTCCAACTCCAAACTAAGTTCGGAGTTGGAAGGTTGACTTTAGTGTGGAAGTACCATTTATTACATTTAAAAGTGAAAATATGTAATTTTGTAGTCATGTTTTGTTCTGTCATATTTCTTTTATTTTCTACTCTTCTTTTCTCTGGAATTGTAATCATTCATATGTGTATATCCTTGTTGGTTATTTATTTATTTTCTCTTGTTGTTTGTTCTACTCATTCTGTTTTTTTTATTGTTTATACTTTATTGTTTGTGAAACTTATATTTTTGATATCACTTATGTAAAATTGTACCTATTACCCCCCCACTTATGATTTCCTCCTAAGTAAGTAAGTTCCTCCCGTCCTAAAATGTTTGTAACTCATCAGGATTGTTTGATGTGTTTGTTTTTTGGGAATTCTGTTTACGAGAGATGAAAAGGCTGATAATTACGTCTAAAAAAGGGTATATAAATTTTGGTTAACATTGGCACAATTATGGAATATTAACTTACACTCTTCTGGTCGAATACAAATGTTGTTATAGTCCCTGACGTAACCTTTCTTGCACCTGCAATTGGGCTTGCATACATCAGGTCTAGGAAGAATGACCTCTTCGCCAGCCAAAATTCCAGTGCAGTATTGGTCTGCCCTGCATTTCTTGAATTCTTCATTAGGATTCACGCAGATTTCAGCTGTAAAATACAAAACATCATAAAGCATTGTAGAAGAACATAATACTGATTGGTGAGGCATCATAATATGTTTTAGTTTTTTTTTTAACTCGATTATAAATTAAAACGAGTTTTATGACAAAGTGGTTGTGTGGCGGTCTATATGTACTTTCAGGGATACTAAATTGTATTGTGCTTGTGAACTGCGGTATAACGACAACTGGACCATAGATGTCGCTGAGGTGTCCTTTTATCGAAATGTTGTTGCAACAAGACAAAACGCAAACAACCTTATCATTGTAATTTTAAGCTTTGTGAATTTTAAACTCTCCGGAACAACTTATGGGCCTTTAACCAGCCAGCAGCCGAGAATCCAAATTTCATCAAAATATTTTCGTTATTTGTTTTTGGGGTGTTATGCCGTGTTGCGCTACCTCCTTCTTTAACCAAAGTTTCGGACATCGTTGCAGTATCCATCGTCAGGCAGATCCGGTAGATGTGGTAGATGGTAGCGCAACACGGCATAACACCCCAAAAACAAATAACGAAAATGCTTTTGGCCGTGAAAATCTTAAAACGTATCTTTATCAAAAGACGTTCTTACGATCATACAGGGCGGTTCCAATGAGAAATATTAATTATTCTCCGTACCAGCTTTTTTAAATTATAACTCAATATCGATTTTATTTCATTCAAAATTTACTTTAATTTATACCTACATCCAAAAATGCCGAAAGGCGTGATGATAAAACTATTAACATTATGTTCTTTCTGTAATTATTTTTTGTTCATAAGTATTTATAATTTTTCAATAATGTCTAAGCAAAATAAGAATGTAAAAGAAATCTTAAATATATTAGTTTGTAAACCCGTAAATAAATAGACAAATGAAGTATTTTCGTCACAAAACACGTGAGCGAATCTTTTTTTAATGAATTTTTTAAAACTGAAATTAAAATTCTAAAACGTAGCTTTCCCAGATAATTTATTGATTTATTTTACTGTATGATTATATGATTTGAAATGTGTGTTGTAATATTTATATACAAATTGTTTTTTATTCATTTGCTGCATCCTTTTCGAGTCACATTCTTTTTGAGTTTCTTTACCGCTCCTAAAGTTGAGGGATACGTCACTCACGTTAATTATAATTATAATTATTTTTTGTAATCACGTTTAAACATCCACGTTAATTATAATATGGATTTTGTCATCACGCTTGAAGAATGTCTCGAATCTCAATTTTTGCAAGCGATTTAAATGACCAAACATTTATCTATTGTTAAACAAGCATTCGATACTAAATTTGTACTTTAAGACATTGTTTTTTCTCTTCGCTTATTCTTTTTTTTATGAGTTCAAAATTGTAGTTATTAACTAAAGCTTCTACGAGGAATTCAATCGTAACACTTGTTTCATTCAATAAATAATATGTTTATATAATTAATCAATGTAATATGAAATTATGATATGAACTAAATTTGTCAATTTGACCGGCCTAAAACAGGATCCATTCCTAGTAGGCTAGTCAAAGTTTCCACATATGTTTCATTGTATAATTTTATGTGAAATAAATATTATTATTATTATTATTATAATACAAAATCTTGTTTGAAAATTTATCAAATCTGCCAACGACCTATGGTATATATTATAACCTTATTATAGATACTAAAAATAACATTTTTTATCAAAATTTTACTAGATAAAAGAACAATCTTTCGAAATCAATTTACATTTTTTTATGGAAAAGAGTCAATAGGTCTAAAATTTGATTTAAAAATAACATATTTCCGGTTTTCTCTGGTTATTCCCCCTTGATCTAATCGGTGTCAAAATTGTGCACCATTTCTAAAGTATGGAAATAACCAAAAGGCCGCCTATGTAGTAAAAAATCGCTCTAAAGATTATTTTCTTTTGTGTACATTTAGATCTGATGATTGACTGATTGAGGGTCGGTTTTATAAACGTCCGTTCGTTACGCTTGATATCATTTTTTGTTTACCGCCACAAATATTTGGTCTACCGCCCGATTTTGCCGTTTTATAAACGTTCGTTAGGTTATCGGTAGGTTAAGTTTCGGTTAATGCTTAACTGACTGATTTTGACCAGTTAAACGGATAACGATCCGTTTTCTTGCTTGTCGGCGCTCAAATGTTATTTGACAGCTGTCAGTAGTAGTTGGTTGTTGCCCGACGATCGTTTATTTTAAAGAGACAGTATTATATTATTTGCATTTATGACATGGATTATTCATCGAGCAGTGAAAGTGAGGATGGGCGTTTGGCAATGCTTGAAGATGACACGCCATCGTCGTCGTCTAATAGCAGTAGCAGGGAAGACGAAGCTGCGGGAGGACGGAGACGTCTACGTGTTTTTATGCATAGACCGGATTATTTTAATTGTGATGCGGACATCGATTTTAAAATGAGATTTCGGTTGTCAAAGAGAACCGTGGCTCAAATTTTAAATATAATTGAAGCCAGCCAGTTACGCCCGCACAGCAGTTGTCACTGACACTATGATTCTACGCTTTGGGATCAATGCTGCAAGCTGCTGGCGACTTCACGGGAGTCTCCAAGTCGACAGCGTGCATCGTTGTGTATGAAGAGTTACTAAAATAATAGCCTCCTTGAGAAACAATTACATAACCATGAATAGTGACAGTTCAGGACTTCTGCATAAATAACAATCAACTTTGACAGCTTAAGTAAAACCCATAGATAAAAACAATATAAGAGACAATAATTTGCCAAAAACATTGCCAGTAAAAAAACTTTAGGACTAAACGTAACCGATGACCGCTAGTAATGCAAATTTGTTTATAGTACGTAAAATAATATAACGATCGAATAGCGGTCCGTTAACGAAAAATGGTTCCTTGCTTAACAGAAATTTGGTACTTCGTTTATAAAACCGGCTCTTATTGTTTCAATTTCGATTGTTGAATCAAATAATTTTCAGGGTATTATGCCCACCGAGTTTGGGGTTATTTATTTAAAATTTTCGCTTACATTAAAAAAATCATACCTTCGAATTTTAACATGGAGACATAAAAAGTTATTAAAGTGCTATATAGAAAATAAATTAACCCGTATTTTATCGTTTATCTCATGTTGGTAGGATTTACAAAAAAAAAACTCTTAAAAAATCGTAAAGTTTATAATCCTGCGTGTTTTTTACTTAGAAACTGCCGTGAGGTGTATTTATTCCACTCAACAAAGAATATTTTCGATTTGTGTATCTTATCTGTGGTACACTTGATAATGAAAGGTGGAAATCTATGGAAAAAAGCACTTAATTTTAACCGTAAACAGCTGATCAAAAATTGGGCAGTAAAAAAATATTTTAAAAATTTATTCTTAACATTGTTCTAAAATAGTCTACGAAGTTCAGATTTGCGACATCTATGGTCATAATAGATAAAGCATTTCAATAGCTTGGTTTTGAAATAAATGGCTGGCCAAGGAAATGTTATAAATAATTACAATAAATGTTTAACGAATGGTAGGAAAATATGGTCTTTTGGACCGATATCAATCGCAGAAAAATAAAAGTGGTCCATTTTTCGACCATAATCGCTCCAGTGGTTAAATAAATATGTGTATATATATATATATTTCTTTTTAAATCTTTTTTATATTATTTTATTTTTTCTTTTTTATATAGTATGTAAATCCATTTTATGTAATATATACTTTTTTATGGCTGACTGAGTATTGCACCCACCGCTCTGTTCGGCTGAAATAAATAACTTATTTTTATTATTATTATTATTAGCTTCCTTCAATAAATGTCAATATTGTCTGGTCGGTGGTTGAGTGGGCATTGCGCTTGGGTCTCACCCGAGCGTCGCGTGTTCGATTCCTCGGCTGGCTGGCTAAGTCCTCCATCACAACACAAGCAACATTTTCGGCTTTCTGTGATGGTAGTAGGAGATTTTTAAACATTGTTGGATTATTCGTAACCCGGGAATGTTTGTGTTTCTTTAAAAAAAAAGCTTAGTTTGTAATAAGAGGTTCTGCTATATCTCAACACACGGCGGTTGAGTAAGATATCAGAAGAGTACCATCACCGTTCGTGTCTTATGTACGAATGGTTACTTCTTCAATTCTACAGTCCGCTCGCCACAGCGACGGAACTAATTCTAGTAAGGACGTCAAAGCAGTTTAAAAAAAAATTACATTAGCTCAAAACCCTGAGGAAAATAATTCCCCTCAGGTCCTATGTCATCTTTGGGGATGCTGTGTGAAGGGTCTTTTTAGAGAGAGAAAGGAGAGGAAGTTCTGCGAAGGAAAAGGTACGAGGGGTGGGTAGGAATCTAGGGGTCGGTGTGTCCAGAAGTGAAGAAAGTATGAATCAAGGCGATGTTCCGAGAGAGTACTGCTGGAGAGGACAACTGGTTTCCCGGAACCAGTCTCTACCAATTAGGGTTGCCATACGTTCGGAATTTTCCGGACAAGTCCGGAAATATAGGTGTTTGTCCGGAATGCGGGGGGAATTCTAAACAGTCCGGAATTTCTACAATTAAGAGGCGATTGATATAAAAAATGAAATAAACCAAATTGCTTTGATTACAAATCAAAGGAAAAACATCGTTTCTGATATTTAATTAATTTTAAACAAAATGTCTAGAAAATTTTACACTTAATGCCCAAAATATACAAAAAAATATATTTTACATAAAAGGAATACCTACCACTTTCCAAATCTTTATTTCAAAGTCCGTCCCCCTCCCCACCCCGACACGGATTTTGACATGCCACGATGCCTAACGACATTCGTATTATATTTACAAGAAAGTCCGGAATTTTTATCAAATGTCAGGAATTTTGATTTTTAGATCTGGGGGAACCCTACTCCCAATCCGGCGCGCCACGATTCCGCCGCCAAGATCCGGACAAACCTCACCTCATGATCCCGGGCACCCCTGCTAAGTTGCCAAACGAGAAAACTTAAAGTTTTTACTGGTTAGACACCCCTAATACTTTACCTTTCGGCTTTGCAGTAGTACTGGGCGTTGACGATAATTCTATCCAACGCCAACGTCGTTATCGTTGGCAATTTTCAACTGTTGAAAATAGCTGTTGAAAATAACGTCGACGTTGACGCAACTATAATAGGAGATCGACACGATACTAACTAAAAATATATCAAAATCGTATTAAGGAATCCCTTTTAACGGGTGGTTCCCCGAATCATTGATGTATTATTAATTATTATTATCTCTATGCCCCACGCGACACACACGTAATAATAATCCTATAATAACGTTGAAAGTTGAAACTGTTGGAAGACGTTGGTGGTTGTTGAAAATATTATCCTGTTGAAGATATATTTTGCTTGTCACTGATAAATTCGCTTGTTGCTTGGCGCTACGTATCGGCCGTATTGGACGGGAAAATAAAAAAAAAACGTGCAGTAGGTATGTACATTACCAAAAGACCTTGTGTAATTGGGTATAATATCGTTCACGAAGTGTGATCTCTTGACCCTTTTGACTTAATCATTCTAACACCGTTGAAAACAATAGGTACAAAACATTGACAATTATCAATAGGTTATTTTTTTGCTTGTCGTTGATAAATTTGTGTGTTCCATGGCGCTGAGTATCGGCCGTATTGGATGGGAAAAAAAAACGTGCAGTAGGTATGTACATAACCAAAAGACCATTTAAAATATCGAGTAATGTTGTTCACGAAGTACAAACTCTTAACCCTTTTTATTTATTAGGCAGTTGAATCGTTGACTGCGTTGAATAATATTCGCATGTAGGTATTATATTTCAACTGTTGGCGCTAATTATTTTCAACAGCGTTGGACGTTGAAATAATATAACTATTGTTTCCAATGGCTAGTTATATTTTAATACAGTACTACTTTGCAGGAGTAGCTGTTTTTATTTTGACATTAGTTTGTTATTTTCTAATCAATTAATTATTAAAAAAAAACGTGCATAATTTTAAGGATCTGTTCAAGTAATTATTTATTTGTAGAAAAGGTTTGAAAGATTTTGCTCACTAATAAAGCTACTTATCGTCTCTGTTGTCTCTTTGATTTATCAATATAGCATTGAGCACAACTTCGTATTAATTTGGAACCATTTCATATTTTTTGTATAGAATCAAATTTTCTTTCATCTAATTTGAAACTCTCAATGAACAATCTCGTTATTTGCTGAAATATTATTTTGGAATTTACTTTTAAAAAATTGAGGTCTGAATTTTTTTAACGTTAACGTAAATGGAATTCGTGACCCGACTCAAGTAGTTTGGTTAAAAAACACGTAAAAACCGTTGATAGTTAGATTTACTCTTTCAACACTTTACGAAACTGTACTTACGGCATTCCAGTCGTGGTATGCAGAAACCCTCGTCATCTAATACGAATCCGGAGACGCACTTGCAGCCGTTTGTTTCACAGGGAAGTTCACAAGGCTCCCGAGGAAATACGTCCTTGTTTCTACAGGTGATTGGACATGGGTCCCCGCATTTTACGCAGACTGCGTTTGGGTCTCCTTTGCAGCCTGTAATGTTCATATAATAATAATAATAATAAGCCTTTTTATTCTGAACTTCTGTTAGGTATGAATACTAAACATGTTCTTGTTTGTTATAATATATCCCGAAGCTCAGTTTGCCTCTTGGCGTAGGCCTCCTCTTACATCCTCCTTTTTTTTAATGCCGGCAACCCGGGCGTTTATTGTACTAATAATATCTTATACAAACAAGTAAGTAGCCCGCCTCACTAGACTAAGTCTGTTCCAAGGCGGGTACATGCATATATATATATATATATATATATATATATATATATATATATATATACATAAACTTACACACACTAACATTTTTCAGGTATTCGCATACGGGTATATAATCGTACACATGGATACATATAAAAACATAAGTACATATAATCAAAAAAAAATTATTGGGAGTTGATATGCAGTTATCATGGAGTTAACATATTTTCATAAAACCAATAATTCATCAGATACACATAGTAATGCTAGCATCTAAATCTATAACTATTAAATATCAACAAAATGATTACACATTGTCATAGTGATGCTAGCATCTAAATCTAGAACTATAAAATTTCAACAAAATAATATACATATGCGGTAATAATAATACAAGCATTCATAAAACAAAAGCAGTATTAATAAAAATAAATTTCTACAAGTAACCAACACACATATGTTAATAAAAAGTGAGGATTAAAGACTAAGATGAGATTACTAGTAACTTCGAGATGCTTGCCCTTTTTTGTGTAGTAACCATGTATTGAAATGTTTATATAACCATTTTAGGTTATTTTTAATGGTGCAATAGGTGGATTCTTTTAGGAAGGTGTTGAAAGTGAGAGGTGCGAGGTAAGATTCGTGCTTTTGGGCAAAAGTTGATTTAGTTTTAGGCATTAAAAGAGTGTGTCTTGCAGTCTTTATAGACATAGAAGGCGCCTTTGACAATGTTTCCATCCCAATTCTTAAAAAAAAACTTTTAGGCCTTTGCTTACCCCTCATGTTTGTCCAATCTATTATTAATCTTTTTCTCGATAGGAAAATTTTCATTGAGCTACCAGATGTTACTCCTCAGAGTAGGTCAATTTGGAAGGGTTTACCCCAAGGCGATGTATTATCCCCCTTACTGTATAATATATACACACACGATATACATGTCACCATTCCCCCTCAAGTAAAAGTTGTTGAGTTCGCAGATGACATAGCTTTCTTCTTGTCATCCAAAATCATTCCATCCGCCGTCAAATATCTTAATGAAGCCATGGATGCCCTTTGCACATGGCTCACTTTAAATGGTCTTGAACTTTCAGTACAAAAGAGTCAGTGTGTCACCTTCTCAAATCGTCATAATAACCCCCCTGTTCAAATTTTATTTAAAAACTCTCCAATCCCCAATGCTTCCGAAGTTAAATTTTTGGGAGTAACATTTGATAGGAAACTTAAATGGTCTTCCCACATTAATAATATAGTTACTAAATGTGAAAAAAATTTAAATATTATCAGATCATTGACTGGCGTTTGGTGGGGTGCACATCCTATCTGCATTAAGTTGCTCTACAATGCACTTATTCGAAGCCATCTCGACTATGCCTGCCCACTTTTTAGTACTGCATCCAAAAATGCACTCGGTAAATTAGACAAAATTCAATCTAAGTCATTGCGAATAATAACTGGCGCGATGCAATCGTCGCCTATCAATTCCCTTCAAGTAGAATGTTCTGATCCTCCTCTTTATTTAAGGCGTCAACTATTTGCTGACAAATTTGTTCTTAAATGTTTAAATTCTAAAAGTCATCAGGTTATTCCAGGAGTCTCGTTGTTCAACGACTCAACACATTCACATTCATCTACAATCAGAGCTCGAACTAAACCTCTCCCTGCCATCTGTAAAAATTTTCGCTCTCTCTCAGAGCTTCAAATTATCAAAAATGATCTTCTTCCTTTGTATAAATTAAAATATAGTCACGTCACCCTATCCCCAACGATTTTAGAAGGGATCGGCATCCTTAAAAGTCATTCCAATCTCCCAGCCCGTACTGTCAATAATATGTTCAATGACATTATTTCTTCTAAATGGCCCAACTCTTCTCTTTTATTTACTGATGGCTCCAAATCTCCGGACTCTCCTAACTGTGGTATTGGTATTAACGTTTACCACAATAATCGTAATGAAAGAATATTTTATTCAAATTCAAACCAATTTTCAATATTTTCTGCCGAGTGTATTGCGATTATTGAATCTCTCAAATATATAATAAAAAATAATTTTGAACATTCTCTTGTTCTCTCTGACTCTCTCAGTTCCCTCCAAAAACTTAAAACCAGTCCTCTTCTTCATCCTGATGATCACTTTGTATGTCTTATTCGAGTATTGATAACCTCCATTCAAAGCTCTGGAAAAACTGTCACTCTGATTTGGATTCCTGGACATGTTGGCATAGTGGGTAACGATATTGCTGACTCCTTGGCAAAACAAGGAGCGTCTAACCCTACCGTTACCCTCGTAAACCATATTCCCCTGTCTGATATTTTTTCCATCATCAAAGATAGATCCCGCAATGTTTGGACAGAGTACTGGAACATTGCTAGTCAATCCAAGGGTGCCCGTTACGCCTCAATACAAAGGACTATCCCATCAAAACCGTGGTTTCAAAAATTCCCCCATTTTTCCAAAAAAGAAATTTCCTTACTTATTCGTATGAGAATCGGACATTGTTCCGTTCCTTCTCACCTTTATAAAATTCATGTGCTTGACTCCCCAGATTGTACGTTCTGTGGTCTAGATGTGGGAACTTTAGATCACATATTTTTTGATTGTCCCTCTCTAAATAAATATCCTCTCTTCTATCAAGCGTTATCAAAAATTGCCTCTCCTCCATTCAACATTTCATCTCTTCTATGTCTGAACTCTACTCCAATCTTCCATAAAATTCTGAAATTTGCACATTTAAATAAAATTAATATATAAATTCACCTTTCCTTTCTCTGTAATTATAAATGATGGCCTCGAACACCCTTGAAGGGTGAAAGCCAGAAATAATTGAAAAAAAAAATTAGATTACACGATCTTTGGGACCTGTCACGAGCTACTCTTCTCCGTTGATGTCCAGCCGTGAGTTTGAGTTCGTCTTCCCATCTCATGTGTTGACGGCCTCTACTTCTCTTGCCATCTCTGGGATACCAGTCAGTGACATTTTTGCACCATTTCTCTTGTGGTTCGCGGATCATGTGTATCCTGTCCATCTTCACTTTTGTTGGCCTATTCGGGTAATTGCCGAAGTTGCCGAATGTTCATATGGAAAACTACAAAAATGTGTATTTTAATGGTTTAAAACCTTTGTTAAATCTTTGGATGTTTTTGTTTCTGTTAGTACAAGTTAGGTACATCGATAGCAGTATAATATTTTGTGTACAATTTGAGTCGGATACATAAAAATTCTTCAGTCTCCTTTTGTATCAATAGAAGAAATGTTATTTAAGAACTTTTAGTAAGTGGCAACACCGCGCTTTGTATTTAGGTTTAAACATTTACCATTGGCACTACTTCCAATTAATTTTTAATAATTTTAAATATTTGTCATCAACCGCCAACGCTTGCATATTTGCGAAAGATTTGTCAAAGTTTGAGTTTTTTTTAAATAGAAATTTTATATGAAACTAAAAAAAGTGAAGTTACAGAAGGTTACCTTTAGAAAATGTATGTCTGTGTAATCATTACATAGTGTAAAATGAAGTCGCTCAAAATGTAGGTGCGCGTTAATCTTTTAAACTACGCAACGGATTTTCATACGGTTTTCACCAATAGATAGAGTGATTGAAGAGGAATGTTTATATGTATAAAACATGTAAATTATATTAGAGGAAAGCCGATAAATTTAAAGAAAACATATTTTTGTGTGATTTAAAACGGCAGGCGGGCCGTACTATAGTCACTTTTGAAATTCGTTCTATGGAAGAAATTGGAAAATAGATGTCCTAGAGTAAGTAGGTATTTGATTTTCTCTTTTCAAATATCCAGTGTTGCATTACAAGCATTGTATAATTAGTGGTGATCGCTCGAATTGCATTACATAGTATGAAATGAAGTCGCTCAAATGTATGTGCGCATAGATCTTTTAAACTACGAAACAGATTTTCATGCGGTTTTCACAAATAGATAGAGTGATTCAAAGGGAAGGTTTAAATGTATAATACATGCTTATTATAGTAGAGAAAAGCCGAGAAATTCAAATATTCAATTCAGGCAGCGGGCAGCGGGTAGCTGGCAAGCGGGTGGTGTGGATTTTATAAAGGTTGGGTAATGGCGTTGTGTTTCGTTAGCCACAGCAACGTGTGGCCGGGTCTGCTAGTTAAATATATATTTTTAGTTTCCAATAAAGTGCAATTTTTACAGTTCACAAGGAATAACAATCGATTGACAAAACAATAAAAAAAACTTATTTTTAGTCTTAGTGGTTCTTAAAAAATTATTATAAACGAAGTGAACCATTTGGACGAACTTTGGTAGGGGTTTTCGTTATCCAATAAATGGTTCCCGGGGTGGCGGTACCCATTTCTACCTCTCAAATTGTTTTTGGAGGTATTACAAGTAACCTATAGTGTTGGTTTTGAAAAAATCTCAGAATAATGGGGTAAAATATGCCAAGCTTTACCATTAAGTCATTTTTTTTCTGTACGGAAACTGAATATTTACCTTTCCTGATGCATGTCCCGCTTTCGTTCCTGCAGCGTTTGTCCTCACACTGACATCTGGGAATGCACTCCGGAGGAACCATACTGATGCACGCAATCCAAGGCACTTTGATGCAGCGTTCGTCATCGCAAGCGACTTTTGCGGAGCAATCGTGATCCCAGAACTCTCCCGACTTGCACTTTTGTGCCGCTGTGAGAATCAACAAAAATAATACAGATTCGTATTTTACCAAACTTAAAAAAAATATTGCCATAATTGATGATACTCTTAATGCCGACCTGCTAAAGGCCCACAATTAATTAATGAAAGAGATTTTATAAGAACCTACAAAGAAGCGGAATATGGACTTGATCTCTTGAAAAACTGGAAAAAAGAAATTCCTCAAGCTTAATGTCAATAAAACAAAATATCTGATATTTTCAATAACTGCCAGAGGACGATTGACGTAATTCCAAAAAATAATCTCTACTTCTTTAGAAACATTCGTACCTAATATCCTCAACATAAACGATATTAAAAAAGTATTCTACACTTCATGTCATTCTCAAATACAGTACGGGATAACTGGATGGGGATCTGCCTTGAGCACTCATACAGAGTGGTGGAAGCTCAACATGGCCCAAAAAGGAGCAGGTACTAAAGACAATACTTAAAGTCCCGGTTAAAACTCCGACAGAAAAAATATTTATACAGAAAGTTTATTCAAAAAATATTTTATTTAAATCTGAAAAAACATATCCGAATACTCTCCACTGCCCAACATAAATACTCAATCAGCGCAATAAGCCAACATTTATTGGTTCTGGTTATTCCCAGTTTAAAAAATTTTTTTGGACAGATGAATATTAAATTCTATGGTACGAAAGTATAATATGAGACTCCACCAAAAAAACAAAAATAAAATCATGGCTGAGAGAACAAGGGGATGATCAGTTGAAGTTTCAAACATTATGAGGACGATTTAAAAGCAACCTGAAACTAAATACAAATGTTTTCAAAACTACAGGCCACCTCAGAACAGGAAACCCTAGTGAGGAGGGTTATGAAAAAAATGAATCAATAGTCATACTATTTACATAATAAACTTTTTACCTTCATCCTGTACAAAATTTTCCATTTAAATTAATAATTAAAAAAAAGTAAAATACGTATACAGGGTCAGACAGATAAAGAAAATCGTAAGAGTCTAATCTACCCCAAACGAAAACAGAATTGAACAAGAAAGAAAGGCTGTATTTTCTAATCTTATGTTAAGAACATAATCGCCTATTTAGAAAAGAAAAGAAATCATCAATACTGTCTTCCGGACCACGACAAAAATACAATACATTACTGAGGCCTGCAATTATTCTCCCGGAAACGAATGACTTTTATAAACTCAGCTGTTCCGGATGTGACAAGGTTTATGTAGGCTAGACAGAACAGACGATCTCCAAAAGGATATCACAACACTTTTGAGCATGTTATCTCGACTACCCTTAAAATCAAAAAATTGTTGAATATTTAATTGTTCAATTGAAAACGGTCACTACTTTGAATTGTTCTTGAAGTCCTGGGAAGGCCCAAACATATAGAGCACGCTCAGTTACGAAGTCAATTGAAATTTACAAAAAATTCATTAATATTAATAGAGACGACGGGACTAAGCTCAATTTAAAATTATACGGTAATACAAGATCGCAGAGGATTGGAGCTGGTAATACGGTATCGCATCCTCAAATATAAACTAATCAAATATACTTTATCATTATCGATTACACAAAACTGCACTGATGAAGGACATGTACCGCTGTCCGAAACATTGGCTAAAGAAGGAAATAGCACAACATGGCAAAATGCCACCAAAGTCAAACCCTTGTTTCCATTGTATGTTGGATTATGTTAATGATTCGTCATTTACTTACGGCACTTTCTGGTATCAATGCAAACCCCAGCTTTGTTTCTCCTGAAGTGCAGGGCACATCTGCAGCCTGGTTTACAGTCCTTTTCCTCAATCACAACACACTTCTGCAGCCGGCCAATGTCCGCACATTTATCTGAAGGGCATGGGTTGTAGCATTCTTCCCTTACTTCGTTAGCTCCGCAGACCAGAGGCTTCTTTGTTGGAGGGGCTGAAATCAAATTGATTTAATTTAGTGATGTATTGTACGGTTCATTGTATATATCTGGAGGTCTGGAGTCGGGTGTAAATCCAGCTCCAATCTTGACTTCTTTCGTCTTCAGAACAAGGGGTTGTCGCATAGTATTTGTAGGTTATGCTAGTTTTAATAAAAGACTTGTATTATATTTTATTACATATAGCTAAATTGCAATAGTTGAAATAATTCAGACGAACTAGCAATAAAGGTGAGATAATTTTTGATTCTGAGAGGAAAAATAACGTACTATTAATAATGAACAAATTGACTAACGAATTAATTGTCCTTTCTACAGTATAATGGCCATGTTCGCACATTATTATATGGGATTGATTGGGTATTGCATTCGCAGACTTGGTGGGTAGCATATGTCAAAATTCTGAATTTATCCCACCTACCTAATTTATCCATCCTAAATGTCACCATCAAAAATTGTTGCAAGAAAGTACTCAACTTTGGAGAGGTGACAGTGTGCTTTGCTGTTCAGTGCAAAATAACATCTTAGACAGGGCGCTTGTATCGCTATAAGAATATTGCGATTTTTAAATTAAATATTGTGAAGTGTACACCACAAACTGGAGATCAGCGAGCAACGGTGAGTCTTATTTTCCTTTTTCCAATCTGGGCTTATCTTATTTTCCAAAAGCACAGATCTGAACTATCGACTGACTATCCATCAGGTTTTGCGAGTGTATACTATTTAATCGTCCCGTATAACTTAGCGATCACATAGTTTCGGGACTGGTCCTTCGAGGGTTGCATAGGCTTTGCTCTGCAGCACTTAATGCCAATTTTACAGGGGAGTCGCAGTTTCGCGACACCAGGCTATTTAAATTAAGGTTTCCATTAGGTCAATTTAATTGTTTTAGCATTTACCTGGAGTTGTTTCGGGGCAGAACATTTCGGTACAGGACCATCCTCCGTCCTCAGTGCAGACGCAGTCATTGCAGTCAACTTTTTTAGTAGTTCCGGGAGTGCAAAGCTCCGGTATCTCGGTAGTCGGAACTAAAAAGGACAAAAATTCAATGTTAATAGCCGTCACTTAGAACACTCCTTAAAAATACACCATGATTGAAATGTTTCTATTAAAATAAAAAAGACTTCTTGTCGTATCTGTAAAATCACAACGTTGGCGTTAGACCACCCGCTTATGGAGAAACTGAAAAAAAACCTATGAGCAACTCAATTGCTATCCACAGGAAAGGAACATGTGAATTTCATCCGGGGTCCGCACAGAGGCAATTTGTTGTACCAGTTGTCAAGGGCGATACGGCGACAAGCGGTGTTAACCACAGCGACCGGCGCGTTTCGATTGCCATGTTGACAGGTTGCCTTGGTAGCGCCTCACGATCTGTCAAGTTTTCGAGTAATTTGCGGCATATCAGAGCAGGGAAATATTTATTTTGTTCAGGAGGTTGATAAATTATTATTATGTAGGTTGATAGTTGATAAATTAGTAATAAATTATATTTTTGTTAAACAATCTGATGTAATTTCTGAAATCGTCAAGTTGAGTTGTGCGATGAATTGAGTTGCCAACCAGTTTTTAATTTCTCCATGAGCGAAAGCCCTTAGTAAATCATCTCCGTAATTGATTAATTGATTGATATTTTTTCTTACATTAGCTCTGCATAGAAGAATCTGTAAAATGATTTCCCTCAGCGCCTATTTCATCTTTGGGGATGTTGTGTGGAGGGTCTTTTTAAGGAGTAGAAAGGGAAATAAAGTTCAGGGAAGGAAAAATGTGAGAGGAATAAGGATTTTTGTGTCCAGTAGCGTGTGAATTCTTCCATCCAACTGCAGTACAAGGCGACGGGTCGAGAGAGTCATGTTGTGGAGATAGAATGATCTTCATCAACCTATCTCTCCCGATCCATCCCGCCACGCAGTAGGTAAACAGACGCATCCGCCGCCAAGACCCGGGCACTCCAGTGAAGAAGTCACCAAACGAAGTAGCGAACTAGAATGACCTATGGCAGGGGTGTTGGTTATCCAATAGATTGCGGTTCCCATACCGCCTACCAAATCTTGTTCTTGGCGGCGGATGGGTCTGTCCAAGAAATGTGTGGTAGGCCTGATCGAGAGATACTGTTTTTAGGGAGACCTTTTAACCTCTCCAGCAAGACTCTCTCAGATGACAATCGGATTGCAATCTTTAGGGCATGAGCGTCGGGTGGGAATGGTATCCTTGTTCTACCGATATTACAATGGAAGATGCTCCGAGAAACTAGCGTTATTGATCCCTTCGGCACCGGTGCATAGATGGGAAACATGCCAAACGCATGCCCAACATTTGTACACGGTTGACATTTGATTTGCATTTGACACGGAATGATTTGCCGGCCTCTGTGTTTCCTCCCTCCTAAAACATGGGTATCTTCAAGACCGATGTTCGTTCCTTCCTCTCTTTAAAAATACCCTCCACACAGCATCACTGGTGGCATAGGCCATGAGGGAAATTATTTTCCTCAGGGCCTCTTGTGTGAAGTAAAAAAAAATCACCTTGCACCGCAGATGACGGATTCATACGCCCGTCACTTCTGGAAACACTGACTTCCAGAATCCTACCGAATCCTCAATACGTTTATTCCTCCTTAAATAGAATGTAACATGTAACAAAAAAATTCAAATGATCAAATTTTAAAATTGATTGATTAGGTTAATTTCATCGTTTTAAGCATTTACCTGTAGTTATTTTGAGGCAAAACTTTTCGGTACAGGCCCACCGTCTGTTCTCAATGCAGACGCAGTCATTGCAGTCAACTTTTTTAGTAGTTCCGGGAGTGCAAAGCTCCGGTTCCTCGATAGTCAGAACTAAAAAGAACAAAAATTCAATATTAATAGCCATCACTCAGATCACTCCTTAAAAATACACCATGATTGAAATACCTGGAGTTGTTTCGGGGCAGAGCATTTTGGTACAAGCCCACTCCCCGCCTTCAGTGCAGAAACAGTCATTGCAGTCAATTGTTTTAGTAGTTCCGGGAGTACAAAGCTCCGGTTTCTCGGTAGTCGGAACTAAAAAGAAGAAAAATTCAATGGTAATAGCCGTCACTCAGATCACTCCTTAAAAAACACCATGATTGAAATGTTTATATTTAAATAAAAAAGCCTTCTTGTCGTATCTCTAAAATCACAACGTTGGCGTTAGACCATCCGCTCATGGAGAAACTAGAAACCAGAACACCAGCTTAAATTATTATGCATTCAGAACACGTGAATGGTTTTCCTACAGTTTACAACCGATTTATTGGCTGCAATAATTTATTTAATAATATTACATTTATAGTAAAGATTTATATGATTTTTTTTTAAACTATTTTTTATGGTAGTAGTGTAGCAATATAAACAAAGCACATCATATTTTTTCCTTCCTGAATTGAATCGTCATCAATACTGAGGTATTTTTCAATATTAATTTCCCTATCGTACGATAATAAGAAATTAAAATAAAACTAAAAAACGAAGTTGGATCACGTATGTATTGTATCTACCAGATCTCTAGAAACATAGGTGAATATGTAAGCACATACCTGTCAGCTGTGTTATAACTTTCTGTGGATTTAGTAAAAATAACTTTAAAATTTAGTTGAAACACTGTGAAAGAAAACCGTTCTCGCTTCCTGAGTGTAATTTTTTGGTGGTGCATTCTGAGTGTAATTTTTTCAGCTCGCCGCACCAAAAGTGCTGGCGGGCCGTACTTTCACCGGTACAAAATAATCGTGACAAGTTAACCATTGTAATTTTTATTTATTTTATTTTATTTTTTCTTAAATTCTTACCATTGTGATTTCTAATTTTAGATTTCATTAAGAGATGGAGCCACTTCCGTCGGCGTCTCGCAAACGGACTTGCCCCTGGCCAGCATAAATACCACGTTTTAATGAACTTTCTATTCCGTTCCGCGGCGATGACGCCACTGCTTGTCACGATTATTTTGTACTGGTGAAAGTTAGTGGTGCTGGCGGCACGGTATCGCTTCGAAGTAAATAAGCACACACTTCACGACTAAAAATTACACATCTACCGGATCTGCCGGATCTGCCCTGATGATGGACACTGCAACGATGTCCGAAACGTTGGCTAAAGAAGGAGGTAGCGCAACACGGCATAACACCCCAAAAACAAATAACGAAAATGATATTTTTAGTTTCGGATTAATTCCTCAGCCAATTTGGTAAATCTCATGCCACATAAAGTACAATATGTATTTGGTAATACTACCGCTACCATTATTTAAAGGTATAAATTGTTGTCATTTTTTGTCAGACAAATAAAATAAAATTTAATAAAATAATTCAATTTATTTAAATAGTGGGATTGAATGTGTTAGCGTTCGTCTAGCAAGCAGAGGGGAGAAGGGGCGGAGACATGCGCGTCCACGGGTTGATCTTATTTCGGATCGAGAATACATCCAACTAAATTACAGCAAACACCGTTTTAATATCTCAACACTAGATAGATATTAAAAAGTACAGCAAATATTATATCGTTTGCTTATTTAAATCACCCACCATTCTCCCCTCAGTATTCCGTATTTGCTGTCTCTCAACTCTCGTGTTTTTCAGTTCAAAATAAGTTCTTAGAGTTGAATGACTTCAATATTTGATTGGTCATGTCCCCATAGATTATACTCCTACTATCTTTCTTAACTTTTTTGGCACAAAGCACTCTTTTTAGGGTGAATTGCCTATTTTAAAAAAAGCCCATGGAGACGGTCTGCTCTCAAGACATGTCGGCCATTACTTATTGAAACTAATGGTTTGTGCATTTGGTGCTTGGCATATTGTCATCATTATGGTGATAAAATTTCATTTCTAATTTTTTGATATTTGTATAATTTAACATGTCTGGAATTTTTTAAATTTAATGTAAAGTTTTGTCGGCCAAACGATTAAATATTGATTAATGGAAAATGGCGTTATTTTTTCTTTTACGTGCAAATTGTTCTCAAAGCATAAATATGAATGAACAGATTAAAATATGTAAAATAGTGTTGTATATTCATTGAAACACCGAATTACAAATTGAGGCCTTGAGTAAACTGCAAATGTTATGAAGTGACAAAGACGTAGCGAAGACCACTATGTTAAGACTCGTCCGGGCATTGATTTTGCCCATATTTCAGTATGGTGTAGAAACACGGACACTCATAGCCAGTGAAAGAAAGCGGATAGAGGTCCTCCAAATGTGGTGCTGGAGAAATATGCTCAGGATTCCGTGGTCAGACAAATAATGTGTCCATTCTGGAAGAGCTAGGAATCCACAACAGGCTTTGAACGATCTATTTACAACGCATTTTGAAATATTTTGGACACGTTGCTAAAAACCAAACTTTAAGCCGGATCCAAATGCTTAGCGAGCCTCGGCAAGCGTCCACAAGTCCCAACGTCTGGAGCGCGCGTTTGCGTAGGCTTGCAAGAGCTTGCTAGAGCTTGCCACCGATGCCAGAAGCGGCAAGCGCTCGGTCGCGCTCAGTGGAACTTCCGAGCTTGCGGCGAATGCACGCCGTTTTCGCTCCGTGCGGTCTATGATAATATAATATTACGAGATATATGAATATGAATGGCGTATGAGGCGAGCCTGACTTATTAAAATGTATAAGTAGGTACATACATTTAATGCACTTACGTAATTTATTGCGACTGGATTTACCTAAAAAGTCAAAATAAATAAATAATATTTTATTGATGATTTATACAATAAAAAATATATGATTTTTGTTAGAATAACTTTTTTTATAATACAAGACAATATTATACAATAAAGACAAGTGATCCTCGATTTCGGGTCCCGATTGCGATCACCACCTTTGGAAGCGAAAACTTCTTTGGCACGGTTATGATTTGAAACTCGATGAAACGAAAAAGTGGCACTAAAAAGAGACAAAAATCTATAGGATTTATTAAAGGAAAACAATCACTTTGTTTGTAACCACGATTTATTGATTTAATTTTTATTTACCGACCGGTTTCGCTTAATACAAGCATCTTCAGGGTAAAAATTAAAACTGATGAAAAAATACATTGTGTGAGCTTATATATACATACAGACAGAGACAAAACATAATATAAAGTAAGAGTGAGAGAGTGTAATTAACATCCTACATAGTGATAGAGAGAAAGAGACGGGTATATGAATAATTACATTATATCTACCGTGACAAAACGTCATTTGAACAGGTGATTAAGGAATAAAGTGGCTACGGGTTTTTTTAGTTTATGGGAAATATTCCTAATATCGGACTGTTGGACACATTTAACTGATTATTAAGGATTTGGGTTTTTGTTTTAACGGCTTTCTTTATTTCGAGTGCTTCTAAATTATTAAGCCTGTTACCATGACCATTTCTGTGTAAAATCTTAACACCGGTGTTTTGATTGAAGGTATGATCTTTATCAATAAGGTGATTATAGGATTTAGCCTGCGAGATAATGCCTCCTCTTTGTGCGGTGCTTCGTAGCCTCCCCACTCTTTTCTACCTTAGTTTTCTGAAGGTTTCACTTCTACCGCGTGTGAACTAGACATTGTATTTTTCTGTGTCTTGTTATTTTTCATATTTTTATTAGTATTATCTTCAATGGTATAAAAAATATATTTTCCCCTTGTCTTTTGTTTCACGTTAAAATAAAGGTGACCGGCCAACTCAGAATGAAACCAACTCAGAAAGGTCATGATAAAAAAAATTGATTAAGATAGGTTAGGGTTACCGGCTATTTTAAAATTATTTTTTCATAGCTTTTAATGACCTTTCTGAGGTGTTTCTCAGTTGGTTTCATTCTGAGTTGGCATGGAACCAAAATAAAAATAGATTAACGCAAACACAGTATAACCTAAGTAGACGTCCGCCGCGCTTGGATGCTCCGAACACACTGGCGCGCTCGCAAGTGTGTGGAAGCCAGCCATTCGTTTGCCAGAGCTTGCCTGAGCTTGCCTGAGCTTGCGGCAAGCCGTTTGTCGCAAGCATGTAGCGGTACCATTAGGAATCTAACTTGGAGAAACGTCTGGTTACTGGCAAAGTGTTTGACAGAACAAGCAGGGGAAGGTCACCAATGAGCTGGAGTGCAGCGCTGAAGCACGAGGAGTATAGGAGCCTTCTCCACCATGGAAATTGGAGTTTGAATCCTCAGCAACGAGAAACCGGCGTAAGAAGAAGATTACACATCAATTTATTTGACTTTGAATGTTGATACTATATGCTCACTACAGTCAAATGAAATGTTTCACAATCTATATCTCTAAACCCACTTTTTCACACAATGCTCTTTTACCGCATTTAGGCTCAATTAATAAATGAAACATAAAAAGTCGCAAATCCGCCGAAGACGTCCTGTTGATCACCACAAATAAAGTTGGAGAAAGCAAATCATTAGGCTGTGCACCGTATCCAAGATTTTTTTCTGGGGGGGGCACAAGGGGCGGACGGGCGAAAAAATCAACAATTATAGTTAGGATTTTTCCCTGAGGGGGGGGGGGGGGGGGCACAAGGGGTGGACGGACAAAATATCAACAATTACTGTTAGGTTTTTTTTTCTGCGGGGGGCACAACGGACGGACGGTCAAAAAATGAACAATTGCTGTTAGGATTTTTTTCTGGGGGAGGCACAAAGGTCAACAATTACTGTTAGGATTTTTTCTAGGCGGGCACAAGGGGCGGACGGGCAAAAAAATCAACAATTACTGTTAGAAATAAACTTAAACTTATGTATCTATAAGAAGGTTTATGAAAGTGTCAAAACAATCGAAAAATTAAATTAATGTTTAATAAAGACAGTTTTAGCTTCTTACTATGTACTGTGATGGAATCTCCACAGTACACAAAAATACCGTCTGGGGGGGGAACGTGCCCCCGTGCCCCCCCCCCCCCCCCCTAAATCCGCTACTGCACCGTATGAAGAGAGGCTGAGTCTGCTATAAACAAAGGCCATTGAAAAAGCCCAAAATAGGGGTGCCTGAAGGCTTCTTGTTGAAGCAATGACTCCCCGATCCAAAAATGACAAAGTAAAAAGAAGAAAACTTATATGAACGGTTACTTACGTGGTTTTGTTGGAGTAGGATAACCGCCTAAAACTGCTGCGAAGGAGCACACCACCAACAATAGAATGGTCGCTGCCTTCATTTTTGTTGAAACGCCCTGAAAAAAAGATATCACATTTGCAATAAACATTAAAAAAAATAATGTATTGCTTAATGAATGGAGAAAAATTGACGAGAACTTAAGACTACTATAAACACATCATCGAAAATAATTTAAGAAAAATACAATGATCACACCATAATGCATATTTTATTAAAAACCAAATAACAACGAAAACCGATAAAAATATCTACATCAAATATAAATAAGAATAGTTAAAATAAATAATAACTAAAAAATACAATTAAAAAGGTATTAAAGAGAGTTTATTTAAAATCTGAAATACACTGTAGATAACGTTATACCATAAAAGAAAATAATAACAACACTTTCAATAATAATTGGTATAAAAAGTATTTAAGAAATATGTGATTTGAAACAGATTTGTTTATATAACTTGCAACCCGCATATCTCAAAATAGCCAGAATAACAAACAACTTCAATGATTGAAACAATTTCAAATGTTATGTACAGAAACAAATATTATATCGAATTAAAATTACAAAAAATAATCACTTCCAGCCTAAAATTGAAACCGAAAAATGTATCCAAAGAACATGTGGACTACAATAAAATCTATATTAAAAATGGTTTTAACGAAATAGAAGAAAATATATGATTTCCCCCCCGATGTAGACTGGCCCAATCTCATCAGTAAATAATTTAACAAAAACTTTATAAGGATTGTATAAAATATTTTATGAGAGCTTTTTTACATATAAATTGAAACAACTCAGATTTGGAATAATCATTAATTATATTAAAGACAATAAGGATTTGTTCTTTTAATTACCGGAAATTGTAACTTACGAATAATTATTAAAAATTTAATAGCTAAATCGAGACCAGGTCGTATAACTTGCAAAATTATACAAGATTATTAGCCTATTATTGGAAATCTATTTGTGAGCATTAAATGAGTCATTTATTCCTTTAATCATGGAAAACATCGACAGTATGAATAAAGTAAAGACAATTTGAGTTAAAGAAATGTCATTAAATTGTTTTAAAACTGCTTAAGCAAGAGGATACCTATAAGTCACAAAAAATAATATGTGTACATCAGAACCTTCAATAAATAAGCAGGGAGTGCCACAAGGGACTGTCCGAGGACCACTTTTATTCATCATTTATGTAAAAGACATTTTAAAAGTCATAAAAGAGTGCTAAATAAGATTATTTGCTGGTAACGATTACGAAAGTATAATTGAGGTATCGATGGTGAACTTAAAAAAATATTTGTAAGTATAAATATAAATACGCGTTTTACAATGATTTGGTTGAACCTGCAGACAAGCTGTCATGTGAAAGATTTGCAGGACTACCGATTATTTCAAACACAACAATATGTTCGTGATAATTGTGATTATGCCCGATATGGGTGAATCTTACAACCGTTGTGTCCAACATTTTCGGATGATTAATCCGAGTGAAGCTGAGCCTAGCGCCTTGCGCCGCTAAGCTAAGGTATGTTAGAAAAATGCTCCATTTTAGCTGTGTCCAACAACTTGATCGTAGCGCTCGGTGTGTAGCCCCATTTGCTTTCGTACACCAAAAAATGACGTCAAGTTAGGAACTTTACATGTTAAATTAATACCGAAACGTTAATTAATTTTATTTATTATTTATACAGATATTTTATTTTAAATAGTGTAATACATAAACCGACATTTTACATTTTTAAAACAAACGTATTTAATATGTTAAAAATAAGGTGTTAATTGACTTACTTTTTTGTTTACGTGCGTTTGAAGTTTGACATTAGAATCAGTTGAAATTTTGTATTAAAATGGACAAGGCGAAGCGTTCGAAAAATTTTACGCCAAACGAAAAAATGAGACTTGTAGACCTAGTTACCTCGTCGCAGGTCATTTTGTCGAAAGCGACAGGTGGCCCAAACTACGCTACCCTTGTAAAATCAAAAGAAGCTGCTTGGAATGACATTGTCCTCGATTTCAACAGTGGTAGTTCATCTAACCGGTAAGTTGTCTGCTGATTATCTCGTATGTGTTCTTCAAATTCAAATGCCATTAGATGGTTTGGGCACGTAGAACGAATGAACTAGAGAAGTGTAAGAATCAAGAAAACCTGATATTTGAGTGAATTGGGCCATGTTAATAGTCCGATAAGGTATGATTGTGAGGGAGGCAAGTGATTTGACAGACTGTCCTCTCTGTATAACCTTTCTTGGAAGGATGCGATGTTTGTTAATTAGAATTTCTATACGTCCAAATTGATTTCTCGTAATATTTTATATATGATTGCAGGTCCCTACCAGCTTTAAAAAAGGCCTGGGACAATATAAAACGAGAAGCCCGAACACAGAGGGCGAGTATTCGTTGCCATGTGTTTAAAACTGGTGGAGGGCCCAGTGAAGACATGGAAGATCCAGTGCTGCGGAAGGTTGAGGCAGCAATCGGATTAAGCTCTTCCGGGCTGGTAAATCCGTAAGTTAAAATATCTTGTATTTAATTATTAGTATTTGGTGATGACTGAACATAATGAAGAATACATTATGTATATAGTATATGGCAGTAGTCCCAGAATTAGTACACTCAAATAAACCCTCACTACTATTATGTAGTGGAATCCAAAAGCTTATCAATGCATTGGCGTTATAGTTCAACAACAATAGCTGGAATGCGCACGTTACTTGTGACTTGTTCATATTTTCAGTTGGTTGTTGGTCATTCACCGTTCCATAAGGATTGGGAAATGGAATGGAAGGATAGGTACATTTATAAATTAAACAATCTCTTGCTATACAAATTTCTTGTATTTTGCAGTAAATGAATCGACGCTACTAGAAATAATAGTGGGGTTAATAATTATAAGCTTAACAGTGTATTTTAAATGTGAAGAAACAATAAATAAATAAATAAAATTTATAAATAAGTAATTATTAAAACAAAAATAATTTATTGTTCTTACATTAATATAACACAGAATATCTTAGGAAAGTAAAATGACGTAGCAATAATGAAGTCAATTTTATGTACCTGATCTCACAGAAAACACCTCAACAAATGATTCAATAACTTTCTGCAGAGGTACTTTAAATAATGTTAATTCCGTATTTTTTCAACCAACTGTGTTTGTTATCAATAATAGATTTTTGCAAAACACATAAAGCACGCGGTTGCTGAAGGTTGTCACAAAAATGAACAGTGATGCGAATATCAAGAACATATCTTCATTCAACGGAAGCAATCTTCCGAACAGGCCCTCCATTGATATATTCTTGGTGTAACCCTAAGTGACCAGCTCAGATATGGGGTTCCATCGAAGCTGTACTGCACAGGGCCCGCGGATACTTTAATAGTACACAACTGCTAACCCCCCTGTACAAATCACAAGGCGCCCCAAGGTTGAATTTGGCAGCCACCTCTGATCTGGAGCCCCAAAATACATGAAAAAACCCTCGACTCTGTGCAGAAACGGGTGATCCGTTTGATAGATTCTCCTAACTTAACAAACGGATTGCAATCTTTAGAGCACAGGCGTCGGATGGGAATGCAATCCTTGTTTTACCGGTATTTCAATGGAAGGTGCTCCGAGGAACTAGCGTCATTGATTCCTCGGCACCGGTGCATAGTCGGGAACACGCCAAATACGTGCCCAACATATGTACACGGTTGACATTTGTCACATGAGAACGGGTCGCTTCTTCGACTCGTACTTGTGTTCAACATCTCGGCTATGAAACGATTTGCTGGCCTTTGTTTCCTCCTTCCTACAACATGGGTCTCTTCAAGACCAATGTTCATTCCTTCCTCTCCTCAAAAAGACCCTCCATACAGCATCTCAGATGACATAGGCCCTGAGGGAAAATTTTTTTCAGGGCCTCCTATGTGGAGTTAATTAAAAAAAAAAAAAAACAGAACTTGTCAATTACATTCAGTCCTTCATTAAATTAGTGTCCCGCTTTCACCCTTCCAGCAATATCCTTACGAACTTAACAGCAATAGTTTGCTTAATAAGAAATGATCTTCATCATTAATAATCACTGAAGAACATTGGAGGTTATCCACCACTTACCCGCCCTGGTATAAGTAACAGATGGTTACTCCTTCAAGCTAAATTTATTTATTTTTAATGAATCTAGACCTCCAGTGTCCCACATACGTTATTAGTAAGCCTTATGCAAGAAAGGACATTTTGACATTGGAGGACCCACCACTTACCCGCCCTGGTATAGGTAACAGATGGTTACCCCTTCAAGGCTCTTGCAAGGACTCTAATTTTTTTGGTAAAAACGACTCTACATTTGAAAACGAAACTAAACCTCCAATGTCCCTGCATACGTTGTTAATAAGCAGCATGCAAGTGCTTAGCAGGAAATACAGATACAATATGTGTTAGTATGACAAAATATAGACAAGACAGTGGGACAGGTTGGTGAAAGTCCACGAGGTGGCAAGCGCTGGGTGATTGTATCCAGCGTATCCTACAAGCACCTGTTTGGGAGGAAGACACAGTAGATAAGTAATAAGGGCATGGCAAACGGTTGGGAGTCCTCTCCAATCGATTGGCAGTCCCAGCAAGAATGCGCATGACGTTCGGTCTAGTCGTGAACCACACTCAGCTTCCGCGCCCCTTAGCCGGTTCCTCGGTGATGCCTCAAAGAAAAGTAAATGGGAGATTGGGGGGAAATACTCGACGACCCTAAGGAATTCAGCGTCGAGTAGCCGGAGGCAAGGCGAAGGAGAACCGAGGTCGCCCCCTCAAACCTAAAGCCTGCACATGTTGCTGGGGGTGGCGCAATCGATTTTAGAGGGCACCGTGCCATCGTCAACCGACTCCTGTTGATGCAAGGACGAGGTCTAGCGCACCCCCAGAAGGGGAAAAAGAAACATAACAAAATAGATAGATGCAGTTCAGTTCAGCCTTCTGAGCGAAGCAAAGTAGCATTGTGAGACTAAAAAGAAAAAGAGAACAAAGAAACCAAAACAAACTAAAAAAACAAAGTCGAGTATGTTAGTTGTATCAATAGTGTTCCTTGGAATATGAAGCTGGAAAAAAAATAAAATCACACAAAAATGATGGAAAATAATGAAAATAATAAACAGGTATCTCGATAAAACATCGTCTAGCATAGCTTGGTTGAATCTAAAAGAAACCATGTGAAAAGAAAAAAAATATAAGCATAAAAAAGATAGTCACACAAAAATAAAAGAAATAGGAAAAAAAAAATGTAAACAATAGAATAAGATAAGGGTACCAAAGATAGATATGATATAACAAAAAAAAATGCAGATATAAAACATAAAACATAAAATTCTTGCAGTAGATGTAATAAAGTAAAGGGAATGTCCGTGGATTCAAGAGCAGATACACCTGGCAACTACATGATTTTACAGCTAGTCAGCGACTCTAAGACCAGGCCATCTCTCAACCCAGACTTTCGTAAATTTCCTCAAACACTCAAAGTTCACCTTATTCGAAACGAGATCCGCGTTCCAAGCTGGTCTCGTAGTAACTTGCAAGCCATCGAGCATTTCCTCTCGGGCATCCGTCAAAATCTCGCAGTGCCACAGAATGTGCTCGGCTGTTTGATCAGTATTACCGCAAGCGCAGTTAGGATGGGGTGATAGAGAGAGACTATGAAGTCTCCCTCTGAACTCCCCATGACCGGACAGAAGTTGGGTCACATGATGATCCCTAGTGATGTACGCCCCTTCCATTCTGAGTTTAACTGACGGGAAGAAGGAGAAAGTCCACCTTCCCGTATTTGACCTATCCCAACGTTCCTGCCATTCTCTCAAAGTTCTTTCTCGCATCTCTCTAAGAAGTCCTGGGAGGGAAACCGCTCCACCTGGTATTAGCTCAATACCATGATGGGTTGCAGTTCTTCCTCTTGTTAGAAGCTTCTTTGTTAACACCTCCCTAATTTCAAGATCGATAGGCAAAACGCCGGCCAAAACTGGCAAAGCGTCCGAAGCGACTGTTCTGTACGCACCCGAAAGCGCCAGCAAGGGGACTCGCTGGCCTCTCTTGAGCGCCGAGAGTATGAGTGCATTCTCCAGGCGGTGCTCCCACACAGAGGCCGCATACGAGACTTGCGCCACGTAAGCCCCCCTGTATAGGAGTCGGAGCGCTGGAGAACGCAGTCCCCACTCAGCAGTAGAGATTCTTCTCAATTTCAAAAAGAGGGCCTGGGCCTTACTTGATACGCTTTTAACATGGGTCAAGAATGAGGACATTCGATCCAAAGTGACGCCTAGGTATTTAGTGTTCTCAACGAATCGGATGTTGGTATCTCCCATTTTGATAGTGGGATTTCTACTTCTATTGAGGTTACCCTTCATCAGGAGTCCCATGGTCTTGTGGGGAGCGAAGGTCAGCCGATTTCTCTTTCCCCATTCTAAAGTCACACTTAAAACCTCTTCAGCTTTACTCTCAACTTCTTTTCTGCTGTTCCCCGAGACCAGATACAATTTGTCATCAGCGTAATCTACCGAGATACATCCTTCAGGCAAGGGCAGCCTGGAGGAATCGTCAAACAAAATGTTCCAAAACTCAGGTCCAAGGATTGAACCCTGAGGACAACCCATGTCAACTATTCGTTCAATCAGATAGTCTCCAAAAGAAAGGATGACCGTTCTGTCGCAGAGGTAATCAGCGCAGATCTTGAACAGATTTTGTGGACATTTCCTATTTTTGAGCTTGACAAGTATCATCGGCCACCACGCATGATCGAAGGCACCAGTGATATCGAGGAAGATTCCTATTACGTACCTCTTTTGGCAAGCCTTCACCCAGTCAAGCGCATACGTGATGGCGTGCTCAGTGGACATACCGGGGACAAAACCGAACTGCTGCTGGCAGGGTGGGGATAAGGTTTGACGTAAACGCTGCCTAATCAGTTTCTCCAGGATCTTCCCCAGGACAGGTAGCAGGGTGATTGGACGGTACGCTTTCACGTCCGACCTTGGGTTATCGTTCCCCTTTGGTATAATCCTAAGCACGCCCCTCTTCCATTCAGAAGGGAAAGTTCCTCTTCTCATGCATGTATCCATCACCTGGAAGAGCTCCTCCTTGGCGTGGATCCATACTTGCTTCGCTATTATTCCATTGAGCCTATCATGCCCTGGTGCCTTCTTAAGACCCAAACCCTTGATTATCAGCTCGATTTCCACTTTAGTTACTGGTGTCATCCTAACCTCCTGGGCGAGGTTTCTCGGTGGGAGCCGTGACAGATTTCTAATCTGTTTGTGGTGGTCGCTTTCCCCAATTACTGAATCTACAGGAACTAACTTGCCCAGAAGTGTATTGAGAGTGGATGCCACGTCCACACTTTCAACGTTCATTCCGTCCTTTTCGGTTATTACGCTTGTCAAATACCGGTCAGAGCCTTTTCCCGTTTTATCAATGGCGCTGTGGATATCCCACGGGTTGGCGTTGCCCACTTCTTGTACCCAATTATGCCATGCAGCTCGTTTCGCTGAGAGGATTGCCTGTTTGAAGGCTTTACGGGAGACACTGAGTCGTGACTGAAGGGCGTATGTCTCCTCCTGCGTACACTCGCCGCGTCTGGACACGCTCAGGGCTCGATAGGCTCTCTTATAGGCCCCTTTCAGCGAAGTCAGCTCACTCGACCACCACGGCGTCCTGATAACTGTCTTTGGGTTTGATCTTCCCAAAGACTGCTCGGCAGCTGATACCACGGCTGCATTAAAAAAATTCCCCAAATTATCTGGCTCTCTAGCTGCTACGTCGTGAAATCCCCTTAAAGTATCACGTAGAGCATCCCCAAAGTTATCCCAATTCGCCCGGGAGGTTTTGAAGTTCCAGGAGGATCTTGGAGCTTCCGTCTTTTTGACACCTACCGTAAAAGTTATTAGCCTGTGATCAGAGGCAATTGCGCTTTCATGAACTGTCCACTTTGATATCTTGGTCGCAACAGATCCAGAGCAAAGAGTTAGATCAATGTTGCTCTCACCAGAAGTGTTCGAGAAAGTGGTGTAGATACTTTGTTCATTTATTATGGATAGACCTTGCGCCGCAATAAGGTCTTCGACGGCGTCTGAGCGCTCCGTCCTATAATTACAGGAATCGAACCACAGTGGTGAGCGAGCGTTAAAGTCTCCTCCAATAACTATGTTCAAGAAAGGACAGTTTATGTCTTTGTTCGAAACCTTTCCTCTGTCAAAACTGTAAACATTGTTGGGAGCTGTTCATTTAGTTATAAGTACTAAGTAGCCACATAAAATGTATTTTAAGATTTGGACCTCAAACTATTTTAAATAGAAAAATAATCACCAATGACTAACGACTTTTATTTGCGACCCCTCACAAGAGTGCCCCTCTCTGTACAATGTAAAGATAAGGGAAATATATCACCACCCGGTCCGGCAGCGTTGTGAGGGACGTTGAAGTAGAGAATATAGGGATAGATTTATTAATTTAGTCTTGAAGAGGCCTGCATTATTTGACTAATGGGATATATTTGACGTTGGCTAGTCATTGGCTGAGATGGCATCGCACCTTGGTCCCATCCAGGTTAGGGTGGGTGAATTATTTCAACTTTTGAATTCAGAAATGCCCGGGTCTCTAAAGTTACGTGTTGCAAAGAAAATGAGAACTTCATTTAAATTTATTTAAAAAAAAATGGTTATTAGCCCGCTAACATGCATTGAAAATCAGAAAACAAACCTAAAAAAATAAAAATAAATATATACATATATATATATATTTTTTTCAATAATATAACCTTTTCACGTTTGTTTGTTATTAAAAAATGCGTATAGCTGACAAAAATGAAAAAAAAAATGATGTTCATGAATACAGTAAGTCAACAAGAATTCTGATTTTATCCAGAAAAGGTGTTATTTTCCCTCTTTATAATTTTAACAAACACATCATATGTGTTTCAAAAAAATTTTTTTTTGCGTTCTTTACTGCAGTTATGGAAAAAAAATTGTTACACAATATAAAACGTGGATTGGATTGGATTTTTTTTCCAAATCACGAAATCTATTTATTTTCAAAACTTCCAGCCATTTTAGCGGGCTAATAGTGAACAATAATTTCGTTTATTTTTACGTTTTCGAATAGATACAGATCATACGAAACTTTTGAGACCCCGGTCGTTTAAAAATAAGGCCATTTTTTTCTCTCTATGGAGAGCGACACAAGCTGATCCAGGTGTCTTGAGCTCAATTCCTCGGCTGGACAAGTCCTCCAGTACGACACGAGCAACATTTTCCGCTACTGTGGTGATAGTAGGAGATTTTCAAATTTCAAAGATATTCGTAACTCGGAAACATTTTTCTTCTTTTTAAAAATGAATTCAAAGGTCCGTCATTCCTGGACACACTGACCCCCAGATTCCTAACAACTCCTACTACTACCGTTCGATTCTTTAAAAAACCTCCATATAGCCTCACCAAAGATGACATATTTTAAAACAGTGTTTAAAAAATCAGGGACATCCCTTAAACCAACTCAGCAAGTGTTCGATAAATCATTGAAAGCGATAATAATTATAGTTTTAAAAAGAAACTAAGAAAAGAATTTTATTGTGCAAGCATGAAAATCAAATAAAACAATTGGATATATCGTCGACGAACAAATAAAACCTCCGTTATTGTTTAATTTATTATTTAAGTAAACGAAAAAAATATTTATTTTTAGTTCTTTGTAAGCACACGCTAAACGGCCACAGCAGATTTTCAGCGGCTTGATTTTACCATATTAATTATAACTATTATGCAGCACACGTGTAACCAGAAACCACAATATAGAAAACGATATTTATTTATTTACACAAATATAATTAGTACAACAATATGAAGAATAGCAGTTTAAATGTAAGTCAAATCTAAGAAAAAAAAGGTAAAAAGTAAGGATTAAGTAGGGTAATAAGTAGTAAGTAAAAGCTAAAATATAAATGTAAGTGAAAAATATGGTATAAAGTATAAGTACAAAGTGTAAAGTATAAAATGTAAAGTATAAAGTACAAACTTTAAAGTATTAAGTAAAAATATAAAAGGTAAAAGTGAGAAATTAAATAATAAATAATCTAAAATGAAGCAATATAAGAAATCTTTAGAAGGTACGAAGATTTAAATCCTATCCTACTAATATTATAAAGGCGATAGTTTGTATGAATGTATAGATGTCTAGATGTATGTTTGTTATTCTTTCACGCAAAAACTACTCAATGGATTTTAAAAATTCTTTTCCTAATAGAAAGCTACATTACTGGCGAGTACTATAGGCTATATACATATATTGGTAAGCTCTGGCGTTATGAATAATCTCTGGCGTTATGAAATTATTTATCATACGTTTTATTTATTCATCGTAACAAAACAATAAAAAATAAGCTTCGAGAAATTATTTATCATAACCAAAACGATTTTTTGCAAACGTCAGAAAAAATGCAAACCAATTGTCGCCTTGGAAACGATGTTTTTTTTTAATTAGGCAATTCACCCTAGAGTGCTTTGTTGGCGTCGTACTTAATAACTACCTGTAAAAATGAATCACCGAAATGTTTGTACGCGCATAAACCCGAACGACTGCAACAAATTTGATAATTCTTTTTTTTTTTGTTCGTTAATTTGTATAAAACTACCGTTGAGTTCTGGCATTATGAAATTTGTATAAAAATTATAATAGGTGGCACGCGAGCAGTTTGAAAACAGAATGTATCGGGTATGAATGTGTGGAATGCGAGAGGTGAGAGGAGGGAGTGGGGAGGGGGGAGGGGGTGTTGGGAGGGTGTTGGAAGAGGGGGGAAGGGGAGGGTAAGAAGGGGAAAGGGAAAGGATAAATATAAAATAAAATAATGAATAGATGGATATTGTGGATTACAAGTATTTTTACACGTACCTATGATTTCTAATGCATTAATAATTTTAGAGTGCGAATACTGGTAGGCATATTATGTTTACATGATGTATTATATTTACGAGGTACATACTAGCAGAAATTTTTTTTTAATGCAACTTTTGTATGAGGCCAGATTACCGGCTTGATCGATATTAGCATATTCATTGCCCAAGATTGGAAGCGATTTATTGTTGAATTTTGTTACGCGTTGGTCCCAGAATTGTTACAATGAAAAGGTATTTTAAGTCAAGTTGGTTTACAACGTTCATGATAATTTATTAACGAGGCCAATTCAAGGAAGTCAAACCAGTTATTGTTTATTTTAAATTTAAAAAAATAAGAGATTATTTAGTATTGTTCTATCTTTTAATGATATAGAAGATTAATTTTTCAAGCGACTACAATACAAAGGCATAGACAGACAGACATAACACTGGCAACATACTCATAGGCAGTGGCGGCTCGTGACTTTTGGGTGTGCTAGAGTGCTGATATTGAAAAATGGTATTATTGCTGTTGTTGTAGTGGATACAATTTTTTTTTTTTTTTTTTGAAAATCAGTTTCTTGAATGAAAAATTTCAGGAAGTTTCAGTTTGGCGGTGTGCATGAAAATTCTTCATAAAAAACAACGATTTTTGAAAAAAAAAAAAAAAATTTGCATACGACAATATCCATGCTGCCATTTTTCAATATTAGCACCGTAGCACACTTAAAAGTCACAAGCCGCCACTGCTCACAGGCATACACACACTCAAGGCATATTTAAAAAAAAAATTACTGAACATCTGTCATATCGCTTTAACATCAATTTAATCTCTAAGTATAGTTCTTACATGAAATTGTGAGCTGTCTTATTGACATATCTTATCTCTTAGAAAAGATTGCATTACGTTGCCATGAACGTCACACCAGCCCCCCCCCCCCCCTCTATCGCGGTGGATCGGTGGATAATTTTCGGTAGCTTCTCATCGTTCACTACGACAACTGTAGATCGCTAACGTACAAACAACAATTGGCGTCGAATATATTAAGAACACTCAGTAATTGTGAACAGTTACTTTAGTGATCTCGATGGTGAAATTGATAACTTAATAATATCGGATCGATATGGGTAACTTCCGATGATGTCGTATCGATATCCTAGCACGGTTTCACCGTTGACAACTGAACCGATGTTGACAGGAAATGGATTAATAAGAAATCGATATACGCTGGTATCACTGAAGGTATTTTCTATGTATTAACAGTAATATAATTAAATAGATTAATAAGAAATCGATATAGGCTGGTATCACTGAAGGTATTTTCTATGTATTAACAACAGTAATATAATTAAATAGATTAATAAAAAATCGATATACGCTGGTATCACTGAAGGCATTTTCTATGTATTAACAGTAATATAATTAAATAGATTAATAAGAAATCGATATACGCTGGTAGCACTGAAGGTATTTTCTATGTATTAACAGTAATATAATTAAATAGATTAATAAGAAATCGATATACGCTGGTATCACTGAAGGTGTTTTCTATGTATTAACAGTATTATAATTAAATGTCAAAAAAAATTATAATAATATTTATAAATTGATTATGTTGACTTGAAATATTAACCTAAATATTACAATTTTGAAGGCGGGAATGAATACCGCCGCCCCCGCAACCATTTATTAGATAACCAACACCTCCGCCGTAGGCCGTAGGTCACGTTTTGTGATTTAGCAGGGGTGCCCGGGTTAATGGGATGAGGTTTGTCCGGGTCTTGGCGACAGTTGCGCCTGCCCCATTACTGCATGGCAGGCCGGAACGAGAGAGACTGGTTGAGGGAGACCTTATTTTGATCTTTCCAGCAACTCTCACGGAACATCGCCTTACACCGCAGTGGGAGGGTTGAATTCATTTGTCCGTTACTCCTGGACACACTGACCCCCAGATTCCCACCCACCCCTCCGAGCTTACTCTCCTTTCTTTTCTAAAAATATCCTCCACACAGCATTCCCAAAGATGACGTAGGCCCGGAGAGGAATTATTTACCTCAGAGCCTCTGAGGACATAATGTAAAAAAATATGTACATGTCGATTGGACAATCGATACGTATTAAATAGATAATTCCTGGGTCTTAATTAGTTTACCATGGGTAACAATTATTATAAGCAATAATTATCAGCCTGAAACACTCATCAACATTGAAAAATCTTCCGAGAAAAGATACTTGCCGCCAACGGGACGTGAACCCGTGTCCTTCTGATTGCCGGTCAGCTGCTCTTGACCACTGAGCTATGGGGGCTTATCAAATACCCGCCAAATAATTCAATATATACTAGTGTTTCATTCAACAATTACTGCTTATTATATTTTTTTCCTGATGAGTGTTTCAGTGTGATGAGTGTTTTTTTATGTTGATGAGTGTTTCAGGCTGATAATTATTGCTTATAATAATTGTTACCCTTTGTGCTATGCATAAAAATCTTGTCTAAACGTTAGTTTATAAATTAAAAATAATAATTAGTTTACCATAAACTAAAACTAACTAACTAACTAAGCATCACGCAGAAAGGACGGACCGCCAAACAACTCGATCTTGGCACTCACTCCTTGCCTCGTTCACATTCATACATCGTCTCATACATGCTCTTCTATTATTCCGACTCTTCACATGGCCCGACTCATGTATCTGATTCACTTGGTCGTGCCATGTCTTCCTCGGGCGTCCCCGATTTCATCTACCATTCACATTCCCGTCATATATTCTCCTTACACTCCTTTAATCGTTCATTCGCTCTACATGCCCAAACTATCTGAGCGTCCCTTTCCTTACTCATTACGCTTACACCAACATGATATCATCATTTCTCATACGCCTCAGGGATCTCATTTCTGCAGCATTCGGTCTCCTTTCATCCTTCCTTTGCTAGTTCCATGCCTCACTGCCATACATCAGGGTGGGTACCAGCATTCAATTATGGATGGCTAACTTTGCTTCTTTGAACTGTTTTATATATTAATTTTATAATGACAATGTTATCTTTTAAATATCGTAAAATAATTGATTTCTAAACACCATTATTACCAACAGAGGTAAAGAGGGGCTTATACTTTAGCTTAATCCAGTCCCACCTTAATTATTTAATAGAAATATGGGGAAACACATACATTACGTACTTAAACGACTTACAAATAATACAGAACAAAGTTATTAAAAAACTCTTCAACTATAACCCAGACACTCCCACAAAAAAACTATACCAGGAAATGAACCTTTTGAAAATAAGAACATTGTACGAATATAACATATGTCTTTTAATCTACAAAATACAAAATGGACTTATACACACAAACACAACATTTATAAAAACATCACAAGTACACGAACATTATACTAGACAACACAATAAATTGTACACAAATACTGTCAAGACTGAAAGTGGCAAGAGAAGTATTGGTCACGAGGGAGTTCATGTATATAATCTCCTTCCAGATAGCCTAAAAACGGAAAATAACATAAAAACCTTTAAAAAAAAACTATTTAAACTCAAAATGTTGGAACAAAATTAAAAATATTATTCTTATTACTGTACTATATATATATGCTCTGTATTTAAGTTAAGAAAGCGAAATACTATGTTTCTTTTAACTTAATAATAAAAAAATAAAAAAAATGATCAAAAGTTTTTATAAGTTTTTTGAGACATTAATTTAACCTTCGTAAAAAAAATTAAATCAAAAATATGTACAAGTATAAAAAATATTCTGTTTGATTTAGAAAGGTCTTTGTTGCAGGATTCCACACCTTTATTCCAAAAGATAAGGACTATGAATAATATTTACTGTGTGAAAGATAACACGTCTATTTATTTAATATCGTCACCTCAGTTGGGTGGGGTTCTATTTTCACTTTCCCCTTTTCTGAGACATAATAAAGTGGGAACGTAAGTGCAATCCCGCACATTCCATAGAAAGTACATGTACATTTAGTAAATAAACATAAGTATTTAAAAATAAGAGTAAAGATAGAACAAGTCAAAACTAAAAATACAAATGAAAACGAAGACAAAGAAATAGAGGAAAGAAAGAAAATTAAAATAAAATAGAGAAAAAAGTAATAAAAAAGATGAGTATCATTAGATAATAAGCATACAGCGTAATTTTCAATTTGGGAGGCGGGTATGGGTACCGCCGCTCCGGGAACCATTTATTGGATAACCAACTGCCATAGCAAATACAAAAAAATACAAAAATCAGGCTGATTATGACGCATTTTCTCTCCTTCGAAAACGGCACAAAGATTTATGTCGGGAAAACAAATCTCGTTACTTAAGTAAAATCGAAAATAATATATCCTCAAACCCGAAAAACTTTCAGCCACGTCAAATCCATGCAAAAAAAAACAAATGGTGTAAGACCACCATTCAGAATTGAAACGTTGCTTGAAAATGGCTTTAGCCGTGTTTGGTGACCAGATCTGAATAGCCAGGTACTTTCCAACCTTCCTCTTCCCCACCTCCTTCCCCTCCCCACTACCTTCAGCCTCACAACTCACAACATACCCCAATTGGGGATGCCATAGTCTCACTGGCTCCAGACGGGAGCAGTTGAGATTCTTGTGCGGCATTCACTGTAAAAAAAAAAAAAACCTCTAATAAATCCCAAGGTGTTCCAAAATGTATGTATCTTGGAGATCGGAAAGCCGATAATGGAACAGCCATTGCAAATTTATTTTCAGAATATTTCAGTTCGGTTTTCAGTAAACCCTCCAATCCACCTGCCCGTAATCCAACTGACGTCGGCAACCATACATCCAATATAAGCAATATTGAGGTGACGCGAGAAATCGTCTTAAAATACCTTCAGGAAATTGATACTTGCAAAAGTGCTGGTCCCGACGAAATACCTTCAATCCTTATTAAACGATGTGCAAAAAAATCTAGCCTTACCCCTCTCTTTGATTTTCAATCGTTCTCTAATCGAATGCACTGTCCCTGTTATATGGAAATCCAAGTTTGTGTCTCCCATCTTTAAGAATGGTAAAAAAACTGATATCAAAAACTACAGGCCAATCTCCAAACTTTGCATATTCAACAAAATTTTTGAAAAAATAATCTATGATCAACTATGTGTTGCTCTTAAACCTAGCCTGAATATGAACCAGCACGGTTTCATTAGTGGTAAATCAACAAACACAAATCTTTTAACTTTCACAGAGTACCTCCAGGATAATTTGGATAACCGAATACAAGTGGACACTGTCTATACCGACTTTAGTAAGGCGTTTGACAGGGTCGATCACTCAATCTTGGTAAACAAGCTCTTAGAGATTGGTATTCACGGCAATCTTTATCGTTGGCTCTCTTCTTATATCTCCAACCGTAGCTAAATAGTAGTGGTTGCTGGATTTAAATCAGATTCTGTTGCTGTAACATCAGGAGTCCCTCAAGGCAGCCTGTTGGGACCATTATTATTTAACATCTATATCAATGATGTTGGTAACTGTTTCCGAAACTCCCAAACTATCCTGAATGCAGATGACATGAAAATATTTTCACCTATAAACTCAATCGAGGACTGTCAGAAGCTGCAAGATGATTTGCTACGTTTGAGCACGTATTGTAATGCCAATTGTCTGGAAATAAATATATCCAAGTGCTTCGTCGTGCGCTTTACTAGAAATAAAAAAGTATTAATCCATTAATTAGAAATTTGTAAACTTAAATGTACAAATTACTAAAATAAAATTAATAAATAAATAAAAATGAATACTCTATTAATCATGTACCGTTGTATATCAAATTCGAAAGTAAGGACCTTGGGACTTGATAGTAAACTGACTAACGCATCTTCTATGCTTGGTTTCATAATCCGCTCCTGTAAACAATTTAAAGACCTTACTACTTTCAAAACACTGTATTTCTCGTATGTTCGTAGTATCCTTGAATACGCATCTCAAGTGTGGAATCCAGGCTAAGCAGTGCACAAAAATAGAATTGAAAGAGTTCAAAATAGATTATTAAGGTACCTCAATTTCCGCTCTTTTCGATCTCATGTTAGTAATGAAGACTCTGCAAAGTTCTTCAAAATACAAACGTTAACTTGTCGAAGAAATATAGCAGATTCGGTAATGTTATTTAAAATTACACTTAGCTTGATCGATTGTCCTGATCTTCTTCAACGCCTATCACTCCATGTTCCAAATCGCAACAGCAGGCAGTCGCTTACCTTTAATCTCCCACTTTGCAAGACCAACTCCAAACAGAACTAACTCATTTATCTACAAATCCACACACTCATTTAACTTAAATTATTACCACATTGACATTTTTAACACGAATTTACGAGACATAAAACGAAAACTCACCAAGCAACATGACTCAAACTAAAAAGTTCAATCCCTATATATTCCCGTCCTTTGCCTCTTAATCCTATTCCTATGTTCCTCCTCCCCTCCCCCCCCCTTTTTATATATTGTTACTAAATAATAAAATAATTAAGAAAATACACTTACTATGTCACACTTTATTATATATTATTAACTATCATCAGTGGAAAGTTCATAATTGGCATAATTAACACCTTATTATTGTATTATTTTGTAATCTCTGCTTTGCTGTCAACTTTCTCTAAAATAAATAAAATTAAAAACAAAATAGTGAGATATAATTTTAGATTTTCACGGCCAAAAGTATGTTTGTAATTTGTTTTTGGGGTGTTATACCGTATTGCGCTACCTCCTCCTTTAGCCAACGTTTCGGACAGCATTGCAGTGTCCTTCATCAGGCCACACATCAGGTCACACCATAATGGACACTGCACTGATGATAGACACTGTAGCGCTGTCCAAAACGTTGGCTAAAGGAGGAGGTAGCGCAACACGGCATAACACCCCAAAAACAAATAACAAAAAACTGCCATAGTGGTTAGTGGTTCGAGGTTCGATACAAATATGACACGACTTTAACCTCAAATAGGCAAAATTTATTGCAGATTGTCCGCAAATATAGCCCTTTTCGTAAATTGTTGAGGGCCTAAATTATGTTTCAATAAACACAATAACTATTATTTATCTAAATCTCTATAAACAGTATAAAAATAAACCAAAAACACGAAATGTTGAATTGCATAGGTACGTGTGCACTTCAAGTCATTTCAAATGTCAATACAATACAATACACACTATCACCAGGTGACAGGTTAACAGTGACGTCACCGTTAACCATTTCAGTAATGGCAATTTAACACTATGTTTTGAGAAGAGGTTTTCAAAATGCACTTTTTAATAATTTTTTAAAAACTCTGCGTTTAATATTATGAAATAACACTTATATATTCAGAATCAGCGTTTCTTGGTCTATATGAACATATTTTTTTAAAGCCATAATATTTTTCACTGGAGTTTCTTATTATATGCTCGCTAATTGTAATTGACTGATTAAAGTTTAGTGAAAAGTTAAGTGTAAATAATTTTAAAACAATTTCACGCCAAGAAATTTAGTAAATTAGTTTTGTATGTTTGCAAGGAATCATGAAAAATGTCTAATTGTAGTAATTTTTCATAGTGGTTATAAGTTATGATTGTGCGAGTAATTGGTGAGTTACTCGCTTCATTAGTGTTATTGGATTCTATATGAAAAAGAGAAGTGTGCCTGGTACGCCTCATTGGGACATTTAAACCAATAGTGGATAGCAATTCAGGACTATCTATTTTATTATTTAGCAGGTTATACAGAAACAGCAGATCTGATAATGTGCGTCTTTTTTGTAAACTTAACATGTTATTTGTAGTTTTGTTGTATTTCTTGAATAAATATTTAGAGAATTTATTCTGTATACTTTCTACTATATCTATGTACATCTTATATTGAGTATTCCATACCGGGGACGCATACTCCAGTGGACTTCTGACCAATGAACAAATATATATAATAACTCTGTTATTGTACTAGTGACAATTCTAAAACAAAAAGTAGAAGATCCATATTGAATTTAAGCTTCACATTTCTTTTCAAAGTTGTCCATAGAAAATCATATCTTATCTATGGAAGTACATAAAAATTACTTATTTTGTAGAAACAGTTTTCACCCGCCAAATCATCTACGCCGTGATTTTTTTAAATATTCTTGTATAAAATAGTAAAAGGTAGGTGACAAAATTGTTTATTATACATTTATTTATTTATTTACGCCTATTTAGGCTTTTACATACATAACAATATATATAACAATATTAACGAAATTATACTAGTAAATAGTGCAGGAAACTACTGTTTAAAAAACTTGCACAAAAATAAATACAAAGTAAAAATATTAGGTATTGAATTTGAACCACACAGGATGTAGGTACAAAATACAAAAAATCCGAAATAGTTTTTTTTCTTTTAGCCGACAAAATACTTTCAATGTGTTAGTCAATTTTTTTATATTTATACTGTATATTTATAAGTGTTATTTTTACTTAATCCGTGATTTTAGTATCGTTTTCACATAAAAACATCACGTGAGTCTTTTTTACAATTTTTTTATGTTTGCTTTCTAAATCTTAATATTTATATATTTATTTGTAATATAAAAACTTGAAACCATATTTCATAACGCTTCAAAAACAGTTTTTAATTTTTGCTACGTTCAGAAATGTTTCATTGATAGAGCTTTAATTATTGTGAAGCGGTAATAACACAAAGTTTTCATAAATCGAAAAATACCTTAGTGGTTAATTGAACATATTTAAACAAAATAATAATTGGACTTATACTTCTCGTTTTAGAACCATGCCTATAACTTTCTGATCGAAACATATGCAACCAGTTAAGGCATAATAATTAATGGCATAAGGTTCTAATTACATTTCCCTAAAGCAATTCCAAACTAGGGCCAAGCGCTATTTAAATATTTTCTATTAAAATATGATAAACTAAAACACTTGACAAAAAATTGAACCTCAAAATCAAACATGATAGCTTTTTGTTTGACAAGCCCCCAAAGGGCTCACAAACTCCAACAGCTCGTAGGGCTTTGAAGCAAAGAATGGACGGTTACCTCGAGAGTGTTTTCTCTTGGGGTAAAAATAATCTTGTTGAATTTAATGTTTCAAAGACCCAATCTTGTCTGATTACGTCTAAAAGGGATCGAAATGAAAATCTAGTCTCTTTCAACGGAAGCAATCTTCCGAACAGGCCCTCCATTGATATGCTTGGTGTAACCCTAAGTGACCAGCTCAGGTACGGGGGCTCCATCGAAGCCAGAGTAAAGTTAGCCTCCCAAAAGCTGGGCGTACTGTACAGGGCCCGCAGATACTTTAATAGTACACAACTGCTAACCTTGTACAAATCACAAGTACGCCCCATGGTTGAATTTGGCAGCCATCTCTGGTCTGGAGCTCCAAAATACCTGAAAAATACCCTCGACTCTGTGCAGAAACGGGCGGTCCGTTTGATAGATTCTCCCATCTTAACAGACGGATTGCAATCTTTAGAGCACAGGCGTCGGGTGGGAATGCTATCCTTGTTCTACCGGTATTACAATGGAAGATGCTCCAAGGAACTAGCATCATTGATCCCTTCGGCACCGGTGCATAGTCGGGAAACACGCCAAACGCGTGCCCAACATTTGTACATGGTTGACATTTGTCACACGAGAACCCCATCGTTTCTTCGACTCGTTCTTGTGTTCAACAGCTCGGCTGTGGAATGATTTGCCGGCCGATTTGGTCTCTTCAAGACCAATGTTCATTCCTTCCTCTCCTCAAAAAGACCCTCCACACAGCATCCCAGATGACATAGGCTCTGAGGGAAATTATTTTCCTCAGGGCCTCCTGTGTGGAGTTAATGTAAAAAAAAAAAAAAAAACATAGTTAAATAGATTACAAAAATTCGTCTTTGCAAACCATTCAACCAAAGTGACGCACTATATTGCGCCCCGTAACAACGATCTACTGTCAGATACAAACAAAATAGAGATTTTAATTGACGTTAGAACCTTATGAAATAAATGGAGCTTGGTTTTAGAATTTCTTCATACAAGAATCTACGGAAATGCAACACACACGAAATGAGTAAAAGAAATGGTTTTGTCAGTTAGAACTTTATCCAACTGAGGTGACGATATCACACCTTATCGTTATAAAATCAATAAATGCGTTGGTGTTAACAATTTTAACGATTAAAAACATCTGGTTTTGAATGCCACTTTTTTAACATGAAAACGTCTGTAATGTAGGTACTCGAGGTGTAGGCTGGTGGTTGAATGTAGAAAAACGAGATTGCGTGATAAAATAAACCTTTACTGAGTTCCCACAATAATTATAATTCGTAAGCACACAAACACGGACAGCGTAACAGTTTTACGATATTAAATAGTACACACTGGGTCAAGGTGGATTGCGGATAGTTGAGGCGACTGCTCGGTAAGTTGAACGAGTACTGAATTTTCGTTGTTGCTGGGCGCCTTCACTCGGCGAGTCACAAAATCGTCACTCGGCGAGTTTCTCGAAAGCGCTGGAACTGTGAATTTCAAGCGTAGAATGGTTCGTACCTTTTCTGGAATGTGTGAGAGGTAGGTAGGCCCGCGGCTCTGTTCCAATGCACTAGGTACTTACTGCTCAGTCGTGTACCGTCCATACTCGACGGATGGCGGGCGCTCTAGTAATTTCGCTTGCATATATTTGAACACAGGCACTGCCTCTGGAAATATCGATACGTTTCGGGTGCGATCCAAAGCGTGACATAACAACAACGCGTGGTTGCTACACTAAAAAGATTCCCTTGCAAAATTCCGATGGAGTTTTCTCTGAAATTCTTTATTTGTCCTGGTCCAAGGGTTGTGGGTTGTGGTGCCAAGTGGTGTGTATGTATATTCTAAAAATAGTCTAATATATGTCCACTGCTTGTTAGCGGGGAGGAGGGTCAGATAATGGCACAGGTCATCCCAAGTAGTTCGCTACGTTTGTTAACTTAGCATGGGGTGCTCGGGTTCTTGGGTAAGGTTTGTCTGGATCTTGGCGGCGGATTCGTTTGCCTACCAATATATGGTGGTACGGATCGGGAGAGACTAGTTGAGTTTTGTCTTCTCAAGCAGGATTCTTTCAGAACATTGTCTTGTACCGCAGTGGAAATGACGGATTCATGCGACCATCACTTTTTTTAAATTTTTTATTTATTCTACATGAATACCTCACAAGAGTTCCAACTGCTCCCGTCTGGAGCCAGTGGGACTACGGCATCCCCAATTGGGGTATGTTGTGAGGCTGAAGATAGTAGGAAGGGGAGATAGATAGGGAAGAGGAAGGTGGGGATGTACCTGGCTATCTGGTCTCCAAACAGGCTAAAGCCATTTCAAGCAACGTTTCAATTCTGAATGGTGGTCTTACACCAGGGCGATACGGAGAGTATCTTCCACTCTGGAACGTGCCGCAAATATACTATATATTATTTTAAATGAATTAATTGTGTAATAACACAAATTAATCAAATAAAATTTATTTGCCACCCGGGATTCGATCCCGCGACCTTCGTAGTGTTAGCTAGTCAAGAGCCTTACCGCTGGACTACGCCGGCCGTCGAATCACTCCTGGACACAATGACCCCCAGATTTCTACTCACCACTTTAATACATAACTTTTTCCTTACCAAAACTTCCTTACTTTCCTAAAAATATCCTCCTCACAGCATTGGTCTAAAGATGACGTCTGCCTTCGGTGCATTTAAGGCCTCCTGTGTGGAGCAAATGTTGAAAAAATATACGAGCCCTTTAATTCACTCTGTACAACTAAAGAATTAGGGTTAACTTCGCAACGGAAAGGATTATATTAGTTATTCGTGCGTCGTCGTGTAGATCTTGAGGGGCTCGAAAAAGCAGACTGACTAAGCAGATAAGTATAAATTATGCCCAGTGTCGAAAGAAAGACGTTTTCATACAAAACGTAGGTGTGTACTAGATGGTTCTTCGATTTTTCATACTGCGACAAAATATCCACTGACAAAATATCCCCGACAAAATATCCTACGTACAAAACATCTACCGACAAAATATCCTAACCTAACCCTACAAAACCTAACCTAACCTTACCTAACCCAACAAAACCTAACATAACCTAACCTAACCTTTCCCAACAAAACCTTTCTACTTTCTAGCATTTAAATCGATTCTGTAAGTTTCCTTGCTCTGTCTCGCTCCTTCTGGTTTTTTAGTCCTTGGGATATTATGTCGAGGGATATTTTGTCGGAGGATATTTTGTCGGGGATGTTTTGTCGGAGGTGAAAACGCGCGGTACCGTGAATATTCTACCCGTTTCATTTTTTTGATGTAGGTATGTATACTAAAAAATGTTGAACAGAGGCGGCTCTAGGCGTCCAGAAGTGGAAGGTCATTTAAAAAAATGATATTACCTGTGATACAATGTCATATTAAATATAACAATATTCATTTGTAGGAACCTCACGAGTTTGAGAGTCAAATTCACCCACATACGTCAAATTACGTTTAATATAGTAAATTATTTCATGCGACAAGCGTAAAATATGCGAAATCAACCTACGTTTATCAAACCATCTCTTTCAGACGAATGATATTCAGCATGCTCTCTCTCCCTCGCGGCTCTGACCCAAACCGTCTTCAGAATCCGAAAACTTTTTAAAAGCGGACATAGTGCCATCTCATTTATTGTGTAGTGCCTAAAGAGACAGAAGATATGATACCAGGGCATTTCATAATTTGATCCAGCCAATCGCAGTGCGTGGGAAAGGAAGCTTCCATTTAAGATGTTAGATGTCACTGCTTGCGGCTGCCGGCTTTCTCTCGCGGTGCATTTCAAATACATTAGAATAGTTTTTGACCAATTGACCTGAGGGAAGGACCGCCACTGATGTTGAACAATTTTGAGTATTTTTCAAATTCTTCTTGAGTCTTGCTGAGAAGCGTGACTCCAATCCAATTCTATGATGGACACGGCTCCTCCACTCGTGGAGTTGCGCTGCGTGGAGAGCCTAGAACACCCCAGTACCAGACGCCACTGATACTTGGTCACTTCAGCGTATTGGTGACCTTCCTTTGCTTCTTTCGTCAAACGCTTCGCTTGTGATTATGAATTTCTCCAGGTCGAAGTCCTCGGATTGGCGAGAAACGTATCCAAAGTATCGAAGAACAAATTTTTGGCAGATTTAAAGTTTTTGGCCTTTATTTTGGATGCCTAGCTCTTAATAATAATAATAATAACGTAGTATTTATATAGCGCAGTTTCGTGATGTTTCACTTCAAGTGCGTTTAATTATAATAAACTTAAAATTAACCTACAGTGTTCCTTACGAGTCCTTAAAAAATTAATTAAATAATGTGAAATAACGAATATACAAAAATATACAAAGCAATTCCTAAAGAACAATATTAACAACAATAGTGAGTGCTGTTTTGGCACAGGACAATATATAATGATAAACCATCACGGTGCCATTCAACAAGAATCATTTAAACTAAATTATATAGAACAGGAGGCAGTTAACATTTAGAAATAATACAAATTCAGAAGTGGACATAAAACTATAGTAAGGAGGTAATCGAAACCAAACAATTACCAGAAACTTGAGAAACATGGCTTATTATAGTAGATTGAAAAGGAGCTAAAATTCATGAAAGGTATGATTTTTTAAATAAGTTTGTTTTTAAAGCTCTTTTGAATTCAGCCAAGTTCTGGATATAGATGTCCTCATATTATTTTGGGCGAAATTAATCATCAAACGAAATTAAAATCAATATTATGCATCAAACAGTGTTAATAGATTTAATAGCCTTGCGTCTGTCAAATACACTCGTATCACGAATAGTTACAAACGTAAGTGCTGCCATCTTTAAGATTAATACGCTGAAAAAGCAATTCGGTTTCGAATCTAAGAATTCGTCAAAGAATGACGCCACTTACGTTAGTATGTCGCATGAGGACTATTCTCTATCCGCGTTTAGAATAACCCGCGATGGTACAAAATTTGGTTTGTATGCGCATACCACTCCCCTCGCTACGGTCCCTTCACCGGCCCTCGGCTGCCGCCAATCACTTCGCCCAAAATTCAGTATTTCAGTACGCCGTTGACCGTCGTACTGTGTGTCCGCGTTACAAAAAATTAACCCATTCAGACCCAGTGGTAAAATGGGTAATCAGCCGATATGGTCAAATACATTATCACTAATTACAAAGAACAAAAGAGGACAGCTCTCACAGAGGGTCACTGCTAGCGAAGTCAACAAAACTATGCTATGATTACTTCCTTGACATTGCGAATTTAACACGAGCGAATTGGTCGATGATAAAATAACATGTTAAAGTAAACAATTTCTCCTTCAAAATAAATGCCTAAGAACACCTACGTATGAAGGTATCGGAAAAGTTACATCAATGTATTTGAGTAATTTTATTCGACATATTATTGGTATTAAGCGATAATTTTGGAATGTCCATCATATAAGTTATATAGTTCATGACCTCGGAGACATCAGATAGTTCATGACCTCGGAGACAACAACGATGATTCACTGGCTTTCAATGTTTCAAGTGAATCATCTAAGGTTTTTTTTAAATGACAATGATGATATTTTTAGATTCGGATTAATTCCTCCGATAATTTGGTAAATCCCATGCCACATAAAGTACAATATGTATTTGGTAATACTACCGCTACCATTATTTAAAGGTATAAATTGTTGTCATTTTTTGTCAGACAAATAAAATAAAATTTAATAAAATAATTCAATTTATTTAAATAGTGGGATTGAATGTGTTAGCGTTCGTCTAGCAAGCAGTGGGGAGAAGGGGCGGAGACATGCGCGTCCATGGGTTGATCTTATTTTGGATCGAGAATAGGTATAAGTATTATGGATTTGTAGAATTTGAGTGACTCTCCGGATATGGAAAGATTGACTGTAATACTTAAAAGTTGTGAATAATAATATCACCCAGCTAAATATTACATATGACATCATTGCCCGTCGCGGTTACTTTAGCCCAGTGGATAGCTGTTACAGTAGATCCGAGGAACCGGATATTTGTGAAACCAGTTCATATCGGATTTATTAAATGGTCAACAATCCACCACCCTGGTAACAGATGGTTACTCCTTCAAGGCTCTCGCAAGTACTGGCAATGAACAAACGAATATTATCCGCTTGCCACTTTTAGATACTTGTATTCAAAACAAGTTCAAATACCTAACTGTGCTATGAAGTAAATACATGAGTCATCGTGAGTTTATTCCAGAGCAAAATTAAGACCATTTCAAATATTAATCGTGTTATGAAGTGAACTCGTGAATCATCATGGGTTTATTTTATAGCATAAATATCGACTAGATAATGACCTTCAGTCAAATTTAAACAATGGAATAATTGGCAAACTAAACCATTAATATTTTCAGTCGTTTTACTTGGAAGTTAATAGGGGCGCAGGTAATAAAAATAATAGCAATTCATTTTTTCATCATAGGTACCTGTCTAGAAATTAAATAAATACGTCGTCTGTAGGTTGTAACAACCACAGTTTGATAATGCCTTCAGAGGGCGAAACAGCTGTTACGCCTAGTAATAATTACGAAGCAGAAGCAGAACTGGTTTATAATAAATTGTTTTTATACATTGAATAATAATATTATTAGCTGTTTGTAAAAAAAAAAATAAGAAAATATACAGACTTAGGAAATGAGATTAAAAGAATTTGGCATTCTAAGACAATAAAAATATTACCATTTGTCATTTCAGCTACTGACATTATACTTAGGTCTCTCATTCAAAATTTAGGCATATTAGATTTGTCAAAGAATTTATATATATAAATGCAAAAATCAGTCATTTTAAATACATGTAGGATTACAAAATATTTTTTAAATATTATTTATATTGAGGGATCAGTAGGATTTTTAGGTCAAATTAGGAATTCCACAGAGCCGAACCCTCTTATATGAAAATATCTGGAGTCAGTGAATTATTTTTCCATTTGGTCTCTGGTAGGTTGACATGTTGTTCTTGTATTGTTTATTATTTATAATACTTATATAGTGCAATTGCATAGCGTGGATGGACTAGATGATCATTTGTGGAAGTGAGTGAAAGGGTTTAGTTTTTCCTGTGGGGAAAATTTAACCCGGACTTCTAAATCTGGTGCATATTATTATAAATGATATATTTTTATAAATAATTTTTTTTTTTTTTTTAACTTTCAATTCTCTTTTCCCCACATTAAACGTGAAAGAAATGATATTGTTTTCAAAGTAAATTTTTGAAAAAATTTTCAAATATAGTTACAATTCAGAAAAAAATATAGTTACAATCTTGTCCAACTGAGGTGTCGAAATAAAAACTAGTTATTCATAAATAATTTATTAATTTAACAAACCATAGCTAAAAACAATCATTAACAAATCAAAACATAACAAACATCATGTTTTAAACTTAATTAGACAGAATAGCACATAGCATTTTTTAAAACAATCACTGTAATAATTACAATAGTAACTGTAATAATACAATAACTAATTTTTAAAAAGGTCGATTCTTCTCAAGAACTTAACGAAAATTCAAAGATAATAAATTTTTGGCTTATTAGAATTTTAAATTAGATTTTAAAATGATAATATTCTCCCTTACAAGGTTAGCCTTTGACTAAAACAATTCTGTGGTATACAATTTTTGTGGTGTTTTTAGTTAACTGTCTTAACTCGTGGTTCAAGCGGAAAACTGGTTAATCTACATCATGTAAAGAAGCCAAAAACTTTTTAGATCTGGACTGTATAATTTTTTTGCAACAATTGGCGGCCTCCGTGGTTGAGGGTCGAAGGCTCTCACCTAGCAATCCGAGTGTTGTGGGTTCTTATATTGGCGTGCGCAAGTTGATGAAATTTGATTGAGATGTATTATTTCACAATTTTTTCATTTATAATGATATTTAGTAAATTTGCGACACTTTCCAGAGTGGAAGATACACTCAGAATTGCCCTGGTGTAAGACCACCATTCAGAATTGAAACGTTGCTTAAAATGGCTTTAGCCATGTTTTCAGGTACTTGCTAACAATCCCCCTTCCCCTTCAGCCTCTTAACAGGGGTATGTTTAGGGATGGCCTAGTCAGACTGGCTCCAGATGGGAGCAGTTGGGACTCTTGTGCGTTATTCACACAACTCGAACAACTCAAAAACGAAAGCTTAACACAATAGAGTTAAAGCATAACATTGTTTTCAAATATCATATAAATTCATCAGTTTCCCACTTTTAAGTACCATAATTTTCCAGAAATTGTGTGTACACCAATCATAAGTTGCACTTTTGAGATTTTTCCATGATGCCACAGAAATTATACCATTTTTCTTTTGTATGTAATAAAGAAATCAAAACCATTCATATCGTTTTCAATAACAAACCGAGAGATTTGCTGGGAAATTTAGATCAATGCAATTTATGCTCAAGCAAACGGAGAATCAATTTTCGTTATTTGTTTTTGGGGTGTTATGCCGTGTTGCGCTACCTCCTTCTTTAGCCAATGTTTCGGACATCGTTGCAGTGTCCATCATCAGGGCAGATCCGGCAGATCCGGTAGATGTGTAATTTTTAGTCGTGAAGTGTGTGCTTATTTACTTCGAAGCGATACCGTGTCGCCAGCACCACTAACTTTCACCAGTACAAAATAATCGTGACAAGCAGTGGCGTCGTCGCCGCGGAAGGGAATAGAAAGTTCATTAAAACGTGGTATTTATGCTAGCCAGGGGCAAGTCCGTTTGCGAGATGCCGACGGAAGTGGCTCCATCTCCTACCGGATCTGCCGGATCTGCCCTGATGATGGACACTGCAACGATGTCCGAAACGTTGGCTAAAGAAGGAGGTAGCGCGACATGGCATAACACCCCAAAAACAAATAACAAAAATGCTTTTGGCCGTGAAAATCTTAAAACTTATCTGGAAAATCAATTGTTTTATATGGATTTTTACTTTCCAAGTCTTTAACTATCAAAGTGAAGTATGAAGTATAGTAAAATTAAACTCTATTTACAAAATTCATTGTTTTATAGTTTTAAAATAGGTTTTTGAAAAAAACCCTTTCATTCACTTTAATTGCTTTGAAAGAACTATATACTTTCGGGGTGAGAGAAAATATAACAATTAAAATTAAAATAAGTTATTGTAAATAACTGTCATCCCATACGACGTAATTTTTATTTTATTTTACTCGTACGTAATTGCAATTTTAAATGCATTAGTTCCCATCGCCCTGATTGTTAATAGTCGTAATTTACAGTAATTAAAGTGAATTAAAACTATTTTTCTAAAAAATATTCGTTTTAAGGTTGTCCAGCAGTGATTCCGAAAGATTTCTGATTCGTTAAACCAGCTGTAAGAAATTCATTTAGTAACAAACTGAAAATAATTCAAATTGCTTTAGCAAATTAAAATTTAAAAAAAAAAAAAAAAATGTAACTGAAATTTTATGAAAACAAATTTTATAAATCTAATTTTAAAATTCTATATTTTTCATTCAATATCTCACTTGACTTAAACATAATTTTGTGTATATTTTATTTTATTACCTACATATTTTATCATAATGTATTTTTAATAAATGATACAATATTTTTATAAAAAAAAAAAAAAATAACAAAAAACATTTTTGAAACCTGCGTTTTATCGCTAATTTCTTGAACTTCTATTATTTTTTTGTCAAATAATAATATTTAACTTAACGCTATAAGCTTCTGATTAATCCTTCATTTTATGGCATTATTTCGTAATATATAAGCTAATCTATATTAATTATATATAATATATTATACAATCGATTAAATAAATACATTTTTATACGACGCCACAATTTTTTTTTTCAAAACACGTTTGACCGAACTCAAAAATTCATCCGAAAGGAAACGAAACCAAAAGCTTGCAACGAATGACCAAGAAATTTTTGAGTATTTTATGTGGAATAATACAGACATGTACCATCGTATCGAGTATCGACTACAAATCCAGAGCGTGCGCAAGTAAATCTTTATTAAATTAAGTATACTTGTTATAGTAACACAATTCGGAATTGAAATGTTGCTTGAAATGGCTTTAGGTGTGTTTGATACTAGATCTGAATAGTTACGTACTTCCCCACTTATCTCTTCCCCATCTTCTTCCCGTCCCCATTTTCTTTACCTTTACAACAATCCCCAATCGGGAATGCCATATTCTCACAGGCTTCAGACGGTTGGGAGCAGTTAGGACTCTTGTGCGGTATTCAAATAAAACATAAATCCTGTGAACTGCGTTCAGCGCAACTCTGCTTCGGTGAACTCAAATTTACTTTGAATGTAGGTGTAATTTTCAACATTGGGACTGATTGCGGAAAGAATTCAGCAAAGCGTTAAAGTCCCTTATAATATTTTAATTGTGTCGTTTTCAAAATTGGAACTGATTTGTCAATAATTTATGATTTGAGTTTTAAAAATAATGTTGCCAATTCTGATGCAAGCTTAAGTATCCGTTTGAAAAGATTTTTTTCTAAATTATAATTTTTTTTTTTTAAACCATCGCATTGAAATCGTCAAAGAAAACAAATTAATTACTTATTACAAACAAAGGGATGCAAACGTCGGTATTCAAATCACAATTAATATTTTAAAGAAATTCTTTTACATGTGCTAAATAAAAAAAAAAAAATAAAACATTGTATATTTTTACTGTTAACCCTTCCCTTACAGTGCTATGAAATCCTGAGCGGTCTGCCGCTGTGAACTCAGTTAGAAACATTTAAGCCGAATTTACATTACGAAACTACTTTCATACATTTTCAAATTGATTTCACGACACTAAACCGTTGGAAAATTCCATCAAATATAGTGTCGTAAAACCTAATGATTAACAGCAATCATGATATCAATTTTTTTTCAATGCTTAATAGAATGCGTTCGCCTAGCAGAATCATTCTCGATTCTAGTTGCGAATTAGTTGCATGACACTAATTCGACTTAAAAAAAAAAAAAAAAAAACAATTTGGCTTCATGAAACTAATATCATGAAACAAATTTTACGCAACCAATTTCGTAATTTAAATTTAGCTTTAGAGTTCTGTAGTTTTAAGACAATATAAAACATTTTTCTACAGTCATTTGAAATTGTCCAAATAAGTAATTAAACGATATTCTTTGACGTTTTAAAATTATACAATGCGTTGGTTTTTTGACTGCAGTATCATATTTTTTTCACTTAAAAATGGATTCAACACAATATTTTAATAGCATAAAATACAAAAAATGTCGGTTTAACTATTGAAGTTATGAAAGACAATTAAATCATGTTGCAACATATTAACATAAGCAACCAATTATATATTTATTATAATTCATACATTATCAAGTTTGGTAAGTTAAGATTTGTGACTGAAAATAATGTTACAAAATTCTTTTGAAAAAAAATTTTGCCATGAATCAGTTTTGATTTGAAAATACTGCAGTCAAATTAATTGATTTGATTCACACGCTAGCCTAAAATAAATCATGTATCAAAACTCTTCTTAATGTATCGACTACTTTCTCTACAAGTCTAACTAAGTTTTCTTTCATGCGTTTTTTTTCTTCGTCGACAAAGCAACTGGATTTATGAAAAAAATAACAAAAATCCACTTTTAACCTTTACACCGCCAATTTTTTTTTGCATTAGCTCCACACAGGAGGCTCTGAGAAAATGCATCCAAAGTCAAGACCCGGACGCGTATTTACAATCCCTACCGCGTTTCAGTCGCGCTACTGACAATTTACCATTTCAATAGCAATATTTAAATATTTAGAAATAAAATAATTAATTTCTAGTGTACACATCGGAAAGATTATTTTATCTAGATTTTAGAACAATTTTTGTTTTTGCAAAGTGATAAAAAATTATTAATATAGAGGTGTATTTACAAAATACGGGAATAATATCAAAATTTAAATATTTAGAAATAAAATTATTAATTTCTAATATACACATCAGAAAGATTATTTTATCTAGATTTTAGAACAATTTTTGTTTTTGCAATGTGATAAAAAAACCAATTTATAGGTATATTTAAAATTTAAATAGTCGCTACCGCGACTGAATCGGTATAGGTTTTGTAAATACGCGACCCGGACAAACTCCACCCCATGAAACCTGGAATCCCTGTTACCAAATGTAGCGAACGGCTCGGGATGACCTATGGCAGGGGGTTGATTATCTAATAAATGGTTACGGGGGCAGCAATACCTGTACCCACCTCCAAAATTATAAATTTTTCTCACTGTTACAATTGTCTCAAAAAACAAGATTTTGCAAATTAGAAATTATGTTTCAAGATGTTGGATTGGTTATTAAATACTTTTAAATCAACAACGGTAAGTGAAAATTTAATGAAAAGTAAATAATATATTTAAATTTGTTTTTTTGATAAAAACCGCCGTCAACGTAGCAACCCAAAATTATATTTCAAGACCACAATTTTGGATTAATAAATACTTTTAAATCTTCAACGGTAGGTGATAAAATTATGGTCAAAAGTGAATAAAGTTTTTAAAATCTGTTTTTTTAGGAATGTGGATTTTTGTTATTCTTTTAAAGACATTCCGCATTTCCAACCTGCCTGAGTTATAGTTTTACAAAAATGTACAAGAAAACCGAACGCTTGCGTTATTTTTCAAAACGCATCAGAAATAATTGCGAACGGTCCTCGAAAGAAATACAACGAAAGTCAAAGTATAATTTTCTTTCTACCGATTATTTTAATACTTAAAATATATTTTTGCCTATATTCTATGATTATTATGTCTTATGGTTAATTCTTACATCAATATGTCACAGGTTTTGTAATAAAAATGACGCGTTTCATATTTGAACATGTTTTACAATGTTTTGCATCAACCCTTTGAAAAAACTTTTGTCGCAAAATTACTTCCATTTGAGATCTAATGATAGTCCAAATTAATTTCGCATTACTCCTGCACTAGAAATCATAGGATACAAAACAAATTGTATGATTTAAAAATAAAACTTGTGTGAATTGAGAATTTAATCATCAGTTTTCTATCCTTTGGCCGTTAAAGAAATCGTCAAATTAATATGAAGTTTATGTGAGTATTTCATAATTCAGTTTTACAGGGCAAACCGCGACAAGCTTCATAAAATAAAATGACTGGGTCAACTGCGAATCTAACTTTTTTTTTCCTTTCGTGTGTAAGTTGAAATACACAAAAAACAACAAAGGTCCCAATATACTTCCTTGCGGTACACCATGTTTGACTGGAAAAGGTTTACCTTCTTACTTAATTCAGTGAAACGTTAATCAAAAACGTCATTCTAGTGTTATGTACCAGTCTGTACGCCAATTAGTGTTTTTTGGTAGTACGAAAAAACACAGGGTAAAACAAGACATTGTTATTTGATTTATAGTGATATTCATTTTTAATTCCAATTTTTGATGTCTGACTAATGAATTTTACGATCAACATAGTCAATCAGCACACGTCGATGTAAACGAAAAATAGAAGTGATTCTATAAGAGTACCTTGAGGTACACCGTAAAATACTAAAAACTCAACGGATTCAAAAATTGCTTGAATAACTTTGTAATATTTTGTCCAATATGTGTCGGATAGATCGGCTGGTTTGTTACAATGAACAAAACAGTTCATTTATTTTTGACGTGAACGTTTTGAAGGCTACCATACTAAATTCCCACCAAAGTTAGTGATAAAAAGCTTTGGTTGGCGATAATATTTCAATATATGGCCTAAGGGTTCTGGCTTGTTCACTTTAAAAAATGACCATTGTCCGTTGCTTGTTAGTGCTTAGGTCATCGAACAGAGAAGCTCAGAACACTAAAAAATCAATGAAAACTCCAAAACAGAAAGGTTTACATGAGTTATTCATAGATCGTCATGTAGATCTTGAGGTGCTCTAAAAATAAAGCTGAGCAAAAATGCACAAATTATACCCAGTTATGAACGAAACAAGTTTTCAGGTAAAAAAAAATACTGTAATTTTTTTTTATTGCAATATAGTATTTTCTTCAATATCTAGGAATTCAGTTTGAAATTGTTTTATCTCGTCGTTAACATTGTAATACGAATTGGTAAGTAATTAATTATGCTAAAAAGTTCATTTCAAAGGGTTACTCACAAAGATGGGTCACTATTTGACCCAAACTTCATTGAGTTATTTCATTTCGAAAATTATATTTATATTTTCAATAAATTACTTAAAATTATTTAATTGGTAGTGTCTTAGTAATAATAATATGACGTGATTATTAATCTATTTTCCTAAAACTAATTTTATGATTACTATGATTACTTAATTTGTTAACAATTATATTTAGGTATAGCAAGCTGTTGATTCTCGACATTCAATTTTTGAAAAAAACATTTAACAAAAAATTAACAATAATAAAATTTTAAAAAAAATTTAAAAACGAGCAATGTTTTCACATGAATATAAAAAAGTGCATAATTTATATAAATATTGAACTTTACATGAAGTTTTTTAATACCTTGAAAAACTGAGCAAGATTTTTTTTTTCATTTTGATTCTAAACATTCAAACTAATAGTAAAATTAATTTATTAATTTTTTTCATTTTAATTCATATTGCTGTAAGATTTGATTGCCATTTGAAACTAGATTTATTAAATTAATTTAGGAACAGAATTAAATTATAAAAATTTCGGATGAATTGAAAAGTCGAATAAAAAAATGTGATTTAACATTTGGGTCGGTTAGACTCAAAACTGGATAGGTCCAAAAAACGCTTTTAGATATATTGGAAAAATATATTTTTATGTATAGCTTGACATTTTTTATCGACGTCATGTACGAGGGCTGTCCGTAAAATAAGCTCCCTAAGGTGCTGCGATCGCGAGGAACCATTTTAATTTTTTTAAGTCTCTGCACCATTTGCTCACGTTTTTCGCGCTCATATATTGTTTTCCATACACTTTATGTAGCTGAGAATGATTATTTACCGGGGTTTTGTTTTTTGCACACAAATAACGAATTAAATAGCATAATTCACACCTGGCAGGTGCGGCAAGTGGAATTTCCATCGCGAACGGCTGTCACGCCGAGACTAAGCGTCGCAGAGGGTGCATCGAAGTGGGGATTTGGCGTGGAGGATCCAGGCTACAGGTCAGTGTTGCCAGGTTGCGGCTAAAATCGTTCCTCGCGGCTGCAACCCCATGAAGATCTTATTTTACGGACAGCTCTCGTATTATGTTGTACTTTTGTATAATTTCGTCGGAATTTTGGTTTTATAATATAAAACGATATAATCGTGATTCATTTCTGGAACTTTGAAATTTCTCCTTCTTGACTCAACTTGTTTCGGTCAGCGCAACAGTGTCCATCATCGGACCAGATGCGTAGATTGCGTTGAAGTATGTGTGTATGTATACAGAAGTTATACCGTGTTGGAAGCGTTAATGGATGACGGGGCTATTTAGCTTGATAGTTCTCGGAATCCGATATATAAGACAACTACAGCAAACTAAATGCAGAAAACCTCACTAAGAGGATTAATGCTTTACAAACATAAATAGACATTTTATCCCAATCTACGTATCTACGTACGATAGACACTGTAACGCTGTCCGAGACGTTAGCTGAAGAAGTAGGGACAACAATAGAGCATAATAATTAAGAAATCATACTAATTCTATGATTTGGCATTCAAAGTTTTGAAAACCTAAAAAAATGCCGGCAGAATTCACATTGTTAGCTTTTGGCCAAATTTTGATTGGACTTTTACATTTTTATTGAAATCATCTAATTTTTGTCTAAATATTCAAAGTAACCAAAACATATTGTACAATACAATCAATTTATAAAATTTATATTATTGCAGAACGTTATAATTTTTTAATAGTTAGTCGTAGATATATGAATACTGTGTGCGTTAGATTTATTGCGTGAATATTTGTATTTTTCGTCAAATAATGATTAAAATTATGGATAACTAGAATTTAAGTAGTCAAGGCGTATTAGTCAACATTTGCAAAAACCTTCATTTCTTCAATTTTAGGAACGTACCACTATTTGCTTGGAACATTATTTCCATCATGTAACTGAAAAAAAACCCGGGCTTCCATATTTTTCGCAATAAAAAAAATTGTATAAAGGCATTGGACTTTTTATCTATGACTCCAGAACAATGGTCTTGCTAAGTTAAAAAAATGTTAAAAAGCGTTAAACGAGGTGTACTTCAATTGATTAGTCGGACATCTCCAAATACTAAGTTTTGATATATTAAGGAAAGCAATCTTCAAGTGCTCACCATAAATCAAAAGTTATTTACTAATATTTATTAATGTGCTAAAAAATAACATCGGATAGCACAACGGTTCGGTACATTAATTAGTACGACATTTTGAAAATTTCCTAGCAGAAACCCAGAAAACATTTTTTTTTAATTTTACTACAAGTTTTTCTCCATTGTAATTGATTTGCTGGTGTTTATAAATAATCTGAGTACTGTACCAGATAGGGTACACTTTTATATATAATTGCTTACTCATCTCAAATTTTGATTTTTTTGGGATGTCTGTCTAATCAACTGGACGATGGATGTCTGCAAAACTCATTTATTCAAATTTTTTCCTAATTTGATCTGTGACTACCATATTTTTCTAAATACATTTCGACAAAATATTTTTCCAATACTATGTTGCAAAAGCTACTGATTCTGAAAGAAAAAATAACTTTAATAATCACTATTTCTTGCAAACTTGCCCTTTTCCAACCAATGTTTACTATCAAAACAAGCTTATTACATTTGAGCCAATAAAATCACAGCATTTTGTCACGTGGCAAAATGGCCGTCTTCTTGATTTGTATGAAAATTGCTGTCAGCTGTGATTTATGGCGTTTCAAAATCAACGGATTCCAAGACAGATGATTGCAAAACAGGATTGTTCTGAGATTGTCTTACAAAACTGACTTATTCTAAACGTAAATTGAAAATATCCTTTTACGTTTCAACATAAGTGTATATTTTATGATTTAAATCAAATATTATTAAAGTAGTTTTAAAAAAAAAAACACATATATGAAATCACATGGACACCTGTATCAGTGTTTTGAAATTTCCCAACGAAACATTCAGAAGAAATATATATGTAGGCAACCAAAGACCCACACCTCGTTAAAAAAAAATAATTCTTAGCACACAACAATATGGTTTGAAAATAGTGCCTTTACATGATGCAATATGATGGAAATAAAATTCTAAGCTAAAACTAGATCTGTGGACCTAGAATTTTTTTAAATAAGAGTTATGCAGATTTTAATGATACCAAAGCTCATCGTTCAAGAGTTTTTACAACATTCGAAAACAGGTCTTTGCTGTTAAGAGTAATGATTACTTGTTTATGTCGATGTTAAAATTTTTGATAATCATAAACGATGAAATAATTTTTATTAAAAAAATTAAAGAAAACATTATCTTTTCTAATTATGTCACGTTTAAGTGGACGTTAAGCAGATTTTTAGTACGCATGACTACTAATTAGTAAATAGTATTTAGTATATTTATAGTAATTAGTATCTCACTCGTTCTGGGTCTGATGAATTAGTTAATTTACAACACATATCGCTATTTCAACTAAACATTTGTAAAAGCTACACACAAACTAGAAAAACTAAACACAACACTGAACTCTACTGAACAAGAAAGAGGATTAAAGTAATTTGGACCGCTTCTAAAAATATCACAATTAATTCATTTAAGTTCCAAATTTTTAAATTATCTTAAAAAGTTTCAAAAAATTTTCAACAATTTTTGATCCATTTTTGAAAAAAAATTCTCACACATAAGCTGAAAAATCACAATAAAGAAAATGTGATCTGATATTTATTATTGAATTTAATTGGATGAGAATTGGTTTAAAAGCATCAAAATCATTATTTCAAGAAAATTAAATATTTTAAAAGGATGGTAAAATAATTTTATTTAAAAAAATTAACAAAAGTTTTAATAAGTTCTAGTTATGATTGTTGGTGGATTGTCAAATTTTAATAAAAAATATAAATAAATCAAATTAATACAGAAAATTGCTTTTAAAAGGTACATTTCTGACATTTTATTCAAGAATTATACAAAGGTACATTGTTTTACACGAGAGCCAATTATTATAAAAATTCCAACGTTTCTCTATCTCCTTGTTATCTGATTTGCTCTTCAATCAATTGGAATTCTCCAATTCTAGCTGAAAATAAGTCAAATATGCTCTTTTCAACCTTCTTCTATCTTCCTTTCTTTTCATTTATTCTTCAATCAATCAAAATTCTCCATATCTGGCTTCACTTTCCAACATTTGTAATTCTTCTTTCGTTTACCTTTCTTCTGCAATCAATCAAGATTCTTCAAATATAGTTGAAAATAGACGCACTTATAACTTTGTACCTTCTGATGCCATTTTTCCTTTCTTTATTTCTTGAAACCAAAGTCGTAAAAAACCATAAAAGGGTACTTACATGTTTATTATGGTGTTATTTTTTAATAGATAGGATTTATTTTAGTGTTTACTTTACACCAGCCTAAATTAATTGTTTATTCTAACTAAATATCATGTTTACATCTACGATTAGCTTCAAGCGTCTAATAACTAAGCAAAGCATCAACTAAATTGTCCTATCTATCTCTTTTGGGGCTTCACGCCCTCTTATACATAATCCATTTTGGAAAAATCTTTATCTTAATTCGTTCTTTTTTAACGTTCGCAGTTTTGACACCAGTTGATTGAAAACACATCAAAATACAATCAATACATTTTTTTAACATTCGAATAGCTTTTGGATACTCATTGATCTTTAGACTGGCATAAAATGCCTATAAATTGGCACCAAAGATACGAGAATCTTCCATTTAAATCATTTTTAACTGAGTTTATGCATATACAAGATCAAAACGAATTTGGTATCCAAAGCCACCATCTGTTCAGGAAAGATTTTAAAAAAATGTTAAAATCAATGATATTGTGATGCCATTATTGTGACAAATATAAAAATTCGAAAATTTTCGGTAGGATTGGCTGTAAGAATCATTGCCGTGAGTCACAACGCTATCGGAGTGCTTACATGAATCTTGTGCCATTCTTGAACCGGGAAACTGCATCACATTGTTTCCACTGTCATGATTTTAGAACACCAGTTTTCTTTATGCATTCTTACCAAAAATCCATCTCTGCGATATCTCCCAATAACAACAAAGCTTTTAAAAACTGACTTGACGAAATTTCACCAAAAAATCATTGTATTTTTTTAGCGTGCATTCGAAAAAAACTGCAAACACAATCGCTTAATGATTCCAATTCGCGAATTTACTCAAAATAATTCTTTGATCATCCAACCAAAATTCGTGGTTTGGAGTATAAACATTTTTAATTATTTCAAATCAAGGTGCGCTGTTAAAGTCCACATCTGATCTGGATTGTTTTCAATTCAACTGATGTTAATTTCGTTTCTTTCACATTCGTTTATCTTTTTTCAATCAAAAACATTAGTGAAATCGCGACAATGCAATAACTCACTTCAAAATTCTTAAAATATCCTCCCAAAGTCAACAGCACTACATTAATTGACATCACGTGTATTAACGTGTGCATTTTGTAAATGGCATCCAGTAATCTTAATAAATAAATCATATATTTTTTAATTAATCTTACATTTCAAACATAAATCGAACAATTGATAGTATTCGCATTCTTTCAGGTTAATTTACCAATATGTCGATTCCGAACCACAGAATTGCAAATTTGCAATGTTTTTGCAGACAACATGGAGATATTTTTCAATCTTCAGCCCATCATGATGCAAAATATTTTGCCCAGATTTCATAAACAAAAAAACACGAAAATATTCACGTAAGGTCATTTTAATAATTTATGCCACAATTTAAACATTTCTTCAGCACAATTTATCTTCTCATTTCAGATATTTAATTCAATATTTCATAATATGTACTTAAGTATAATATTATATAATCTAATCATTTTTTTCTATCTAGTAATATATGTTATAATATATTTTTTATAGTATTTTGTTAAACGTAAGTCATAATTGATATATTTATAATTATAACTGACACGTTTACTACGCACAGTAAATATTTTTTAAATATTATTTCATATCTCATCAATTTTATGCCTAGTGTCCGCACAACCTTGGTTACGATATTAAACATTTAATCGCTAAATAAATATGCTTTTATTTATTTTAAAAAAATCTTAACAAATTATGGTTACATTTTTCTAAGTACTCTCACAACATAAAAATGGAAATTAAGTATTATGTTGTCATTTTTTGTAACACAAATTTTTTCCATTTATCAAAAAAAAAGTAATTTATTCACGAAAGTCCACCCCTGAAATCCAGAAGCGTAAAATATTATTTAAAAAAATTGAAATAAATTTTTAAAATTGTTTTCTCTGTGTATGCACAATTTGTAACGCAAATATTTTTTTTGATAGCTCAAATGTATATATTATAAGTATTTTAGCCTAAAAACAAGTTTTTATACATTTTTTGATATCAGAGGCATCATTTTGCTTGTAAGCCATCAGCCATATTTTAAATCTTTATTTAATTTCTTAACTTCTATGGTGAAATATTTCTAAATCCACTTTTCACGGTGGAATTTTATTTCTAGCATAAAAAAAGCACAGTTTTGGTGTACACAAGTAAGTAGTTATTACAACATTGAAAAAAATCAAAAAACTCAAAATTTGTTCAGTTTTTACAGAAAAAATTATTGACATGACAGTATTTTTGTAAAGAATATTCGAACACAGTTCTAAATTTAAATTTCGAATACCTTTGACGAAGACCATTTTTAGAAAATACAATATTATTATTCTAATTTTAAAATTACTTAATGATATATCTGCAATAGCATTTCTTCGTCTCTCCCAAATTAGCTAGAAGCTTTTAAAAAACGTTTTATTTCGTTCCATTCTTTTTTCGAATTTGAAATGTTTCAAAGGCGCTGGTAACGGGCGTCTCTGATTGGCTTGTCGAATTGTTCCAGGCGCGCTATTGGCTGCACCGCAGTCACGTGGGCCAGTGACGTCATGGAATGCAGCGCTGTGATTGGCTGGCGCGCTAGTTGGGGGGAACCTCAGACCAATAGGCCAGGGGCCAGCCATTCTTCCTCTGACAGCTGTCAAAAGAAAATATTTTTAGGTTAGTTTCACAATTTTCGTTTTTCATTCATTATTTTAAAATAAGTAAACCGAAAGAAAGATCAATGTCAATTCAAAACCAAAAAAATGAACTATACGTACACCCAAATTATATTATATTAGATATATTTTAAACAATATCTTTGTTGATAACCATGAAATTGGTATAATTTATTACTACCGACCGGTTTCGCTTTACACAAGCATCACCAGAGTACAAATTTAATACTAAATCAAAAATGCATTGTGTATGCTTACATATACATACAGAATGAAACAAAATATAAAATAGTCTTGGACCTTACAATATGCATAGACGAGCACACTCAATATATATATATATTTTTAATTAGTTAGATTTGTCCCTTGATGCTTGTGATAAGTGAAACCGGTCGGTCTTGATAAAATAAACAAATTTCGTGAATATATAAACAAAGTTATTGTTTTATTTCGTTAATATGCCAAACAATAAAGTGACAGTTTTCTGCCAAAATTTAGATAATATCTTATAGCTAAGACGTCATATAAATTAATATATGCATAAAACCAGCGTTTATCAGGCACTGGTTCAAATGCCAGAAAATCACAAGAGATCTGAAAACCGATTTGTGATGACTTAAAAAAATGTGACAAAAGTTGATCGTAATGAGTTGAGAGACGATGACTTTTCTTTCAGCTTATCTTTTTATATATATTTTTTTTGTTTTGCACCCACAAAATACGTACTTACGTTTCACCAATAATTTGAAAAAGTATTAAAAACCAGTTGTTAGATCGTTTTTTTCTAATACAACACGGACTCATACATCTACTCTAGTTTTATAAACGGCACATGTTTATGTTTTTAGAAGCAGTTTATCTGGCACTTGTTAAATATTGTCAGGTGGCATCCTTGTTTGAAAAAGAGAAACAGAGGTCACTCACAGATTATATGAAATACCTAAAGAGAACTGACAGGTTTGAATGAATGATATCAGGACTTAGCAAAAGTGGATATATTTGAAGACGGTCTAAAACTTGGACATGAAACTTATTTAAGGTTTCATGGGGTGAGGTTTATCTATCTTTAGGCAGCGCCTAATCGAGAGAGACTGATTGAGGAAGGCCTTTTAACTACTACTTTCCTTAAAAAAATACTCCACACTGCATCTCAGCTAAGTTGGCATAGGCCCTCTTATTTGTAAAAAGATTAAAATACTTAATGGAAGAGACAAAACTGGAAATATTTTACAGAGAGCACGATGTTTTTTCATTCAAAAAGTATCAATATCAGAAGATTTAATGGATATCATTTTGGTAATTTAATGGAAAGCATAATATTACAAAAACTGGACACTAGAAAGCTCATGATGAAAAATAATAGGGGTACGAGATAAAAGGTTAATCTCTTAAGTACTTTAGAAATGCTCAGGATTCCATGGAGTGCCAGATGAACTAAAATATCCATTCTGGAATAGCTAGGAATCTCCCAGAGGCTAAAAACTGTCTGTCCACAGCGTATCCTAATATAATTTGAACACACTACTTGCCAAACTAAGAATTACAACCTGGAGAAACTCATAATCACTGGAGATGTGGAAGTTAAAAGAAGCAGATGAATGAATCAGTGATGCTTTTCAGTAATCAAATACCGCAAGGGTCTGTTCAAAGGAGTGGTTTCCTTGGCTCTCTCCATGCATCGCAGAAAAAAGATTGAAGGAGCCTTTCTTGCTAGGGAAATTAGAATGGAAGTTACGATCCTCAGTTTTGAGGTAAGGACCAAAGAAGAAGAATAAAACTGAAAGATTTTATGGAGTATCACGAAGTATCTGTGTATCGGGAAGTCTAAGCTGTGCTAAATTAATCTGGTGTTAAGATAATATTCATAGCTCTCAGCACAAGGAACTGGAATGAAATAACAGAAGAACAGTAGAAATAGAGGAGTTTCCTATAGTCACACCAAGAGTAATGCAGATGATGTTTGTTCTTTGATGAGCGATGCGACCGTACAATAAACAGTGGTGCCTTGTAATATTATTGTTAAACGATACAGCGACACTGAGAAATAAATGAAAACAAATTCAGAAGAGTAAGAAAAGAAACAAAATAATGCGAGAGTAAATAGTGAATTACATAAATGAACATAGTCTATAATAGAATGCAGGAAAATTTTAAACAAGTAAAAAAATCTAACATGAAGATTCAAATAATTAACAAAATCTAAAAAGAGCATGCAAGGAAATAAATACAATATGGAAACCGTCAAATGATTTCATTGGTTTATCATTTTGCTAAAAATTATTAAGCATACTGCTGTAAATAAAAATAGTTCTTAGGGTACCCGTGGGTATTTGAAATTTTGTTGATTTATTAGGTAGATGCCTGAGTTTACAGCGTTTTTGTTTCCAAGTTCGTACAATTTTCGAATTTATCTTTCCCCCTCTTCTCCCCATTTTTTTTTCTCTTGTTTAATTTGCGACCAGCCTCCAGGCGTGCTAGTCTGTGATAATGACCTCTGCCCCTGAATTGTTTTCCCAAACTTAGACCCTGGCGGCCCACTGGATATCTTCCCTCTGCAATACCACATCAGATTCTACACCACCTGCAGGTTACTTTAATAAAATATTCTCACACTTTACTATAGATGTAATAACCACTGGAGCGTTCCGCTATATAATCCATTTCAAACTTGAGCGCTCGGAAATTTTTATCGTTCGTTTTGAAAATTTCCCGATGTCTTTAAAAATTCTCCTGTTTATTTTATATGAAAACATATAAACTGCTTATAGTGATAAGGGGTCGTTGAATGCATTTATATTTGACAGTTAATCCCATATTTTAGAATTCATAAAAAATCTATAAATTTATAAACGCGTATTGAAAGCGTTGAAACGTGAATTACGCTTATTATTTACTTTAAAATTGCCGATCGCGGTACATATTTGGAGCAATATTAAATATTATAATTTCTGTGAATTATCTAAGACCTATTTGATAATCACAGATAAAAATTTAAATATGAATTTTTAATATGTAAGCGCATGATCAATGATCTGTTAGAAAAAATATTTAAATAATTTCGATTCGCGGAATGTCATCATCAGCATGCATGAATTCAGAAGAGATGAGAGATATCTTTTGCTTAACTCAGAAACTACTATGTTAGTTTTGTGATTAATCGAAGATTCCAGTTTGCGGTAACTATGTTGTTATCGTGTCGTCTGCTCCTTTGCAGAGATACAGTGATTAGTGGTTGGTTATTCCTTTTTCCTTGCACACCTTGTTTTTTCCTATACAAACGAGTACTATCACTCAATTCCAGCAAACACAACGTTTCGTTTCGTTCTTAGTTCTACTGTTATTTTCTTAATGTTGATTAAAACTGCATCTGAAGCTGTAATTTGTAAGCATTTTTGGATGCAAAATAAACAATGGAATGGAACATATACTAATAAATAATGCCGTTTACACTAAAAAACTTATTTTTTAAATATTATTTGAAAACGCTGTAAGCTTGTACATCAACCTAAAAATTAAATTTAATATTATCTACAAACTTTCGGTGGTTAACAGGATGTAGAAAAGGAAAAAATAAATATAATAAACAAAAAAACAATTTTTCTCTTCTATTTTAATACATAGGTGAATAATTTGCCGATGTATCGTGAAAACATTTAACGTCGGCATGGTATACGAATAAATATTTCGAATTATAAAAAAAATATATTATAGATCAAAGAATTTTGAAAAAAAATTATCACATCAGCTAGCTAATTCTGAAATTTTCCAAAAAAGAGACAAATATTATTGATATTGAAATTTCGACCAAATTCAATATTTTTCAAGAAGTGTTTTCATTGAAAAACTTAAGTAAAACAAATTAAAACATAACTTTGTAAATGTTAATTATTTTAGGAAATAATCGGTCTGTTTATTTAAAAAGAAATAAGTGAACTGAAAGGTAGAATCGGAATCCATTTACGTAATTCTTTACTTCAGAACTTTTGTAAATTGTTTTCAAACACTTGTCTATTATTTAGAAAATTTCATAATCTGCATGTGCCTTGTACCTTAGACTGCTGTTTGAGGAATGTCCGAAATGTTTCCCAATGGATGATTTTTTTATGAAAATAAGAAATAACGCTTTTTATACTTTAAATTTATAATAAAAATAAATAATTTTATAATCAATCCACTGCACTATAAATTTAAGATAAAAGTCTTATGTTTTATGAAGCTTTTCATTGTAGGCACTTTCAAAACCGTAGAAATTTATTTTTTGTTATACTTAAGTGAAAATCAATTCTCTTTCCAATTATGATTTGACTCATACATAAACAAAAATCTAGGAAAGTTAAACCACGGTGATAGTTTATAGAAATGTGAAAAAAACAATACGCCTCCCTTTGTTTTTTTTTTATCATGAAGTAAAGCGACAATTTTGGAGTGATTCAGTGTGATGGTTTGATAATATTATGTCGAAGCTATTTTCAGGCTGTATGAAAAGGTATATATATTTTTTTAAAGTTGGTTTTTTGTATATAAAATAATTTTGCACGAAAATCGGAAAAGTGTACCATACTCATATAACCAGCAGACATTGTGCTGGAACATTACTTTCCACTGCAATTTGTTCGACTTGGAGAACTAAAACTAAATTTTGATGCAATAATCAAACAATCCTTAAAGGTCTAGCGTGGTCAACAAAAATGATTCCCATAGTCAGTCGGTTGACAAAAGCAGTCAATTTTAACGCGGCCTCCTGAATGTGAGATATGCTTTTTTAATATGCACAACTTTTTTTAATAATGTCGTTCGTTATGCAAAATATTTGGCCTATTAATGAATGGAGTTGAGCTAACGAAGCTCTTATGCAAAGATCCATACTCTTAATTAAATCATCGAGGGCGCGATCAATTTATTCTTTCCGATCTTGAAGAAACAAAAGTGTTTCAAATATGACTAAGACTTAATAAGACTTAATTACCTAAAGAATTGGCTCCCAGTTAGTGTAAAAAAGTACAAGGTAGAGAAAAAGTTGTCACCCAACGTTCTTTGGCTGTAATTTTTTTTATGAATTTAAAATTCTGGTTCTGCTTTTGTATTGTATTTATTTGATGTCTTAATTTTTTTTCCATTAAGTTGAGAAAATGATATCGGCCAAGTGACCGCCGCCAGAACTTTGACAACACGGGCCCGATTTAAGGCATTTTCGATTTATCTTTTTGACGGATACTCCCTTTGAGGACTTCAATCGTCTGAGGTTTGTTGACATACTCTTGACTTCAAGAAACCCCACAAAAAGAAGTCTGAAACGGTTAATTCGGGCGGTCTTGCTGTCAGTGCAAATCAACAAAACCGTGTTTTCCGCGTTATGGAGGAGTATAGCGATTCATGTCTTGTTGACTTGTACTTTGGATCTGTTTACTTCTCAAATGTCAAATCAGAACTAATATTTGCTTTCATTTGCAAAAATTATGGCATCTTCCGATAGGGTGATGACTTTTGCGCCACCTTGTACATGCGATGTACCAATGTTTGTTAAAGTTAGTACTTGAATTTTAAATTATCAATTATTGGTATCAATAAGATCCACCATTGGAGGGGACCCCACCACTTTCCCAACGGCGTTATAAAGAAACTTATGGTTTCCTCCTTCACCGCACACGTCAAGCTTCTACTTTTTTTTTTGAACGAAGCTACATTTATTTGAACGACTTTAGACCCTCCAATGTCCATGCATACGGGGTTAGAAAGCAGTATGCAATTACTTACATTAACATTTTACAAAAAATAAATAGAAGTAGCAGCCCATGGAATAACTCTTCTGAAATAGGTAACATCAAAAAGAGATAATAGATAATAAGATCCACCAGTGTTGAAATAGTATATTGATTTCATATTTATTTCTTGTTCGACAATAGTGCTCGGTATGTCGATATAAAATCATCGAAAGTTATGCCTACTTTAAATACTGTTGCAACGCTATTAAATTCTCCTAAATCGTTAAAAATACAGAGTTTTGTACTTCCTCAACGCGACGCGTCTCATCTATTTAGAAATTTAAAAACAACATATTGAAAAATCAATTTATCCAACTGTAGCAGATTTGAAATACTCTGGTATCACACAGCCTGAAAACAGCCTTATTAGGTGATTAATACGCTAGCATCTGTTTAGGATCTCACCTGAAACTGCTGCACGGGGTAGGCGACCATACCGGGCGGCTGCGGTAGGGCGGGCGGCAGTTGGGGCGGGGCCTGCGCACTAGGCATGCCGTTCCAGCCGCCCATGCTAGAATTGAATACAATAAATTTTTATTTCGCAGGTACAATAGAGCACGAAATAAATGACATAATTCGTAAATTCATGAAACTTTGGTTAATTATTCACATTGGCAGTAAAAATGAAAATCTGCAGGGTCCGCCCATTTTCTACTCAAATCGGTTCCTCATTGTTGAGTATCGTGACCGCTGTTTCAAATTTCATGGTAGACAGCGCTTCTCCATTCTTCGCAGTTCTGCGCTGCGTGGAGAGCCAAGGACACTCTTGTGCCAGACTCCAGTGAAACTTGGTCTATCCAGCCCATTAGTGACATTTCTCCGCTTCTTCCGCCAAACACTTTGAGAGTGTCTATGAATTTAGAGTCTAAGTCCTCAGTTTGGCGAGCAACGTGTCCAAAGTATCTTAAGATACGTTGTAGCTGAAAGTCTATTTTGGATGTCTACCTCTTCCATATTCCAGAGTCAAATTAACGTCCCAGAAGCTGGACGAACTGTACAGGGCCCGTACATACTGCAGATAGTACGCAACTGCTAATAACCCTCTTGACAGCGCGTTGACAAGCGCGCCCACTGTTGAATTTGGCATCCAATTCTTGCATGAAGCCATGAAATACCTGAAATAACCTTTGGCTCTGTGCAAAAACGGGCGGTTCGTTTGATAGTCCCCTGATGAATCCCCTGTTTTAACAAACTAATTGCAATCTTTGGAGCATAGGCGTCGGGTAAGTATGCGGTCCTTGTTCTGTCGTTATTGCAATAGAAGATGCTCTGAGGAACTAGCGTCATTGATCCCTCCGGTATCGGTGCATAGTCGAGAAACACGCCAAACACGCGCCCAACATGAGTAAACGGATGACATTTAATATACGAAGACTGGTCGTTTTTCAACACTCGCTCCTGATTTTTGTTATTAGTTTTTGGGATATTATGCCGTGTTGCGCTACCTCTTTCTTTAGCCAACGTTTCGGACAGCGTTACAGTATCCATAATCAGGGCAGATGTGTAATAACGGGTGATGTTTGTGCTTATCTACTTAGGAGCGATACCGTGTCGCCAGCTCCACTCCTACGAGCTGGCGCTACAATATACTTTAACATGTTTTTTTGCGTTTAGCCTTGATGCAACCGTCAATTACCGGATACCAAGAACTATTGAACTTAGCTCCTCTCTATTATATTGTATGAATGAATGAATTATGAATGAATGATTGATTGAATGAATGAATGAAAGATGCATGAATTAATGGTGAATGAATGAATGAATTAATAAATTAAATAATTGATGAATAATGAATCAATGAATTAATGATGAATGAATGAATAATGAATGAATGAATAAACGAACGAATTAATTAATGAATTGGGAACTCGCCAGTAAATAATGAAACAATACATAAAATAGTTCCAGACACTCACTTCATAAATTGGTATCCCGCATACTGTCCCTGGTAGGAATACCCTTGCACCCCCTGGATGGGCGCCAGCGGGAATCCTGGCGTCGGCGGTGGTAGCTGATATGGAGTGGCCGCAGCCCCAGGGAACCAGTAACCCACCTGGTTGCCATACAGGGGGCTGAAGGCTCCGTAGGCGGCACTTCCGAGGGCCTGGAACGTTGCGGCAGATGGATTAAAAGGGTTCATTAAAATAAAACTACCGATCAGGTGCGGCTGGTTCATTAGGTCAAAGGGTCATTGATCCTCGAAAATTGTAAGACGACAATAAAGCTATGTAATATTATGCAAATCAAAAAAATCGCTATCTTTTAGAGTAGCTGAAAACATACTAAAAGTTCAATTGTTTAACCCCCGATGCAAAAAGAGGGGTATTATAAGTTTGACTGTGTGTGTGTCTGTGTGTCTGTCTGTGGCATCGTAGCTCCTAAACAAATGGACCGATTATGATGCGTTTTTTGTTTGATAGCTGACGTAATCGAGATGGTTCTTAGCTACAATTCATGAAAATCTGTTCATGAGTTTTAAGGTCATCAGTTCTGTTTGTGTCAATGTTTGGTTTAGCATCTAAAATCATTGCACCTTTATTACAAGTTAATCTAAACTATTTACACGCAATTATTATAAGCAATAATAATTATCAGCCTGAAATACTCATCTACATTGAAAAAATCTTCCGAGAAAAGATACCCTTTGTCCTATGCATAAAAATCTTGTCTTACACGTTAGTTTATCAATTTAAAAAATAATAATTAATATTTGCACGCAATTAACCAATGTACCAGTCATTTAACAAGTCTTTCAATCCGAAAATAACCTCAATCATTACTGTTCGATTCACCCCCTATTTTAGAAAACGTAAGAAGACAAACTCCAGACCTTCGAGGGACTTGCACATATCATTGAAAATATCAATCAGAAACCCACCTGTCCTTGAGCTTGCGCGTTGTTGGGGTCACCAGATTCCTTGCCCCAGGAGCATTTGACTGCTTGCCCGTTAATCTCGGCGTTGTGAACAGCTACTATGGCGTGGGTGGCGCTTTCCTTGGTAGAGAACCTGAAATCAGATAACGTTTTTATGATATCCTGGAAGCTAGTTGTAGTATTTTTATTATTCATGTAGTTTCAACTGCTTTCAATAGATTTCTATAGCTTAGTTTGCACTACGAAGTTTTGCTGTATCCCAATATATGACAGTTGAATAGGATATCAGAAAAGTACCATCTATCGCCTTGAGTGTCTTAGGTTTGAAAGGTTACGATGATGAGCGGGATTGGGCGGGATCCCACATTACGCCCGCCGCAGCAACAGAATTACTTAGAGCCTAGCCTAGTGAGGACGTGTGTACAATTAAATAAACCAACTTGCAATCACTCGAACTAATAACTTATTTAGAAGATACGCAACATAGCTCAAGTTGTCTTATTCCTAGAAATTAAGAGAGTTGTTTAAGAGGTTATTCATAGATGGCACTAGTAAAAGTAGAGCTGTCGATAACACATATATAGAGACAGAGATAAATACGACTGCGCACCCAAGGTCAGGACCCATAATCATTACAACCGCCAGCTTATAAAGCCACGCTTCGTTTTAATCAATTAGGGAGGCGGGAAACCATTCATTAGATAATCAACATCTCTGCCATAGGCCACCCCAAATGGTTCGCTACGTTTGGTGACTTATCGGTGGGTGCTAAGGTTCATGGAGTGAGGTTTTTCTGAATCTTGACAGGAGATACATCTGCCCACCTACTGCATGACGAGCCGAAAGAAAGACTGGTTGAGGGAGTCTTTTTGACCTCTCCAGCCGGATTCTCTCGACCCATTGCCTTGCACCGCAGTGGTAGGAATGGATTCATACGTCCGTCATTCCTGGACACGCTGACCCACAAATTCCCACCCAATCCTAATAGCTTGCCTGAATTTTCTCTCCTTCATTGCCTAAAAATACCTTCCACACAGCATCCCCAAACATGACAAAATGCCGGAGGAGAACTTTTTTCTCAGGGGTCCGCTGTGGAGCTAATGTAAAAGAAAATCAAAACCAAAATTTCCAATAAAATCATAAGATTTGTGTGTAGGTAGGTACTTGAAAATCAACCAAGTTAATTAATAATCACGATGATTATATTTATTTATTTTTTAATTTACGGACATTAGTCCATTAAAAACACAATAATAACACGAATAAAAAAAACAGAGATGACAGTGAAGGGAGAGCACATATAAATTAATAGTAACGACAATATAAAACGTAAAAAGCACATATAGAAGACACTACAAGCCAAAGCATGAAGAAGCATTTTTAAATATTGCGTATCGACTGCCGAAAGTCATTTAGTTTTACACCAAAAAAAATCAATGCTTTGACTTGCGTTGAAAAGTCTCGACATTCTGGATAAGGGAGAATGGTATCCGTAATTAGTAAAGGTGGCTGTTCGCGCCGCGACCGCGACCAAAGACCGAGACCAGAGACGGAGGCAGGCGGTCGCAACGGGTACTTGTTTGTATAAGCGCTCTCCTCACGACACTGCATGTAGTGACTGCGGCAGTGACTGCAGAGTGCGGGGAGTTGAGCAAACTAGCGCTCTCGTTTGTTAAAGGGCCGCTAGAACGAGACAGCGCTAGTTCGCTCAAACCCACACTCTCTGCAGTCACTGCCGCAGTCACTACATGCAGTGTCGTGTGTAGGCCACTATAGCTTTGTATGGGGGCCAGTTCGTGCGCGCGACCGAGGCAGGAGACAGAGACGGGAGACAGCAAGACGGTCGCCGCCCCGGACAAGTAGTGTCTCGCGTCGCGCTTGATAAGTATGTGTGTTTGTTGTAAAAAATTATCGCTTTTTCTGACTAATACTGTGAGAAGCTGATTGAACTGATCAGACAGCATATATATACAATGCACAATTAGGTTCCGAAAAAAAAAATTAATTAAATTAACAAATTTAATAAATCATTAATATTAAATTTAATTTATATTTTTGAATGTAGCTATTGCTTTGTGGTTATCCATTATAGAAAAATGAAACAATACAACTTTGTATAAACCACTTATATGATGTGCAAATCCGACCGGTTTCGGAACAAACGTTCCTTCGTCAGGGAAAGCTTATACTAATTTGACAGTTTAGAACAATGTTTTATTATGGTAGGGGTGGAGCCGTTGTTAGTTAATAATGTAGATTGGGTGGGTAGGTATTAGTGTAGAGTGGGTGGGTAGGGGAACAAATCCATGATTGGGCTATATGACAATATTATATAGCCCAATCATGGATTTGTTCCCCTACCCACCCACTCTACACTAATACCTACCCACCCAATCTACATTATTAACTAACAACGGCTCCACCCCTACCATAATAAAACATTGTTCTAAACTGTCAAATTAGTATAAGCTTTCCCTGACGAAGGAACGTTTGTTCCGAAACCGGTCGGATTTGCACATCATATAAGTGGTTTATACAAAGTTGTATTGTTTCATTTTTCTAAATTTAATTTAATTTATTTTCAATGATTTTCTTCCTTTTGTAAACATTGTCTTTTTGTAACTGTGTTTTATTCAGCCTAAAATAAGTCCTGAACATATTATTGTCAAACAATAGGTGATAGGTGAACGAAAAATCGCCTAAAATAAGTACAAATCATCGTCTTCTTCTTCCTCCATTAGTAACTCTACTTGGGTTTCCATTGTTGTAAATTATCAGTACAACACAACTGACTTCATCGACAGACTGCGCTATACTGAACTCTGAAGGCGAAGGCGGTCGCGGTCTTTGGTCTTCACCCACAGTAGTGTCGAAGAGACCGAGACACTTGTCGCGGTCGCCTGCCTCCGTCTCTGGTCTCGGTCTTCGGTCGCCGCCGTACAGTGCTGGTTGAGGCACAGCAATTCATTATTTCGGAGTCCACGGGAAGGAATGTTAAACTGGATGAGTTGTAACAATGCAGGTGTATCAGTAATACTGTTGATAATTTTAAATATGCAAATTAGATCAGTCTTTTCTACGTTTTTCTAAAGAAGAAATGTTTAAAATGTGTTCGATTTCATCATATGAGTACTCGCCTCTTTCAAGACCCAACCTCCAAGCAATTCCTCTTAGGAAACGATGTTGTACGGATATATTAAAAAAAGTGGCCCCTAGGCAGTTGCCTACTCTGCCTTGGAGATGATCCGGTACTGGTTACTGCGGCGCGCGACAGGTTTAAAGGGCCACCATCTTGTAAACGGAAAGTAATAAATAAATTTACATATAGATGAAATGCTAAATGGTCGAGTTACAACAGGTGTTCACTACCCTCAGTCAATAAATATATATAAAGTCATTGCTAATAACGAAAATGACGCTTTGAGCTGAAAATAAGGTATGATCCAGAAATTCAAGACACTACGCAAACTTCATGACGGCAGAGCGTACCATTTGTTTGCTTTTGCGAGATTTTAGTGAGACTAAACGTGCCTCATACAATACATACTACACCATTATATAAAAATATTATTTTACCGTTTAAAAAATACATTTAAAAAGTTAGTGTTTTCATCAAGTTAAGTTAAAAATATATTAACTTTTCAGAACTAGCGAAGAACTACTATTAAAAATCATAACAAAAATTGAAAACAGGTTATAAAAATACTTTTAAAAAATCATTGAAATATACTTCTACAGCAATAAAAAATTCTCGGAAGTTTTCTGACGCACCGAGGCAAACTTTGAAACACCGGCTAAATATTTGTACAGGGCCCTTTTCCCAGAGCAGTGGCTCATTAATAATTAAACAACAGGACTGATTTTATATACCTACGGAGAAATTAAATGTTAACTATAAAACAATGTCGACAGAAGCTACTCAGAACCAAAATTAGGTTGTTTATTTTAAAATGGGAAAGGTTTATAACGGGGTTACTAGAAAAGAGTAACGGCTAACGTTTTTAATATAAAACTTAATTTTAGATTTGAGGCAAAATACCCAAAAATACTGTTTATTGAAGTGGAAACTACTTCAGCACCGTTGTGATTTGAAACTCGATGAAACGGAAACAATTTGGGAGGCGGGAATGGGTACCGCCGCCCCGAGAACCTTTATTGGATAACCAACACCTCTGCCATAGGTCACCCCAAGTGGTTCGCTACGTTTGGTGATTTAGCAGGGGTGTCCGGGTTCATGGGGTGAGGTTTGTCTAGGTCTTGGAGGCGGATGACCAGGACATACTGAACCTCAGATTCCTACCCACCAATTAAACCCTTTTCCTTCCCAGAACTCTCCTCTCCTTCCTTTCCTTAAAAAAAATCATCCACACAACATCACCAAAGATGACATAGGCCCTGAGGAAAATTATTTTCCTCAGGGCCTCCTGTGTGGAGCTCATATAAAAAAAACGAGCGACACTAAAAAGAGACAAACACACATCCATAGGATTTAGCATATAGTTGTAGCGAGAGGTGTCCTCTTTGTGCGGTGCTTCGTAGCATCCCCACTCTTGTCTACTTTAGTTTTCTGAAGGTTTCATTTCTATCTCGCGTGAACTGAACACAATTATTTAAAAAAAAAACTAATTTCAATTTATTTGTGTTTTAAATTATGAAAAACAAAGAGAGTACCCGGCAAGCATAGCAATGCTATTAAAAGAAATAAAGTTAGAGTCTTAATTTTGTTTAAGGAAGTGCTTTTAAATAAACAATATTTTTTTGTTTTCCGTCTGGTACGTCCACGAATAATAATTCAGAAGGTTTTACGACGCGTGAGCAGGCCACATAAAGCTGTTCGTGTGAGAAGAATGGTTTTCCAAATTTACCCCCTGCTCTCCCCTACCGCTACGTCCCCACCCTCCGTCACCCCTCCCCGACATCTCCTTTGCAGTGCGACCCCGTTCCTGCCCCTGTTCTCCTACCGCGTACCCTTGCCTTCCCGCGTTCCTCTTTCACCCACCCCCCCTGCTACTTTCCCCTCCTCCGTCCCGAGCTACCCTTTCACCTTCCCCGCCTTCCCCCTCATTCCTCCAAAATCCCGCTAGGAGGGGCTGTTCGGATTGGTATCATACTGTATGTGAATTATTTGTATGTTAGGGGCTGTTCGGATTGGTATCATACTGTATGTGAATTATTTGTATGTTAGGGGCTGTTCGGATTGTTATCATACTGCATGTGAATTATTTGTATGTTAGGGGCTGTTCGGATTGGTATCATACTGTATGTGAATTATTTGTATGTTAGGGGCTGTTCGGATTGGTATCATACTGTATGTGAATTATTTGTATGTTAGGGGCTGTTCGGATTGGTATCATACTGTATGTGAATTATTTGTATGTTAGGGGCTGTTCGGATTGGTATCATACTGTATGTGAATTATTTGTATGTTAGGGGCTGTTCGGATTGGTATCATACTGTATGTGAATTATTTGTATGTTAGGGGCTGTTCGGATTGTTATCATACTGTATGTGAATTATTTGTATGTTAGGGGCTGTTCGGATTGGTATCATACTGTATGTGAATTATTTGTATGTTAGGGGCTGTTCGGATTGGTATCATGCTGTATGTGAATAATTTGTATGTTAGGGGCTGTTCGGATTGGTATCATACTGTATGTGAATTATTTGTATGTTAGGGGCTGTTCGGATTGCTATCATACTGTATGTGAATTATTTGTATGTTAGGGGCTGTTCGGATTGGTATCATACTGTATGTGAATTATTTGTATGTTAGGGGCTGTTCGGATTGGTATCATACTGTATGTGAATTATTTATATATTATCTTTAGAATTATGTATGTCATGTTGTAAATTAATATATGCAAGCTGGTTCCCGGCATGCGTTGCCATGTAATATTCAAAGAAATATATTGTTTCTCCCTGAGTCACATTACCCATGCGTCCCCGTTCTCCTCCCGCGTCCCATTCCTATCTAGCTTTATAAATTATAGCCTTTATGTTATTCTGATGTGTTAGCTATATTATTGTAAATTTCATTCGAATCCATTCAGTAGTTTTTGCATGAAAGAGTAACAAACACACATACATTCATACAAACTTTCGCGTTTATAATATTAGTAAGATTTTAAATTAAACAATTGTTTGTGTGATTGGTTTTTCCTTGCTAATAAAGAATAACCCTGTGAGGCCAAATATTAAAAATCTAATCAAATTTTGCAAATTCACTTTGTGGCACCATTTTATTATTAATGAAATAATTAAAAACAGTTGTTTTTACCACGATAATCTTTATTTAAAAAGTCAACGTGTTTCAAGAACGATGTTCTCTTCATCAGAACATTAAAACTAAATGATCAAACATAGAAAGACAAGCGTGGGTAGAAATGGAAGTAGTGGGGGAAGAGAGAGGTGGAAAGGGGAAGTGTTTAGAAGATCAACAAGGGGGAGGGGTGGGGGAGAGGTGCTTAAAGACCCCTTTCCACCTTAGTTTTAGTACATAATTATAATGTCCTGATGAAGAGAACGTCGTTCTTGAAACACGTTGACTTTTTAAATAAAGATTGTCGTGGTAAAAACTAACAGCCTTACTAAAAAAAAACCACAGCACGCCAGATAACCCGTGTTATTGCAGCAACATGAATAAAACAAAAATACACTAAAACACGATAACATTACTAATAAGATTTGGTCTTAAGAGGGCGTTACCAGAGAAAACCAGAAATATGTCTTTTTCAAATCAGATTTTAGACGTATTGACTCTTTTCCACAAAAAATTATAAATGGATTTCGAAAGATTGTTCTTTTATCTACCATTCGCATGTAATAAATTTTGAGAATTTTTTTAAATTTTTAGTATAATAAGGTTATTCCATAGGTCGTTGACAGATTTGTTAAATTTTCAAAAAAGATTTTGTATTATACCACAGCCATTTCAAATAATATAATCATGCATTAAAATAAATCAATCCATTATCTAGCAAACGCATGTTTTAGAATTTTAATTTTTGTTTCAATAAAATCATTAAAAAATATATACGTACATGTGTTTCTTGACGAAACTTAGTCAGTTTGTGTATTTATTTGCGAATTTATAAACTAATATATTTCAGATTTTTTTACATACTTATTGTGCTAAGACATTATTGACAAATCATAAATAAGTTTGAGCGAAAAATAATTTTAGGAAGTATTTAATATAAATTAATTTACAGCTTCGCATTTCACGATTTTTATCATAGCGCCGTAACACAAATTTCACACTTCATTACGGCCCGAAAAGTGGCCCGACAAGGACGTGTCCACGTCGCTCTGAATCACAACAGTTTGAAATAATATTTTGGGAACGAAACTGTAAATACATACGAATTCCTTGTTTCACGTTCGTAAAATCAACAGGGTTGACCGAATTTCATTTTCATTGAATATTTTTATGCAAAAAGTTTTATATTTAAAAAGAAATGTTTTTATTTGTCCCTCATTATACGATACAAGAGACAAGAGTCCCGACTGCTCAAGAGTCCCAAATGCCCCATTTTTTAAAAGTAAAACTTCTTTACGCATGCTCGACACATGGGGTTAACTGGTGAATCGTTACGAAAAGTGGTGATTATTACGAAAAGTGGTGCTGGTTACAAAAAATGACATGCGAACGGTAATCGATGCGAACAGTGATCAATTGCTAGGCGGGTCGGGCCTTTAGGCTCGCTTGTTATTCGTGTTATTATTATATTGTTAATGGACTATTTGTCCGTAAATAAATAAAAGAAATTATATACAGCGCGTACCCGGCATGCGTTGCAAGGCTGGGGATGGGGGATGGGGACGGGGATGGGATTTTTTTTTATTGTAAATAATTTTTATGTTTATATCGCACAAGAGTCCAACAGCTCCCAAGGGAGGGAGGTTGAAGAAGAGTTGGGATGAGGGGTAAAGGAGGCGGGGATTGGAAGGAGGGTATGAGGGGGGGGGGGGTTGAGAGGGGGTGGGCGGGTAGACCTTTTTTATATCCATTTTTCGTATTACAAAAATAACAAACACGAGAATCGAGTATGGGTACCACCGCCCCGGGAACCATTTATTAGATAACCAACACGTCTGCCATAGGTCATCCCAAGTGGTTCGCAAGGTTTGGTGACTAGCAGGGGTGCCTGGGTTTATTGGGTGAGGTTTGTTCAGGTCTTGGCGGCGGATGCGTCTGCCCACCAGCTGCATGGCAGGTCGGATCTGGAGAAAGTGGTTACGGCGTTATGAAATTATATATACATATATTCTATTATACCATTCACCCGATTACCGTGAAACTTTGTTGATTTGTTTTGCGCACGCTCTCATTTCTCTCAGAATTTTTTAACACAGAAAAAAGCGATCAAAAAGAACGTACGATAGAGTCAAAGCAAATAACTGTGAAACAAATAATGATCCAGATTATGGCAGTATCGTACAACTTCCTGATATGGATGCAGATGTTTTCATAGAAGCGAAGAAGACATTTATGGAATCTTTATCTTTGACAGATGTGCAAAGGTTCAGAATTGAAAGTGACACTATTTTGCAAGCGGATTGTGGAAAATGGCTCGAGTTACGCAGAAAAATGATCACAGCTTCATTTTTTGGTAAAATTTGTAAAAGAAGAAATATTAGTTGCGCTCCTTTAATTCGAACATTGTTGTATGGAAAAAATCTGGGACATGTACGATCTATAAAATATGGAAAAGATAATGAAGAGACAGCTATTCGCCAACTTGCCAAACAAATAATGTCTATCGAAATTTCTAAATGTGGACTTTTTATTGATTGTGAATACAATTACATGGGTGCTCCGCCAGATGGAATATCAAATAACTTACTCATTGAAATTAAATGCCCTTCGTCAGCATCTGGCCTTGAAATAGAAGATGCAATTCGGAGGAAGAAAATTAGTTTTCTTAAAATCAATGAAAAAAATGAAGTAACAATCAACAAAAACCATGATTGGTATTATCAAGTACAAGGGCAGTTACATATTGCAGAAAAATGTACCTGTTTATTTGCAGTATGGACAGGTCCCGAGAAACCGTTGCATACAGTTTTAATAGAAAAGACGATGTGTTTTGGCGTGATAAAATGTTACAACAATTGAAGTGCTTTTATACAGATTGCGTTTTGCCAGAAATAGTGGATCCAAGGCATTCAAGGAATATGCAATTTAGAGATCCCAAATATATAGTAGATGAAATGGAAAAAAGGTCTTTACTTAAGAAAACGTCTGGCTGCAAAAGAAAACTATTCGCTGGGTGATTGTATTGTATTGCATATTGAAGTAAACGCCTACGCCTACACATCCAACTAAGACTGATGATCCAGTCAAAAGTCGCGATCTCGTACGGCGAAAACAAATTTTCATTTTACGTAATTGAAATTTTGATTGGAGTATTTTCCTTCGTCCCGAACAAAAAAGGTTGTAATATTTAAATAAATGAAGACAATGTAAGCGAAACTCAATCGAAAATCTGGAAACAGAAAAATCAGAAAAACATATTGACACCTCTGGGAATTTAATATGTTTTTCTGATTTTTCTGTTTCCAGATTTTCGATTGAGTTTCGCTTTCATTGTCTTCATTTATTTAAATATTACAATTTGAGGTTTTACTCATAAAGTTAAAAATTAAAAAATAAAAAAAGGTTGTCTTTTACAAAAATATTCCTATGCGTGTCCAGTGAATTCGAAAGTTAACCCACATCCATTCACCTTTTATTTTTATAAGATCTTTATTTTCTTTTAGCAAGCATTCATTTGTCATTTTCTACTTATCTAGATTGTTGACTTATTTTTTACCCTAAGATTAATTTAACACACTTGTTTCAGTTATAATTATATATTAGAAATGTGTACTTGCTTTATTTAAATTTTTGACAGATGATTTTCGAGCTTACTAACGGCGTTTATTCGAAATGTAAATTACTGACTCCTCTCTAATTTGTCAAAAAAAAAATAATATTTAAAAAAAAATTGATAATACAGGGTGGGGCAGAGAGGAGTTACTGATTTCAAAAAATCACTGAAGGCTCCCCAGACTGAGCAGAGGAGCGGGGCGGGTGCCGTTACGTCGGGGAAATGATGCCGTTTTTTTTCATGATATTTTTTAAATGATATCGTTTGACGTGGCGGCCTTGGCGAGCAATACACATATTGACCCTTTGAAAGAAGTTTTCGGCCACTCTTCCCAGCATATCTTGCGGAATTCCAGCGATGACGCCCTCAATCGCCTCGTTCAGAGCTTCAATGGTTCATGATCGAAGTTTGTTTACCTCAACTTTGACGTATCCTTACAGAAAAAAGTCACTCGGGGTCAAATCGGGGGAGCGAGGGGGCCATGGAATATCCTCTCTGCGAACTTATCATTTGATTTGACAGATGTTATGAAGAGAACCCTGTACATTTTACGCTGTCTGTACGCGTTTTAGAGGTACAATGGTAGTGGTGCTGATTTTAATAAAATCAAATTTTATAATTTTCTTATTATTATTATAATTTACAAGTACAAGTATATTACACTGTATTTAGTAATATAGACGTTGAACATTATAATTGATTTATGATCAATAAGATGGATCAAGGAAAAAAATAATTATGAGATGTAATATTTTTGGTATGCCTCGTTATTCTCCTGTGCCCTTTCTTGTGGAAAACGTTATTTTTTTTAAAATGTTTTTCGACCATGTAATTATCATTTTTTCGCACCCATAAAATTATGTCCCGTCTTTCCGGTTTATAAAAAATGGTCTGATTTTTCGGATTGAAATTTTCAAAAAATCCCCAGGGTTTCAAAAATACGATTAAAAAAAAATACAGGATGTCTTTGAATATTTGCCTAAACCGGAATTTAAAAAAAAAAGATGTGATGTAATTGGCCTATTAAACAATTATAGTAGGTATATGGTGTAAGCACGTTGTAAAAAATTATCAAAAAATAGTTACACACAATAAATACTGTAAAATTTCTGTTTTGAACTATTAATAATAAAAAATGTCATTAACGGACTGCGAAAGAGAGGCCAGACACCATACGCTTGAAATTCCCGTCAAAATGACAGTTTTAATTTGTGATTGTGTAATTCAAATTGTGTTTTTGTTAATAATTTCTGTTCTAATGACTAAGTCACTATTATATTAGTCTATAATATTATCAATATATTTCATATTATTTTCCGTTTTAATCTATTAATAATGCCATTGTGCACACGAATAAATATTTCAAAATGAGACATTTTTTACAATCCAACTGAATATTACTCGGTTAATTTGATTAAAGTACAATTAAAAAACAAAATATTTAAAAATTATAACAAATTTTTTATTCATGTCTATATTATATCATCTACTTTATACCTACTGTGTTTACGCATTTCATTTGTATATATTTGTGTTTATGTACTTCGATGTACAAATTACAAATAACTGCCTACTACTAATTAAAATTCTGGAAACGAGAATTCAACATCTTCACCTGACCCATACTGTAGCCAGCCCTAGCTCCGCGTGAGATAGTCCTAGTAGATACGCGAAACCAAGCTTGCTGCGGAACGAAATCTAGTTCCAAAAACGTCCGCTCACGACCGCTGATGTGTGAGCGCTATAGTCGGAACCGAAATTATGATTTGCTGGTATGACAGTCTTAAAACGTATTGTAAATCCGGCAACAATGCATATTTAAGTACTAAATTGTTTGTTTTCCTTCATAACCGCTAGGTGGCGCGGCGGCGCGGCGCCTGCCCATTCGTTGTTCGCGGTCGAAAAATACGCTGGAAGCGCGAAATTATTTCTGTATGTGCGAAATGGTTTTTGTGTGTGCAATATTACTTATGTGATGGTTAATTTCTATTAATATGAATAATTTACTCTTATATTTATATCATTGATATATTTACCGTGTTTTTTGTGGTTTTTCCTAAGTTTTAGTCAAGTTATAAAACAATGATCGTACTTTGAAAATTGAAGTGTCAAAAACTATTTTATATGATACATGAGAATTCAAATTTACATTTAAAGGTTTTATTTTACGATAATTTTATGAAAGTGGTGTTTTTTTTAAATAATAATATCTAATACATGTGTGCCTAAATGCATCAAAGAAATTAACGTCTGAAAGCAAGAAATCTGATATAAAAGACGGTATAATTTTTAGGTTAGTTTATAGCAATAAAAAAAAAAAAAAAAAAATATTATTTTTTTATTGTATGCACGAGGAAAAAGTGAGGTGATAGTTTCCTTCCAAATTTATTACATAAAAGGACTGTGTTTTTGAAATTTGGTTTTTTTTTTAAATTCTCTACATTTTAGTCAAAAAAATTTGGTACGAAATTTTTTTCCATTTATTTCCGAGTTTGAATCTAAAAATATGTCAGTTTTTGAAAACTAAACCGTATTTCAAATATACAAATCTAAAAGGTAATTTTATCTAGTTTTCATAAATGGTTTTTGTTTTTACGACACCTTCAAAAATAAGAAATATATAGAACATTCAAAATACTATGGAAAAATTACAAATATCGTTCGGACATCAATGGTTAAAACAGAGATAAACTACCCTCTTAGGCCGTGGAAACCATGTGTATTTCTTTCAAAGAACAAATTTTTAATTAGTAATGTTTTCACATCCGCGGCCGTTTGTCAATTGAATAAAATTTTCACTGGGTTTTTTAGTAAGGCTGAAAGTGTTTTTAATTATTTCATTAATAAATAAGGAAAGAAGTAAATTTATACGCAAAAGTTTCAAATATTATTAAAAATGTTATCAGGCACAAAATCTGGTATTCCGCTGGAGCGACTTAGGTCAAAATTGGACCACATTTTTTTTAACAAAGTTAACCATTTTATAATAATTTTTTTATAAGTTCTACGAATATGTGATAATCGACAAAAGATGGGTGAATTCATTGGATATATAGAACTACAATCAGTTTGTATGTCTCCGTATTAAAATTCGGAATTATGATTTTTTTTAATGTGGGCGGAAAATATTCCAAATGTTCTCCGAAAAATTTCGAGGAATCGGAGGAAAAAGTTTTAAATCGCGCTGTCGCTCGAGTGGTTAATAAATGGAAATAATGATGCGGTATGAAAGGGTTAAGTATGAATCAAATTTACCTGACGAAAGCATAACCCTTATCCTTGAACACTCTGATTTCCTGAATAGTCCCAAAGGGCTGGAAAGTTTTCTGCATGAGATCTTCACTGAGTCCGTTGGTGAGTCCGCCGCAGTAGACCGTACAGTTGGTAGGGGATGACTGATTATACACCTCGTCGAACGTCAGGGGCTTGGAGTTGGCTGTAATGAAAAACCTTGGTTATTTCGAGAAAAAAATTTTAACTGTATGAAAGATTTCTGGGATTGGGTTCAAAAATGAGCAATCTAATAATAGGTTTCATGCCAACCATAGACATATGAATATTAGTAGACCTGCCCTAAGTGATAAAAGCATATTATTTTCCCCTCCCCCATACCGGTTCCATGGAACCGGCTGGGATTGAGTATGGCTTCTCGTGAATCTAAAAAATGTGACGTCATCATTCTTCTGCGAGCCAGCGTCGAGCGCTCATCGGTGTATTTTTTTAAATAACACCGCAAAAAACATGGTTTGTGTTTTGAAGACGTGTAAATATATACTATCACTCGAGATACATGGCGTGTGCTCGTCGATGTTTATTGGGGTAAGTAAATTATGAAACATTTATAAAAGTGTCTTAACTAAATACGGCAACAAAATATTGGACCCTCAAAATAGGCGAACTTTATTTTGACGGCTTTAGGACTACGCAAATTTGATCACTACGCGGCGAGTAATTCGCGCTCCCGTGTAAAAAGGTCTATTCATTTAATAGCAGAGTTTACTTTTAAGAACTAAATGGTGAAATTATAATGCGAGATGCCTATATACTGTCGATTGAGTTATTGACGAATCACATATCAGTAAAGCCATCTTCCCGCCCTGCGCCCCGCTGTAGTTGGTTTCTCCCCTCACCTTTATGTTCTGGTCTAGTAATATTCATATGTCTATGATGCCAACTCAGAATGAAACCAACTCAGAACCACCTCAGAAAGGTCACTTAAAACTATGAAAAAATAATTTTAAAATAGCCGGTAACCCTAACCTAATTTATAATTCAGCATATATTTACCCTGCAGCATAAAGAGAAATTAGAACATAAATACTTAATAGGTTAATAGTTCTGAAATTTAACAATAAGTACGGACAGAGAACGTTTGAATACATTATACCGAAGATACTTAATTTATTACATGACACTATATAAAGCAATGTAATTCTATAAAAAAATTATATTGATATTGATATGTATGAAAAAAAAATTGAATCTGTAGATATAAGTTGAAAATTTTAAATTTAAAAAATGTATATGAAACTAAAATATAAGCACCTCTGTTGACAAGCCAATTCAGTTGGCTTAGCAGGACTTGTTTGTTGATTTATTATGTATTATCTATTCTTTCAATAAATGTATAAAAAACCTATTTAACCAATTTTCTGAGGTGGTTCCTGAGTTGGTTTCATTCTGAGTTAACCGGTCACCCTAATAATAATATGTTAACCCGTAATCACAGCAGGCAATATTTGTCCCAGCTCACATAGGTCTCATGAAAATCTTTGTCTTTCTTACTATCAAAGCGAAAAGCATGATCTAAAAGGTGTTGGAAAGAGAAAATAACATGCTTTATATTGAAATCCAGTATAAGATAGCGAAAACGCAGAAAACCATATTGAAAGCATTCACGCTTGCGACACAGTATCTACTTAAATAAATACACGCTTTACCACAATCTACACAAATGCCCTTATGGTGGACACAGTAACATTTGTGAAAAGGGCACCGCTAAACGAAGAAAATGAATATTTATCTGTTTAATGAATATTTGTTTTCCTAAATTTATTAGGAAAATTCGTTTCAAAGATTATCAAACAATTACTAACCAATTCAAAAAAAAAACCTTAAAAATTAATTTCAGGGAAGAATAAATGATTAATAAATGTTTATTTCTTGGAAATAAGTAACAACTCCTTTGAACATATTTCTGAAAAACTTGTGCTAAGAATTGTTCGTGATTTTGAAAAAATACCCCCAAGCCAAAACGCGGTCTTACCAAAATTGTTTTACGAAGAACTCAAACGAAAACAGAATATGTATTTAACGAAATACTCGTGCTTTCATTTAAAACACTGAACAAAATTTCTCAAAATTCATTGAATGATTCAGTTTTTTTGTTTTATTAATTTTACTAGCGAGAACCCGGCATGCGTTGCAATACCACACGAAGAAAGAAAGTGTTTGTGATATATTTTTTTTTACAGTGAATACCGCACAAGAATCTCAACTGCTCCCGTCTGGAGCCAGTGAGACTATGTCATCCCCAATTGGGGTATGTTGTGAGGCTGAAGGTAGTGGGGAGGGGAAGGAGGTGAGGAAGAGGAAGGTTGGGAAGTACCTGGCTATTCAGATCTGGTCACCAAACACGGCTAAAGCCATTTTTAAGCAACGTTTCAATTCTGAATGGTGGTCTTACACCAGGGCGATACTGATATTATCTTCCACTCTGGAACATGCCGCAAATATACTATATATTATTTTAAATGAATTAATTGTGAAATAACACAAATTAATCGAATAAAATTTATTTGCGCATGCCGGGTTCGAACCCGCGACCTCCGGATTGTGAGTCAAGAGTCTTACCCACTGGACTACGGAGGTCGTCAAATTTCAGATTTAATTCTGTTTAGTGAGAACTTTGGATACAACATATTTTTTGTTTTTGTTTTTACGTCTGGTGTACACGAATAAATGAGAAGGTTTTCTGATGCATTTACAGGTCACATATAGCAGTCCGTGTGAGAAGCTTGGTTTCAAATTTACTTCCTGCTATCCCCTACTGCTACTATGTCCCTTTGCAATAGGCCACTTGCTCACAGCGCTCTTGAGGCGATTTTTCGCAAAAACAGCGCTATATAAGTTGTCCAAAAATTATTATTATTATTATTATAGCATGGATTTCATAATCACTTAGAAAAAATCGTGTGGATAGATTTTTTAACCAAGATTACGAAAATGTTTGTATTTTTTTTTAGAAATTTATAGTTTTTTTTTAAAAATAAATCCGTTTTATGGGCTCGTGACATTACTACATGAAAATGTTCCGTCTCCGAAATATTCAATTAATTTTGTAAAATTCAACAATATATTATTTTTTTTATGGCAGCACTTTGTTTTTCGGCCAATTTTTTTAATTTGACTGTGTTTGGTTCGATGTTTTGACAGATGGTATAAAGTGAACATCGCACAGATGCTTTCCGGAGCGGCTGACTTAGGAGCATAATGGTAACTAATAGTGCTGATTTTAATAAATAGCAGACCCGACCACACGTTGCTGTGGCTAACGAAACACAACGCCATTACCCAACCTTTATAAAATCCACACCACCCGCTTGCCAGCTGCCCGCTGCCCGCTGCCTGAATTGAATATTTGAATTTATCGACTTTTATCTACTATAATAAGCATGTTTCATACATATAACTATTCCTCTTGAGTCACTCTATCCATTGGTGAAAACCGCATGAAAATCCGTTGCGTAGTTTAAAAGATCTATGCGCACATACATTTTGAACGACTAAATAAAATAATGCAAATCAAATACCTACTTACTCTAGGACATCTATTTTCCAATTTATTCCGTAGAACGAATTTCAAAAGTGACTATAGTACTGCCCGCCAGCCGTTTTAAATCACACAAAAATATGTTTTCTTTAAATTTCTCGGTTTTTCTCTAATATAATTTACATGTATTATACATATAAACATCCCTCTTCAATCACTCTATCTATTGGTGAAAACCGTATGAAAATCCGTAGTTTAAAAGATTAACGCGCACATACATTTTGAGCGACTTCATTTTATACTATGTATAATGAAGTTTATAACAGGATTTTGTCATATATAGATGTTGAACATTAAAATGATTAATGATCAATAAGATGGAATCAAGAAAAAAAATATTTATGAGATGTAATATTTTTGGTATGCCTCATTATTCTCCTGTTCCATTCATGTGGAATACGTCAGGTTTTTTTAAAAAGATTTTCGGCTATGTAATTTTTTTTTCGCTCCCATAAAATTAAGTCCCGTCTTTCCGGTTTATAAAAAATGATCAGCTTTTTCGGATTGAAAGTTTAAAAAAATCGCCAGGGTTTCAAAAATACGATTAAAAAAACAAAACGGATTATCTTAGAATATTTGTCTATTCTTTAGTGGCCTATTCCTCTATCTGCTTCACCATCATCCAACACCCCTTCTTCTTTACCCATACATTATTTCTTTATTTATTTCAACACATACGGTACAATATGTGGCATTACCATAATTAAATTTTCATATAATGTACAATAACATAAAGAAAGTAGTATTATTTATTTATTTATTTATTTATTTCAAAAACATACGGCACAACATGTGCCATTGACATAATTTTATTTATTTATATTATAATACAATAACATAAGAAAGTGACATATAAATGTAAAGTTAAATATAAAAACAAAAGGTAAAAGAAAGGAGTTAAGGTAATGAGTAGTAAATAGAATTATGATGTATAAAATGAAAGTATAAAGTAAAAGTGTAAACTATAAAATATAAAGTATAATGTAAAAGTAAAAAGTTAAGATAAAAAGTTGAAAGGCAGGAAATAATATAAATTACAAAAGTTATAAATATAACAAAGTATGACAAGTAAACAGTAAGAAATGCTTTTAGGAGCCAAATATTGAAGATAACCAAAAATTAAAAAAAAAAATATAATAAATAAAAGGAAGGTATTACGGAGTATACAAAGCGATATGAAAAGTAGGTAACTATGATGTGTTTCTAAGCCATAGGTATTAGAGTGCATACTGGTAAGACATAATATTATGGTTACATAATTATTAATTTTTTATTATGATTACGTGGTAGTACTAGCAGATAAATTATGTCTAATGCATCTTTTGTATAATGACAGACTTTCGGCGTGATCGATTTGAGCAAATTCATTACCTAAAGTGTGTAAACGATGTATTATTGAATTTTGTTCTGCATTACTGAGAGTGTTGTTGCAATAATAAGGTGTTTTGAGTCGAGTTGTTCTACTAGGTACATGATAATTTATTAACGATACCAATTCAGGGGAGTCAAACCAGTTATTGTTTATTTTAAATAAAAAAATAAGATCATTGAGTATTCTTCTATCTTTTAACGATAAGAGTCGCATTTTTTGTAATAGAGAATCATAGTTTATGTTATCCGCGGGAATTCCGAATTTGAAATTAATTGATCTGAGAAATTTGCGTTGGATTTTTTCAATGGAGTTTGCGTGTCTTTTGTAGAGAGGGTTCCATATGGGCGAATTATATTCCAAATGACTCCTAACCAGAGTTGTATATAGTAATTTAAATGTATGAATGTTTATCAGTATTATCAGTAAATAAGAAAATCCGTAAACAACGCCATCTCTGATACTGACAAAAACAAAACACGTACAGCTGCACATCGGTAATTGCTTCATTGTGTAATTTTTAACATAAAAAAAAATTTATTCAGCTAATAAGTTAACAGTTTTTGATTCTGAGGAGGTACGAAGTTCGCCGGGTCAGCTTGTTAAAGATAAAATATATATTTTTTAAATACGTACATAATTGGTAGGTATTATGGATATGATAAATTTTTAAGTACCAATGAGTGCATGCATATGTATTAGAGTGCGTACTGGTAGGACATATTATGGTTACATGATTATATATGACTAGCAGAAAAACTTTGTTTAAAGCATCTTTTATATGATGACAGACTTCCGGCATGATTAATAAGAGCTAATTCATTACGAAAGGTGTGAAGGCGATGTATTATTTAATTATATTCTGCATTGGTACCAGTATTGTTGCAATGGTAAGGTATTTTGAGTCGAGTTGGTATACTAGATACTAGGGTGGAGCACGGATGTATGAAATTTTTTTTTTTAAGATTCAGAGTTCTAAGAGGGGGGGATTTGTGCCTTATGTTAAAGTAAAAATACGTGGGATTTTTCATTTCATTTGATTAAGATCTTTAGTCTCCTCAGTGACTTCAAAAATTGAAAATTAGGGTAAAAAACTTAAAAGTTTATAAGGCGTTACATTGTGATTAATTTAGTGGTAAGTAGGTGTTAAATGATAAACAATATATAATTAAGATATTTATTATGGCATTGCTGTAAAAAAAAATGAAATTTGAAGTAAACTCGAAAGATTACACATTTATTATATAGGTTTCAAATCCTTTTTAGTTTCAAATTTAGGCATTGGATTTCGCGATTCCAGCTTGGCATTTATTGCACCTAATCGCGACTTTCTTATCCACTGAAAAATGGAAGCCTCTGTCGTATTTTTAAAGCTCTTTCAACAGCTTGGATATGGCAGGGAAGCCTTATAAACAATAGTTCGCTTTCACCACCAGATTCTACGACATTCTGAATTTTCTAGTCCAGTAAGTTTTTCAAAATCGGTGGTTCGGTTAAGTTTTCCTGCCAATTTATTAAATCAATATATGTAGAAGCATTAAAATCTATCAATGGCACTTGAAACAGTCTAGGTGTTGGAGGTTGAGTAGTACTGCGTGCCTTTAGTAGGGCTGTCAGCTCTCTAACATGTTTTTTTTATTATCTGTTATCATCGCAAGAAGAATCCCTTCAGGATGCGCAAAGTAGCTGTGTCTTTGGATAACAGGATCTATAATTTTTTTTAGAGTTTCTGGCAGGTATCTGGAGGCCTTAATAATATTAAACTGATTACACGTGCCATATTTGCATGATGGTTTATTTTTAATTGAGAATCAAAACGGTGCGTAAACTTTGACTACAAAAGTAGCCCGAGTTTTCAAATTTTCAGATGGTTCATCAGTAGATACATACAAACGTAGTCTTCGGTGATCCAACGGGCATGTGCTAGTTTTTCTGGAGATTTATTGCCTAGGTCTTCTGGAAATCCATCTGAAACTACCGCCGAGACAATTTTATGCAAGTACTGTTGGTCTGGACTCAGATCTTTGGCCATTTCTGGTAGCATTTGACCTTTGATGCGTTCAAAATTTTTAACAGGCAGCTTTTTACAGGTTTCTAGTGATTTTCCCAGTGAACCAATATAAGATTTAGGTCCCGAAGTACACCCATCGAGATGAAGAAACAGATGTCTCAAAGGCAGTTTGTTCATGTGGAGCAAAAAAATTATCCACTGAAGTGGTTTTTGTAGCCTTTTCTCAAGCAGTCATAATTTAATTTAATTTAATTCCAGCATATTTTCCAGCACTAACATTCGTACCATCACAATCAATTGCCATAATTCTATCTTGGGAAACTTCTTTATGTAACAGAAACCCTGTATCTATATCTATTATCACATTATCTATTTCTTTTGCTGTACCAACATCAGGTACCACGTATCCCATGTAAATGGATCCAGGCTCTTGAATCAGTGAGAAAGGTTCCCTTTTAGAGTCTTTTGCAACTTCTTTGTAGCAGTTACGTCGATTCCACTGATTACCATTATCCGAGACGTTCTTTGATCGGTCAAAAAAGTTTGCTCTTGTTTGGGAACCCTTTTATCCTTAGGATATATACATTGAGCGAATGCTTTGCACTTGCATACTGAAATATCAAAAAGTATCTTACTGCTTTTCTGAAAACTATTTAACTTGTTCAGGGAGAGCCTCTTGATAGACCTGAGTAGATTTTTGCACTTTAAATGATATGCTTTCAACATTTGAACGATCATTGTTCGCGTCAATGTAGGAATAGACGCAGTGTGCCATATATTTTTAATTTCGACATGACTATATCTGCTATCTCACCAAAAATTGTATCTTTTGCAGTTTCTGATTGCAATTTCAGTTGATGTCTCGTCCACTCATAGTATTTCAATACATCTTCGTAAGTAGGTAGAACGTTCTCTTTCATCTCACAAACATCACCAAATAGAGGACATTTGAATACACTCCGAGTTCTTTGCATAGTTGCCACGAAAGAATATCGAACGTAATTTTAACGACGTTCGAGCCACGAAAAAATAGAGCACTGTCGACGCGCGACGCGACAAGTGCAAGCAAGCTAAGTATCACCTCCCGCGCTTCCTCTCTCCCCTTTATTTAAATTATAAAACACAAATTCGAACTTCGTTTTATTTTGTGTCGAATCTATATTATACCAAGTAAACTTTTTTGATAAAAAATAGTATATTTATTCAAAAATATCGTACATAAACATGACTTCCAATTCGAGTGTAAAACCGACTATTTTGTGGCGACACATCATTATCTTTCGCCATCAGAAAGAACGCTCGAGAAACATCTCCTAATATTCGCGCGGCGTCGCCAACCTACTTGCCTAGGTACCTTCCTACCTATGCCGGCACGATATATTTTGCTCGCCTGCCGCAGCCGTCTCGACGATTAATAATATCGCCACCGCCTAGAAAGGTCTCGAGATAGCACCGTAAAATATCTGTACGTATTACCTACCGTGTGGGTAATTACTCTACCGCTCGCTTCGGCTATATAAGCAGCAATTTCGCTCGTCCGCTCCAGTTCAGTCCTAGACCATCAGTCAGTCAGCATCAGTTCAACAGTCGGCCAACATCTCAGCATGTAACAGATCTCCGCATAAGTGCTCCTGCATGGCATCTCTACGCATCCAGGGTAGCTTCCCGAGGTCCATCACCACGTCTCAGCTATAAGGCCCATCGTGCCTTCAGCTCCGCAGAACAGCTACATCCCGTGACTTACAAGGCTTGCGTCACCTTCAGTCCAGGGATCAGCTCACCATTTCATGGCACCCCGAAGCGCACCGTGCTTCGCTGCCATGGAAACACGCTCCGTCTCGTCAGGACTACCTGCTGGTGGCTCAGCTCACCGAGCCACTCACCGTTCATCTCCGCGACTCAAAGCGTCGAGCAACGGCCTGGAAGATAGGTCATCTCCACCGCCAAGGTGTTGAGCAACTCGCTGACCTTCACCACACCATCTCCATCTCCTCCGAGCGCCTGCAGCATCTCATCTACGGCACTCCGCATTACATCATGTTACTGCTTCACCGAGCCTCGCTACGTAGCCTAATAAACGACTGACTCATACAACGCATGACGCCTTTTATTTATCGTTCCGTCTCTACTGATATCGGCCCGCTTCCTCAATTTTCATAAATTCAATGCCGTTGCGGAGACAGTTACCATAAAAAAAATTGAATAATATTTTACGTAGCTTAAATTAAACCTAAAAGGCACCAAATTTTGACTATTACATTACCGTCCAGTGAAAAAAATAATTCACTCCTACCTACTAGATACATGATAATTTATTGACGAACTAGTTCAGGGGGGTCAAACCAGTTATTGTTGCATATTTCCCCGTTCCCTCCCCCGTTCCTCTCCCAAAGTCCTCTTCCCCTCCCGCGTTCCCCTTCTGCCTTCTAAAGTAACGCATAAACCAGGTTTGTACTTTATATTTCTACGATACAGTTTTATTGTGGCCCAAAAAATTAAGGATACTTCGAACAAATGCTTCATTATACAATAGGTATATGTTCTCCGTTTTACGACTCTATTAGTAAAATAATCTCGCAACACGGAAAATAAATCCTACCATTTGTTATCCTAGCGAGATATGTTTTCTCACAATTTAATATTACATTACAATAGCAAACACCGTGTTCTACACTCATACCGCGAAACTTTGGGCGAGGTTATTCATGATAATCTAAGAAAAAAATCCGAATCATGTGTTTTAAACAAAGCTGTTCGGATTACAATAAATTGTAGATGTTGCTTTACTTTTGCGAGTGAGAATGTCGAGTTCAAAGGCCCAACATCGTTTTTTAATGAACGTTTCGTATTCAAAGGCACAATATCGTGTTTTAATACACGTATCTTGAAAAAACGAAAACCGATTTAGTAATAGGTTAAATAACATAGGTTAAATATTAAATATTATGTACCCATCAAAACCATGAAACTAATCTATTTTTCCCTGGCTGAATCTAATGTGAGATATGGTATAACGTCTTGGGGGCACTCATGTAAAACAAACATCCAACATGTACATACAGTCAATTCAAAACGCTATGGTCAAATTACTTGTCAGCAAAGCAGTTTATGACCAGCGGCAAAATATCACAATTATGTATAAATCCATAAATGTGTTACCTATTAGAGGTCTTTTTTGGTATAAAATCTGTATGCAACATATCTTAGATAGCCCATACAAAACAATGGTGGATCACATGTACAATACTAGGCTTACACAAAATGAAGGGATGATAGTACCTAGATTTTCTAATAAACATGGCCAGCGAACTCTTGAACACATTGTACCACTTATTTTTAATATGCTGCCATATGATTTGAAAAAATGTTGCTCGACACCTAAATTTGCACTATTGTTTAGAACATGGCTATTGGAATCAGATTTTATGTATTGACTTGACTCCTCGTGCATTTTTAATTCTTAATTATTAATATGTTTTTATTATGTTTTTTATTAAATTGCAATATTTTTTTCTTCTATTGTAAAACATTGTATATTGTATCATGTTGTTGTCCACACTATTTTCCTGCCGACAAGCTACTTGCAGTAGCTTTGCAGGTGCAATGTAAACAAGAAAAAAAACTATTTTTCTGTTAATAAAAAAAAAAAAAAACGTATTTGAAGTTCCACTGTGTAAAACTAGGCTAGCGCAAAGACACGTGTATTTTATTTCACCAAAAATGTATAATGCTCTCTATAAGACTACAGAAATTGAATGAAAAAACATATGCTCCTACAGCAAGTATAAAAATGTTATAAAGTCTTGGATAAATGCCGTTGATGCAAATACTTACTTGCTGTAACTTCTGACCTAATGTAACTTAACATGTCGTTTGAATTTTAACTCAGTAAATACTTATTTTATTTTTTGTTTATTTTTTAATCTCTTCAAAGATATAATGTACTTATATGTAAGAGTAAATTTAAAAGTATACCCACGAACTGGCGATGCCTATGTGGGATTTTTTTGGTTAATCTGCTAATTTTATTATTCTCTACTTTTTAATTGTTTATATAAAAAAGGCCTAAAAAATTAAATTAATTAATTTTAAAATTACCAGTGTATGTACCAAAAAAATTATTAATAGAGAAAAAAATACATGTGTCGTGTTTAAAAGCACAATGTCGTGTTTTAATAGGTGTCACGTTCAAAATTGTTTCAATACGTGTTATGTTCAAAGGCACAAAGTCGTGTTTTAATGCACATGTCGTATTCAAAGGCACAATGTCATGTTTTAATACACATGTGGGATATTTAAAGGCACAATATCTTGTTTTAATACATGTGTCGTGTTTAAAAGTATAAAGTCGTGTGTTTCAATACGTGTTATGTTCAAAGGCAAAAAGTCGTGTTTTAATGCACATGTCGTGTTCAAAGGCACAAAATCGGACGACGCGCGACGTTTCAATTCTGAATGGTGGTCTTACATCATGGCGATGCTAAGAATATTTTCCACTCTGGAACATGTTGGAAATATTCCTTAATTTATTTCTAAATTATTAATTTGTCTAATAATACAAATCAATCAAATAAAGTTTTCTTGCGCACGCCAGAATTTGAACCCACGACCACGGATGCCGTCAGAGCCATCATCTCAATTTAAGAAAGAAAAATAATAACCCCACCACAACACTTAGTAATACGTTGCACTCACCCACTGTTTTGTAATTGTCTAGTCATTATACATTTGCCCTAAGGAATGGACGGTCGTTCTGAAACCGGTCGGCGTTAATAAAATATATAAGTGGTTTATAAAAAAGGAATATTGTTTCTTTTATTTAGAAAAATAATAATATTTTGTGAGAGAATTAACCGGTAGGCAATTTTGATTCTGCGTTTGAAGGCATATAAATTGTTACAAAATGCTCCGAGCGTAAAACGTTAAACCCACAGTAATGTTGATTTTTTCAGAATCCAGCGCGTTTTTAATGCTGAATAAATACCAGGTTAAAAATGAGGAATCATTTTCAAATTTTCGCGAACAATGCTTGGCTTTAATAAAAAATAGCATTTAAATTGGGAACGTAGTCACTCATATACTAGTCCCAGTGATGTCATCTTTCTAGTATCTACAAACGCCAACATTTCATAGACAATACACCTATTTCCATTTCCGGCAACGATATTATTCCAAAGACAACAGTCAAACTTCTTGGCGTTAATTTAGATTCAGACTTTTCGTTAAAAAGTCAAATAAATAGGACAGTAAGCACCGGTTTTTTTCACCTAAGACAACTCAAGTCAGTTCGAAGAAACCTTCCTACAGAGGCGACAAAACTATTAATTAACTCTTACGTAGTCTCGCGGCTCGATTACTGTAACGGCATCTACGCTAGTCTTCCCAAATATCAAATTGACAAACTTCAATCCGTGTTTAATGCAGCGGCAAGGCTCATAACTGGGGTTTCTAAATATTCGCATATTTCAGAACACCTTCGTAACCTTCACTGGCTCAAGTGCCCTGAGAGAATCCAGTACAAATTGTGCTGGATGGTTTTTAAATCAACCTACGAAATGGCCCCACCTTACATCTCCGAATTATGCGTCCCGGAAAATACCGGTCCGAGACAATTAACCCTTAGATCAGCAACTTCATCTGCTAAAGGCAGACTAATAGAACCTAAACGAAAGCCAAATACTATGTTTGGAGATCGTGCTTTCGGAGTATCTGGGCCTAAGGCTTGGAATGGACTCCCTCCGGAATTAAGATGCATAACAAGCCCAACAGAGTTTAGGTCCAAACTAAAAACCTTCCTTTTTGGGCTCTCATACCCGTAATTTAAATATACCTATTTGAGAGTATCATACTTGTATTGTCTATGATATGTCTTAATCACACTTTCCTTACTGAATTAAAATTACTCGATTCCTTACACATCAATCTGTCTCTTGACGAATCACATTTAGAAAGATCAAATCCTTATAGGTACTACTGCACCTCCCACCTTTACATGTTGCTTTTACTTTCCAAAATACACTCGTCAAAGAATACATTACATATTAATATTAAAATATTTTTCAGGATTAAATAACATGTGTTCACAATAATGTCCTCTGCGTGCGAACTCTATCTAAATTTCTTTAAATGGACAATATACAGTGTTAATTTCAAGCGACCTCCCAGATAAAGGACCCAGGTATGGTCCTGTTTTCATAAAATTTTAGGCAGCATCGCGTTCATTGGTCAAAATATTGTACACATATTTTCGTATCGGTGATCAATGAACCGATGTATGCAATTTTTAGCCATAAGTTGTTTATAATTGTTTGCCTAGCTTGTAGTTTTTAGATTTTAGAAATGGATTATAAGTTTGTACAGCGCCCTTGAGGTGATTTTTCACAAAAACGGCGCTATATAAATCATCCAAATATTATTATTATTATTATTATTATCTGTTAACCTTCCTCGGTTCCTCACATACTGTGTACACTTAAGATGAATATATACGTGAAATTCTATTTAGATACTATTTTGATTAATCTTTACGCCGAATCGGCTTACAGTATGAACATCAAAAAATATGCTACGGATAAATCGAAGCTTGTACTAGCTTTTCTATGTATTGGAATTACAATAAAATTATTATTTACGTAACAAAAAATATAAGCGTAAACCACCAAAAAAAAGGTTTTTTCATGACTTAACTATGAAGTAATAATACAAGAAAGAATTTAAAAAAAATACCCCCTCATGGCTAAGACTATTTTTAAGGTTTTCCATGTTCCAACTTTTTTTCGTTCTTATAAAATTATGCTAAAAATAAATAAAAACCACTTTTTCGCTTACTAGCCTCGTGCAAAAAGGCGCTCGATTTTAAAATTTTGCAGGCAAGAGATTCGAAATATTTCTAGCGTTTATATTCCTCTTAAGGAAGTAATTTAGAGACACGCGAATATCAGAAAATTGTTGATTCTATGCCACACCGTGTATAAGTAGTTATAAAAGTTAAGGCAGGACACACTTTGTATTAAAAAAAATTAATTGTAATTGTTTCTCTATTTTTTTCTTCAATAAAGAATGTTTATTATTTTTTCTAATTCAACACTTGTGTTAACATTTTCGCTGTAGCTCATGCACAGAATTCTAACACGGGCGGATTCTTCCGTGTATTCCTTCGACGCCGACGGAGAGATCGGCTTGGTAATTCAACCCGCGACCTCCGCACTGCTAGTCGAGATTCGAGAGCCTTACTTCTCGACCACGAGGCTGTCAAGTATTATAAAATATTTGCCTCAGGATCATTACCTTTCAAAAACAAATATTGTCATTTTTCTTTACGAAATAATTATAACTTTTTGTTGAAAATTTTCCCTTTCGAATGAACACAGTTACTTTTTGTTTTGAAGAGTTTTAATTTTCATGTACAATTGTTACAGTGTCCAGAGTGGAAGATACTCTCAGTATTGCCGTGAAGATACTCTCAGTATAGACCACCATTCAGAATTGAAATGTTGCTTGAAATGGCTTAAGATGAAGTTATACGTGAAATCGTATTTAGATACTATTTTGATTAATCTTTACGACGAATCGGCTTACAGTATGAACATAACAAAATATGCTACGCATAAACCGAAGCTTTTACTAGCTTTTCTATGTATTGGAATTACGATAAAATTATTATTTACGTAACAAAAAATATAAGCGTAAAACACCAAAAAAAAAAGTTTTTTATGACTTAACTATGATGTAATACAAGAAACAATTTTAAAAAAATACCCCTTTATGGCTAAGACTATTTTTGAGGTTTTCCATGTTCTAACTTTTTTTCGTTCTTATAAAATTATGCACAAAATAAATAAAAACCACTTTTTCGCTTACTAGCCTCGTGCAAAAAGACGCTCGATTTTAAAATTTTGCAGGCATGAGATTGGAAATATTTCTAGCGTTTATATTCCTCTTAAGCCGTGTTTGGTGACCAGATCTGAATAGCCAGGTATTTCCCCACCTTCGTCTTCCCTATCTCCTCCCCCTCCCCACTACCTTCAGCCTCACAACATACCCCAATTGGGGATCCCATAGTCCCACTGGCTCCAGACGGGAGCAGTCTTGTGCGTTAATCATGTAAAAAAAATTTTCAGTGAGTTCAGTTTTTAGAGAACATGAACGTTTAATAGATACAGGCCATAGCTTCAACAAAGAAAAAAACCAAGTTGAAACATTCAAATATAAATACATAATTTAATTTTTGCACTTCAGAAACTTTAGAAACAAACAAAAAAATAATAAAAAATAAATTTAGTTAATAAAATAAATCACCCTTATTAACAATGTTCATTATGATGACTATATAATGTTCATTATGATTAATGATGACTCCTCCCACCGTTCTTCCCCTCCCCCAAAATCACCCCTCCCACCACCTCCACCTAATTAAATATAATAATTTCTTAATGCAATAATTAAGAACACTTTGTTTTTACCACAATAAACTTTATTAAAAAGTCTACATGTTTCAAGAACGATGTTCGTTCGACCATTTATTGGATAACCAACATCTCTGTCATAGGTCACCCCAAGTGGTTCACTACGTTTGGTAGCTTAGCAGGGGTGCCCGAATTCATGGGTGAGGTTTTTTTGGGTCAGTTCAGTTAAGACATTGGAGGACCCACCACATACCCGCCCTGGTATAGGTAACAGACGGTTACCCCTTCAAGGCTCTTGCAAGGACTCTAATTTTTTGGTAAAAAAGACTCTACATTTGATAACGAAACTAAACCTCCAATGTCCTTGCATGCGTTGTTAGCAAGCAGTATGCAAGTGCTTAGCGGGAAATACAGGTACAATATGTGTTAGTATAACAAAAATAGACAAGACAATGTGACAGGTTGGTGAAAGTCCACGAGGTGGCAAGCGCTGGGTAATTGTATCCAGCGTATCCTACAAGCATCTGTTTGGGAGGAAGACACAGTAGATAAGTAATAAGGGCATGGCAAACGGTTGGGAGTCCTCTCCAATCGATTGGCAGTCCCAGCAAGAATGCGCATGACGTTCGGTCTAGTCGTGAACCACACTCAGTTTCCGCGCCCCTTAGCCGGTTGCTCGGCGATGCCTCAAAGAAAAGTAAATGGGAGATTGAGGGGAAATACCCGACGACCCTAAGGAATTCAGCGTCGAGTAGCCGGAGGCAAGGCGAAGGAGAGCCAGTTCAGTTAAGACAGATCCAAATTCAAAGATATTATCAAAACCAACTTATAAGCATATATTTTTTCAATGGTACGATGCTAAATGATGCGATTTCCATCGCCTCCCTATTCTACCTTTCATTTAAATACTCCGTAATCCTGTAATGTATTTTATATTTTATTCACCATGAGGAAGGTTCAGGTCAAACTGATACCAGTTGGTTTGAAAAAATATAATAAAGTAGAATTAAACAAAGTTACTTTATTGTCATTATTATGATAAAAGATATCTTCCTTTACATAATACTTTATATTTTTATAACAACAATAATGATTCTGATGTATTAACGCTGCGGGCTAATACATTTTTGACTCAAAGCGAAACATTATGCCTTTGCTAACAACTCCAACAATTTCTCCCCAGCCCCGCGGCAGTACACGGGCCGCGGTTGAAGAGATCTGGAGGTTGTGGACAGGGAAGGCAAAGCAACAAGTGTGTAGGATTTAAAAAAATATTAAATTCAACATGATATTGCGATGTTCTTACTATTTTTGTAATGAAATAACTTTAAATAACTGTTTCTTCCAAAATAATACTTTTTTCTTGCGTTTCATTTTCTTTCTACGTGTATGGGAGATGTACGATATACAGACATACGTTCACTGTTTGTCTCATTTTCGACTGTTGTTATTTAGTGCGTGAGAGCTGCAGCATTAAATGTTTAACTGCATTAAATCTGATAATATGTAAACACGGATATTTTTCCACCTCCAGAACAAATTTAATGTTAAAATCATGTGCTGATGTCATTTCTGTCAAATGAATAGTAGATGCGATTGCAACTCGTGTATCACGCTGTCAGTAGCGTGCAACTAACGTCATACCTGTAGTCTATGCATAGTTTCGTGTACGAACACTAGCAAACCATTTTCACCAGTGGCGCGTATTCTACGCTCTCAACACTTGTAAGCAACTGAGTACTGAGTGTCCTTTAAGAAAAAAATATATAAAAGTAGGTACTACTTCGACGTTCTGGCGGCCGAACGTCCCAAACTATTCTTACATGTGCAAAATAAACCTACGATTTTTGACTTTCCGGATTCGACACGTGTCCATAAGGACTTTTTTTTTTTTACATGAGCTCCACACAGGAGGCGCTGAGGAAAATAATTTTCCTCAGGGCCTATGTCATCTTTGGGGATGCTGTGTGGAGTGTTTTTTTTTTAGGAAAGGGAAGGAGAGGAGAGTTCTGGGAAGGAAAAGGGTTTTAAGAGGTGGGTAGGAATCTGGGGTTCAGTGTGTCTTGGTCATCCGCCTCCAAGACCTAGACAAACCTCACCCCATGAACCCGGGCACCCCTGCTAAATCACCAAACGTAGCGAACCACTTGGGGTGACCTATGGCAGAGGTGTTGGTTATCCAATAAAGGTTCCCGGGGCGGCGGTACCCATTCCCGCCTCCCAAATTGAATTAATACGTTTATCCAATTCGAGTGAACCAAGTGTTCTTTTGAATAAGTGGGAACTTGTTACAGCTCATTTTAGCTCTAAGTGTAACTCAAAAACGCCAGAACGGGTCGATTCCATGACTAGTTCTCGAGTTCAACAGCTCGGCTGTGGAACGATTTTCTTCCGGTTCAATTCTTCCTTTCTACAAAAAGACCATTCTCACGCAGCTTCCCCAAATATGACATAGGTCCTGAGGGAAATTATTCTCCTTAGGGCCTCCTATGCGGAGGTAATATCAGAAAATATATATATGTATTTCATCGCTACCCTGCATCCTTACAGCTAAATACTCGTGCGGTACATACAATTATTTTCCGTAGACAACTACCAACCCTGTTTCAAAAGCCATGTCAAATTATTATTTCAGTGATGTCGGCTGTACCGAGAAGCCACTAGCTGCGTATCCTACTTACTTCTATATAGTATACAATAATGTCGTCCAGAGTACAGCCCTGGGCGCTGGGCGCTGTGCGGGCATAGTAGGGTTGCCATTACTGTCTACAAGAATTATAAAGTTTACATCAATTAAGTTTTAAATTTTTTTTTTTGTCAGCTTGTTCCACACAATAATTCTATTCGAGGACTGTGTCATCTTGGGGATGCTGTGTGGAGGGTCTTTTTAGAAAGGAAGGAGAGGAAGTTCTGGGAAGGAAAAGGAATGAGTGGTGACATCTAGGGTCAAGGTCTATTTTTGGAATATACATGTAACTTAGTGCCACAACCCTTGGGCCACACTATTAAAACCGCTATATCTGGCTTAGTATGGGTGCCCTTTTTAAAACTTTTTCATGTTAAAAGCTCATTACGCTTAGAGCAGATAGTGGTTCGCTACGTTTGGTGACTTGGCAAGGATGTCGGGCTCGTGGAGCATCAGCTGCGTGGTAGGCCGGATCGGAAGGGACCATTTGAGGGAACCTTTTGATCTCTCCAGCAGAACTCTCTCGGAATATAGCCTTGTACCGGAGTAGGAAGGTTGGATTAAAACGTCCGTCACACCTGGAGACACTGACCACCAGATTCCTACCTACCCCTCGTATATTTTCCTTCTCAGAACTTAATCTCCTTCCTTTCCTCTAAAGACTCTCCACATAGCATCCCCAAAGATGGCAGGGGCATTTAGGGGAATTTTTTATTTTATTATTATTGTACAACAGAATATTTCCAACTACAGTACAATTTAGTTACACTACCACCATTTAGGCAAGTGACTCTTCAATAATATTTGGCATATAAAGAACAGTCACTTACATCCAAGTGGTTAGCAATTTCATTTAACAGCACCACTCCCCTCGTCATGGTATGCTTTGCCAAGACGTCTGTTCTGCCGTTCGGTACTTTAAATAAGTCATGATGTCGACTTCGGCTGTAGTGGTCTGGTACATATAAATCATAGCATCCCAAGAGAAATAAGCTATCGATGATATTGTTCCAAATTTTTAAAGACAGAATAGCAAGACTTGCTTTCCGTCTAGTTTCTAGACTCACAGAATCAGTTTCCTCAAGTAAGTCAATATGGTGCATGAACCTTGGATAGGTTGCATGCTTCCGCATATAAACATACCTGAGGAATTTCTTCTGGATTTGCTCTAATACATCAATGTACTTCTGGTGGTACTCCAGCTTGCTTCTCAGTATGCCATCGAATAACGCTAGCATAGCTTCTTGGTTATCAAACTGCTTACAAGTCCTGATGATGAACCCAAGAAGTTTGTGGCAAAACTAAGTGAACTGCGATATATGGCAAGAGAATGTCAGTTCGGGATCAAAGACGACACCGAGATCCTTCACGGATTTTACACGTGATAACGTTTCGCCTTTTATTTTATAATCGTAATGTTTTTGCAACGAGTGAAGGACATTGTGACACATTTCTTTGCGTTAAAATCTAATTTGTTTGCCAACGATCATTCAGATAGTGCATCCAGATCAGTTTGCATTTTAAAGCAATCTTGTTGGCAGCTTATTTCCATCATAATTTTAAGGTCGTCAGAAAATAGTAGACATTTGCTATTCCTAACACAGCTTTGGATGTCATCTATAAGTATTAGAAACAACATAGGTCCGAGGTTAGACCCTTGAGGAATTCCAGATTGCGCTTGGAATTTTTTTGAATTATGTCCATTTATCGAAACAAATTGGCTTCTGGATTTTAAATACGACCAGAAAAAGTTCAGTGTTGGTAGATCGAAGCCTATTTTAAACATTTTCATCAAAAGTATATGATTTTAAAAAATATATTATATTCATCAGGGCCTCCTGTATGGAGGTAATATAAAAAAAGAACCAAAAAGGAAATCAATCAATTAATCAATCAATCAATCAATTATTCAAGGAAAACCGTCACAAATGATTTTAGTTATAAAATTGTGCTTTTTAGAGTTGTTTCTTAATTTAAATAAAAAGTATAAAATTTAGTCGTGCGCGCGACCTACACATTTAATTTTTTTTTACAAATACAAAGCAGAAAATAACAGAAAAAAATATTAATCAATTTATTTATAAATTTATAAATCTTAAAGAGTTTTTATGCGAATACAAATAAATTATGTAAAATTAATTTGTAGATTTTTTAAGGCCTGGAATTCCAAATTTCTTCCGATTTATAACATACTTTCTATGAACACTTTATGGTTTTTTGGTCTTAAAATTATATGCTATTTTTTAAGATAATATCTGCCGAGCGATTCTCTATGTTTTGTGAGATCGAAATGATTCTTCTGTCAGATTTTTGTGATCTTCTTTGGCTGTTATTTGCTTTTTCTATGGGCCGATGTCAGAATTTCAGCTGTGAGCTGTCACGTATTTAAGATTAGGTCGTTTTAAACACGAATTCCTGCAAGTTTGCATGATTATTTATTCATTTAACAGCCACAGAAAATCACTCAAATCTGACAGAGATCTCGCCCGATATCTGTCTCGAACTCACAAAACAGAATCGCTTGGATGTACATTCGCTGAGCAGAAAAGTTAATTATGTATGTATATGAATATAGAAAAAAAATCGCAAGAATGCTCCAAAAATTATTAAAAGCATGTTAAAAGGTATGAAAAAATTCACAGTGTGTCTTTTAGAAGACAATGTACCCTAAAATATATTCAAAATCTTAGCGACGTAAGTAAAGAAGCCGTGTATACAAATTGCGACTCGTGACCCGTCTATTGGTCGGACTTACTGTCGAATTTGGCGTATCAAAGAAAAGAAGAAGAAGAAAAATAATGTTGGAATCTTAACGATGTAAGTGAAGAAAGCGTGTAAACAAATATACGCCGTGGCACGGTGTATTTTACGAACGTACGGTCGAATTCACCCTAGCAGGCCTGGAGATTCGACCTTTCTGCCGCGTTAATTTTAATTAATTCTGAAGAACGTGTTACAAATATTTAAAATGTGTCTCCATATTGTCCTCCCGAAGTTATTAATTCAAAAACTAGAAAAATAAAATCTGGTGCTCATCGCTAAATTTATAATTATAAAACGGGTTATAAAGTTTTAAAATCGTTGTACGTAAAATATATTAATGGAAAGGTACTGTTTTTATTTATCTAAAATGTAAATAACTCGCATTCCTTGTACGGCATGGAAATAAAAAACGTTATTATAGTTACGGATTCGCCAGAAATTATTAAAATGTCAGTTTTGAGCAAATAAAAATTATTAGGGTTGTGTACCGCCTTAAAAGCTACTTTAGACATCTGCCGAAAGATTTATGCTATATTTCAAACGAGTAGTGTTTTATAAAATATTTTTACAATTTTCGCTTAATTATAATAGGTTTTTTTAAAAACAGCGTGCTCGCTCGAACATTCGTATGTTCATGTCTCCTATTCAAACCATCTTCTTATACTTTTTGAACGCTTCCTATGGAGCCTTGACAGAATAAAAAATGAAATCAATCTTGGTAAGATACGACGTTTTAAGTAAGATTTGTAGAAAAATGTTTTACAATTGATTAACCACCTGAGAATGTTTTGATGTGACCAAAATATTCTTATCTTTGGTACAAACAATGCTATATCTACAATCTTTTTGATATCAGTTTTTACACGTCATTCTTAATCCAACCAGTGCTAGATTAACTGTTGGCAGAATAGACGGAACAAATTATTCACTTCACCAAAATAATTAACTCCTCAATCCTCGGAAGGACATCACTCGCCACAAACATAAATTTTCGTTTGTGACTCAGGAAGAGGGTTTCCATACATGCAAAGTATTTAATTTTTTTCGATAATGCTCAGATATGTGATTTGTTTGTCGTTGGTAAGAAAAGTAATTAATCTTCTCAGTGTGTCTCAAATATGTATGCTTGATTCCGTGGATAAAATCCAAAAAATTCAAAGTCAAAGTGTCAAAGTCAAAGTAAAAGTGTCAAAGCAAAAGTGTCAAAGTAAAAGTGTCAAAGTCAAAGTGTCATAGTAAAAGTGTCAAAGTCAAAGTGTCAAAGTCATAGTGTCAAAGTAAAAGTGTCAAAGTCATAGTGTCAAAGTCAAAGTGTCATAGTCAAAGTGTCAAAATCAAAATGTCAAAGTCAGTGTCAAAGTAAAAGTGTCAAAGTCAAACTGTCAAAGTCATAGTGTCAAAGTAAAAGTGTCAAAGTCATAGTGTCAAAGTAAAAGTGTCAAAGTGTCAAAGTCAAAGTGTCAAAGTCAAAGTGTCGAAGTAAAAGTGTCAAAGTCAAAGTGTCAAAGTCGAGTGATAGTTAAAAAAAAATGCATGGTCAAAGTGTGTGATTACAAATTGCCGAGATTTTTTGCAGTTGAAGCTAAAAAATATATTTAAGTACATATTATTTTTTGTATAAACGACAAGTGAAGTCACAGTTTTCTTACTAATTTCCTACGTCCTACTTTCCTAAGTGAATGTGTTTTTTTAATATCAAATTCTTTCAAAATTATGGAAGTTCTATTTAGGAATTACCAGAGGAAATTAATAGGGAGAAAGTAACACATGATTTTTGTAAAAATTACAAAAACAGTTAGTATAATTATTATACAAAAGTTGGTCTGAACATCCTCAACTATTCTTCAATGATCGTGATAAAACTCCATTGCATGTAGCAGCTGAAGAACAGAATCTGCACACCGTTGCAGTCCTCCTGAGTGGCCCCAGCAGCAGGACATCTGAGGAAGCCTTCGTGTCCTTTGTAGCAGCTAGAGACAAGGCCGGGAGGACCGCACTGAACATATCATTGGAGAATGGGAATCGCAATTTTGAAAATGAAATAACGGAAAATGTTAAGAATTGCTCATATTATGATTCACAATTAGAAATAATGCTTGCTGCTTTCATAAATATGGCAGACGAAAGAGATGACAACTTGTTTGGAGAATATTGTTTAAAGACACAGCCTTCAACTGCATTGGCCTTAATGAGAACTGAACAGATTAGAAGGCAAATCACTCCATTTATGGCAGCGGTGAGAAACGATGACAACAGGACTGTGCTAGAGATATTCGGTGGCATGAAAAATAACAATGAGCGAGCTTACTTACTGATTGCTTTTGATAGTAAGGGTGACACTGCCATAAATCTCGCGGCAAGTAAAAAAGACCATTTGCTGTTCAAAATATTTGCTAAACAGGGAGTTTGCCCGTCATTTGATAAATTTGAACAGAATCCCATACATTGCGCAGCGCTGGAAGGACACATTAGTATTGTGAAATATTTACTAAATCAATCTAAAGAAACCTACGACAACATAAAAACAATAAATAATGGTAAGTATCCCGATGAAGAGGAAACCGCATTTCAGTACGCTGGAAAGAATAAAATGTTTTTTTCTATAAATTCTAAGCAAAATGAAGGTTGCACCGCTCCTGAAATTGGCTGCGCGCCGCGGCCATAATCACATTGTGTGGGAACTTTTGGAGAAAGAAGCAGGCATTCATTCAAGGAATATGAACGGCGACTGTGTATTAAAAGAAGCTGCACGTTACGGACACACAGAGGTCGTTGAACTCCTACTTTTGAAAGGCGCTGATGTGAATTCCCAGAATATAAAAGGTAAATCTGTTCTTTCCGAGGCTGCTAAAAAGGGGCACCTTGAAACGGTACAAAAATTGCTGGAGAAAGGAGCAGACATCCATTCAAGGAATAGCGTCGGTGACTGTGCAATAAACTATGCTGCACATTTTGGACACACAGAAGTCGTCGAATTCCTACTTTTGAAAGGAGCTGATGTGAATTCCCAGAATATAAAAGGTAAATCTGTTCTTTCCGAGGCTGCTAAAAAGGGGCACCTTGAAACGGTAACAAAAATTTCTGGAGAAAGGAGCAGACATCTATTCAAGGAATAGCGTCGGTGACTGTGCAATAAACTATGCTGCACATTTTGGACACACAGAAGTCGTCGAATTCCTACTTTTGAAAGGAGCTGATGTGAATTCTCAGAATAAAAAAAAGCGAGTCTACTCTTATCTGGGCTGTTGTAAAAGGGCACCTTGACACGGTACGAAATCTGATAGAGAAAGGAGCAGACGTCCATGCGAAGAATAGCATCGGCAGTTGTTCAATAAACTATGCTGCACGCTATGAACATATACAGGTCGTCGAATTCCTACTTTTGAAAGGAGCTGAAGTGAATTATCAGAATGAAAAAGAAAAATCTGTTCTTATCTACGCTTATATAACTGGGCACCTTGACACAGTACGAAAACTATTGGAGAAAGGAGCAGATTTTTACATAAGGGATAGCATTGGCTATTATTAACAGTGCTAGAAAAATTATTTTTCTTTTAAATATATACGTAAAGGGATTGTATTTGGATGAAAGTAATTTAATATCTATCTATATATATGAAATTCATTTATGTTTGCTTGTGTGTGTATGTTTCTTATGCGTTGCTAAACCATTCATCCGATTGCGATGAAACATTGGGGATTTGATGTGCGCATTCCCGCGATGGTTTCAATTTACAATAGTGTGCTCTGGCGACATGAAATTATGCGTTGCTTACCATACATTCGATTGCGATGAAACTTTGGGGTTTTTTTTTTGGGGATGCCCGCGATGGTTTCTATATATAATGGTGAGCTGTGGTATTATGAGATATGTATAAAAAATGGTGGCACGTGAGCTGTTTGAATGAAAAGGGACTGAATGTATGAAAAGAGGGAGGGGGGAGGAGAAGGGGGGAGGGGGATTCGCGGGACGGTGGAAGCGGGAGAGGGAAGGCGGAGTAGGAACCGCATGCCGGGAACTCGCTAGTTAATAATTTGAGTAAATAATTTAAGTTAATTAAATCAATAAAAAATGAAAATTAAAAATTAAACAATGAAACCGAATAATCAAATGAATTAAAAAACTTAACGTAACTAAATAAATAAAAAAATATGTAAATGTAAAAAAATCCGAATCGGGCTTGCGGACGTGGACTGTGGTAGTCACTAAAGAAACGAAAGACATTAGATTAGGAAGATTTTAGGAGTAATTCCTTCACCCGACACTGGTCATTTGGGCACCTTAGGTAAGGCGCTTATTTTAATAAAACGTCATTCGCTGACATAGATAGATATAAAGAATAATAATAACTCAGATAATAATATGATAATCCGTGAGATTCTCAAGTGCTGACGATTGTACGTTATACTGATATGAAATAAATTAATATTTTTTGGTTTTATATATAATTTCTTCATCGATGATAATTCGTTGAATAATAAATTAATAAAACAATAATTTTTTTTGCAATACAATTAATTTCACGCATTTCTGAAAATATAGTAAAAAAAATTAAATTTTGGAATAACTTATGGAGTAATATATTTGGTGCCGAAACATTATGAAAAGATTCCGTCTGGTCTAGGGATTATTATTCGATTCCTATTTTATTCCTACTCCATTCTTGTTCAAATCCTAATCCATTCCTGTTCCATTCCTACTCCATTCCTATTCCATTTGTATTAAATTTTTTTTCAATTTCTGTTCCATTCCTATTCCATTTAAATTCAATTTCTATTAAATTTCTGTTCCATTCCTGCTACATCCCTATTCCGTTCCTATTCGATTCCTATTTTATTCCTATTCCACTCATATTCTATTCCTATTCCATTCATCTTCCATTCGTAATCCATTCATATCACCTTCCTACTGCATTGTTATAATATTATTTATCGCATTTTTATTCCATTCGTATTCAGTTGCTATTCCATTCCTATTCCTATTATATTCCTATTCTGTTCCATTCCTATTGTATTCCATTTCTATTTCATTTCTATTCCATCCCATTCTACTACACTCCTATTGCATTCCTAATCCATTCTTATTTCATTCCTATTCCCTTCCTACTACACTCCTACTTCGTTCATAATCCATTCTCATTCCATTCCTGATACATTACTATGTGCGACCAATTACTTTTATGATTTGTCTGTACCAAATTTTAGTTTGAGAGATGCTAATGTAGTCTTCAATCATTAAAAAAGGTTAACAATTCAAGATTTTTCACATTGATATTTTTCAAAAAATACATTAGTATCCATTGACTGTACACGTGTAATCTTATGTATAAATATGTCTAAGAGTGTGTAGTATGTTGCGTGTCTTTAAGTGTGTGTATGTCTGTTAGTGTGTTACCTGTGATATATCTATCTATCTATCTATGTGTGCCATGGCTTTGTATTGCAGTCACTTGAAATATTCTCTAATCTATTTTCTATAATGTGTTATAGAATAATATTGTGAAATTGAGCTATGACAAACTGCTTTAGCAGTTTAATGGGTGCTCCTAATTAAGAATGAAAAAATTATAAAATCCATTTAATTTTTCCCTCTTTGACTGTTTAATTAACTGAGCGCGAGCGAAGCGAAGTCCTGTTTTAAATCGATCATTTGGCAATTCATATGTCTGTAAATTGGTTTTTTTTTATCATCTACAATATTTAAGTTAGAACATAAATACAGCACTAGATTCACGCGCAATGACGGGTTAATAGTTCTGAAATTTAACAATATGTATGGATAGAGAACCTGACACTATAAAGCAATGTAATTCTATGAATAAGGTTAAATATATGGTGAAAAATTGGCTATCGGAAAAATATATTTATATTGATATGTATGAAAAAAATTTGATTCTGTAGATATATTAAGATGTAAATTTTAAATTTTTAAAATGTATATGTAACTAAAATATAAGCACCTGTTGACAAGCCAATTCAATTGGCTTAGCAGGACTTGTTTGTTGATTAATTGATTATATGTTTTATCTATTCTTTTATTTAAAAAAATAATAATAAATAAAAAAAAGCAATCCTTACTTCGATGAGATTGGGGATTCGTTTTTATGGCACCTGCCCACCTGTAGAGAGCGTTTTATTAAATACTTAATTTTACAATTATTCACTCTTCCTTTTTTGAAAAACTCTTGCTTTTAAATTCCAGAACAATACATTAATAGGTACGTAATATTTTCTAAAATTTGATTGTTTTCATATTTGCCTAGCGGGCATTGGTGGGAAACAGGGGCGGTTTTACTTAACGGGTACAATGTTATTTGATCAAATAATATGATTCGGGGAAGCTGTTTTGCTCGGGGCAGTCCGGAATAATTATTTTTCACCTCAAAGGGCAAGTAATTTTATAAAGGGAAAGGGAAAGGTCGAATTCATCGGAGTTTCGTTGAATGGTAAATTTCAGGGGGAAATGCGGGTTATTTTCACTTTGCATTGTTCTTTGCTTGTGGAAATTTGAGTTTAGTTGTTTAGTCACAGCGCTGTACACTTGTATGGTTGCAGGCAATGCTTATACACGGTGTTCGGAAACTTATATTAGGTACAACACGGAAACTGGTGGATCTATATCACATGGAGAAAAAAAAGATTTTAGATCACTTCGGCATTCTTTAAAGAGTTAAAAAAGCTTTTCGGAGCCGAAACGCTTTGCAGCCCTTCTTCTAAAGACGGTTCCTTATTTCTGAGGATCGTGAACCCTACTCCAATTTCCCTGGTGAACAAGACTCATCAACTCCTCGCGGTGCTATGCTGCGTGGAGAGCCAAGGACACTAGTACCAGACGCCAGTGATACTTGGTCACTACAGTACATTGGTGAGTTTCCTTGCTACTTTTGCAAAACACTGCAGCCAATGACTACGAATTTTTCAAAGCTGAAGTCTTCAATTTGGCAAGCATCGTGTCGAAAGTATTTTAAAGCGTCGATGACACAGGGCGAGTTTACAAGCTACTATCTGAGAAATTCACTATCTGTTAGTAAACTCGCTCAGTGTCATCGCGATAAGCCTCGATGACACACGGCGAGTTACAAGCTACTATCTACTAAGTTTTAAAAGCCGGTAAATCGGCGAGTGAGATTGTCATCATGACACACAAATCTGTCCACTCGCTCAAAAGCGTAGGAAACTGAGGTCGCTTTTAGCGCCAGTAACAAGAATAACGACGCCTGCGTGAACTAATTCTTCAGATTTTTGACAGTCGAAATTAGCTGTTTATCGGAAGCCATGTTGGAAACGTAAATAAACCAATCACGAGCAAGCGTGTAGGCGAGTAAAGTTAACGACCTTTCAACTTTTTTTCGTAGATTGTCAACAATCTGCAAGTTGCTGCTAGTTAGCAAGTGACACGATGACACTGGGCGAGTTTACTAACAGATAGTGAATTTTACAGATAGTAGCTTGTAAACTAGCCCTGTATCATCTACGCTTTACTTGCTAACTAGCAGATTGTTGACAATCTACGAAAAAAATTGAAAGTCGACTTTACTCGCCACACGTTTGCTAAGCTTGCTCGTGATTGGTTTATTTATGTTTTTCAAGATGGCTGCCAATTAACAGCTGATTTCGACTGTCAAACTTCACAGAATTAGTTCACGCAGACGTCGTTATTCTTGTTACTGGCGCTAGCAGCGACCTCAGTTTCCTACGCTACTGAGAGAGTGGATAGTTTTTTGTGTCATCATGACAATCTAACTCGCCGATTTATCCGCTTTTAAACTTAGTAGATAGTAGCTTGTAAACTCGCCCTGTGTCATCGAGGCTTAAGATACGTTGTAGACAGATAGTTGATAGTCTACTGTGTATGGCTAGCACTTCCAGAATGGATACATCTGTCTGTCCATGGAATCCTGAGCATTTTTCTCCAGCACCACATTTAGTTGCCGTACCAAAGACAATACATAGCTGTTAGTACGTAACCCCGTAGCAACCGATGTTTTTCTTCGAACTCGACTTACTCGAAAGCGTGGACTCGAAGAAAAAAGTAACACCATACAATCGATTACAAATATGATGAAATTTCACCAGTTGTAACAATAGTTTAGCGACATCGTGCATAAAAATAATTTTGATCTTAGAACAATTTTAAAAAAAAAGTTCTGATTGAAATTTGAACCTAACTAATTGTTTTTTCGTGTGTTTTGCTTTAATTATGGCGTAGTGCAGCGGTAAAGCGCTTGACTAACATTCTGAAGGTCGCGGGATCGAATCCCGGCGTGGAAAATAAATTTTATTTGATTAATTTGTGCATTTCACAATTTATTCATTTAAAATAATATATAGTATATTTGCGGCACGTTCCAAAGTGGAAGATACTCTCAGTATCGCCCTGGTGTAAGACCACCATTCAGAATTGAAACGTTGCTTGAAATGGCTTCTGCCGTATTTGGTGACCAGATCTGAATAGCCAGATACTTCCCCACCTTCCTCTTCCCTATCTCCTTCCCCTCCCCACTACCTTCAGCCTCACAACATAGTCATGCCATAGTCCCACTGGCTCCAGACGGGAGCAGTTGGGACTCTTGTGCGGTATTCGTGTCGGATCTGCTAAAGACTGAAAATCGTTCTGTTGGCCTATTTATTGACTTATTTTGTTAATTTAAACGCTGTATTTTCAGAATTTTGTGTAAAATGCCAAAATAAAAACAACACTATCTTTCTTTATCTCAAAAGCAGTAAAAATAGGAGAAACGAAACGTTAAACAACCAAAATTACAAAATCGCACATACGACATGTTTGGGTCCGTCGATTTGTTTATGTTTTAATATACAACGGGTGACAATTATTATAAGTAATAATTATTAGCCTGAAACAATAATCTATATTGAAAAAATCTCCCGAAAAAGATACATGCCTACAAGATTTTTTCAATGTAGATGAGTATTTCAGGCTTATAATAATTGTTACCCTTTGTGCTATGCATTAAAATCTTGTCCTAAACATTAGTTTATCATATTTAATTAAATGAATACAATATTAGCGAAACTCAATCGAAAATCTGGAGACAGAAAAATCAGACAAGATATTGGCTCCGCTGGGACTCGAACCCAGGACACTTCGCTTACATGGAAAGAGCTCTACCGATTGAGCTACGGAACCCATATCATTCGGTCACTTTTAACTGTATCATACTTCGACTAAGAACTACCAACATTATCTTCATTTTCGTAGTTCTTAGTCGAAGTATGGTACAGTGGAGGTTATCCACCTCTTACCCGCCTTGGTATAAGTAACTGATGGTTACTCCTTCAAGGCTCTCGCAAGATTCTAATTTTTTTGTTAAACGAAGCTACATTTATTTATTTTGAACGAATCTAGACCTCCAGTGTCCATGCATACGTTGTTAGTAAGCAGTATGCAAGTGCTTAACAGGAAAAACAAAATGCAAAAAATAGGTTACTTAGACAAAGATAAATTAAACAGGGCAAAAGAAAAACTCATTCATGAGACTCCATGAGGCGGCATTGCATCTGTAAAAACCTGCAAGCACCTGCATAAAATATAGAACATAAGTAATACAATAAATCTCAAATCAATTGGCAAGTACCAACAAAAAATGTGAATGGCTTTCGGTCTGATCATAAACTACACTTAGCTTCTAATTTCGAAGTATGGTACAGTTAAAAGTGACCGAATTGATATGGGTTCCGTAGCTCAATCGGTAGAGCTCTTGCTATGTAAGCAAAGGGTCCTGGGTTCGAGTCCAGCGGAGCCAATAGCTTTTCTGATTTTTCTGTCACAGATTTTCGATTGCGTTTCGCTAATATTTTCTTCGTTTACTTAAATATTACAATTTGAGATTTTACTCATAAAGTTTAAAAAATTAAAAATTAATTAGTTTATCAATTAAAAATAATAATTTTAATATACCTTCGTGAAATTTCAATTAACAGTTTCCATTTTTGAAGTGAAAACTTCTTTAGAACCATTGTGATTTGACGTAACGATTATTTACGACACTAAAAATAGACACCTATACTCATAGGATTTGACCTGCGAGAGAATGAAATAGTATATATAATCGGTCTCCTCTTTATGCCATGCGTTCTTGTCTACATTAGTCCTGCGTCGATCGATCGTTTTACACGACCCGGGTCGCTCACGACCCACTGGCTTCACGAGCGGGTCGCCAAGACCCGCTCTTTTCGCGACACAAAATACGAAACTCGATTACTCATCACCCAGTTACTTTTTACGCGGTAGACGCTCGCCGCCCAGACCGTTCAAGTCATACGCGACACGAAACCCAGTTTATAATTGTGTGAACGCTCTCTCACAGCTCACTCCTGTAACTAGTAATGTCATGTCCCAGAAATAAATTTTTAAAAAGACATGCTTCAGGGGTTAAAAAAAACAATGTTATATCATGTTTTGAAGGATATAAAAGCCTTGTAAAAAACGTGTTGTTCTGAAGCTTTTATTGAGAATTTAAATAAGTAAATTAGCTGTAAGCTGTAATGCTTTATTATCATTTATTTTTATTAAGGTCAGACATTTTACACTTTTACCAGTTTATAGTTTCTATTACAATGTACAATTACATTCACACCCACACGAAAAATTAAAAGTTTTTATGAAAACAGCACTTAGCACTTTGATTAACAATACCAAGATACGCTCTTATTAAAAACGTCTCCGTGTCTAGTCGAATATTCAAAAATGGAATCTACTAAACAATCCCGCTTTGACATGACACACGGGCAGGAAGCAGGATACTGTTACGTCACGCACGTGTGTGCGTTGATCGGCAATCGGCGACCGAGTTTGTCGCAGTTGCAGTTCGAGAGTTCCGGGAGCTGACACGTCTCGCCACTCGCCACATGGGCACCCGGCGATCGGTCCGTGAGTCACGGGGTGCAGGAATGTGTCGTAGTTGGTAGGTTGCGGGAGTGTGTCGCGGTTCACGGGTCCCGGAAGACCCGGGTGCTGACGAATAAATAACCCGTCTTACACGATCGACCCAGGACTAGTCTACATTACTTTTAAGGCTTTTAGGTTTCACTTCTACCGCGTATGAACTGCATACAGTGTATTTTTTAAATATATCTTTGTTAAATTTCAATTAAAAGTCTCCATTTTTTGTTGTCATTTGCAAGTCAGAAATGAAGATTTTTAATGCTAGCCGCTATTCCTAGTTACTGCAAAGTGTCTTTTAACAGTCGTATTTTAACCCTTTTCTCAGTTTCCACATTTTGCCAGAATAAAGGTTTTTGTTGTTTTTAATAATATCAAGTTTTTAAATATGGACTAAAACTTCAAAATGTCCACAAAGCGAAGCTAGCAGTCCAGAATGGAGTGCTGGTACCTATCCTGATGTGTTGCAGTAAATCATGGAACTGTCAGAGGAAGGACGCTGTAGAAATAAGTTCCCTGAGGTGGGTCTGTGGTAAAACCACGTATGGAATATGAGAAGTTCAACATCTCGGCTGTGGAGTGATTCGCCGGCCCCTGTGTTTCCCCCTTCCTACAACCTCAAAAAGACCCTCCACACAGCATCTCAGATGACATAGGCCCTGAGGGAAATTATTTTCATCAGGGCCTCCTGTGTAGAATTAACGTAAAAAAATATATAATAACCGTTTGAAGACTTGTGTAATGGCCGTTTTACACCATCTCTTTTTTCAGCCCGATTCCACTTAGAGTCCAAACTCAAAAATTTTCGCTTTACGCGATCGATATTTTCATATAATCTACGATTTAATATAATTATTTCGTAATGCGTATGTATTTTAAGTTATTATTATTTTTAAATAATTATCAATGTAATACTCGAATGAATTGTGATATGTGAACCTGCAATTTATGTATTTTTTAATGAGAGCCAGGAAATGGGCAGAGAAAGATTGAAATAAGACGGAATGGAATATAAATTAATTCCTAAAGCCTAATTGTGAATGATTAATACTTGGAGCAGGTGGATGAGTTTGTGTATTTGGGAAGTATGTTTACGAGAGATGGGAAGGCTAATATATTGAAAGAAGGATGATGTAGGTAACTCCGTTAATAGAGGACAGAACGCCAGACAACTGTACAAAGAAGCGAAGTTAGCAATCTACAATGGCGCGCTAATACCTACCCTGATGTACAGCAGTGAGGCATGGAACTGGCAGAGGAAGGATGAAAGTAGACTGAATGCAGTAGAAATAAGATCCCCGAGGCGTATGTGTGGTAAAACCATGTACGATCGTGTGAAAAACGTGGAGATCCGAAAAGAATGCAAGGCTGATGTAAGCGTAATGAGTAAGTTTAAGAAAGGGACCCTCAGATGGTTTGGGCATGTAGAGCGAATGAACGAGTAAAGAAGTGTGATGAGAATATATGACGCAAATGTGAATGGCAGAAGAAATCGGGGACGACCGAGGAAGACATGGCGCAACCAAGAGAATCAGATACTTGAGTCGGGCCATGTCAAAAGCCAGAAAAACAGAACAGCATGTATGAGACGATGTATGAATGTGAACTATGAAAGGAGTGTGTACCAAGACCGAATTGTTTGGCGGTCTGTCCTCTCTGTCTACCCCTGCGTAGAAACGACGTGATTGTTAGTAAGTTAGTTAGTATTTGATAATGGCGAGGTACTCACCATCAGATTTAGCAGCCGGCGGTTTTCTGGTCGCCCAGTTGGTTCTGATAGATCGGGAACCGAGCCATTGCCCGTTCATGGCTGCGATGGCGGACTCTGCTTCCTAGAAACAAATAATCACATAATTAGTAATTATTCATTAATTAAATAAATAAACCACTTCAGGAGCCTTTGCAAGGAGAGGATGGGCTAGGCAGCTGAATTGACGCACTTGCGTCATGTGGGAAAGCTGTCCTCGTTCTGCTTGTATTTCAATGTTAGCACTTTTTGAAGTGAAAACGTCTTTAACACCGTTGGGATTTGAAACGAAAAAAAGCCTCATTAAAAAGAGACACACACATCTACAGGATTTAGCCTGCGAAAAAATAAAAGAGAATCGGTCTACTCTTTGTGCGAAGTTTTGTAGCCTCCCAACTCTTGTCTACTTTAGTTTTCTGAAGATTTCAATTCTACCATGAAGTGCACATGTTCACGCCTTTATTGTTACATGTGGTTCTGGCTATAATACCTATTGTATGCCCTCTGCCATAATTAGTTCAGTTGAATTCACCTCGCCGCTAAGGACACAAGTCCTAAAAACCGCACCGCTTTTACAGTTGTAATAATCAACCCGCAAACAGAACTCTTAAACCGCAGCTATTCGCAAGTACCATCGCTACGCGTCACCTATTCTCGCTTATTATTTCGCGATTAATCGTTCATTCCCAATCGCCATTCCCTTCCAAAATCTCTCCAAACTAACATACCTACCTTTCCAGTGAACACTGAACGAAGAGGGAAGCAGTCTGGGTAAGTGCGATTAAAACATAATAAAATAGGTAGATAAGAACCGCATATAGTCCACAACATACCGGTAACATTTGATCCCTCGATCCATTGAGAGGTAACATTTGCTATCGGCCGCAACAGCACACTTGTATTATTTTTACATTAACTCCACACAGGAGGTCCTAATGAAAATGATGACCGGCCAACTCAGAATGAAACCAAATCAGAACTACCCAAGAAAGGTCATTAAGAGTGATTAGGATGATAAAAAAATATTTAAAAAATTTGGTTAAATGGGTTAAGTTAGGTTGTGTTTACCGGCTATTTTAAAATTATTTTGTTCATAGCTTTTAATTACCTTTCTGAGGTGGTTCTGAGTTGGTTTCATTGTGAGTTGGCATGGAACCAAGAAAAATAATTCTCTTCAGGGCCTATGTCATCTTTGGGGATGCTATGTGGGGGGTCTTTTTAAGGAAGGAAGAAGAGGAAGTTCTGGGAAGGAAAAAAATATACGATGGGTGGGTAAGAATCTGAGGGTCAGTGTTTCGAGGAGTGACGGACGTATAAATCCATCCCTTCCATATAAGTCAAAGGCACTCCCCCGACCATTCTCTCCTGATCCGGCCTACCAGGTCAGAATCTGGTGGGCAGAAGCATCCACCACCAAGAGCCTGACAAACCTCACCCCATAAACCCGGGCACCCCTGCTAAATTACCAAACGTAGCGATCCACTTGGGATTACCTACCGAAGGAGTGTTGGTTATCCAATTAATGGTTACCCATACCCGCCTATCAAATTAGCGTCATTGACCCCTTCGCAACCGATGCGTTGTCGAGAAACCTTCAACCAAGTAACGAGAAACACATCAAATGCTCGCCCAGCATTTTTACCGGGTTGACATTCATTTGTCACACGAGAAGATGATTTTCCGGCTTCTGCGTTTCATCCTCTATACAACACTCTCATTCTCTCTTATCTCTCCTCAAAGGACCCTCCACACAACGTCGAAGTTAAATCACGAATATTTAAATGTCAACGATCATTTTGGAAAAAAAAATCCTTTGCCACATTATAATTATAATTATACATTGACTGTTTTTTAATCTAGTAAAGCTATGGTTTTAAGATTTTCACGGCCAAAAGTATTTTCGTTATTTGTTTTCGGGGTGTTATGCCGTGTTGCGCTACCTCCTTCTTTAGCCAACGTTTCGGACAGCGTTGCAGTGTCCATCATCAGGGTAGATCCGGCAGATGTGTCATCTACCGGATCTGCCGGATCTGCCCTGATGATGGATAATGCAAAGCTGTCTGAAACGTTGGCTAAGGAAGGAGGTAGGGCAACACGGCGTAACACCCCAAAAACAAATAACGAAAATAGTAAAGCTATGTTTTAAATAATGAGAAAATTAGTTTTTTTGTACAATAAGGTTTTACAGTAGGTCGGTGGCAGATTTTTTAAATTTTCAAACAAAATTTTGTATTATACAAGACAAATTTCAAATCATATAATCAGTAGTCAATGCATTAAAATAAATCATTAACTTATCTGGAAAAGCTATATTTCAGAATTTGAATTTTATTTTAAATAGAATCATTTAAAAACACGTGTTTTGTGACGAAAATACTTCAATTTGTCTGTTTATTTACGGTCTTACAAACTAATATATTTAAGGACAAGTTGTAAGATTTTCACGGCCAAAAGCATTTTCGTTATTTGTTTTTGGGGTGTTATGCCGTGTTGCGCTACCTCCTTCTTTAGCCAACGTTTCGGACAACGTTGCAGTGTTCATCATCAGGGCAGATCCGGCAGATCCGGTAGATGTGTAATTTTTAGTCGTGAAGTGTGTGCTTATCGCTTCGAAGTAAATAAGCACACACTTCACGACTAAAAATTACACATCTACCGGATCTGCCCTGATAATGGACACTGCAACGATGTCCGAAACGTTGGCTAAAGAAGGAGGTAGCGCAACACGGCATAACACCCCAAAAACAAATAACGAAATAATGTATTTAAGATTTTTTTTACATTCTTAGTTTGCTTAGACATTATTAAAAAATTATAAATACTTATGATAAAAAAATAATTACAAAAGGTACATAATTTTAATAGTTTATCATCACGCCGTTCAGAATTTTTTGAATGTAGGTATAAATTAAAGCAAATTTGGAATGAAATAAAATCGATATTAAGTTATAATTTTAAAAAGCAGGTACAGAGAATAATTAAGCTTTCTCATTGGAACCGCCCTGTACGATCGTAAGAACATCTTTTGACGAAATATGAATTCTCGACCGCTGGCTGATTAATAGCCCTTAACCATAAAGGGATTCGAAGTAGAATTTTTTTTAAATTTTATAGTAGTTTTTATAAAGTAATACTTTATTTTTTGTCGGATTATAAAAAGATCTATCATAGAAACATTTCAAAGGCAAAGATGTGTACATTAAGCAGTATTTATTTAAAGTATAAAAATATTATTTCATTATTATAAGGAATAATTATCAGCCTGAAATACTCATCCACATTGAAAAATCTTCCGAGAAAAGATACATGACGCCAACGGGACATGAACCCGTGCCCTTCTGATTGCCGGTCAGCTGCTCTCCCAATTGAGCTATGGCGGCTTATCTTATACCCGCCAAATGATTCAATATATACTAGTGTTTCATTCAACAATTACTGCTTATTATATTTTTTCCACCTGAAAACAACCAACTTTATTTTTGCGAGAGAGACACTGTTAGTGTTAAATCCGTCGCTAGGTGGCGTCGAGACAAATTATGTCTTCATTTATTGGGGAAATACTTAAACTTGTCAAATGTTAATTATTATTTTTAATTGTTAAACTAACGTTTCAGACAAGATTTTATGCATAGCACAAAGGGTAACAATTATTATATCTTTTCTCGGAAGATTTTTCAATGTGGATGAGTGTTTCAGGTTGATAATTATTGCTTATAATAATTGTTACCCTTTGTGCTATGCATAAAAAACTTGTCTTAAACGTTAGTTTAACAATTAAAAATAATAATATTATTTCATATTTATATTGACATAAACATCATCCAGCAAAGCTTGTATTGGGTTCTTCCAGGACATTTTTAATTATATATTCTACAACATGGATTTATTTTTGATTTCTATAAAGTTTGTTATTGTGTTTTCACGTAGGAAGCCACTATAAATTCTAAGTAGGTATTTTTCATTTAGTTATTTACTGTAGAATAGCTCGGTAGGAAACATGTGACTTCCATTAGATACAAAGAGCACTTGTTACATGAACATGTTACGCTGATGACCACACCACAAAACACTTTACCTTTTTAAAAGAATGATTACATTAATATAAGGCAAAATATTATTTTTCTGCATCATTAATTCCAGGAACAACTACCACATAAATGTGCCTATTTCTCTAGAAACAAATTCATCTCAAATATCGTCATATTTAATACAAGTTTAACAGTTTTTAAGAGATTTTCTGGGTGATATTTTTGTGTAGCATATTTTTTTTATAATTAAGGAGCATCGCATAGGAGCTATTCCATATATTTTTGGTTCCATGACAATCCAACAAAGTGGTATTTTAACACCCCTTTTGAAAGTAATTAAAAGTGATGAAAAAAATAGTCCTCGATGTGGTCCAATGCAAACTATTTAACCATTTTTAATCATCACTTTTAAAGAATTTTCAAAGGATAGAAAAAGTTACACATTGTTGTGTTGTCCGGTCAATATATTATATTTTTAGTATTTTATGTATATATATTTTTTTACATTAAGAGGCCCTGAGGAAAATAATTTCCCTAAGGACCTATGTCATCTGGGATGCTATGTGGAGGGTCTTTTTGAAGAGAGGAAGGAATGAACATTGGTCTTGAAAAGACCCATGTTGTAGGGAGGAGGAAACACAGAATCCGGCAAATACTTCCACAGCCGAGCTTTTGAACACAAGAACGAGTCGAAGAAACGACCCGTTCTCATGTGACAAATGTCAACCGTGTAGGGCACGGGTTTGGCGTGTTTTCCGACTATGCACCGGTGCCGAAGGGATCAATGATGCTAGTTCCTCGGAGCATCTTCCATTGTAATACCGGTAGAACAAGGATAGAATTCTCACCCGACGCCTGTGCTCTAAAGATTGCAATCCGTCTGTTAAGATGGGAGATTCCATTAAACGGACCGCCTGTTTCTGCACAGAGTCGAGGGTATTTTTCAGGTATTTTGGAGCTCCAGACCAGAGGTGGCTGCCAAATTCAACCGTGTAGCGCACTTGTGATTTGTACAGGGTTAGCAGTTGTGTACAATTAAAATATCTACGGGCCGTGTACAGTACGCCCAGTTTTTGGGAGGCTAACTTTAATCTGGCTTCGATGGAGCCCCCATACCTGAGCTGGTCACCATTCTTTGTACTTGTCTACAATCTAAAAAGTTGTTCCTGTCTTTTTTTTTTCCACATCATGTTTTTTCGTTTCCATTTTCTGATTAACCAATTATAGGCGTATATGATGTTCGTTTCTGTTGGTTTTTAAATTTTTTTAAAGCGTAAACTTCTTTTTATCACTGTTGTGATTTGAAACACGATGAAATGCAAACACATACATCTACAGGATGTAGCCTGCAAGAGAACGAGATAGCGATGAAATATTTATTTCGCGGGTACTCGGTTCCAATAAAATACGGTAAATCCACGATTACACGCGAGTCTTTTTGGTCTAGGGGTATAAAGCACCTGACGTACCTTAGCGGCCAGACATTCAGCGGACCAAGGATCGAATCCTACGAAATCCAAAAAAAAACATTTAAAATCAATATCCAATCTTCAAACCACTCCAACTAATGAACAGGCAAATAAAACACAAAAAGCGACATCTAGTGACTCCGAAGAAGAAAGAAAAAATGCTAATAAGATTACCAAATGAATAGGAAAAGAATTCGTAGACAAAAATATGGAAAAAAATCATCCTTCACATTGATAAAAAAAAGTGTTTCGTAGTCTCCCCACTCTTGTCTACATTGATGTTCTGAAGATTTGACTTCAAGCGCATGTGAATTCCACCCTCTGTTTTTTTTTACTTAAGCATTGTGTCTCTCTTTTATAATCATCTGTCTCAAAATCTTGTAATAGCCCATCAGAAAGTTGAAAATTAATAAATAAATAATCCGGAGACAAAATCTCAACCAGGAGGCCCTGAGGAAAATAATTTCCCTCAGGGCCTATGTCATTTTTGGGGATGCTGTGTAGGGGTTTTTTTTTAAGGAAAGGAAGGAGAGGAGAGTTCTGGGAAGGAAAAGGGTTTAAGGGGTGGGTAGGAATCTAGGGTTCAGTGTGTCCTGGTCATCCGCCTCCAAGACCTAGACAAACCTCACCTCATGTTTTGAAAGAAAATGCTGGTTGCACATTTTCATTGAAGGACACGGGTTCAAGTCCCGTTGGCGGCAAGTATCTTTTCTTGGAAGATTTTTCAATGTAAATGAGTGTTTCAGGCTGACAATTATTGCTTGTAATAATTGTTACCCTTTGTGCTATGCATAAAAATCTTGTCTAAACGTTAGTTTATAAATTAAAAAATAATAATTAATATTTAACAAGTTTAAGTATTTCCCCAATAAATGCAGACATAATTTGTCTCGACGCCACCTAGCGAGGGATTTAACACTAATAAAGTCTTTCTCGCAAAAATAAAGTTGGTTGTTTTCAGGTGGGAAAAAATATAACAAGCAGTAATTGTTGAATGAAACACTAGTATATATTGAATTAATTGGCGGGTGTTTGATAAGCCCCCATAGCTCAGTGGTCAGAGCATTCGACCGGCAATCGGAAGGACACGGGTTCAAGTCCCGTTGGCGGCAAGTATCTTTTCTCGGAAGATTTTTCAATGTAAATGAGTGTTTCAGGCTGACAATTATTGCTTGTAATAATTTTCATTATTGTTAGAGAACAATAAACATTTCAGGGGTTACGAATAACCTGATAATATTTTTAGATCTCCTATTATCATCACAGTAAGCGTAAAATGAGACGTGTGTGTGTGATAGAGAACTTAGCCAGCCGAGGAATAGAACTCACAATGCCTGAATGTGATCTAAACGCGATGCCAACTAAGCCACTGATCAGTCGATTCTCATTACATTCCTTTGTTCCTTCACCTCCCTTACAGGCTCAGACCATCTAAGCGTCTATCCTATCATTTGATGGAGATGGGTTACGCCGCCCCGGTAACCATTGATTGGGTAACCAACCCCTCTGCCATAGGTCACCACAAGTGAAAAACTACGGCCGGTAACTTATCATCGGTGAAGTTTGTCAAGATCTTGGTTGCGGATGCGACTGCCCATCACCTGAGTGGTGGGCCTGATCGGGAGAGGTCAGTTGAGGTAGGCCCTTTGATCTCTACAATCGGACTCTCTCGACCCTTTGCTTTGCACCGCAGTATATTCATATATGTTACTCCTGAACACATTGACCCCCATATCCCTAAGCACTCCTCGTACCCTTTTTCATCCCAGAGCTTACAGAAAGTACTTCTACCTTTATACAGCAATCCCAAAGATGACATAGGCACCGAGGGAAATTATTTCAATGCCTCACGATTCGTCGTACATTGTTTTCAGAGATCTCATATATCTAAAATGAACCCCTGTTTCCCTTGGTCACGCCATAACTTCAGAACTACTTTACCTATTTCATTCATTTTTTTTAAGTTTTCTAATGCTTTGTAGAAGGTTCTTACGGATAGAAAAATTAAGAAAATTGCGCAGAAAATTGAATAATTTCAGAAAACTTAACAGTTGTGAATGAATGAGAATGTGAATTTAGCAGGCAGCGGTTTTTTTTGTAACAAAAACATTGCCTATGGCTTTTTAAAATTATAGATATTTTAAATAGGTACTTATATAAGGTACCAATTAGATTGATTGTTCTTATAATTTACAAAAATGAGTATTTTTAATATATGCCAAATGAAAATTTGAATAAAAAAATTGTAATGGGTGACACGCGAGCTGTTTGAAAACTGAATGTACTGGGATTGTATATATGGAACGCAGGAGGGGGGTTGGAGGGATTGGGGAGCGGGAGAGGGGAGAGGGTAGGCAGAAAGGTGGAAAAGGAACGAGTGAGGGAAACGGAACGGAGATGCACGGGAAAGGACATGCAGGGAGAAACTTTTTTTTTAATATGGCATTGCAACGCATGCCGGGAATCAGCTAGTACTGAATAAAGTTATCCTGCATGCTTGAGTCTTGACATGGCCCGCCTCAAGCATGCATATATCGCAATCCCGAGATATTTGAAGCCCCGCGAATAAAGCCCGGGAATGTTGTTTGCTACGCCACTGAGTTAACCCTTGAAAGTGTAACTCGAGACCCAAAGGGACTCGGATTTCAAAGACCCGTGCCACAACTTCAAGTCAAATATATCTCAGCTGGTTCTGGAACGTGTTCTGTGATAAAATTTGATATCTCATCATTTGAACTCTTCAACGGAATCAAATTAATTATTTGCTGGTGTGATGTTCATTTGAAAGCTATATTTTAGAATTTTTAGTACTGCAAAAAGAACAACAGCCTTACTAAAAAACCCAGTGAAAATTTTATTCAATTGACAAACGGCCGCGGATGTGAAAACATTACTAATTAAAAAATTGTTAAAAAAAATACACTTGGTTTACACGGCCTGAGAGGGTAGTTTATCTCTGTTATAGTAATGATTTCCTAACGAATTTTGAAATTTTTCCAAAGTATTTTGAATGTTCTATATATTTCTTATTTTTGAAGGTGTCGCAAAAACAAATACCATCTATGAAAACTAGATAAAATTACCTTTTAGATTTGTGTATTTAAAATACACTTTAGTTTTCAAAAACTGCCATATTTTAAGATCCAAACTCGGAAAAAAATGGAAAAAAAATTCTTATCCAAACATTTTTGACCAAAATATAGAGAAATTAAAAAAAATTCAAAATTTCAAAAACACAGTCCTTTTATGTAACAAATTTGAAAGGAAACTATCATCTCACTTTTTCCTCGTGCATACAATAAAAAAAAATAAAAAAATTTCAAAGTTTTTTTTATTGCCAAAAAAATAACTTAGAAATAATGACGGCATTTCAAACAGTTTTCTTGCATCTCTAAAGACGTTACTTTCTTTGATAGGTTTACGAACACATGTATTAGATATTAATATTATAAAAAAATATCACTTTTAAGAAATTCTCTTAAAATAAAGATCTTAAAATGTAAATTTTATCTTTTAAGTAAACTATAGAACAATATTCTGACAGTCCAACTTTGAAAGTACGGCGTTTGTACAATAACTTGATTAAACTGATTGTAACCGACGTGTTACATACCCTCATTTGTTTTTTCGGCAAAAGTCATCGCTGGCGGCATCCTCTACATTTAGTGGTCATTTCTTGGGAATTTCCTCCGAAATTTCTGGCCACTAAGCTCGTTAGTACCATGCCGCCAGCGACGATCTTTTTGCCGAAAATATTTATGTAAAATATTATCATTTATTTCCCTTTTTATTATGAAAGACGACCTGGTGGTCATTATGGACCCCGCGATGCCCCGCAACAGCTGGCCTCGCGGCCGAGTCCTTGACGCTACCCCTGCTGCAGACGGCGAAGTGAGGACCGCCCGCATCCAGACGAGCACCGGAGTCTACGTCCGACCTGCCGTGAAGCTCGCTGTGATCCTGCCGGCCCCGCCTACCGATGCAGCCTCTACTGACCGACCTTCAACACGTCGTGATGACTAGTGCAGCACAGCCGCACGGGGGGAGTGTAACCGACGTGTTACATACCCTCTTTTCTTTTTTCGGCAAAAGTCATCGCTGGCGGCATCCTCTACATTTAGTGGTCATTTCTTGGGAATTTCCTCCGAAATTTCTGGCCACTAAGCTCGTTAGTACCATGCCGCCAGCGACGATCTTTTCGCCGAAAATATTTATGTAAAATATTATCATTTATTTCCCTTTTTATTATGTACAATGCCCCGGTGCAACAAATAAATGCTTACATGCTAAGGTTGCCACCGGGAGACATTTTAAACTCGTATTATTTGCATATGCTTCCTTGTTCCTTCCTTTCCTTCCTTGTGGTTATGGCCCTACAGGAAGCTAGCGAAGAAGAATATGTTTTATATACTCTCATTTAATTATGCTCTCACAAACCGCAGGACAATGAAATCAACACATTTCATTCCAGAGTCCTGCCGGGCATTCAGGGAAAGAGATTTTAAGCCTCTAACCCTTAAACTCTCAACACTAGGGCATTTTTTAACTCAAACAAAAGACTTAGAAAAATTCCTTACAGAATCCGTTTTTTCCCATTTTAAAAATCCAGGGACCTCGCAAGACGATGAAACAAACAGGTTTCAGTAGCTAGTCTTGCGAGGGACCTGGGAAAAATAGTAGATTCCTTATACAAACTTCTCACAATTAGCCAAAACAAAAAAAAACCTAGAATAAACTGTAAAATTACCCTAAACTCACCAAACTAAAAATCTAGGGATAAAGATTACCCCCCCAAATATGTAAACACTAAAACATGTACACATATATTATAACTGTAACCTACATAATTATGTATAAAACGCAATTTTAAGCGACCACTTTTTCGGGCGGCACCGCCAAAATAAGGTATGACGGAAACGCCGCCCTATTTATACGTACGGGCAAGGTTTAACCTCCCACCACAAAAATGTACCACGTGGGCACCTTTTACCCCAAATTTGGGTATAAAAGGACCCACATTTCTCCTAATAAATCAGTTCACATCTCTACTTGATAACTCGTGTTTTATTCTTCGGAAGTTTCTTATCAACCAGCTGCCTCCCGCCGACTTCTGCCTGTCTTCAGTCCTGGTGCCTACCTCCTCCAGAACAGCCGGCCCTACTTAGGCAACCGCCAGGCGCCAGGCTCAGGCAGAAGCATCGGCACATCCAGTGTCCTTTACACATCCGGCACTGGGTGCTAGGGAGGTCAGCCTTTATTATTATTTTTAACATTCCATCATCCTGAACGTGCACTAAAAACCCGGTACTTTTTTACAGTCTTGTGAAGACGCTGATACGTCTGTTACACTGATGTAAACCACACACATAACATGGTAAATATATCAATTATGTGAATAGAAGAGTAAATTCGTCACTACAATAGAAATTATTAAGTAAAATCACAACATTTAGGCACTAACAAAATTTTTTGACATCCCGCCATAAAAACACACCGGGCTGTCTTCATCGCGGGCCGTTGAGAATTAATTCATAGGCGCGCCAATAATGCCCCTGGCGGAGAAAAATTAAAACAACATTCTTTCCTAGTAAATTAAAACCATATACAATGTTGTCAGATCTTCAATGCATTTTAACAGTGTGACCACGTAGGAAAGGTTATTAGTAATGAAACGTGTTTTAGTGTATACTGGGTTTATTTATGTTATTGTAATAACACGGGTTACTAGGCGTGCTGTGGTTTTTTTTAGTAAGGCTGCAAATGTTTATAATACTTAAGAGATAAATATATAAATTTCATATTCTTAAGTCCGGTCGTCTCCGCCGAGACACCAAAGCATGATTTGGCATTTTTTGCACATGGAACATGGAAGTTTTTTTTCGTGTAGATATCCTGTGACTGAAAACAATGACGTTATATAAATAGACTTGCCATAGTCTCACAAACTCAAGATATAATGTGGCAATTAATCAACACTCTTTTGTTTTCAGCGATTTTCAATAATTTCTTAATTCAAAAGTTATCCATGTATGATAAAGATGGACGCTTAAAGAATATGTGCATATGGACGAAACAAAACATAGAACGCGGGCGGCATTTTCGTATTCAAAATTCGAAAGCTCCGTCGAATACTGTCTCAAGGCCGGCTAAAGTAGGAAGCCTGGGCACCAGTCGAATTTTGAGGTGCCAAATTTTCAAGCTATAATGAACAACGATAGTTTGCAAATGGCGTCGATTGTTATTGTATTTGTTGTTTCTGCTGATTTGTATGTTGTTTTATCGCAGGCAAGTAACTAAAGAATCATTAGATTATTATTATAAAGAGTAAATTTTACTTAGCGACGGCATCGACTTTGTAATTTGGCTATTGCGCATCCAGACCTGTGCTTTAGTAGGCCTTGAGTTCTCTAATGACGCATAAAATCTTTGGGCGGAAAGCAATTGTATTATTAATTATTATTTTTAATTTATAAACTAACGTTTAGACAAGATTTTTATGCATAGCACAAAGGGTAACAATTATTATAAGCAATGAATTCAGCCTGAAACACTCATCAACATTGAAAAATCTTCCGAGAAAAGATACTTGCCGCCAACGGGACTTGAACCCGTGTCCTTCTGATTGCCGGTCAGCTGCTCTTGACCACTGAGCTATGGGGGCTTATCAAATACCCGCCAAATAATTCAATATATACTAGTGTTTCATTCAACAATTACTGCTTATTATATTTTTTCCCAGCAGCTGACCGGCAATCAGAAGGACACGGGTTCAAGTCCCGTTGGCGGCAAGTATCTTTTCTCGGAAGATTTTTCAATGTTTCAGGCTGATAATTATTGCTTCTAATAATTGTTACCCTTTTTGCTATGCATAAAAATCTTGTCTAAACGTTAGTTTATAAATTAAAAATAATAATTAATATTTGACAAGTTTAAGTATTTTCCCAATAAATGTAGTCATAATTTGTCTCGACGCCACCTAGCGAGGGATTTAACACTTACAATGTCTCTCTCGCAAAAATAAAGTTGGTTGTTTTCAGGTGGAAAAAAATATAATAAGCAGTAATTGTTGAATGAAACACTAGTATATATTGAATTATTTGGCGGGTATTTGATAATCCCCCATAGCTCAGTGGTCAAGAGCAGGTGACCGGCAATCAGAAGGACACGGGTTCAAGTCCCGTTGGCGGCAAGTATCTTTTCTTGGAAGATTTTTCAATTTTGATGAGTGTTTCAGGCTGATAATTATTGCTTATAATAATTGTATTATTTATATAATCGATAATAATAAGTAATTTGCGTGTATTTACGAATGAAATGTTATTCCTTCGCTTTTACTACTGTATACCGTGTAATGGAAACATTTTCTCATCACACAGGAGGGAATTTTGGCGCTTTTTAATGCAATTTACTTACTGGTAGGACACGACCTTACTTGACGCGTGGCAGTTTAGTACTAAAGTACTAGAAATCGAGTACTGTACAATTGTCTTGCTGTTGGCTTCCCACTTTGAGATTTCTACCACTCGTCAATATTGACTAAGGTTTGTGTAATTTCATGTCATTATTAAAGAAAACTATTTTATAACTGTACTTTAACCCGTCTAATCACAGGAGACCCAAGTTGTCCCAAAACATCATACGCCGTTATAATAACAGGAGACCAAGATTGTCCCAGAGCGACAGTGCATTATTAAAAGTTAGATATCTCTCTTCCTGTCATGCGAATATTTGTGATTTCTTTTATATTAGAAACGGAATGAAATAATGCTTCTCAATATAATAAATTTGGACAACTTATATAGCGCTGTTTTTGCGAAAAATCACCTCAAGAGCGCATTGTCTTAGAATTATATGAGCTAGGTTTTTCAGATATTTTACAAACCCGATCAAAAGTGACGATTTAATTGTTCGCCAATTTGTGACGTATGACACATTTAACTTAAAAATAAAATTGTATGAAAGTGATAAAAAGTGAGGTGACAGTTTTATTTCAAATTTTATTTAGAAAAGGAGTCTGTATTTTAAATTTTAAGTTTATTCTATTTTAATTACTTTAATTCGAATATTCGCAGGTATGCATTTTTTAGCCAATTTAAATTTCCAATATTAAAATTTTAATATTTAGAAACAAAAATGTTGATTTCTAATAAACACACCGGAAAGATTATTTTATCTAGATTTTAGAACAATTTTTGTTTTTGCAAAAGCGTTAAAAAAAACCAATAAATAGAAACATTTAAAATGCGTGGGAAGAACCAGGAATTTTGCGTGCAAACCTTGATAGGCAAAATTTGACAGAAAATTATTTTCTTATTATTCGAAGGGTTAATCAATTAATGATTCTGGTGAACGTATGTCTTAAAGTATAAAGAGACATGCATGTAAGAGGGAGACAGCATGAGTAATGCATAAAAGGGTGTGATTGTTGTCCAACTGTAGCCGTATTTCGTATACTTTTCGGTTGCGCCAATATGTAGTGATCTTCAATGCTAGATATGTGGTGGACCGGATCACTAATATGTGTGGAAATCTGTCTTGTTAGATGCCCGATATTTCTCAGATGTGGAGGTAATAATAGATGTGGGTAATCATCGTAACGTTTAATGCGAGAACTGTACAATATGTTCTTACAGGAAGCCTGCATGCTAAAAAGCATGAATGAACAATAATCACACCCTTTTATGCATTACTCATGCTGTCTCACTGATAAACGCATGTCTCTTTCATACCTTAAGACATACGTTCACCACAATATTCAAATCAATAACATGAATCAATGTCAAATGTCAGAATATCAGAAGACTGTGTATGAAACGATGCTTGAACGTGAATGAAGCATTGAGTATGAAACAAAATAAAGTGATGTAGCAATTTATCATCCAGATTACAGTTAGCGTCTCGGAAGCTGGTGGTTCTGTACTGCAGATACTAAACAATTGCTGACCCTGTACAAATCGCAAGTGCGCCCCACTGTTCAATTTGGCAGCCATCTCTGGCAGCCCCAAAATAATTGAAAAAATCTCTAGATTCTAGATCTCTAGGCGGTCCGTTTGATAGATTCCCCTGTCATTTAAACGCATTGCAATCTTTAGAGCAGAGGCTTCAGGTAAGCTGTCCTTGTTCTACCTGTACTGCAACAGAAGCTGCTCCGAGGAACTCGTCTTTGATCCCTTAGACACTGATGCTTAGTCGAGATGCACGCCAAGCGAGAGCCCAAATTTTTTGAACACTTTTAAACCCACAAGGGTCAACCGATAGTCGATCCCGCGGCAGTTGGTTTTCCGAAATTATAATCATTTTTAAAATTATATTTTTTCCTGAATTATTTACTCATTTCAAATCTAAAATGTACTTTAAAATACCTTTAATAATAAGCAATTTTCGCACTTATACGCTGGTATAATAAAAATATGATATACATATAGACAAGTAGTTTTACCCTTGATGCATTTGAATGAAAATGTGGTTTGTACTTTTGTTATTTCACGGTACATTCTTCCTCTCCGCACACGTATTCGGGGAAACTTAGTTATATTTTGTGTAATTAAGTATACCGTATTTTCCGTAAGCCGACTGCAATATTGTGTATAAGAATGCCGAGGGGCCAACTGTCACGGAACCACCTGCGAGCACCCTTATTTTTGTGCGATGTTAAAATCAATCAAACAGTACTAATAGCCTTGCGTCTGTCGTACACACTCGATTCACAAATAGATACAAACGGAAGTGCTGCCATCTATGTTATTAATACGCTAAAAAAGCTACTTTTGTAATTAGGTTTCTACTTCAAGAATTCGTCAAAGGATGGCGCCTCTCACATTAGCAGGTCGCATGAGGACGGGCCCCCACTAGGTAGGAGGCGTCTACTAATATCTACAGAAATTCCAAAAACTGAACAAATCGGACTAATATCTATGAGAACCAAAGTAAGGACGAATATCTACAGCTCAAACTGCTGACTAATATCTATGAGAACCAAAGTGAGGACGAATATCTACAGCTCACACTGCTGACTAATATCTATGAGAACCAAAGTGAGGACGAATATCTACAGCTCACACTGCTGACTAATATCTATGAGAACCAAAGTGTGGACGAATATTTACAGCACTGGCAGAGGTTGGATTTGCGATTATGTATAGCATATTGGAATAACGTAATATTGCGTATGCGGTTCAAAAAACTTAATTTATTTATGTGTGTATGTAAAAATCCCTAATATCGGACTATTGGACACATTTAGCTGATTATTAAGAATTTGGGTTTTTGTTGTAACAACTTTCTTTATTTCGAGTGCTTCTAAATTATTTAGTCTGTTACCATGACCATTTCCCTGACAGTTAGGTTAGGTTAGGTTGTGGTGCCGTGTATTTCAAAATAAATTAATCTTTGTTTTATGATCTCCATGTTTGTTCAATAAATTATTGTCCTCGTAAACAGCAAAATACGTAATATTATGCAAAAACTTCATGTACGTACTTTAAACGTTTAAGCCTTTACGTAATTAGTAATTACGTAATTGAAGTAATTTATGGTTTTCCGTACAACCTCTTGCTCAGCTGCCCTCTGTAGATATTAGACCAACCTATTTATTTATTTAGTTTTATATCACTTTTCACACAAACCTTACACTATTATTACAATTTATCATTTATTACACTTTACACGTATTTAACCGTACACTATTGTATACACTTTTTGTACAAACTGTTTAAAGAATTTTTGTTTTTGCTTTAAATACCCCTGTTTGTTTTTTTCTAGGTACTAAATAAAACTCATATTAACTATATTACCCACGCACAGGCTGCGCCTTAGTAGGTTCCCACATTATTGTTTATGATTTTCAAAATATGTAAATATAAATTGTTAAATATGGGAAAAATAAAGGAATAAAAAAAAGAATAAAAAACCTACGCTCCATAGATATTAGTCACAACTGGGACCGTCATAGATATTCGTCCGACCTTAGCTCTGTAGACATTAGTCCTCACTCTGTAGTTCATAGATATTAGTCCAACATATGAGCTGTAGATATTCGTCCGACATACAGGCTGTAGATATTAGTATCTGGAGTCCTTATAAGTACTACGAATTTATAGAATTTAATTATCTCTCCCGATATGGAATGATTGACGGTAATACTTAGAGTTGTGAATAATAGAATCACGCGACTATACATAAGGGTACGAACAAAAACAAAGCGGGTTTCGGTTTTCAGATTGACGGCGTTCAGTGCCGTGTTCCACCGGCGGCACTTGACGCCGAGATGTGGACAAAAAGAGCGCGGATAAAACTTGCGCTACCTGCGCGGTAGCCTGACAGCAGCTGTCAGTTTTTACGAAATGTCGAGTTCGTAGACGATGATTATTTACTCTTGGAGAAGCCTTTCTTGAAATTAAGGAATAAAACAACGATATTTGGTAATTGGTATCTTTAAATATGAAGAAAAAAAATCTCAGGAGAACATGATAATATGTTAAGTTTGTGCCTGAAAGGAATTCACTTGTGACATTTGAGGTTATTTCAAAATTTTATCTTGTTGATTTCATTCCATCACTTGTCAACAACATTTCTGGTGCTATGGAATGTATTTCTTTTATCCCAGATTGGCGATTGATTGAAAACAGCGGCAATTAACAGGTCGCTCATTTTGATATCAGATTCTGACCGGCGTCACCGGTGAACCGGAATTAAGAATTCATTCCGGTAAAGCTTATCGGCGCCGCCTCGCGCGGACACAAATCTGAACCTGCCTTCACTATGTTCGGTCTGATACGTTGACATACAAACATTCTTGTCCGCACGCCTGCGCCAGTCGGCCGCCCATGCGCTGACTAATCAGAAAACCGAAACCCGCTTTGTTTTTGTTCGTACACTTACGCACGACGTCATTGCCTGTCGCGGTTATTTTATCCTGGTGACTTTTTAGCTGTCACTAGATCACAGTGGATCCGAGGAACCAGCTATTTTTGCAACCAGTTTCAATCGGATTTATAAAATGGTCCCATTATCGAACTAGTAAGAATTATTATTAAATTTATATTTTTTCATATCAATCGGGTTCGATGGAATGTTAGTCAAATGAGTTCCCATTACCTATTATAATTGCAATCATAATTTATTCATTGATTAGCCATTTCTAGAAATGTACATAAATCTTGCGGCCGTTGGTTTTAAATTCCTTTGTTTGCCAACAAACTCTAAAATTAATGTGAGCAATTAAACTAACAAATAAAAGTGTAGGTTAAGTTTTATTACCTGCATAATAAAAAAATAAAGTAGTTCGAATAAGAAATAAAATTAATTTCGATCAAGTCCTCGTAAATTGATCAAATTTCCAAATAAATTTAGTCGACTTTCAAAGCAAGGCATTTTGGCTATCGAGACGTCAAAGATATCTTCTTTCTGAACAATTGAACATAATTATTCCTTAAAATTAGAAAAGTTAGAATATTTTTTTTACATATTGGATATTTCGGAGATCTACTCTAAGGGCCTTCGCTCATAGAGAAACCGAAAACTGATTGGCAACTCAAATCACGGTACAACTCAATTTATCAACCTCCTGCATGAAATTTTCTGATCACTTCTTCTTTTTTCTTCTTGTGCCCTGCCCTTTCAACAGACTTTGGCTATCATGTTGAACAGCTCTACAGTATGTAGACTGACCAAACCACTGTCTTAGGTTTTCAGACATGAGGTTCTCCTTCTTCCAGGGCTCCGTCTTCCGGCAATATTTCCCTGCATTATGAGATGCAGGATCTCATACTTCTCTGGATGTCTCATCACATGTCCAAGATATTGAAATTGTTAGATTTTTGTACTTTTAATAACTTATTTTTCTTTATTCATCCGAACCAAAACATCTTCATTTGTAACCCTGTCCATCCAGCTTATTAAACGCGACGGCTGCGGCGATCAGCGCTGCTAGTCAACGCGTCGCCCTTGATAACTGGTAATTAACAAGTTTCCTGTGCGACCGCCAATGAAATTTACAAGTTTATCTCCTGTGGATAGCGGTTGAGTCGTCAACTGGTTTTTTTCAGTTTCTCCATGAGCGGATGGCCTAAATAAAAGGCGTAGCGAGGTTAAAAATAGGAATATCAAGCTAGAAATTCCAGATGTATGCAAAATTTCGTAACGCCAGAGCTCATCAATTGAAAGTTTTTACTGCTTCTAATTTCAAATCCCGGAATAGGCAAGTTTATTTTATTTGACGAAATTTGTGTTTTTTCTAATTTATTTTTTGAAATCATTTTTCTTGTATTTACTGCACGTTCCACAGAGGTTCAATATCGTCCTAGAGTAAGACCACCTTCAGATCTGAAACGTTGTTCGAAATGGTTTTAGCCGTGTTTGGTGACCGGATCTGATTAGCCAGTTACCTCCCCAACATAATTTTCCTATCGCCTTCACCCCCTAATACCTTCAGCCTATCTTCACTGGTTCCAGACGATTTATAGCAGTTGGTAATATTGTACTGAAGAAATAAGTCGAGGGGTAAGACCCTTGACTCCCAATCTGAAGGTCGCGGGATCGAATCTCGGCGTGCGCAAAAAAAAATATTTGATTAATTTGTGTTATTTCACAATTAATTCATTTAAAAATAATGTTTCGGAGTGGAAGATACTCGCCCTGATGTAAAACCACCATTCAGAAATGAAACTATACATGAAATGGCTTTAGCCGTGTTTTGTGACCAGATCTGAATATTTAGGTACTTCCACACCTTCCTCTCCCGAATCGCCATTGCGTTCAGCCTCACAACATTCCCAAATGGTATAGCCATAGTCGCATTGGCTCCAGACGGGAGTAGCGAGGTATTCATTTAAAAAAATACTACTGAGCAGTTTACACGCGATAGAAGTGAAACTTTCAGAAAACTAAAGTAAACAAGAGTGGGAAGGCTACGAAACCCCGCATAAAGAGGAGACCGATTATACTTTCTCATTATATTGCAGGCTAAGTCTTGTAGATATATGTGTTTACCTTTTTTTAGTGTCGCTTTTTCGTTTCATCGTATTTCAAATCACAATCGCGCTAAAGAAGTTTTAACTTCAAAATGAAATAGGTTTTCGAAATCCTTAATTAATGTCAATACCGCACGAGCGTCCTAATTGAACGGAACCAGTGGAACTACGGCATCCCCAATTTGGCTATGTTGACTAATTTGTTTCTTATCTGTCGTAAGGGACATATAAATTAGAGCCACACATGACGTGACCGCCGAGAGGGCCATCGTCATTGTTTAGCATAATTTGGGTGTGACCTCTGTCTACTGGCATAAAAGCTTCTACATTTTATATTTTGTATATATCACTCTACGTCTATAAAGTATCTAGCGCTGTGGTTCTCAAAGTGTGTAGCATCAAATACCAAAATATTTATGAGTGTGGCAGCGAACGACACAGCTGTTTAAATTAGCGGAATCATTCCTATTGGTCCATCACAAGTCAAAAGCGATCCGACAACATTTTCACTGTCACCGACTGCCATGCCGGTACGAATTAAGCCACCGCTACCCAAATTTCTACCGATTTCTTACATATCTCCCTTAAACACGTTAAGTTTTAAAGCTCTTAAAAAATATATGTTATTCTTGGAGATAATATCTAGACATTCCCCGCGCCGAAACGCAAATTATATTAAATTCCCTCGATAGAAAAAAATCGCAAGTACACTCCAAAAATTATTATAAACACGTTTGTTTCAGTTATTTTAGTTAGTTATTGTATACAACCCCCGCAATATATTGCTCTATTTTAAACGAGTCGTGTTTTATTAAACATTTTCGCAATTTTCGCATCGATTTTGTCACTATAAATGTTAGCGCTCTCCTCCAACATTAGTAATTTCGTATCTCTCCATCTTCTTCTTTACGAGCCCGGTTGCAGAGCCTACACGTTTTCTGCTAATTCAGAAAAAATGGACGCTTACCCTGTTTTGAATACAATGGAAAAGATTTTATTGAAGGGAATGAAAGTTTGTAAGAGTTTGAGAAACTCTGACCTAGTTATGATGAATTTGAAATGAGGCTTAACGAACGGGCGCGGCCATAGCAATTCGGCCCCTTTAGAGAAGTGACGCCGCGAGTCGAGAGTATTCAAAATATGATCATGGTTCATTCCGCTTTAATCAAAAAGTAACATTAACAGTTTATCTGTCTGTCTGTCGTGAAAGTATATTGTTTTCAGTATCTGTTTGCTATTTTATTTTATTTGAATACGGCATAAGAGTACCAACTGTCGGTCGTGAAAGTATATTGTTTTCAGTATTTGTTTGTAATTTTATTTTATTTGAATACCGCATAAGAGTTCCAATTACTCCAGAACATTTAAGGTGTCTAAAGCCTCGATGACACACGGCGAGTTACAAGCTACTATCTACTAAGTTTTAAAAGCGGGTAAATCGGCGAGTGAGATTGTCATGATGACACACAAAACTGTGCACTCGCTCAGAAGCGTAGGAAACTGAGGTCGCTTTTAGCGCCAGTAACAAGAATAACGACGCCTGCGTGAACTAATTCTTCAGATTTTTGACAGTCGAAATCAGCTGTTTATCGGAAGCCATGTTGGAAACGTAAATAAACCAATCACGAGCAAGCGGAGCAAGTGTGCAGGCGAGTAAAGTTGACGACCTTCAACTTTTTTTAGTAGATTGTCAACAATCTGCTAGTTGCTGCTAGTTAGCAAGTGCCACGATGACACTGGGCGAGTTTACTAACAGATAGTGAATTTCCCAGATAGTAGCTTGTAAACTAGCCCTGTGTCATCGACGCTTTAAAAATAATATTTTTTCTGAGTTCGCTAATCATATCATTGAAAATAACCATAGTTTTTAAAAAAAATACAGGGATAAATATTCTTCATATTAATCATAAAGGAAAACGTTAAGATAACTTAGAAGCCTTGGAAATTAAAAAAATCCCTTAAAAATAATGAATCTATTATCAACAAACAAAAAATATTGTCTTATAGCCCAATCATGGATTTGTTTCCCTACCCACCCACTCTACATTAATAACTAGCAACGACTCCAGCCCTACCATAATAAAACATTGTTCCCATCCATATTTCAAAACTGTCAAATTAGTATACGCTTGCCCTGAAGAAGGAACGTTTGTTCTGAAACTGGTCTTATTTTTTCATTATATAAGTGGTTTATACAAAGTTTAATTGTTTTATTTATATAAAGGATAACCACAAAGTTATAGCTTCATTCAAAAATATATATTATTATCATTGTTACATTCAATCTTGTTAAATTTTATATAAAAACCATTTTTGACTCAGTTTGTCAAGACACTTATAATATGATTATTACCTATATTCGTTAAGACACACAAATAATATACAAATTTTGGATTGTGCATTCCTGTTGAATTTTTTTTTAATATGACAGCTATTCACCACACAAACTAACATTCCATATTGAAATAACCAGTTAAATTAATAATATTTGTTTAACCGCACGAACGCGTGACATTAATCCACAAGCCCCCAATCCCTGGAGAAAAGGTTGCATAATATTATTATTTTCTAGTATAAAGTCACGGGTTATGTAAAATATGCCTTCGCGCCCGCTATTAACACTAGAATACACGCGTGGGCTACATATGTAGCCAAGGGTATTATTTTTGTTCATAATTTCGTGAAATCGCGTGATTTAACTTCGAGTCTCTAGCTAAGCTCCGATTGGTTGTTGCTCGACGCATTCAGTGTGGTGTGAGCGAATGACGCTGGCGCAGGTGCGAAAAATAATGATTTGAAGTTGTTGGGCTACGTATGCAGCCCATGCGTGCACTAGCGGAACACAACGAAAGCTTGCTCGAAATGCTACAGGCGTATATGTAATTATCGCATTTTATCATCATTTTAATTTGACCTTATGTAATGATCACCAAATTTTAATTTGTCCATAGTGTAATGAAATTTTTAAAAAAAGTTTAAAAAAATAAAGTAAGAATTAAATCAATAGTTGATTGATCTCAAATAAGCAAAAATTATGTGATTTTTGAGAAGTCTGAAGTTTTGTTAATCTTTTAATTTTAAGAAATAGTAGATATTTTTTTATTTGGGTTTACTTAATAAATGTCTTTTACTTAGAACTAGACTCCAATTCAAACAACTATCCTCCGTTGGTCACCATGATACAGGCAGCTGCCTAGTATGGTGACCTAATGTATCTCCTGAAGTAAATTTATTATGTATGTAACACGTACTTATAAATAAATAAATAAATAATAGTACATGTGTTTTATTTAAAAATTTCACGATTATCTTTCAGTATATTTCAATTTAAAATGGGCTACAAGTGAAGCCCACGCGAGCACTCATGAACGTTTTAGAGGCGCGTGTACCGTAGTGTTAAAAATATACAGTGCTATCAAGTACAAATTACGAGTACATACTCTTGTAGGTAACTGTATGCAATTTCTTCAAAAGGATTTTGATACTAATATCCCTTAGATATTTTACTCTATTTTTTGTTTATTGATGTGCTCGATTATATAGCTCGATTACAGCTCAATTATATTCAAGGTCAATTGAACGTCAGAAAATTAAGCGCATTATACTTTTATCACGCAACATTACAAATTTATAAAGATAATATTCAAAATAAACTGGCACCCTTTAAAAATAACAGAAATCTTAGACAAACATCAATAATTCCTACTCTACTATATAAAAAAAAAACAATAGGACAGTTAAATCATAAATATCTCGGAGTAAATTTTTTTTAATTCACTGCCTGAAAAAATCAGAAACATGAATAGTAACATAAAAAAATTTAAAACTCAGCTTAAAAATTATACCGAAAATTTGAACTGAATAAAAAAAATTAAACCAATATACATAATAACACCCCCCATACACGCAAGTCCTGCTTATTTATGGGCTAAATCATATAAATATATTACGTAATTAATCATTAATTACACAGTATAAAATGAAGTCGCTTAAAATGTATGTGCGCGTTAATCTTTTAAATTACGCAACGGATTTTCATACGGTTTTCACCAATAGATAGAGTGATTGAAGAGGAATGTTTATATGTATAATACATGCAAATTATATTAGAGAAAAGCCGAGAAATTCAAAGAAAACATATTTTAGTGCGATTTAAAACGGCTGGCGGGCCGTACTATAGTCACTTTTGAAATTCGTTCTACGGAAGAAATTGGAAAATAGATGTCCTAGAGTAAGTAGGTATTTGATTTTCCCTTTTCAAATATCCAGTGTTGCATTGCAAGCATTGTATAATTAGTGGCGATCGCTCGCATAGTATAAAATGAAGTCGCTCAAAATGTATGTGCGCATAGATCTTTTAAACTAGGAAACAGATTTTCATGCGGGTTTCACCAATAAATATAGTGATTCAAGGGGAAGGTTTATATGTATAATACATGCTTATTATAGTAGAGAAACGCTGAGAAATTCAAATATTCAATTCAAGCAGCGGGCAGCGGGCAGCTGGCAAACGGGTTTTGTGGATTTTATAAAGGTTGGGTAATGGCGTTGTGTTTCGTTAGCCACAGCAACGTGCGCCTGGGTCTGCTAGTTATTGTATAAAATTTATTTTAATTTATTTATCTTTTTGTAAATAAAAAAATAAAAAATAATATAAATATTTTGGAAGGTGGGCACGAGTACCGCCGCCCCAGGAACAATTTATTTAATAACTAACACCTCTGCGTTAGGTTTAATAAGTAGCCGTATCTGTCGATTGATTCGCTACGTTTGGTGACTTAGCATCGGCGCCCGGGTGTGGTGTGTTCAGGTTTTGACAGCAGAGAGACTGATTGAGGGAGATTATTTAACTTTTTTTGCAGGACTTTTTCGACCCATCGCCTTGCACCGCAGTGAGAGGGATGGATTCATACGTCCGAACCTGCTGTAACCACTGATCCTCAGATATCTATCAATCCCTCGGTGACCCGACAACTCAGAATGGAACCAACTCAGAAGCACCTCAGAAAGGTCATTAAGAGTGATGATAAACAATATTAAAAATTTGGTTTAATAGGTTAAGTTAGGTTAGGGTTTCCTGCTATTTTTAAATTATTTTTTCATAGCTTTTAATGACCTTTCTGAGGTGTTTCTGAGTTGGTTTCATTCTGGGTTGGCGTGGAACCAATCCCTCATACATTTTTTCTTCCCACTTCCTATTTAATACGCATTCAAATTTATTTTAAAAGACACACCCAATATTGCATCCCAAAAGATGACATAGGTTCTGAGGGAAATTACCAACGATATTGAAATATAAGTAGATATGCTATCTGCAGTTTTTACTATGTGGGACTGCGCTTCCGGGTGCCGCCGATATTATTTACCAATTAACAAATAAACTAAATGAACGAATAATTAGCGAATAAATCAAACAAACGTTAAACTAAACGGACGAACTCTTTCCGTATTCAAACTATATTATTAACCAATACTAATGCACATCTTCAAAAAATCTACGAAATGAACAAATTATTTTCGTATGCAAACTACAGGGCGTAGTCCGCCGACAGTTGCGCGGACACCATAGCATATCTCTTTTGTATTTGAATATCTTTGGAAATTACTCTCTTCTTGGCGTCCTATGTGGAGCTATTATTAAAATAAATACATTATAACGAAAAAAAAAATTGCATGGAATAAATGAATACATCAACCGAACTGAATTTATTTTCAAGCCTTTTTTTACATGAGCTCCACACAGGAGGCCCTGAGGAAAATAATTTCCCTCAGGGCCTATGTAATCTTTGGGGATGCTGTGTGGAGGGTTTTTTTTTAATGAAAGGAAGGAGAGGAGGTTCTGGGAAGGAAAAGGGTTTAAGGGGTGGGTTCAGTGTGTCCTGGTCATCTGCCTCCAAGACCTAGACAAACCTCACCCCATGAACCCGGGCACCCCTGCTAAATCACCAAACGTAGCGAACCACTCGGGGTGACCTATGGCAGAGGTGTTGGTTATCCAATAAAGGTTCCTGGGGCGGCGGTACCCATTCCCGCCTCCCAAATTATAAACCTTGATATCTTGTCTTGGTGGCAAAGGCTGAATTGGTAAAATCGCACTTCTCAGTTAGAAGATAGGTTCTGGTTTCGAGTCCCAGTTGCGACCATTATCTTTTTCTATTTTTCTGTGTGTTATTCTCTTTCATATTTCGTTTGGATTATTATTGTTACCTTCTTCTTCAATTATATTTATTACATTAGATATTATATATATAACTTTCGAAGGTAATTCCCATCAATGTAATCATTGATGGGAATTATCTTCGAAAGTTATAAAAGGAGAGTGTTAAGTTTTAAGATTTTCACGGCCAAAAGCATTTTCGTTATTTGTTTTTGGGGTGTTATGCCGTGTTGCGCTACCTCCGTCTTTAGCCAACGTTTCGGGCATCGTTGCAGTGTCCATCATCAGGGCAGATCCGGCAGTCATCTACCGGATCTGCCGGATCTGCCCTGATGATGGACACTGCAACGATGTCCGAAACGTTGGCTAAAGAAGGAGGTAGCGCAACACGGCATAACACCCCAAAAACAAATAACGAAAAGGAGAGTGTTTCTTATATAAAAAAAAAAATATTCATAAAAAGTCAATAGTTCCATATACATAAAATCGGAAAAAGAGTGCTTTGTGAAAAAGTTAGTGAAAATAATATTGTTAATTCTAAAATTTAAAATGAGTTTGCCTAATATGACGGTTTGACCGAAGGTGGCAATGGCGGAATTGGTAAATGCGCACGTCCCGCTTAGACGAGAGGTTCTGTGTTCGAGTCCCAGTTGCAACTATTATCTTTTTCTGTTTTTCTGTTTCTTGTTTCATTGTCATTGGGACTGCCCGGTGGTTTGTGGAATACCTTCTCTGTATATTTTCCTTTTATGCATTTTATCTTCTCTCAGTCATTGTAAATACTTGCATTATATTATCACTGTTACTTTTTGGCTATTTCTCTCATACAGGTTTCAACCGGGCCCAGCTTTTATTTTTCTTTTTATTTACTAACACCTTTATCTGTACATATTTTTCTCTATAGATTTCAGAAGAATTAGTCTACGGGCTGCCAGATTTATTATTCTTTTGTATTATGTTAATGTAAGTACTTGCATACTGCTTTCTAACCCCGTATGCGTGGACATTGGAGGGTCTAGAGTCATTCAAATAAATGTAGCGTCGTTCAATTTATTATTTATTTATTTTTTTATTTGGCATAATATCTAACATTTTTAAATACAATTCAGCAATGTCGGCCTCACTGGGTAGCTCACCTGTGCTGAGGCCTCCATTTTATAAAACAAAAATTTATACATAATACATTAAAGATAATATAAAAATAATGCTGCATAAAAAAAAGCTAAAATTCAACTAAAAATAAAAATTTCTAATTTAGGTAAAATGTTTTTTTTTTTAATGATATGTTGTATATTTGTTTTTGATTGTTACGTGTATGTGTTTTATTCTTATTATGTAATGAGATTTTTATAATATTGTCTTTTTTGTTCTTTAATCCATTTTTTATTTTATTTTGAGTACGAATTTATTTTTGTTATCTTCTATTTTATTTTCAAGGGTAAGACTGTTGAATGCTTTTAAAGTGTGATATTTATAGTGCCTTTGTCGAAAGCTTGTATTCACTGTCAGAATTTTTATGTTATTTTTGAACGATTGTCTTACTGGTCTATTAGTGATATTTTGAGATTGTTGAAATTTGTTTTTTTGGCCGAAAATGTAGTTTAGTAGAGTTTTAACATATATCTAGTACGTCACAACTGTTGAACATTTAGTCTGTATCAGTAAGTCTATGTTTTTTAAGTATTACCTTTAAGATCGTTTTCTGCGCGATTTCTAAGTGATCGATAGCTGAGTTTGTTGCTTCTCCCCAGACAATTATTCCATATTCTATTATTGATTGACAAAGTGCAAAATATATTGTTTTCATTTGTTTTATTTAATATATGTTCCTTATGTTTAGGAAAATGTGTATTGTTTTGATGAGTCTATTTGTGATTTGTTTGATATGATGTGTCCATCTTAGGTTATGGTTAGAGACACTGATTCATCGCATTAACGATGTATTCGCGAATTAAAGCGATAAATAGTGTTTTAAAACGCGAAATAGCAGCGATTTTTACAACAAAACTCAACAAAATGCGAACTTTTTTAGTAATGCGAGCAAAGGCACAAATTTCTGGTTTTTGAACCAAGCGCCTCGGCTGCCTAGTGCGCCCGAACGCTGAAAATGTATTAGAAGGGTCAAAATATCCATACGCTCATTTGCTTTGGGAGGACTTGGTGTCCCTAAGCCTTTCTTTACAACAATTGAGTGATGGTGTTTTCCCTGCCAAAATCTTAAAGGCTGTGCAGGAGGTAAAGAACCGGGCTGTCTTAACCCAAATAAAAACTCAAATAAGAGAGAGTTGGCAGAAGAGTTCTGTGAAACTGGCTTCTCATATGCTGAACCGTCAAGACAACAGCACTAATCAGTTTCTTGAGCAGGCAGGTAAAATGTTCAATCCTGCGATTGTAGGTCAGAATGTCCAGCGATCAGACGCTATTCTTTTAGCAAGTAAAAGTAGGCTTGCTCCAACGTTTAAATCTGTTGATGACAGTAAATTCCTGGAAGGTAAGAGGTATTTTCAAAGACAGCTTGTGAGGGATGGAGTCACTGTAGACATAATTCAGCTACTCTTAGCTGTAAAAATTGTTCACAGAGAATTTGCTGAGGCAGCTCTGATGACTGTGTGGCTCCTGTGAATAGTGTCGACGCAGAAAGATTTTTTAGTTTTTTTTTTTTTTTTTACAGTGAATACCGCACAAGAATCTCAACTGCTCCCGTCTGGATCCAGTGAGACTATGGCATCCCCAATCGGGGTATGTTGTGAGGCTGAAGGTAGTGGGGAGGGGAAGGAGGTGGGGAAGAGGAAGGTTGGGAAGTACCTGGCTATTCAGATCTGGTCACCAAACACGGCTAAAGCCATTTTCAAGCAACGTTTCAATTCTGAATGGTGGTCTTACACCAGGGCGATATTAATAGTATCTTCCACTCTGGAACATGCCGCAAATATACCATATATTATTTTAAATGAATTAATTGTGAAATAACAGAAATTAATCAAATAAAATTTATTTGCGCATGCCGGGTTCGAACCCGCGACCTCTGGATTGTGAGTCAAGAGTCTTACCCACTGGACTACGGAGGTCGTCAGTTTAGTTGCTATAATCTTGTATTGACAGATCGTAGAACGAACTTGACACACTCTACTGTAGAAACATGTGCCATGTTGAGTTTCAACCAATAATAAAATAAAGATGTTTCAAGTGATTTTGCAAATTTAATTGTTTTTCGCCTCTTGCCGACTCCCATTCCTTGACGTTATCCTATTTAGCTATAAATGCTTTAAAAATGCAAAATTAAAGCTATAAAAGCTATTTTTTCAATAATTAATGCTGAATCAGTGTCTCTAGTTATGGTCAATTACGATTCCTAGATAATAAAATAGATTCTTGACGTGTACGGTGAAGGATGAAACCATATGTTTCCTTATAAAGCCGTTTTGGGGTCCCCTACAATATGTCTTGTTCTCTTTCATATTTTCATTTAGATTATTGGTGTAATTTTCTTCTTCAATGATATAAAACAAACTAAGTTCATTAGAACTCACCATATAGCATGACGGTCGCCAAGTAATTTATTTTTTATCACACTTACGTAAATAAACAATAAAATACAACATGAAGCATGGTTTAATTTAATAGGCCCGCCTTACACAGCCTGATACGATGTAAAGTTAACTGATGTTAACACAATGTGAGGGCGCACCCGAAAGGGTGCTCCCTGTTTCGTTTAATTAATATAAGTTTTTATTACCCAGTTTGCGCGCCCCAGCGGCGCATATTTAGATAGGGTTTGTGTGTACGGCCTAGCAGGGTTCATTGTACGTTTAGGAAAATTATTTTAACCACTCGGACCTACAAGCTTCTTCATATGACACGAGGATATAACATTACTAGCTGACCCGGCCACGCGTTGCTCTGGCTAATTAAACACAACGCCATATACTGGATGGTTGTCCAACCTATATAACGACCACCATCTTTTAGTTCATCGCGGAGCGACAGACAGACGTCACGGAGGATTTTAATTTATAAAACGTAGAGATTGTAATAATTTGCACGAAATGCTTGAGGTAACTAACGTATTTAAGTTGATAAGGATTAATACTGTAACAGTCTAAATAACTTTCCAATTACCGCATTGTAAGTGACCATTTTTTTGACAGAATGGGTATGGTAAACTCTCCATAAAAGATAGAAATCGGGAACAGGCAGACAGACAGACGACGCGGAGGACTTTAATTTATAATATGTAGAGATGTGGAGAAGCGAAGATAGTAAGCTATCCGTAAAAGATAGATATATGCCATCACGGACTTTTTTTGTAGATCTATAAAAGAGGAATATCTCACCATGCATTGTTTTGTTATATCTAAAAGGGATTAGGCACTATTAGGCAGTGCTTTCGACGAAAGCTACCAGGCGGCTTGATTTTTCCGACGATTCTAACAATTATCGTTATTTTTCAACAAATTTACACATAACCTTAACAAATTATATACCTAAACCTTACCCACCAATCACTCTATTTATTGGTGAAAACCGCATGAAAATCCGTTCAGTAATTTTTGAGTTTATCGCGAACAGACAGACAGACAGACGACGCGGAGGACTTTAATTTATAAAATGTAGAGACCAGACATAAATATGTATGACGTGTGAGGCGTACCTGACTTATTAAAGAGACTCTTGTTTGTATGGTGGCATGCTGGATGGATCATAAATGAATGTATATTGATAATTATTATGTATCTTGGGGATGCTGTGTGGGGGGTTTTTTGGGGGAAGGAAGGAGAAGAAGTTCTGGGAAGGAAAAACGAATGATTGGTAGGTAGGTATTTGGAGGTCAGTGTGTCCTGGAGCGACACACGTATGAATCCATTCCTCCCACTGCGGTTTAAGGCGATGGGTCAAGATTGTAGGTTTATTAGGTCTCGTTCAACCAGTCTTTCTCGATCCGGCCCGCCACGCAGTAGGTGGGCAAATGCAATCGCCGCCAAGAACTTAACAAACCTCACCCCGTGAACCCGGGCACTCCTGCTAAGTCACCTATGGCAGAAATATTGGTTATCCAGTGAATGTTCTCAGGGCGGTGGAACCATTCTCAACAAATTTTTGTCTTAGTTGACATTTTTTACTTTTTTTCAACTTAAAACAAAAAAAATAACATTTGGCGACCTCAACGATAGAGCTATCGTAGTAGGTATTGGACTCGAAAAGTAGTGGTGAGGAGTTTAGCGATTATTCGGCTGAGTGACCAGTTGTGACATCCAATCTCTCATTTACTTTTCTTTGAGGCATCACCGAGGAACCGGCTAAGGGGCGCGGAAGCTGAGTGTGGTTCAAGCTAGACCGAACGTCATGCGCATTCTTGCTGGGACTGCCAATCGTTGTAGAGGACTCCCAACTTTTGCCATGCCCTTAGTACTTATCTACTTATCCTCCCAAAAAGCTGCTTGTAGGATACGCTGGATACAACCACCCAGCCCTTGCCACCTCGTGGACTTTCACCAACCTGTCCCATTGTCTTGTCTACATATATGTTGTCATACTAACACATATTGTATCTGTATTTCCCGCTAAGCACTTGCGTACTGCTTACTAAACAACGTAAGCAGGGACATTGGAGGTCTAGTTTCGTTATCAAATGTAGAGTCGTTTTTACCAAAAAAATTAAGAGGCCTTGCAATAGCCTTGAAGGGGTAACCATCTGTACTAGGGCGGGTAAGTGGTGGGTCCTCCAATGTTGTGACATTTGGAAAAAAATTGTTAGATGATCTTAAAGGTAAAAAAATACACCGAATACCAAAATTTCATGTAAATTTTTCACTTCAAATAATGTCAGGAATAAATGGTCAAGTACGTCCCTTAACACCCTGTTTTATAGGAAATTTACCTTTGACTGATCAGTGGCCAAGTTGGCGTGTTAAATCGCGTTTTAATCCCACCCAAGCGTCGGGTATTCAATCCCTCGTCTGGCTAAGTCCTGCATCACGACACAAGCAACATTTTCCGCTTGCTGTGATGGCAGTAGGAAATTTTCAAAAATTGTCAGGTTATACGTAACCCTGCAATGTTTGTCTTTCTTTTGAGAAACTAATAAAAATATATCATCTGAAAGTCTCCTTAAAAAAAGTTGATATGTTTGGGAAAGATTACTAAGTTAAAATGCACTTACCGTCTTTTTGAGAAAGGAAACGAACCCATAGCCTTTGGATTTCAAAGTCTGCGGGTCCCGCACCACTCTGCAGTCTCTGTAATAAATAAAAATAACAGTAATTAATAAAATTTCTGATTTAGGTACCTATAAATAAAATAAATAACAATCACTTGATGAAATAATTAAAATTATTAAGACTTCGTAGAAAGCTGTCAAAACGAAGAAGAAATGTTTAAATAAATGAAGACAATATAAGCGAAACTCGTTCGAAAATATGGAAACAGAAAAATCAGAAAAACATATTGACACCTCTGGGACTCGAACCCAGGACCTCTTGCTTTCCGGGCAAACGCGCTAACCACTGCGCCACGGTGTCTATATGAAATTCGGTCATGTTTAACTGTACCATACTTCGACTAAGGACCACCTACATTATCTTCATTTTCTTTAACGCATATATTATTGGCAACTATCTTTATGTATGATTGCAAGATTCAACCCGAACTAAATGCTCTCTAGATAGTGTCTGGATAAATCTTTATCCATTTTATTTAATATGCGAGATCTGTCGACTTTTCTGCAAGTCTAGGATGAATAGTTAATTTTTTATTTTAACTTTATGAGTAAAACCTCAAATTGTAATATTTAAATAAATGAAGACAATATAAGCGAAACTCGTTCGAAAATATGGAAACAGAAAAATCAGAAAAACATATTGACACCTCTGGGACTCGAACCCAGGACCTCTTGCTTTCCGGGCAAACGCGCTAACCACTGCGCCACGGTGTCGATATGAAATTCGAATATAGAAATTCGAAATAAAAAATAAAAAATAAAAAAAAAATAAAAAAAAATAAGAAGAAATGGTTTTAAAATCAGATATGTAAATATGAATGTTAGAGGGAGCGCGTAATAAAAAAAACTTATTATAATTAAGCGAAAATTTGAAAATATCTAATAAAACACGACTCGTTAAATATAAAGCAAAAATCTATCGATAAATGTTGAATGTACCATAAGATACACTGAATTTTTTCACACCTATAATATGTTAAATAACAGAACAAAATGTGTTTTTGATAATTTTCCGAGAATATTTTGCGATTTTTTTCTATCAAGGGAATTTCTTGTAATTAACGTTTCGATATTATCTTAACATATAATTTTTTTAGAACTAAAAAACATAAACAGCCTTACTTTTTTGACTTTTGATATGCTGGTATGCAGAGCTCAGGGCCAATTTAGGCCCCCTTCTCTTTCATCATGAGTTTATTAAGGTTGTAGAGTAGAGATTTTAGTGTTTGTTAATTTTTATTTGCAAAGGACATGGCTGCAATATGGGGGAGGATCATTACGGACGAGTTGTTTGAATTTTGTTTTCTTTTTTACTACAGGGCGAGGGAACAACTGGGTGGTTACCACTATTTGAGGGGCGGGGGGAGGGTTAAGGGGGCTCTGGGGGGAGGGGGAATTTAGTGGGGTAGTGGCAGGTCGGGGGGTGGTACGTTGTGGGGTGGGGATTGCGTTGATCTGGACGAGGGTAACAGCCTTACTAATAACAAAACGCCTTAACGATAGTTCAACTGCGTATTTGTTGCTTGCGTGGTGCACTGCGTTTGACTGCGTTTTTACATGGTTACTAATAACAATATCACGTATTTTATGATTTTTATGTTGGTCCTCTTGAATCTCACATAGATCTGCGCAGGCGCAGCGGCCATCTTGTCTTATAGACTTGGCGGTAAAACAATATTTGACATTTTGAATTTTACTTGCAGTTAATTTCATGTTTTTGAAGATTATTTTTGTTTTAAATGAAAATAAATTCTGTAACAAAAGAATGTCAATTGCCAGCCTGAAGATTTACATAATAGGATGAAACCGGTACTGGAGAAATAAATAAGTGGAAATAAGTTATAAAGTGTTTTAATTTCAATTTTAATGCAATATAATTCCACCATAATAACAGAACAATAAATAAACCCTTTAGCTTTACTAAAAAAAAACCACAGCACGGCCGATAACCTGTGTTGCAGCAGCAACATGAATAAAACCAAAATACACTAAAACACGATAACATTACTAGTAAGATTTGATCTTAAAATATATTTTAGATCTGGCAACAATGCAATTTTTCATACTGTACATAATTTAATTGTTTGTTTTCCTACAGAACCGCTAGATGGCAGCGCCTTCGCATTCGTCATTCGCGTTGAAACCGCCAAAAAAAAACTCACTTCGCGGGTGTGAGAGAAATATTACACAAATCTGATCGTAATATCTATTAATATGACTAATTCACTATTACATATGCATAATTGATATATTTACCTTGTTTTTGTGGTTTTTAATAAGTTTTAGTCAAGTTATAATAACCATAATCATACTTTGAAAATTGAAATGTCAATAAGTATTTTATGTGAAACATGAAAATTTAAATTTACATTTAAAGTATTTTATTTTATGTGAATTTCATAAAAGTGGTGTTTTTTTTTAATATTAATATCTAATACATGTGTTCCTAAACGTATCAATGAAATTAACGTCTTTAGAGTTGCAAGAAATCTGTTATAAAAGTCGGTATTATTTTTTTAGGTTAGTTTTTTGGCAATAAAAAAACTTTGAAATTTTTTATCATTTTTTTATTGTACGCCCGAGGAAAAAGTGAGGTGACAGTTTCGTTCCAAATATATTATATAAAAGGTCCGTATTTTTTAAATTTTGTTTTTTCATAAATTTCTGTACACTTTCATCAAATATGTTTTGGTAAAAAAAAATCCATTTTTTTCGCGTTTGAATCTTAATATATGGCAGTTTTTAAAAACTAAAGTGAAAAAACTAAATTCAATTACACAAATCTAAAGGGTAATTTTATCTAGTTTTCATAAATGGTATTTGTTTTTACGACACCTTCAAAAATAAGAAATATATAGAACATTCAAAATACTTTGGAAAAAATTTAAATTTTGTTCAGATATCATTACTAAAACAGAGATAAACTACCCTCTCAGGCCATGTAAACCAAGTGTATTTTTTTCCATGAACAATTTTTTAATTAGTAATGTTTTGACATCCGCGGCCGTTTGTCAATTGAATAAAATTTTCACTGGGTTTTTTAGTAAGGCTGTTAGTGATTAGTTTGTTGTAAAACGTTTCTTTTCACCTATTTTTACTCCCCTATTTGCAAAGCAAGTAAGAGAACAAAAAATGTAGTCCAGCCATAGTAAATCATTTGTTTTACCCATCCTTCTACTAAAAGCCTCAAGATTTCTTACATAAAATAAAAACCCCGGTGGACATATTCCTAGAACTAAAACCACTTAATATCTCTAGGATACCTTTGAATTCCTCCGTTCGTAAATATTAATTGAGATAGCTAAGTAATGACGTAAAAACCGCAAGAAAGAGCGAAAAAGAGCAAATAAAAGAGACAGTAATAAATTATGGATTTTAATTAAGTGGCCACTGTGGAAGGGCCCCCTAATTAAGTAAAATAAATTTAATTATCTTTCTTGCATTGTATTTTTAGTTGATAATTAACATTCCAGAGAAATGAAAATGCAGACTTTTAATTCGAATGTAGAATGTAGAAATTCCGTAGTGGTAATATATTACTTAACAGTAAATTGCCCTTGTGAAAGGCTATCATTCTAAAGTCTAAAAGAACATAATATTTATTGCTTTAAGCTCTTCTTTTTGAACTAAAACTTCTAGGACTTGGGGGGGAAAGCTGGTGAATGCGTGACGAAAAGTGGTGATTGTTACAAAAAATGTTGTGCGAACGGTAATCGATACGAACGGTGATCGATTTCTAGGCGAACGGTAGGGCCTTTACGCACGCTTGACTTGCGGAGTGATAAGGTTAAGGACAAGGATAAGGATAAGGATGGTCACCCCAAGGACGTTGATCACCACAAGGTCGTGGGTCACTCCAAGGTCGTAGGTCACCACAAGGTCGTAGGTCACCCCAAGTTTGTAGGTCACCCCAAGGTCATAGGTCACCATAAGATCGTAGGTCACCCAAAGGTCGTAGGTCGCTCCAAGGTCGCAGGTCACCCCATGGTAATTTTTCACCCTAATGTCATATGTCACCCCTAGGTCATAGGTCACCCCGTTCGCTACGTTTTGTAACTTAGCAGGGATTGCTGGGTTCATTGGGCGATGTTTGTCTTGTAGTTTTACTTCAGTCGTGTGGTCTTAAGCACACTCTTCGTTTTTTTTTCGTGCCCTGTCCGTTCAACGGTTGTTGGCTATTATGTTGGCTACGTGGCTTTGTTTACTGCGGCCCAGGACAGCTTTGCAGGAGACTGGCCAAACCACTAATTCAGATTTTTCAGCCAAGATATTCTCCTTCTTCCAGGGCCCCGTCTTCCGGTAATCTTTCCCTGCATTATGAGATGCAAGATCTCGCACTTCTATGGATGTCTCATCAAACATCCTAGATATTGAAGTTTTCGAATTTTTATTGTTTTCCTTATTCATCCGAACCATAACATCTTCATTCGTAACTCTGTCCATCCAGCTTATTTTGAGTATGCTTCTGTAGATCCCATAGATATTCTCTTATATTTCAATATCTTTGGTAGATCCACATCTCGAATGCCTCAAGTCGCTTTATCAGTTCTTCAGTGAGCGTCCATGCTTTCATTACATAAAATAATACCGAAAACACGTAGCATCTGACCATTCGCATTGGTAATCCAAGGTTGAGATCATGACTGCAAAATATCTTTTTCATACGGATAAAGGTTGCACGAGCTTGCTCAATGCGGCATTTGATTTCAACCGAAGGATCCCATCTATCATTTACATTGCAGCCCAAGTATACAATACTTTGTACCTTCTCTAGTTTCGTTCCAGCAATATAAAGATTTTCATTCAAGTCAACAACGTTATAGAACTCCTTTGTACAACTTTGCATATTGATGACAATGAAACTACATACCTATTTGTATTGTACCTGCTTATTTTTTTTCATATTCAGTTTATTATGTTATGAACTATTCACTTACGAGCTGACCCGGACACGCTTTGCCGTGGCTTACTAAACACAACGCCATCTACTGGATGGTTACCCAACCTTTATAACCACCGCCATCTTTGAGTTTATCGTGAAGAGACAGACAGACGCCGCGGAAGACTTAAATTTATAATACGTATAAATGGTGCGAAAGATTATAATAATGTGCATGAAATGCTTGAGGTAACTAACGTATATAAGTTAACCCGTCTGCTTGTTTAGGATTAAAAACATACCAAAACATGTAATCGCGTTATACTTTCATAAGACCAAAAACGTCCCGAGCGACCTTACATTTTAAAAGCTACATATCTCTCTTCCTCTCATGCAAACATATGTTTTTTTTCTTTTAACCAGAAAGAGAACAAAATCACGCTTCTTATTGTCTTTGAAATGTGAAAGCTATCTTGCATAGATATTTTACAAACTCGATCCAAAGTGACGGTTTCAGATTCTTTTCAGAATCCGAGGCTTCCGGATTGTGAGGTGCAAAAATAATGAACCAAGCAGACGGGTTAATAAGGATTAAAACTGTATCCGTCTAAATAACTTTCCAACTACCGCAATGTACGTGACCATTTTCTAAGAAGATAGAATGGGTATAGAAAGTGGTTTTTGTAGATCTATAAAAGAGGAATATCCCACCATACATTGTTTTATTATATGGGATTACGCAGTGTTTTCGATGAAAACTTCCAGGCGGCTTGACTTTTTCCGACACTTCTAACAATTATCGTTATGTTTCAACCAATTTACACAAATCCTTGAAAAAATATATACTTAAACCTTTCTTACGAAACACTCTATCTACTGGTGAAAACCGCATGAAAATCCGTTTATTGGTTTCCGAGTTTATCGCGAACAGATAGACAGACAGACGACGCGCGACGCGGAGGACTTTAATTTAAAATATATAGAGTTTATTTGCTCCTGAACAACTTACATAGCTATCATAAGGCGTGAATAAATTATATAAAATTTATAATTTATTAGTATAACCTCTTCCCATGTACTTCGCTTCCCCTTTCCATTCACTCTCACAACATATGTAATATGGAAGGCAGGTACGAGTACCGCCTTCCTGGGAATCGTTAATTGGAAAACCAACATCCCTGCCAAAGGTCATCCCAAGTGGTTCGATAGATTTGTGACATAATACGGGTGCCCGTGTTCACGGGGTAAAGTTTGTCCAGGCCTTGACTGAGAAAGCTGCGGGGCGGGCCAGATTCGAAGAGGCCACTTGAAGGAGACCCTTTCAACTCTCCATCCGTACTCCCTCGACACCATCACCTTGCACCGCAGAGGGAAGGATGGATTCATACATCTGGGCACACTGACTCACAGATTCCTACACACCCTTCAAATCTTTTACCTTCCAGAACCTACTCTCCTTCCTTTACTTAAAAAAACGCCTCACACAGCATCCATTTCAGAGTGGAAGATACTCTCAGTATCACCCTGGGGTAGGATCACCATTCAGAATTGAAACGTTGCTTGAAATGGCTTTAGCCGTGTTTGGTGACCAGATCCAATACATCCAGATACCAACTTATTCTGACTCTCAGCGTAACCCGAACCAATGAACCAGTCCGAGTAAAATGAAAATAAAACCCAGGCATTCTGAGATAAATTCATTCGTCTAATTCGATAAATCACTGCACAAGCAACCTTTCTCCTTTATAGTAAAGGTAGAAGCAGGATTTCTGATGTTGTCTGGTTATTAGTAATTTATGAAAGCTTGTCATTTGTTAAAAAAATTATTAAATAATAAATGTTGTAAGCATTTTTTTGTTAATTTTATTACATATATATGTTAAAACGATCTTCTATTTTAGATGAGAAAATTATTAGATTCCAAAAATAGTAAAATGGGAGACTACTCACGATATTTCTCCGAAAGGTGTGAAAGCCTCTCTCAGGGTCTGGGTCTCGATCTCTGGGCTCAGGTCTCCGACGAATATGTGGTAATGTTCTGGAACAAGAAATAAATATAACAATTAGAAATTTTGTTTTTGTTCTGAAATAAGGGAAATTAATATTTATACATATTTTAAACACATTTTAATAAAATAAAAATAAAAATTTTAATAAAATAAAAACAAAACCCTTCGTTCAAACCACCTATTAAAGGTGTTTAAATAAAAATAATAATGTTAATGAATTTGAAAACCATATTTTGCAAAAAAAAATGATTCTTTAAAGGTAAATAGACTGTTAAAATTTTTACATCCTTTTTGGTTTACAATTAGATCACTATAAACTTAGAAAAAGTGTTAATAGCCAATTAAATATTATTAATTAGCTGACCCGGGCATGCTTTGCTGTGGCTAACGAAACACAACACCATCTAATGTATGGTTACCCAACCTTTATAACCACCGCCATCTGTTAACTTGCATACAAATCAAATCCACACTGCCCGCTTGCCAGCCCGCTCGTTCGCCACATACAGACCTTCTCCTTTATATATTATATATTTCAACCAATTTACACAAAACCTTGACTAATTATATACCAAAACCTTTCTCATGAATCACTCTATATATTGGTGGAAACTGCACGAAAATCAGTACAGTAGTTTTTGAGTTTATCGCAAACAGACAGACGTGACGGAGGTCTTTAATTTATAATATGTAGAGATGGTGAGATTAATTAATAACATTTTTTTTATTAGCCATCATTTGAATTTATTTTCATATTAATACCTATACCTATGTTTATATTTTTTTTATTTTTTATTAAAACATCTTTCTTACTAGATACGATTTTAGATTTTCACGGCCAAAAATTATTTTGTTATTAGTTTTTGGGGTATTATGCCGTGTTGCGCTACCTCCTTCTTTAGCCAACGTTTCGGACAGCGTTGCAGTGTCCATCATCAGGGCAGATGTGTAGACATCTGATGCAGATGTCTACGTTGGCTAAAGAAGGAGGTAGCGCAACACGGCATAATACCCCAAAAACTAATAACAAAAAACAATCTTTTTTACTACTTGGTGATTTTGTGTTATTAAAAAAAAAAATAATCGATAAATGCAATTATTATCTATTCTAAAATAGTTCTTTATGTTAATGTTTCTGTATGATACCTTTAACAAATTAATCACCACTCTGCGAAATGTATTTTTTTCTACAGGGCCTTTTTTCTATTGTTATTTTTGTTTTTGTTAATTCTGACTAATAAATCATTGTTTTCAAAATATGTTTATATTTTGATTAAATTAGTATTATATACGAAATAATTTGTTTTCATTAAATAGCATTATTATTTGGTATTGTATTTACTAAGATCGTACATTATTATAATAATTATTATAATCATCGTCAGATACAAAGATTATTTAAATACATACACTCAAACTCTACCCTACAAATAATATTGGCGCAGCCGGTAGGGTACAAAATAATATGTGGTGATGTTCTAGTACGTGAAATAATATTTACTAATTATACTAAATTGATTATATTCTGATAAGTTTTAAGATTTTCACGGCCAAAAGCATTTTCGTTATTTGTTTTTGGGGTGTTATGCCGTGTTGCGCTACCTCCTTCTTTAGCCGACGTTTCGGACATCGTTGCAGTGTCCATCATCAGGGCAGATCCGGACACATCTACCGGATCTGCCGGATCTGCCCTGATGATGGACACTGCAACGATGTCCGAAACGTTGGCTAAAGAAGGAGGTAGCGCAACACGGCATAACACCCCAAAAACAAATAACGAAAATGATTATATTCTGGAATATCGAAAAACCATAATAATTTATTTGAATGTTTCTAATGTTCTAAATTCGCGATGATGTTCTGAAATAAGAAAAAAATATGAATTCCCTTATAAGAATATGTGTAACTTTCTGGAATGTAGCAAAATAATAATTTAATGGAAAATTTCGTTATGTTCTGGAATACGGAAAAGTAACTATTATTGTATCGAAATCGTGATGATGTTCTGAAAAAAGGAAAAAAAAATAGTGTGCTTTAAAGCACACGACTGAAGTAAAATTCAATAATTTTATCTCCCTCTCAACTTCTGTTCACCTCGCTCGACCGTTCGCTTCGCCCGATCATAATTTTCATAACGCTCTCGTCACGCATTCACCAGCTTATTCTCCAAGTCAAGCGTGCGTAAAGGCCCGAACGTTCGCCTCGCCCGATCACACTTTTCGTAACGCTCTCGTCACGCATTCACCAGCTTGCTCCCCAAGTCAAGCGTGCGTAAAGGCCCGAACGTTCGCCTCGCCCGATCACACTTTTCGTAACGCTCTCGTCACGCATTCACCAGCTTACTCCCCAAGTCAAGCGTGCGTAAAGGCCCGAACGTTCGCCTCGCCCGATCACACTTTTCGTAACGATCTCGTCACGCATTCACCAGCTTACTCCCCAAGTCAAGCGTGCGTAAAGGCCCGAACGTTCGCCTCGCCCGATCACAGTTTTCGTAACGCTCTCGTCACGCATTCACCAGCTTACTCCCCAAGTCAAGCGTGCGTAAAGGCCCGAACGTTCGCCTCGCCCGATCACACTTTTCGTAACGCTCTCGTCACGCATTCACCAGCTTACTCCCCAAGTCAAGCGTGCGTAAAGGCCCGAACGTTCGCCTCGCCCGATCACACTTTTCGTAACGCTCTCGTCACGCATTCACCAGCTTACTCCCCAAGTCAAGCGTGCGTAAAGGCCCGAACGTTCGCCTCGCCCGATCACACTTTTCGTAACGCTCTCGTCACGCATTCACCAGCTTACTCCCCAAGTCAAGCGTGCGTAAAGGCCCGAACGTTCGCCTCGCCCGATCACACTTTTCGTAACGCTCTCGTCACGCATTCACCAGCTTACTCCCCAAGTCAAGCGTGCGTAAAGGCCCGAACGTTCGCCTCGCCCGATCACACTTTTCGTAACGCTCTCGTCACGCATTCACCAGCTTACTCCCCAAGTCAAGCGTGCGTAAAGGCCCGAACGTTCGCCTCGCCCGATCACACTTTTCGTAACGCTCTCGTCACGCATTCACCAGCTTACTCCCCAAGTCAAGCGTGCGTAAAGGCCCGAACATTCGCCTCGCCCGATCACACTTTTCATAACGCTCTCGTCACGCATTCACCAGCTTGCTCCCCAAGTCAAGCGTGCGTAAAGAAGTTTTACTTTAAAAACAAATTGGACACATGTGTTAGAATATGTGGCAATGTTCTGAAATGTGGCAAAATAATAAGACTTTTTTTAAAATTTTTATCAATTAATTTTCCTGAAATACGGAAAAGTATATATTTACGCGCCGAATTCGTGAAAATGTTCATAAACAAGGAAAGCGCTATAATAATTATTTTAAAAAATGAGGTAGTTTGGAATAAATGAAAACAAAAACATTCTTTATTTAATTTTATTTGATTTGTGTTATTTCATAATTAATTAATTAAAATTATTTAAGTTATTGAGAATAGAAGATACTCTCAGTATCGCCCTGGTGTAAAACCACTATTCAGAATAAAAAACCTTGCTTGCAATTGCTTTATCCGTTTTGGTGAACAAATCTGGATAGCCAGGTGCTTCCCCACCTCGTTCCACTCCCCACTACCTTCAGCCCCACAACAAACCCCAATTTGGAAGCGGTTGGGACTCTTGTGCGGTATTCACATTAATATACTATCCCTTGTACCTTTTTCCTTCCCAGAACTGTCTCTCCTTCCTTCCCTTAAAGCGACTCTCCGCAAGCATTCCTAAAGAATATAAGGCACTGAGTCAATTTATTTTCCTCTCAACCTCGTGTGTATTTTTTTTACATTAGTTCCACACAGAAGGTCCTGAAGAAAATAATGCCCCTCAGCGCCTATGTCATCTTTGGGGATGCTGTGTGAAGGGTCTTTTTAGGAAAGGAAGGAGAGAAATTTCTGGGAAGGAATGGTGTATTAGGGGTGGGTAGGAATCTGGGGGTCAGTGTGTCCAAATGTGATAGATGTATAAATTCATCCCCCCCATTGCGGTGCAAGGCAATGTTCCGGAGAGTACGGCTGGAGAAATCAAAGGGACTCCGTCCACCATTCCCTCCCGATACAGCGTGCCATGCAGCTGGTGGGCAGACGTATCCGCCGCCAAAACCCGGACAAACCTCACTCCATGAACTCGGGCAACCCTGCTAAGTCACCAAAAGTGGGTAGTGGATAACCAAGACCTCTGCCATTGGGGTGACCAATGGCAGAGGTCTTGGTTATCCAATAAATGGTTCCCGGAGCGGCGATACCCACACCCGACTCTCAAATTCTTCTTCTTCTTGCCCTGTCCGTTCAACGGACGTTGACTATCATGTTGGCTATGCGGACTTTGTTTACTGCGGCCCGGAAGAGCTCTACAGTAGACTGGCCAAACCACTGACTCAGGTTTTTCAGCCATGAGCCATCTCCTTCTTCCAGGGCCCCGTCTTCCGGCAATCTTTCCCTGCATTATGAGATGCAGGATCTCATACTTCTCTGGATGTCTCATCACATGTCCTAGATATTGAAGTTTTCGGATTTTTATACGAACCATCACATCTTCATTCGTAACTCTGTTCATCCAGCTTTATGTTTATAACATCCTCTCCAATTGTGTGTAGTTAATCTAAAAAAAAATATTAAAATGATAACGGCTAGTAAACATGTTGTTTTATTGTATATTTCATATTAAACACCCAAGATTATCCCGTTCAGTACCTTCAAAACCGAATCATTTTGTCAAACAAATGCCTCATCATCCCTTCAACACTTACATAATGCTCAACGCATCCCCCGCCTTCAGATATGCCGAGTCATCAAGTCAGGGCGCTTTGTCAAAATACTCAACACGATTAGCTGGGGCCGGCCCGGCGCAAAAAGGTATTTAATAATTACACTGATTAGATGAACCGGTAGAAGCGTGTCGTTGGTTTGTTTGTGTGCAAGAAGTAAGCAAAATTCAGGCTTAGTCCTTGTAAAATTGTACAATCGTTTTTAAATATCGATATTATTCATTGTGTTTCTTTGTTAATATTTCAAAACGATTGCTGTCACTGTCGCTCTATCTAACTTATTAATAACTTATTGTAAGAATGTTTTAAATTTATAAATGATAATATTTAAAACGTGATGAATGTTTTTTAAACAATACAAGTATTTAAAATGAATTGTTAATTATTTTTTAAATACATCTTGTAGCGATTCGTTCCCCATCCCTACACTTTGTTGCATGCACATCACTAGCTGCGACTGACCATGTGACCAGCGAACGCTTGCTAGGGGGCATTGACGGCTTCACCCGGCAGTTTGGTTTTGGGAGACTACTGGAGCAACACCCCCCTGCGGACGGAAGATGGCGTCTGGTTGCCGGACCCATTAGATTTCTCCTTCCGACGAGTCATGCTGTTACCTTCAACAAGATACTTCACTTAACGTAGAATTAGCTTCATTATCTATCATCATGGTTTATCTATAATTTTAAATGGTTTTCTTATTCACCTAAAAATAAGATGGCGCTCAACCTTTACCACTTTCGTATATAAGTAACTTTTAACTACCTACCTCTATTAATATCAGACATTACATATCATTGTCCCTTCGGGAGAATGACACGCCCTGTAGATTACATTCAATTCATTTTAAATTATGTTTGATTGTTATTTAATAAATTTAATATCTCATGCTCTGGGTTTTAATTGTAACTAATTTCCTTTATACATCATCACATAGCATCATTTAATAAGTATGCTATATTTATGGAAGATACAAGTAAGAATCTCCCTTACAATCTATTGGATATTTTGATAGAAGGCAGTCACTTTGTGGTTTGACATATTGAATGAAATAAAGCAATGTCTTTCGTAAACCCACCTACACCGACATTGTTATTCATAGCTCAAACGACGCGCAATGTCAATATTAGAATCAAAGATGTCAATATTAGATGCTTAAATAATAATGGATTTTCGGAATTGATAAAGATCATAACTTCAGTCAAAGCACCGGTGCTAAGATTTAGCACAGAAATGGTCATGGTAACAGACTCAATAATTTAGAATCACTTGAAATAAAGAAAGCCGTTAAAACAAAAACCCAAATCCTTAATAATCAGCTAAATGTGTCCAACAGCTCGATATTAGGGATATTCCCTATAAACTAGTAAAAACCCTTAATCACTTTATCCCTTAATCGCCGATTCAAATGATGATGTGTCCCTGAATATATAATACGGTAATTCATTAAATATCACCCGTCTCTTTCACTGTTTCTTTGTATCATTTTTGTCCCTTCCTTTATCTATATAAGCTCACACTATGTATATTTTTGATCAGTTTAATTTTATGCCCTGAAGATGCTTGACCAAAGCGAAACCGGTCGGTATTATAAAAATTAAATAAATCGTGGTTAAAAAACAGAGTTATTGTTTTATATCTATTGGAATTTCACTTTTTTTTCTTGATTGAATGACTTGAAGTACGTGAAATGAATGACGTGAAATCTTGGAAATGTAAATTTACCCACCTACGACACCCGATCGACCTGAAACTTGCAGATAGACTCGTTGTCGATGACAATGCATTATCTTAATTTAATAATAGTAGCAATCACACATGGACGAGGATAAATGTTTTTGAAATTCGAAAAAAAATTAACTTAATATACGAAATAAATGTCGATCTCATCAAGTCGTGATTCCACCGAAAGCATTCCCAAAGATTAGGCCTTGAGGGAAATTATTAAATGTTACATTTACTTTTTTTTAAAACCATCTGGTGGTCCCTTTCTTAATCTTACTCGTTATTTATTTACGCCCTTTTACGGGGCTTTTAAGCGCGGTTGATTCCGATCACCTGGTAGGATAGATCAAATTTCAGATAAAAATAAAGCCTTTCTAGAAATCGTCTATTCAGTGGTGTTTAGCATTGGGGGTGACTTGCATATTATAAGTTTCTAGGGGTCGTACATTGATTCGAGCTATTCTTGGCACAAGGAACTATGGTTGTATTCAGAGGATGATTACGTATAATTACAACCCATTTGACCGTTTAGTAGCCTAGTTTACTAATGCCAAAGGTTGCCACCACCGCGTCGCGTATTAAATTTTCTCCTAGCTGAGTCCTCCATCAATGCAAAAGTAGTATTACCACACTATAATAATATAAGTATTTTACAGATTGATATGGGTATTAATGCGGGTCATTTAAAAAAATGTTATTTTTAAATTATAAGTGCGAAAATGGGTGCCAAATGGGTTCAAAACGACGTGTTTAAAATTTTTCAAATTTCTGATACGATCTTCTTCCTCCGAAATCAATTCAAAATTTTGAAAAATTTCATTTAAAGGGTTATTTCTAGTGTATACAAAAGTTATGTTTTGAAAGGTGGCGAAACTCCCAACTCTACGAATTCCGAACAAACGAACTGCCAGCTATACCTCGCCTCATGTAGCGGCCTCCCTCACCCCGCCCGTGCAGCTGTACCCTCTATTTCCCCCTCAACGGTCCCAGCCACCGCTAGCGCCCGCCACTCTCCCCGGGACCTCGCTAGCGGCAGTTGCCCGCACGCCACGCGATCCCCGTTTTTTCGAGAACATTCCTTACAAGCGCGATGTTTTGGTTCGCGCTCGTAGAAGCTCGCCCAAGGCCCCTGCCGCCGAAGGAACACACCCATGGCTACCACAAACACACCCTGGACTCCCTGCCCTGCCGCCCAAGCCGCCCTCCCCGGGTCCTGTGAGTAAAACAATCCTCCTTTCGATATGTGTCTCCATTAATTTCCCGCGTACCCATAACTGACCCCAGGCTGAACTCGAGTCGAGAGAGATTTAGTAGGCTTTTCCCCATGTATAGTTAGGCAATTAACTTACCTGTACACAATTATTGACTGTTACTATTACAAATCACCAACAATACAAGTAATGTTTACCCCAGCAAGTGTTTTTATTACCCTGACGAGGTACGTACAGGTTGGCTTTATTTTAGGTATTCCCTACTTGCTCCTTTAGGTACCTACCACCCTGGTGTTGGGAGACTCCACCTGCTCTGCCGGACGATGAACCTGAGCTAGTTCTGGTGCAGAAGGTAGACACTTCCATCGAGGTGCATCACAGTTACTATATATCTTTTAAATCATATTTTTGTAATCTTCCATAGAAAATGTAGTATATTTTTATGAAATCATTTACAAATAGTCCCAAGATTTAGTCTCGCAAAATAATGCCGAAATTTGAGAGTAAGAATGATTTTGCTGGTATTTGAATATACTGCCTTAAGATAATTTGAATTTATTCATAATTTTTTTTAATAAATAAATTTAAATATTCCCTCTATTTTGTATTTTAATAAAAATAGTTCATTTTTACTGGTACAACTAACATGTTTTTAAGATTTAACAAGGGTGAGTTTTTTTCTATTATGTGAAATTTCAAAGTCAATCCGGAGGCTGGAATCCTTCCTCTGCCAGTTCCATGCCTCACTGCCATACATCAGGATAGGTACCAGGATTCCATTGTGGACTGCTAACTTCGCTTCGTTTGACAGTTTTTTTATTAGCGCCAACGGCATTCAGTCCTCCATTAATGAAGTTACCTGCATTTACACTTTTTTCAATTTCTCTATCAGTCTTCCCAACTTTCGTAAACATACTACCCAGGCACACAAACTCATCCACCTGCTCCAACTTTTCATCATTCACAACTATATTGCACACTGTTTTCGTACTCTCTCTTTCAAACAGCATGACTTTAGACCTACTTACATTCATCATAAACTCATTCTTCATACACACTTCGTTCATCCTAGACACGAGAGACTGTAGATCTTCCATAGTTTTAGAAATCAGCACCGCATCATCAGCATAAAAAAGTAGCATACTTTCAGGTCACTCAATTTTGCGCCCAATCCCATCTCTTTCAATTCTTGCATACAATTATTCACGTATACATTGAATAACCACGGTGACATTACGCAGCCTTGCTTAACACCTTTTGTGATGTCAAACCACCCCGTAAAACCACCGTTCACCCTAACACATGCAACGCTTCCCTCGTACAGAGACGCAATTGCCTGTATGAGATTTGAATTCACTCCATATTTGGACAACACCTTCCATAAATATTAAATATTGAAGATAATATTGTAAATTCTAAACTTGAAATATGAGGAAAAACTGGGCGTACTGTTAAGAGCCCGCAGATACACAACTGCTAACCCTGTGCAAATCACACGGTTGAATTTGGCAGCCACCTCTGGTCTGGAGCTCCAAAATACCTGAAAAATACCCTCGACTCTGTGCAGAAACGGGCGGTCCGTTTGATAGATTCTCCCATCTTAACAGACAGATTGCAATTTTTAGAGCACAGGCGTCGGGTGGGAATGCTATCCTTGTTCTACGGGAATACAATGAAAGATGCTCCGAGGAACTAGCATCATTGATCCCTTCGGAACCGGTGCATAGTCGGGAAACACGCCAAACGCGTGCCCAACATTTGTACACGGTTGACATTTGTCACATGAGAACTGGTCAACGGTGTTCAACAACTCGGCTGTGGAATGATTTGCCGGCCTCTGTGTTTCCTCCTTCCTACAACATGGGTCTCTTCAAGACCAATGTTCATTCCTTCCTCTCCTCAAAAGACCCTCCACACAGCATCCCCGATGACATAGGCCCCGAGGTAAATTATTTTCCTCAAGGCCTCCTGTGTGGAGTTAATGTAAAAAAAAAAGAAAATGAGATTGACAAATATGACGGTAAACGCGCACGTCCTGGTTCAATGAGAGGTTCCGGGATCGAGTCTCAGATGCGACCATTATCTTTATCTGTTTCTCTGTCTTGTTCTCTTTCATTTTTCTGTTTACTTTATTGTTGTTATCTTCTTCTTCAATGATGTATTACATTGATGTGAATAACCTTCAAAAGTTATGAAAAGAATTTTTCTTATAAAAAGTTGAATAAAAAATGAATAAAAACTGAAACAAAAAAATAAGGACACATATAATTTTCTCGTAAGGCTTAGAATATTAAAAGAGATGATTTTCCTTTTCAACGTGATGTAATATGAACAAACCGTAAAATTCTTTAAATTAGGTTTAAATTATTAGATAATGTCGGTATTATGAAAGAATTTATTAAATGGTTTTAGAGAAAAAAATTCAAATTTCAAAGACGAGAAAAACAATTTGTTCCAAAATTAAGCTAATGTAATTTTTTTTCATATTCTGCTACACAGAACTTCCTTACTGAAAACATTGCTTATTAAAACCCGTCTGCTTGGTTCAATATATTCGCACCTCACAATCCGGAAGCCTCGATTTTACGCGAAAATTCTGAAACCGTCACTTTGGATCGAGATTGTTAAATATATACGCAAGATATCTTTCATATTTCAAAGACAATAAGGAGCATTATTTTGTTTTCTTTCTGGTTAAAAGAAAAATATATATTATTATAAGCAATAATTATCAGCCTGAAACACTTATCAACATTGAAAAATCTTCCGAGAAAAGATACTTGCCGAAAACGGGACTTGTACCCGTGTCCTTCTGATTGACCACTGAGCTATGGGGGGCTTATCAAATACCCGCCAAATAATTCAATATATACTAGTGTTTCATTCAACAATTACTGCTTATTATATTTTTTCCACCTGAAAACAACCAACTTTATTTTTGCGAGAGAGACATTGTAAGTGTTAAATCCCTCGCTAGGTGGCGTCGAGACAAATTATGACTACATTTATTGGGGAAATACTTAAACTTGTCAAATATTAATTATTATTTTTAATTTATAAACTAACGTTTAGACAAGATTTTTATGCATAGCACAAAGGGTAACTTGTTTATAATAATTGTTAACTACATTTATTTATTTTTAACTTGCTTATAATAATTGTTACCCTTTGTGCTATGCATAAAAATCTTGTCTAAACGTTAGTTTATAAATTAAAAATAATAAAAATATATATGTTTGCATAAGAGGAAGAGAGCTATAGAGCTTTTAAAATGTAAGGTCGCTCGGGACGTTTTTGATCTCATGAAAGTATAGGGCGATTACGTATTTTGGGATGTATTTATTCCTAAACAAGCAACGGGTTAAAATTCGAAAGTGAGTTATGGATGAAATTTTTTTATGTGGATACCGCAAAACAGTCAGTGGCTCTATGACACCCCAATATTGCGGTATGTTGAGTTGCTGAAGGGAGTGAGAGAGGAAGGAGATGGGGAGGGGAGGGTTTGGAATTACCTGAACAGATTTGGTCACCGTGCATTTCTAAAGTCATTGCAAGCAACGTTTGGATTATGAATTATTGTGGTTCCTGACCTTTAACAGGGGAGGTAATCCACCTCTTACCCGCCCTGGTATAAGTAACTGATGGTTACTCCTTCAAGGCTCTCGCAAGATTCTAATTTTTTGATTAAACGAAGCTACATTTATTTATTTTGAACGAATCTAGACCTCCAGTGTCCATGCATACGTTGTTAGTAAGCAGTATTCAAGTGCTTAACAGGAAAAACAAAATGCAAAAAAATAGGTTAGCAAGACAAAGATAAATTAAACGGTTCCATGACAGTTCATCCTGCGACAATTCATCCGGCGACAGTTCATCCTGCAACAGTTCATCAGGCCGACAGTTCATCTTGCCGGCAGTTCATCCTGCCGACAGTTCATCCCGCCGACAATTCATCCGGCGACAATTCATCCTGACAATTCAACCTAACCTAACCTAACCACTTAATTATTTACAAAAATTGACATGTTTCGTCAGCAAAGCTGACTTCTTCAGGGGTTTGACAGAACTAATTTTAAAAATAGACATACATAGGTAATAGAGAAAAATAAAAGACATAATAAGAGAAAAATAATGTAATTTATAAATTAAAATGTAATGATTGTGATTTCTTTTATATAGGTAAAACTTCGAGAAACTTTGAAATAAGCATTAAAGAGAATATGAAAGCTTTAAATAACAATAGTTTCTCGGAGTTTGCTTACCATTTAATAGAAACTAGTCATACCTTTAATTTTAACAATAGAATTAATACATTGTAATGTCAATGGCATTCAGTTGGATAAATTAGAAATTTTAGAGATTAGAAAGAGTGTTAATGCAAATTTAAATATTATTAATAATCAAAAATTGTTTTTAAATGACCCATTATTAAATCTATTCCCCTTTTAAATTTTTAATTGTTCTATATTGCCCCTCGTCCTTTACACATTATTTTCTTTCAAATTTTATTATTGTTTATGTCTATTATTTTTCTCTATTACCTATGTAAGTCTATTTTTAAAATTAGTCCTGTCAAAACCTTGAAGAAGTCAGCTTTGCTGACGAAACATGTCGGTTTTTGTAAATAATTAAGTGGTTAATACAAAGTTATCAATTAATTTGAATTTAAAATGTTACCACAAAATAATTTTGCACTATTAGAAGAAGTGATATCTCTATTTTCTAAATTAGCGGCATTGTATGTACAAGATTAATTAGTGTGATCTATATCTAACAACTCCTCAAATTTCTCATTTTATAATAATTCTCTAACTTCTCCATCTTTTTCTTGTAACCCAATCTAACTGTAAGTATATAATTTTCTTATTATAGAAGATCTGTGTGCATAGTATTAAGAGCAGGCAAAACATAATATACATTTATTTACTATCTAAGCAGCATTATATTGTTATGTCACCAACAAACAGGACCCAAGCCACCCTAACAAACCACCACGCCGTCCCCCCCTTACATACCGCTTCTTCCCCCTCGCCATACGCACCGCGGTTGCCCCGCCGGCAGCCGGCAGTCCCGTGCTAGCTCCCAGCGCAGTAACCCGTGTCGGGCAATACCCAAATTGTTCCCGCGCGTCGAGTCGAGTTTGTTCTAGAACTTTCGGCGCCAACGGAAAAGGGACGCGACCACCTGCTTTGTGGGCGCGAGCTGGCCAGCAAGGTGCTGCTGTTGCCACCTGCTGGCGATGGACTACTGTAGTTTCCTGCTGAGCATGGACATACTCAGCTACCATGTCACCACCTCCTGGGCGCCTTCCCCGCGCGGCCGTGAGTAACGAAGCTACCTCCATTTTGTAATGTGTCCCCTCTTACCTCGCGATCTGTAAACATCCCCCGGGAGGGCAAAGAGAGAGATTTGCTTAGGATGTTTTACTCAGCTAGGCATACTTGTTTACCTGTGATTGTTAATTGATGTGAATATTACTGCCCCTTGTTGTAATTGTGTATTTCCGTCAATACAGTGTTGTTCCATCCCAGACAATCTTTCATTTGACGAGACATGAGGAAGAGTGTTGGCCTATAACCATGTACCCCCCTTTTTAGCTACCTACAACCCTGTTGCAGAGCGTTTCACCTGTTCTGCCGACCTGACTGAGCTAGCTTTGGAGGCAGAACGTGGGTGCTACGCCCGTGGCACGCAACAATATGTATGAGACTGATTACTGTGAACTATATATCAATAATTCCTCAATAAACTAGTAATAACTTATCTTTTCCAATAATTCTTTAACTTCTTCACCTTTTCTTGTAATCCAATATAACTACATAAACTCTCTTATTGTAGGAGAATTTGTGTGCAAAGTATCAATTAGTGAAAAAATTCAACCTATACTAATGAATGTATATCCGCAAACTGTAAACTTCACCCGCCATAACACAGGGTCATCCCTAGCGTGGGGAGTGAAATATCACAAAAAAACTATATATGTACATTCGATAATTCATGTATTAAATAAATAAATAAATTTATTCATCCGAACCATAACATCTTCATTCATAACTCTGTCCATGCAGCCTATTTTGTGTATTCTTCTGTAGATCCACATCCCGAATGCCTCAAGTCGCCTTTGGTTACAAAATATAAGTCCATAAACTACTCCTTTTAAACGCGCAATTTTGAAAATGTTTTTCAAAAAAGGGAGGGATTGTGTCCTTTACTTTGAAGGTAATAAATCTTTTCCTCTTCGTTTAATTGAATCAGGGCTGTGCTACCATTTCACTTTATCAAGTTTCGGGCGATTGAAAATATATTTCATCCTACGGCAGGGTTGTCAAAAAAAACTGAGAATTCTAAAATAATTTTTGAGCGGTTTTTTAAAGTTTTTTTGTTTATTTTTTTATGTACCGCAATAAAGTCCCAATTGCTCCCAATTGCCCGGAGCCAATGAGTCCATGGAATCTCCAAGGTAGAAGGGAGGGAAGTACATTTACCTGGCTATTCAGAGTTAATCACCATAAATACAGGGTGCGGCAGGGAAACTTGCTGATTTGAATTGGACGCCGACGAGCGAGGCGTGGTCAGAAAGGGGTGGAGAGGGTCTCATTGGAAAGAGGGGGTTCTAAAGTTTTGTTACACCACAAGCCAGTTGTCATCATGCGCTGGACAAAGCAACAGCGTGCGTTTCGTTTGCCGTAGAGGCCTACTTTTCACAACACTTCCACGAGCGCCTTATCTCCTTGAGGGGTGACGTACTGTGGCCGGCGCGCTCTGTGATTTTTTTTATGGAGATATCTCAAATCCATCGTTTGTAACTACAGACCCCGGACCCTGCAACACCTGAAAGACAACATCCGCCAAGCCATCACCAACATTCCCGTCGATATGCTCGAAAGAGTGGAGCGAAACTTCAAATCTAGGGTAGATCAGTGTATCACTAATGAGGGCCTCCATTTGCCCGATGTCATTTTTAAAACCACTTAAAACAAAAATTCAGAATGTGTACTATACGATACAAAAAGAATTAAATCGATATATAAAGTATTTTTTCTTTTATTGACTTTTCAAATCAGCAAGTTTCCCTGCCGCAACCTGTAGCTATTGCCATTTCAAAGCAACGATTTAATTGTACATAATGGTCTTTCACAAGGGACATTCTGGGAGCATCTAACACTCTGTAACTTTTTGCAAGTACAGTATTGTATTTTTTAATGATTTTTTTTTTTTTTTTACAGTAAATACCGCACAAGAATCTCAACTGCTCCCGTCTGGAGCCAGTGAGACGATGGCATCCCCAATTGGGGTATGTTGTGAGGCTGAAGGTAGTGGGGAGGGGAAGTAGGTGGGGAAGAGGAAGGTTGAGAAGTACCTGGCTATTCAGATCTGGTCACTAAACACAGCTAAAGCCATTTTCAAGCAACGTTTCAATTCTGAATGGTGGTCTTACACCAGGGCGATACTGATAGTATCTTCCACTCTGGAACATGCCGCAAATATACTATATATTATTTTAAATTAATTAATTGTGAAATAACACAAATTAATCAAATACAATTTATTTGCGCATGCCGGGTTCAAACCCGCGACCTCCGGATTGTGAGTCAATCTCTAGCAGGACTCTCTCGTCCCATCGCATTTAAACCGCAGGGAGAGGGATGGATTTGTGCGTATATCACTCCTGGAGGCATTGATTCCCAGATTCCTACCCAACCTTCATTCCTTTTTCCTTCCCAGAAATTCATCTCATTCTTTTCTCTAAAAAGACACTCCATATAGTATTTTAAGGAATAATAGGATGCAGATAGGTAGATAAGTACTTTATCATTCAAAGATACTGCAATTTAAGCAAAATTTCGATTCAAAAATGTGATCTTTAACCAGGGAGATACTGAGAGTATCGCCTAAGTAAACAGAAAGAGAATGGATAATTTTTGATTATTCATTTGGATTAAAAATACAAGTGTTAACAAACCGTTTTTTTTTGTATAAATTGGGAAAATATCCACCTAAATCAAAGATGGTGAAGATATTATTTAATAAACCATTTAATAAGTAATCAACAATTTTGTCAGCCCTGCATGACGCCACGTGCCACCGCCATTTTAAAACCAGAGACAAAAAGCAGGAAATGAATTTAAGACGTGCCACACACGGGGATACATCGCAAAATTCTCCACAACCAACGCGAAAAAGGTCCCACACACTGAAAGCAATACCAACTCTATTATTGCCGAAATCATCTAAAAAGGGCCACTCTCAATTACTGACAAAGAGGTTTACTTACCGAAGTTAACGTTATATAAGAAGAAAAAAAATTCTTAGATTGGAATTTTATGAAGTGAAATGGCTTTTAAAATACGTCACCTTTTTTCGATGACGTTCTAACTGTAATTTTTTTGTCTAATGTAATGCCTAAACATTTTTAATTTGTCTTTTCTATAACCAAAATATTTTTCAGAGTCATTTGTGTTGTATTTCGGAAACTAACCAAACTGAAAAATTATTTTTCTAATCAAAAGATATGTCAAATCCAAAATTAAGTTTTGAATGTAACGGGCCAAAACGGGCTACGCAAAGGTTCCTTTTAACCCTAGAAAGATAATCTACATCTGAGAGACTTAAGCAATATACAAGAATTGCTATCTTTTTTTTTATTTCGCAAAATACCGCGCTGTCTATCTCAGTTATAGTACACAACTGCTAACCCTCTACAAATCACAAGTGGGCCCCACGGTTGAATTTGGCAGCCACCTCTGGTCTGGAGCTCCAAAATACCTGAAAAATACCCTCGACTCTGTGCATAAACGGGCGGTCCGTTTAATAGATTCTCCCATCTTAACAGACGGATTGCAATCTTTAGAGCACAGGCGTCGGGTGGGAATGCTATCCTTGTTCTACCGGCATTACAATGGAAGATGCTCCGAGGAACTAGCATCATTGATCCCTTCGGCACCGGTGCATAGTCGGGAAACACGCCAAACGCGTGCCCAACATTTGTACACGGTTGACATTTGTCACATGAGAACGGTTCGTTTCTTCGACTCATTCTTGTGTTCAACAGCTCGGCTCTGGAATGATTTGGCGGCCTCTGTGTTTCCTCCTTCTTATAACATGGATCTCTTCAAGACCAATGTTCATTCCTTCCTCTCCTCAAAAAGACCCTCCACACAGCATCCCAGATGACATAGGCCCTGAAGGAAATTATTTTCCTGAGGGCCTCCTGTGTGGAGTTAACGTAAAAAAAAAAAGTTAGCCCAGTTGCCGAGCAGATCTTGCGTGGGGCGACTCTGTCACCACTGAAAGTACAATAATTACGAAGAAATACATACCCCGTACGTCCGAGAGATTACCTTTATGCACATTACCTTTTGAGTAACTTTCAGACTGTTCTTATCATTGTGATTTGGCGAAATAAAAATTAAAAAAAATATTTAGCATTTAAAATATCGTCGCATGTAAGAAAAATACCTTTTTTTTTTTTACAGTGAATACCGCACAAGAATCTCAACTGGTCCCGTCTGGAGCCAGTGAGACTATGGCATCCCCAATTGGGGTATGTTGTGAGGCTGAAGGTAGTGGGGAGGGGAAGGAGGTGGGGTAGAGGTAGGTTGAGAAGTACCTGGCTATTCAGATCTGGTCACCAAACCCGGCTAAAGCCATTTTCAAGCAACGTTTCAATTCTGAATGGTGGTCTTACACCAGGGCGATACTAATAGTATCTTCCACTCTGGAACATGCCGCAAATATACTATACATTATTTTAAATGAATTAATTGTGAATTAACACAAATTAATCAAATAAAATTTATTTGCGCATGCCGGGTTTGAACCCGCTGATTGTGCGTCAAGAGTCTTACCCACTGGACTACGGAGGTCGTCAATTTAGACATAAAATGAAACATTATTTTTCATTTTTATTTAATTAAATGAAAACAATATTAGCGAAACTCAATCGAAATCTGGAGACAGAAAAATCAGAAAAGATATTGGTTCCGCTGGGACACGAAGCCCAGCAGAAGTCCCAGCGGAACCAATATCTTTTCTGATTTTTCTGTCTCCAGATTTCGATTGAGTTTCGCTTATATTGTTTTCATTTAACTAAATATTATAATTTGAGATTTTACTCATAAAGTTTAAAAAATTAATAATAAATCATTATTTTTCATTTTAAAAAATACCTATTATTTTGTAGTTGGTTTGTAAGTCTTTAAAGAATTTTGTTGTTTTTTTGATTACAATATATTTTTTGTAATTATTTTAGTTTTATTTAAAGTACAAAACCCTAAACTAATTATTCAACTAGATATTTATAAACTGTGTAAGTGTGATAATATGTGAAATATTCACTTATAAACTTCGTTACGTCTCTTAGACGTATGATTATCTTTAAAGTAGGTAAAAATAAGATTATCTTTCTAGGGTTAAAGATATGTATAAGTGGGTTACCGGTCAACTCAACAAATGCAACTTCATCGCTTTCTTTGAAAAGCCATTAATGACTTGTTGTCGTGGAATCGTTTTAGTTGTAAAATTTGAAAAAAAAATTAATGTATCCATTCAATATGTAACTAAAATACCGTTTTACGATTGGAAAGTGCTTTTTGTTAGTAAGCCAATTAAGTAGTGATTTGTCGTGAAGAAGACGTTATTATTAAAAAAAAACCTTCGCAACAAACTGGCGCAGCCGGTAAGTTATATTGCACCGCGCCTTCGGTCCCAACTAGTTTAATTATCGTGTCCTATAAAAAAATGATAAAAAAACTGACGTAGAGACAGTTCTTCCACTAATCTGTATTCATATAAATTTCGGAAGCCGTTTTATATGCTACAATAAAATTCCGTGAAACACGCACATTTTTGGTACATAAACGATGCGTATAAAAAAATATTATTGCATCGCGTTCAAGGGAGTTTGATCTTTATTAATAGGGGCAATGCGGTATATTTTTGCGCGGATGTCGAAGTAGATAAAAACATTGGATTTTAGAAGTAAAGTGGATACAAACACTCCCTCATAAATTTTTTTTTTTTGAGTAAGAAGGTAAGTACTTATTTTTGTTTTTAAAGGAAAAGATACTACGGTTAGCAATCTGATAATATTAAATATTATATAATTAATTTCATCGTTATAGTGGTAAAATGTTGCTTGTGCAGTGATGGAGGAAGTCCATCATTGAACAAGATGGCTAAGCAGTTTTTAATTTGGGAGGCGGGTATGGGTACCGCCGCCCCGGGTACCATTTATTGGACAACCAACACCCCTGTCACAGGTCACTCCAAGTGGTTCGCTACGTTTGGTGACTTAGCAGGGGTGCCCGGGTTCATGGGATGAGGTTTGTCTAGGTCTTGGTGCGTTTGCCCAACCACTGCGTAGCGGGCTGGATTGGAGGATACTGATTGAGGGAGGCCTTTTGACCTCTCCAGCCGGATTCTCCCGACCCTTCGCCTTGCACCGCAGTGTGAGGAATAGATTCTTACGGCCGTCACTCCTGGTCACACTGACCCCCAGATTTCTACCCACCCCTCATACCTTTTTCCTTACCATATGTTATGAAAATATATAATATTCAAATAACAATTGTAACCAAGTACTGATAATTAATTTAATTATTGTCAATGGGTTTTTTTTGACAGCCATATATCGGCGCGAATAGATAGAAAAACATTATTCTTGCTGGCGAGATTACTTACCCACAGGGCCTAGTTGGGCGCAGACCCGGTGGGAACGTCACAGTGCCTAGTTTGAAAGGATGTGAGTTTCTTTTTATTTAAAGTCGAGCGGAACAAATGTTCCCTTAATATTGATTGAGGCATCTTATCCTGAAAATGTCGGATAATCATATAGTGGCCGATTAAAGTAATACGTGTAATCGTGATTTATAATCGGACCCGAAGTTATTAAAAAACGCGTGTCGATGTGCACACGGAAGTGGACTTCCGTATCGAGAGTAATCGAGGCTAACGGCCGGCAATCCTCGCTCGCTTTGAACCTGGTTAATGTCGGGAACAAGCTGTGACATATATTTAATCGGATGAATTCCGTATTTGAGGGACGGACCCTTTACTTACTTTGCCGCGCGCGCCGCGGTACTCGCGTTAGCGCACGGATGGATGGACACCGGTGGTGATCGGTGAGGATCTGGACGATCCTCGGCCGGGGTTTGACCGAGAGACGGGGCTGGCAGGCTGGCCGCCCGCGCTGCAGCAGACACGGACCCGTGGAGGAAGGCGTTCCCATTCCTCCGCAGAAAACTAGCTAGGTAGTTTAGGTATTTCGAAAACGGTCAATGATGGGGGTAAGTGATTTGTATATGTAATCCTATTAATGAAATAGATGTCCTTGTTATTTCGAAAGAACTTGCCTTTCATTTATGTAGAACTACTTGTGAATAAGCACTATATGCCCACCTCTGAGGACGAGTACTCAGGCCACCGCGGAGCTCAGCATACCCTGTCGTCCGACAGGGTTTGGCGCCCTTGTTTCCCCAGGAAACTAAGCTGACCACTGCGATGGTTTACACTGTACGAATCTCAATCTTACTCTCAATATTAATGGCATTCTCAAGCACCCTAACAGAAGTAGCAGATTGCTACATATCTTCTTCTCCTTACTTTCCCTTAAAAAACCCTCCGCACAGCATCCTCAAAGATGACATAGGCCCCTAGGGAAATTGTTTTCTCGGTGCCTCCTGTGTGGAGCTGATGTAAAAAAAAAAGTTATCACAGAAATTGAACCCACGACGTCTGGGTTAGAACTCGACGCAAAAGTCAACTCAACTACTGACCGATAAACAAAAATATTGTTATTCGACGGCTTTTGTGGTCGAGGGGTAAGGCCTTCGTCTAACAATCCAAAGGTCGTGGATTTTTCATTTAAAATAATATATAGTATTTTTGCGGCATTGTTTCCATTTGTAATGATCACCTCTAACGTTATAAAATTATTTCCTACTAGCAGACCCGACCACGCGTTGCTGTGGCTAACGAAATCTTTATAAACAACGCCATCTGTTAAATCAAATCCACACCATTTGTCAGCCCACTGCCCGCTGCCGCTTGGCCACATATATTATGTATTTCAACCAATTTACACAAAACCTTTCTCATGAATCACTCTATCTATTGGTGAAAATCGCATGAAAATCCGTTGCGTAGTTTAAAAAATCTAAGCGCACATATAGCGTGAGAGACTTCATTTTATACTTAGTAAAGATAAAAATACCATTCATCCTATTGCGATGAAACTTCTGTGAGTTGTTATTGGCAAACCCGCGAATGTTTCTATATATAAAGGTGAGCTCTGGCGTTTTGTATAAAATATGAGTATGAGTATGTATTTCACGTGTATTTTATATAGTTTAGCAGGAAGGGAAAGTGGGGGGTGGGGAAGGGGAGGCGGAAGGAGAATGAGAACGGGAACGAATGGGAAAGGGCTGAAATCATTTATCTGTTTAAGTGACAGTGTAACGCATGCCGGGAACTCGCTAGTATACATATAAATAATAAATAATTAAAAGGAAATTAAAATGAAATTTAAATTAATTCATAAGAACAAAAATTCAATGTAAAGCAGAGAAAAATAGAAAGAGAAAAAATAATTTGGGCTGATGTATTTTACACGTTTTTGGGCATTTCTTTTTGAGGCATGCAAAGTTAGAGACATCCACTTCTATAAAACCCACGACGGGAGTTAAAACAATTTTATGATATTTTTTTACGAGCTTTTCGGGTTTTTTTTAGTTTATGTTAAATCGATGTCGTTACCCCGGGGAGATAAAAATTCCTACGAACATAATAAATTATATTGGATGGTTCGAAAATATGTTGTTTTTAATGAACAGCTGTGTAATTTCATATGTGGTAATATAAACGTTTCAAAGAATTATATTTTGTAAGGGTGAAAAATGTATTTTTTTCCGAACTGCCTAAATCTAGTGAAATTGTTGAATGCCAAAAATATATTATTAAAACTGTTCAAAAATACCAGACTGCGTATCCATCACACTTGATCGAATAAAAATTACAAAACATTCCAAGTTATACAAACATATTCGGACAAAGAAACTACACTTACTTGGGCGACAAAACTCAACAACAACCTTCCCCAAGATATAAAACTAATAAAAAAACGAGTGTGCTTTAGACAGACGTAAAACTTCACTAACTTATATCTCCCCCTCAACTTCCGTTCGCCTCGCCCGATCACACTTTTCATAACGCTCTCGTCACGCATTCACCAGCTTACTCCCCAAGTAAAGCGTGCGTAAAGAAGTTTTACTTAAAAAAAAAACGAGTGTGCTTTAGACCACACGACTGAAGTAGAACTTCTTTAGCTCCATCTATATGTACAGACAATAGGGCTGCACTCTGTCTTAGATATACGAAACGTAACTGGCTATGAGAGAAAGAGAGAAAGAAAATGCATGCTCGCACCTCTCTCTCTTGCCCCTACAGTAATATACGAAACGTAACTTTATCTCTTTCTATCTTCACTAACTTATATCTCCCTCTCAACCAAAGATATTCAAATACAGAATAGATATGCTATGGTGTCCGCGCAACTGTCGCCGGACTACGCCGTAATTAGCGTAGTTTTCATACAAAAAGAATTTGTTCATTTCGTTGATTTTTTGAAAATGTGCATTAATATTGGTTAACAATGTATTTTGAATAAGAAAAGAATTCGTTCATTTAGTTTAACGTTCGTTTGGTTTATTGGTTAATTATTTGTTCTTTTAGTTTATTTGTTAATTGGTAAACAATATCGGCGACACCCGGAAGCGCAGACCCACATAGTAAAAACAGCAGATAGCACATCTACTTATATTTCAATATCTTTACTCTCAACCGTTCGCACACTTTTTGTAACGCTCTCGTCACGCATTCGCCAGCTTACTCCCCAAGTCAAGCGCGCGTAAAGAAGTTTTACTTGAAAATTTAATGAGTACGATACAAGAATAAACAAAAGGCTGAAAGAGGTCAGTAAAAAAACTCTAATCAAAACACTAAAAACGACTTAGAAGACAAATAAACTGTAATTAAACAACTTTAGTCCGCCTCAGCAAAGGACCCCTAGTGAGGAGGATTAAAAATACAATATGTACATTTAGTTTCACCATTTTCTTTTGTACATGCAATTATTTTATGTAGTCGCTAAAATTAAAAATTAAATTTTTTAAATTTAAAAAACATGTTCGAAATCATTATAAAAACTAAGCTGGAGACATGGTGCATTAAAGAGGGAGTGTAAATTAATTATTCAGGTAGTTTCAGCTATATCCCAATAGATGGCAGCTGAATTGGGTATCAGAAGAGTACCATCTATCGCTGTTCGTGTCTTGAATGCGAACGGTTACGTTGATGGCTTTAATGAGATTAGGCGGGCTCCCTCAGTCCTGATTCGCTTGAGCGTGCCATGTCTTCTTCGGGCGTCACCGACTTCTACCATTCATATTTGCATCATATATTCTCCTTACACAACTTTCTTCGTTCCTTCGCTCTAGCCCGAACCATCATAGCGTCCTTTTCTTAATCTTACTCACAACGCTTACCCTTTGCATTCTCTGAGGATCTCCACATTCCTCATACCACCGTATATGGTTTTACCATATGCACGCCTCATCATTTCTTTAGCATTCAGTCTACTTTCTTCAGTATCACCATGGTATAAGTCCACCAGAATTTGAAATGGTTTTAGCCATGTTTTGTGACCAGATCTGAGTAGCTAGGTACTTCCCATGCTTCCGCTTCCCAATTTCCTTCCCTCCATACTATCTTCAGCCTCACAACATACCCCATTTGGGGATGCCATGCTCTCACTGCCACCAAATGGTTAGGATCAAAAGGGACTATTGTGCGGTTTTCATATTACAAAAAATCTTAAAATAAAAAATGTTATGGTTTTTTTTTTAAAGTTTTATAATCCTCACAAGAGTCCCAGCTGCTCTCATCTGGAGCCAGTGAGACTATGGCATCCCCAATTGGAGTATGTTATGAGGCTGAAGGTAGTGGAGGGTAGGAAATCGGGGAGAGGAAGGTGGGGAAGTACCTAGTTATTCAAATCTGATCACCAAATACGGCTAAAGCCATTTCTAGCAACGTTTCAATTCTAAATGGTGGTCTTACACCAGGGCGATGCAGAGAGTATCATCTACTCTAATTAATTGTGAAATAACACAAATTAATCAAATAAAATTTATTTATTATTTTTAATTGACAAACTAAGGTTTTAAGACAAGATTTTTATGCATAGCACAAAGGGTAACAATTATTATAAGCAATGATTATCAGCCTGAAACACTCATCTACAATGAAAAAATCTTCCGAGAAAAGATACATGCCGCCAACGGGACTTGAACCCGTGAGAAAGCACCGACGACTTCCGTAGTCCAGTGGATAAGACTCTTGACTCACAATCCGGAGGTCGCGGGTTCGAACCCGGCATGCGCAAATAAATTTTATTTGATTAATTTGTGTTATTTCACAATTAATTCATTTAAAATAAGATATAGTATATTTGCGGCATGTTCCAGAGTGGAAGATACTATCAGTATCGCCCTGGTGTAAGACCACCATTCAGAATTGAAACGTTGCTTGAAAATGGCTTTAGCCGTGTTTGGTGACCAGATCTGAATAGCCAGGTACTTCCCAACCTTACTCTTCCCCACCTCCTTCCCCTCCCCACTACCTTCAGCCTCACAACATACCCCAATTGGGGATGCCATAGTCTCACCGGCTCCAGACGGGAGCAGTTGAGATTCTTGTGCGGTATACACTGTAAAAAAAAAAGCACCTGACCGACAGTCAGAAGGACACGGGTTCATGTCCCGTTGTCGGCATGTATATTTTCTCGGAAGATTTTTTCAATGTAGATGAGTGTTTCAGGCTGATAATTATTGCTTATAATAATTGTTAAATTTATTTATCACACCGGGATTCGGATTACGAATCAAGAGACTTATTCTTAGACCACGCCGCTGCCGGTCTGTACTGTAAGTAAAGAATAAATGAAAATATCGTATAATAATAAAAGCAAAATAACGATATTTGTTTGTTTTTCTTGCGACCCCCTGTGGGCCGTATAATTTCATGTGGGGGCAGTTATATTTTCATGTGGAATATACATTTTATATATTTTTGGGACATCTGCTAGTCCCTTTGAAAAGCTTAATAAACCAAACCTCACCCAAACATGCGCACATTCAACTAACAAACCCTCGTGGGCATGCAGAGAAGCTTCTAAATTAAAAATAAACTAAACTGGAATAAAAATGGACTGCCTTAATGAGCGCTTTCATTATTTTTATTCACGATTACGGTACCATGACGACATAAAAAAGGCAATAAACATGCGTTCCTCGACACAATAATGCTGCTGGACTTTCAAAAAATAACATACACATTGTACGTAGGTTTTTTTTTTACATGAATACCGCACAAGAGTCCCAACTGCACCCGTCTGGAGCCAGTGGGACTATGGCATCCCCAATTGGGGTATGTTGTGAGGCTGAAGGTGGTGGGGAGAAGAACGAGATAGGGAAGACGGTGGGAAGTGGAGAAATACCTGGATATTCAAATCTGGTCACTAAACACGGCTAAAGCAATTTCGAGCAACGTTTCAATTTAACGAATGGTGGTCTTACACCAGGGCGATAATGAGAGTATCTTCCACTCCGGAACGTGCCGCTAATATACTATATATCATTTTTAATGAATAAATTGTGAAATAACACAAATTAATCGAATAAAATTTATTTGCCACGCCGGGATTCGATCCCGCGACCTTCAAAGTGCGAGTCAAGAGCCTTACCGCTAGACTACGCCGGCCGTCTGTTTCCTCCAAAGAAAAAACGTAATTATTTTCTTGCATCTCTCTCACACACGGTTCCGTCTTCGTAGACCCCTACAGTACTACTAGCCGTGACGATAATTACGAAAAAGGATAATATTGAAATGTGAGTGAATTCTAAAAATTCAAAAATGTCAAATGTCAATGCATTGATGTGTTGCTGCTCTTTTTCACATACTAAATAACTACAGTCAAAAATGAGACAAACGTTGAACGTATGTCTGCACTCCCCAAAGGAAACATGCAATTATTATCACCCATCTCCTTCAAACGTATAAAGCCTTCGCCGTGGCTGGGCTGTAAAAGACATAGTAGGGGCAGTCAAAAAGTAACGCCTCCTATTTTTTTGTAATCAAATAAAATTAGTTAAGTGAAAATTTTGAATTTGGTGCAATTCCTCAAACCTTCCACAATCTGCTGAAGTAGTAACTTTTTGCGTCAACAAGTGGCAGCACTGCGGTTGCTTGCAAAACGGCCGACACCATAGACATCCAAATTTAATGGACGAGAAGATACAGATGAGGGGTAAAACCGAACTATGGAGGGCGAAGAGGGGAAAGATGACTGTGATTCGTTAAAAAATCAATCTGATAGTATAAAGGCATCTCGCATTATAATATAGTTTTTAAAAGCAAAATCTGCTTTTGAATGAATAGACCTTTTTACAAGGGAGCGCGAATTGATCGCCACGTTATTAACATATTTGCGAAGTCCAAATGCGGCAAAGTAAAGTTCGCCGATTTTTTACAAATGTTTCATAATTTTCTTACCCCTGTAACCAGCGACGAGTTCACTAGAGAACCGCCCTCATTCGCTATGTTCATGTATTTCCACGTAGGGTATGGCATGTATAGTACAAGCTGTCATTTTTGCTGTGTTATTTCGTAAAATGTACGATGTGAGCTGGGCGCTGAACAGGACAAGAATGATGACGTCACATTTTTTAGATTCAAGCGAGGCTCTCGTAAGCCCAGCCGGCTCCGTGGAACCGGTATGGGGAGGGGGAAATAATACGCTTTTATCACTTAGGGCAGGTCCAGATATATATTCATATATCCATGGCCGACACCGATGTTCGTATTAGACAGCGTCCTGTGATTGATTATTCACTGTAGAAGGTGAAACGCCCATTCCCATTCATGAAAGACTGAAAAATATGTACCATGATGCAACAGTGGATGTCAGCACTGGGTTGTCACTGTAACGAAGCTGAAGGACAAACACCGCTGCTTGAAGAAAAAGTGACTGCATGCAACATTGAGCGAGTTGATGATATCATTTGTGGTGACTCCAATTGTCGCATTCTCTCCCCCAGTAAAGGCAGTGTGATGACGATTATTCGACAACTGATTATTCATCAAAAGTTTGTGCAAGGTGGGTACCAAGAAAGTTAACGGGCCAGAGTAGAAAAACAAGAAAAACAATAGCCTCATAACAACACTTGCAGCGCTTGGTTTCTGGAAAAAATTGTGACCAAAAAAATCAAAACTGTCCGATCGGCCAGGAAAGTTATGGCGTTGGCGTTCTGGATGTGGCCTTGCTTGTTATAATACTGTGATACATGCCCTTGTTAAAAGACGGGCCAAAACTGTGGAAATGGATGGAGATTATATTGAAAAGTAACAAATTAATTGTCAATAGTGTAGTTTTCAACCCATTCAAATGTATTTTTTATATCTCGACAATTAAAGGAGAAAAAACATGGGAGGCATTACTTTTTTACTGCGCCTAGTATCTTTTTCCTATAAAGAAAATATGTCGTTCTTTGGAGGAAGCAGTCAAGAGTATTTTATGTGTCTCATTTTTTGTTTTAGCATTGTTTAATGTGTAAGAAAGAGCTGCAACATTATAGCGATAGGGAACGTATGTTTATTGCATTTTTTGCCGTCACGGTACCATAATAATAAAAACGCTCGTTGACTCGCTATCCATACTAGAAAGGATTGCATTTAGTTACCCTCAACGCAATACCAGGAGTATAGCTTGGACGATCGATAAAACCCTATATCAATACAGATAACAAAAATTAATAATCAGTTTTCAAAACCAATGGAAAATAAATTAGGAGTACCACAAGGGTCGGTCCTTGGACCTCTACTGTTCATACTCTATATTAATGACATGGTAAAAATATTTTCAAAATGAAAAGTACGACTATTTGCCGATGATACACTAATATACTTAGTTGGAGATAACTATGAAGAACTAATAAATATTTTGAGTAATGAGTTAAATAATGTATCAAGATGGCTAAAACTCAATAAGCTTAAATTAAATTTAATTGGGTACAAGAATACATCCAGTGAAAGCAAAATTAAAATTGATGATGAAATTATTGAAAATGTTACTGAAATTAAATACTTGGTTGTTATATTAGATTCCAAACTTACATTCAACAAGCATTCTGAATATACACAAAAGAAAATTGGGAAAAATATATCTTTTTTTGGGAAGAATTCGGCAAAAAATATCTAGTAAAACTGCAATCACTATCTACAAATCGATTATTGCTCCACATTTTAACTATTGCTCAACTATCCTTTTCCTATGTAACGAACGAGAACAAAATAAGTTTCAAATTCTACAAAACAGGGCAATAAGAATAACTACGGCAAAATAGATTTTCAAAAGTATACAAAATGTTAAAGGAACTGAATTGGCTAACCATGAAACAGATGCTGGCCTTGAATACGATGATATTTATTCATAAAATAGTTAACAAAATTTGACCAAAATATTTTTCAAATAAAATTATATTCAACAAGGACATTCGCAAATATAACACAAGGTCGTGCAAAGAAATCAGGCTTCAACAAAAGGACAAGGCGAATACGCAGAACAGTTTACTGTACAAAGGGATGAAGTTATATAACAAGCTACCAGAAACTTTAAAGTCCACACCAATTGGAAAGTTCAAGATGTATTGTAGGAGCTACATAAAATTTAGTTTGCAATATGAAATATTATAAATAATTAGAAATTTGTAAACTTAAATGCACAAATTACTAAAATAAAATTAATAAATAATAAATAAAATAAATATTGACTAAATCAATCATCTATGGTCAGTTATCAATATTTTCAAGCACGGTCAACAATTGGTAAGAGATATTCCGACCGACGCGCGACGATTGATAAATTTTAGCCCGACCTATATAGTATCAGATAAATTTCGGTTAACTTTCAATATACGAATTTATCTGGATAATCACGTTTGTTATGCAAAATTACTGACTTATTAATTAAAGGAGTTGAACTAACGAAGCTCTTAGAATTGAAGTAGTATATGCGATCCATAGACTTAAATAATTCAACAAAGATGTGACCAATTAATTGCTTTCGAACTTTGAGAACCAAAATTTGTTTTTAACTAATTAACTCCCTAAAAATAACTAAATTAAGTCCATCATATCTTTACTTGAATAATTATGGGAAAAATAGCGACTATTATTTTAAAACTTTGTCGTGGAAGTTACTGCAAACACTATGAAATTGTATAATAGATGTAAAGTATAATAAAACCACGAAGTTGTATAATAGAAGTCTAATAAGAATCTCCTAATGAGGAGTACGGATAGCTTCTACCACTAGTTCTTGAGTTTAAGAGCTCGGTTGTGGATTGGTTTTTACCTATGGGTGTCCTTCCTCCAACTTTCTCTTCAGGACCCAGGTTTACCTCTTCCTTTCCAAAAAAATCCCTCCACACAGCATCCCCAAAGATGACATGGTCCTTGGGGAAAATATTTTCCTCAGTTCCTTCTGTGAAGAATTAATGTAAAAACAAACATTAATAAATTATTACACATCTCTTTTATTAAACGACTTCAAAAAGGAGGAGGTTCTCAATTCGACTGTATTTTTTTATTTTTTTTATGTTTGTTACCTGAGAACTTTCGACTGGGTGAACCGATATTGGTGATTCTTTTTTTATTTGAAAGCTGATTTTTTATTTGAAAGCATTTGAAAATGGGACCACAACTCCCCGTGTAGTCCCATTTTAATTTGGTCCTGTTCCGACAATGGTATTCATGAGAAAACCATATAAGTCTTAAATTTGCGTTAAGTACGTGCGCGACAAATGGGCGAATAGCTCAATATCACGCCAACCGCTTTCGATGATTCTTTTTTTTATTGGAAAGGATGTACTTCAAGGGTAGTTTGATGAGAATTTGGTTAGGTTCTGATTATGGGATTCATGACAAAGTAACGGAACTCTTCAATTCTTAGGAGCAAATTAACGAAACTCGGCCGAATCTTTTATAGGCCGATACGTTTTTAGATTTTCACGGCCGAAAGTATTTTCGTTACTTATTTTTGGGGTGTTATGCCGTGTTGCGCTACCTCCTTCTTTAGCCAACATTTCGGACAGTGTTGCAGTGTCCATCATCAGGGCAGATCCGGCAGATCCGGTAGATATAGGATATCCGGATCTTTGAGTCACCTACCGTAACGTCGTTATGGTCAAGTAATGTCTGTCTCATATGAGTAGCACGTTTAGTAGGTCTACCTATATTCAGACAAATTAGTTAGTGTACTTCAGATTCACTAAAAATCAAAAAATAAACAAAAATTTTAACAAAACAAAAAAATGACTTCAAAAATGTACTAAAAAGTAAAAAAAATAATTTCGTATTCTTCTACAACTTAATAGTCAACTTACTTTTTCTGCTCATCAATATGTAGGTACGATTGTTATTTTTAGAGCCAATCGAATTCATTTTCGTTATTTGTTTTTGGGGTGTTACGCCGTGTTGCGCTACCTCTTTCTTGAGCTAACTTTTTGGACAGCGTCGCAGTGTCCATCATCAGCGCAGATCGATGTGTGATCTACCGGATCTGCCCTGATGATGGACACTGCAACGCTGTCCGAAATGTTGGCTCAAGAAGGAGGTAGCGCAACATGGTATAACACCCCAAAAACCAACAACAAAAATACTTTTGGCCGTGAAAATCTTAAAACGTATCCAATCGAATTCATTTTCAAGTCACAAGAACTCTCTCCGCGCCGCATCGAAAACCACCGATCATTTTGTCTTAAAGTCAAGAATCACTTGCATATCGTGTTTGTTCACCCTTCACATTAATTATTATTGTAAATATTTAAATATAGAGGAATTATGTGTAAGTTGTAAATTGTTAATAAACCTGTAAGTAATGTACCGACATCTTATTTATTTGCTTTACGCACCCTTTACACATTTAAACCCCTAAGCTCTATAAGTTGTTTGGTGGTCCATCCTCTTTACCTATCCCTGCGAGGAAAAGCATATTAACATATTTTGCGAAAATATTCCTTAATTGTTTTTATCGTGAATTGGAATATATTTTTTTAAATAAACCAAAAAATTTCGCTAACAGAAGCCAGTTTTATAAACATGATTTATTTTTTAAAGTTTTTTAACCTTGGCGAATTTTGACATGTATTTTACATATTACACAGCTTTCAATTTGTTTTCTCAAAAAGAACTTTTAGAAATCAATTTTCAAGAAGTTTTTAAAATAAATCACAAAAATTAATTAGTAAGGGAGGGAGGCCTTGAGACTCGAGCCATAGGCATATTTGCAATATAGAAGTACGATTATGTCTGGAGGTTTGTCATGGAGGATTTGGCTGTCTCCTAGTTTCACTACATGGTATTTAGTATGTCGAGCTGGGTTGATCGACCATATTACACGATCCGGGTAGCTCGCGACCTACTGGAGAAGTGATCGGATCGAGAGTACCTGCTCTTTGATCGGGTGGTTTTACATGTGTGTAAAAGAAACTAAATTACAAAAAAAAACACCTTTTTTGTGAATACCGCACAATAGTCCCAACTGCCGTGTGTAGCCAGTGAGACTATACTATCCACAATAGGGACACGTTGTGAGAATGAGGCGGGTGAAGGTCACTCCAAGTGGTTCGTATGCGTTTGATGACTTTTGGTGCCCGTGCATGGGGTGAGGTTTTTCCGGGTCTTGGCCACGGATTCGTCTGCCCATCTTTTTTTTTTATTTTTTTATATGAATACCGCACAAGAGTCCCAACTGCTCCCGTCTGGAGCCAGTGGGACTATGGCATCCCCAATTGGGGTATGTTGTGAGGCTGATGGTAGTGAAGAGGGGAAGGAGATAGGGAAGAGGAAGGTGAGGAAGTACCTGGCTATTCAGATCTGGTCACCAAACATGGCTAAAGCCATTTCAAGCAACGTTTCAATTCTGAATGGTGGTCTCACACCAGGGCGATACTGAGAGTATCTTCCACTCTGGAACGTGCAGCAAATATACTATATTATCTACTGCGTGGCGGGCCGGATCGAGAGAGACTGGTTGTGGGAAGCCTTTTGACCTTTTAAGCCGGACTCTCTCCACCTATCGCCTTGCACCCCAGTTGGAAGTATGGATTTGTATGTCCTTCACTCCCGGACACACTGACCCCAGATTCATACCCACTCTGATATCTTTTTCCTTTTTAGGATTTCCTATCCTTCCATTCCTTAAAGGGACTCTCCACGCAGCGTGGATCTAATGTTAAAAAAAAATAGGTCGTGGGGAGGAGATGAAAAGACACGGTAGAGGAAGATGGGGAACTTTCTGGCGGTTCAGATCTGATCCCCAAATGCTGCCAAAGCCATTTCAAGGAATGTTTTAATTTTGAATGGTGGTCTTACAACAGGGCAATACTGATAGTATCTTCCCCTCTGGAACGTGCCTAAAATTCACTACATGTTATTTTAAATGAATAAATTGTAAAATAACACAAATGAATAAAATAAAATTTACTTGCGCAAGCCGGGATTCGTACCCGCAACCTCCGACTTGCTAGAGATCGATTTAAGCGATGATGGTCATAAAAAATATTTGCTTATTAATATATTTAATTGAGTGTTAAGCATTAAATTTATTTTCATGTAAATACCCATATTGATAATAATTTATTTTTGTTAGTTAGCCATGTTTTATATATGTATGATTGTATGAAAATGTATTAAGGCGATCCAATAGTCCAAGAAAAAATCTTAATCGGATTTCACGCCCTTTTATGGGAGGAGTTTAAAAATACTTGAGAAAAAGCTTTTGGAAAGGTTGGAAAAGGTATTTGAGTTTTTTTTACAGGTTGATTTTGTAAAGGCCAGTAAAAACATTAACTCATTTTTTACGCATTGTTTATTGTGATAAAACAGAATTTTTAAATTGATTTCACGGAACAAAGTGACGCGGAGCCTAACGTCTGTTCCTCGCTCCGTCCGAGGGCGAACTGATAAAAAAACGGGCGTGACAAGTTATGTAGTCCTTCGGTGGACGGCATAGAGTTAGTTCACTTTGAAAATCCAAATTCGTCTTCTGCCGGCCGTATTGTAAAATAACAACGCGAAAACGCATATTTTATTTCATTTTGGGAAATTCGGGCGTAAATATAATTTTTTTTGCGATTATTATAAAAAGAACTGAATTTGCCACATTAAACAATAAAACCATATCTGAAAAGCGGTTTATAAAGAGGAGAGTTTGGACTCGAAAGTGTTTTTTATAGACCTTAGGGTACGAACAAATACAAAGCGGGTTTCGGTTTTCAGATTAACGGCGCTCAGTGCCCGGTTCCACCGGCGGTAGTTAACATCGAGATGTGGACAAACAGAACGCGGATAAAACCTGCGCGGTAGCCTGACAGCAGCTGTCAGTTTTTACGAAATGTCGAGTTCGTCAGACGATGATTTTTAACTCTTGGAGAATCCTTTCGTTAAATTAAGGAATAAAAAATGGTATTTGGTAATTTGTGTCTTTAAATATGAAAAAAACCTCAAGAGAATATGATAATAAAATGTTATGTACATGCTTGAAAGGAATTCTCTTGTGACATTTGAGGTTATTTCAAATTGTTATCCTGTTGATTGTCAACAACATTTCTGTTGCTATGTAATGTATTTCTTTTAACCCAGATTAGCGATTTGTTGAAAACAGCGGCAATTAATAGATCGCTCATTTTGATACCAGATTCCTTCCAAACAAGCTTCACTAGTATTGCCATGTCCCAAAAATGAAAAATTTTCAAAGATAAAAAAAATTCTAAACTGAAGTTAAAATTCTTATTTCAGAAATTCCCCGTGTGACCCATGCTAAAAATCGTGTCCCACACAAAAGTACATACTTTTGTTAATTAATGACATGTTCGAAATAGTTTTTTGAAATAACCATAGAGGACACCAAATCATGATATAATCCAAAATCCATGTAAACATGGCAAAAAACAAGCACATGGCAAAGTTGAGTTTCGCTGACCGGCGTCACCGAGCAGGAATTAAGAATTCATTCCGGTAAAGCTTATCGGCGCCGCCTTGCGCGGACACAAATCTGAACCTGCTTTCACTGTGTTCGGTCTGATAGGTTGACATACAAACATTCTTGTCGGCACGCCTGCGCCAGTCGGCCGCCCATGCGCCGACTAATCAGAAAACCGAAACCTGCTTTGTTTTTGTTCGTACACTTATACTTTATTTTATTCTATGCTTATTAAAATATTAAAAAACCGATATTTTTAAGGGCCAAGATATGTTCTACACACAGTATTTAATTGAAGCATCTATAATACTTCTAAGCAATCAAATTTTCAAAACAAAAACATATGATTTTGCATTATTTAGTATGGCTTCATCTTAATTTATGTTTTTATTATGTAAGTGCGTGAATGCAATAATCACCGGTTTAAATAATTTTTTGTTTTTAGAAAAAAAATCGAGTGCAGTTCACACGCGGTAGATGCGAAACTTCAGCAAATCAATCTCAACCTTCAAAAGTGAGATCATAATCAAAGCGGTCAATGAGTGCAGCTTGACGCTTCTTAGGCACTGTAATGCGTCATTTCCGTTTCATCCGAGTTTCAAATCACAACGGTGCAAAAGAAGTTTCACTTAAAAAATATCATCGAACAGCAAAATGACATCTACATTTTTTAGTTCAAATATGCTCAGGATTCGCTGGTTAAAATCATTCGGGTACGTGCTGATACACCCTGTAATTGTTAATTTTCAAAATACCTTTATCCTGATAAAGAAACCATTGATTTTGAATCTTGTAGATTATTTTGACAAACAAAGATATTTATTTTCATTCCCGTCTGCTTGGTTTAATATATTCGCACCTCACAATCCGGACGCCTTAGTTTCGCGCGAAAAAATAAACCATCACTTTGGATCGAGATTGTAAAATATCTATGCAAGATAGCTTTCATATTTCAAAGACAATAAGAAGCATTATTTCGTTCTCTTTCTGGTTAAAAGAAAAATACATATGTTTGCATGAGAGGAAGAGAGATATATATAGCTTTTAAAATGAAAGTATAACGCGATTACGTGTTTTGGGATGTATTTATTCCTAAACAAGCCGACGGGTTAATAAAAATGACGACAAATAATGAACGATTATTCAAAGGGAAAATATTTACAAATCGCACATCTCATAGAAAAGTGTCGTAAGTCAAAAATTTCAACTTTAGGTACGTTATATCTCTGAAAACTAAAGTGATTGTGATTATCATCTATGTCCCAAAAAACTTAGTTTTCTCCATCTTCGCAAGATGTCGCTAGTATCTCTTTCAGATGGGAACGTTTATTCACCATTCATTCATTTTTTGCATTAGCTCCACACAGGAGGCCCTGAGGAAAATAATCCCCCTCATGGCCTATGTCATCTTTGGGGATGCTGTGTGGAGGGTATTTTAAGGAAAGGAAGGAGAGGAAGTACTGAGAAGGAAAAAGATATGAGAGGTGGGTAGGAATCTGGGGGTCAGTGTGCCCAGGAGTGGCGGACGTACGAATCCATCCCTCCCTCAACCGTCAACCATTGTCTGTCGATCCGGCCTGCCATGCAGCCGGTGGGCAGACGCATCCGCCGCTAAAAACAGGACAAACCTCATCCCATGAACCCGGGCACCCCTGCTAAGTCACCAAACGTAGCGAAACACTTGGGGTGACCTATGGCAGAGGTGTTGGTTATCCAATAAATGGTTCCTGCGGCGGCGGTACCCATACCAGCCTCCCAAATATTAATTTCTTTTCGTTCTCCAGTAAAATTAACTCCTTTGACATACGACACTATTCCATTTTATGTGCGATATACCTGGCGATATTATCAAAGATCCTAGGAAGGTGTCCAATGGTTTTTTTTAATCATAAAATTATGACGGAGAGGGCGTGTACATTTTTAAAGGGTTGAAGTGGGGAGTGGAACAAATAAAATTGAGAAACACTGGTCGACATATATGTATGTGATATCGTGACACTTCCCCGATCGCCTGAGAGTTTTTCTACCATAGCGTGTCATATCCCCATGTTAAAAACTATAACTTCGCTAGCTATACTACACTTATAATATTATGACTGTCTAACAAGGGGACTTAAATGCATGTACAGTAGGGTGAGCTGTCGATGTGTAGAAGTTTTTATTAACATAACTAGCTGGTCCCGGCATGCGTTGCTATGCCATTTAATAAAGAAATTGTTTCTCCTTGAGTGTTCCTCCCTGAGTGTTCCCGTTCTTACCCATTCCCCTTCCCCTCTCGCGTTCCCACTCCATCACCTCCACCTTCCCTCTCCCCGCTCCACTTCCCCCCCCCCCCCCTTCCCCCGTCCCACGAACCCCTCTCCCGAGTTCCCCTCCCCGCTTACACGTCCCCTTCCCCTACCGCATTCCCCTTCCACCTTCCCCGCCTTCCCTCTTCCCTTTACCACTCCCTCGCCCCGTCAACCATCCTCCCGCGTTCCATATATTCAATCCCAGTACATTCAGTTTTTAAACAGCCCGCGTGCCACCTTTTACAATTTTTATTCAAATTTCCATTTTTCATGTATAATAAATTTGGTACCTAACATAGGTACCTATTTAAAATATCTGAAATTCTTGATTCGATTCAAAATATTAGGGGAGTAGCTACTTTAAATAAATTTATTAAAGATTTTCAAAAATAGAATCGTGATTAAACAATCAATGTTTTGCAAAATGTCATTCTCTAACACGCGAACTGTCAAACGTGCGATGTTTTCTGTTATTATCTAATTTTTTGCTCAATTTTCTTAATTTTTCTCTCCGTAAGAACCATCCTCGAACTTCAAGGAATATTCTAAAAAAAGAATTAGCGAAATCGGTTCAGCTGATCTCGAGATTTGCGCTTACCAACACATTTAGCGATTCATTTTTATATTATAGATTAGCGCTTTTATTATTACCGTGATGATCCACGATTACGGTACCGTGACGGCACAAAAAAGCAATAAACATACGTTCCTTATCACTATAATGCTGCAGCCCTTTTATAAGATTTTCAAACGTCAATGCGCTGATGGATTTGCTTTGGTTTTTAAACGTATAATGCTACGACCTCCGTAGTCCAGTGGGTAAGACTCTTGACTCACAATCCGGAGGTCGCGGGTTCGAACCCGGCATGCGCAAATAAATTTTATTTGATTAATTTGTGTTATTTCACAATTAATTCATTTAAAATAATATATAGTATATTTGCGGCATGTTCCAGAGTGGAAGATACTATCAGTATCGCCCTGGTGTAAGAACACCATTCAGAATTAAAACGTTGCTTGAAAATGGCTTTAGCCGTGTTTGGTACCAGATCTGAATAGCCAGGTATTTCTCAATCTTCCTCATCCCCACCTCCTTCCCCTCCCCACTATCTTCAGCCTCACAACATACCCCAATTGGGGATGCCATAGTCTCACTGGATCCAGACGGGAGCAGTTGAGATTCTTGTGCGGTATTCACTGTAAAAAAAAAAAGGTCTTTCTTACACACTAAATGACAATAATCGATAATGAGACAAACCCCCCAAAGGAAACATAGAATCATTTTCATACTTCTTTATTTAAGTAGCCAATGCAAAGTTTGCCGGGAACTCGTGTAAGATATTATAAATTAAAGACTGTTCGCGATAAACTTAAAAACTACTCAACGGATTTTTCACGCGGTTTTCACCAATAGATAGGGTGATTAATGAAAAAGGTTAATGTATATAATTTGTCAAGCTTCTGTGTAAATTGGTTGAAATATTTAATTAAAGGCGAATGTCTGTAAGCGGTGGACGAGCAGGCTGGCAAGCTGGATTTGATTTGTATGCAATTTAACAGATGGCGGTGTGAGTTAAAAGGTTGGGTAACCATCCACTAGATTGCGTTGTGTTTCGTTAGCCTCAGAATGCATGGCAGGGTCAGGTTAGTTAATATAAACGTCGTGGTGGTTAGTTTGTTAGTCGGTGTAGAAATTGAAAAAAGCTCTTACAGTCCACCCTATTCCACTTCAAGTTGCATGTGCCTAACTATTCCACACCCCTTTCCGCCTATAATGGTTGTGTTCATAATGCACTAGTCTTTTGTCGGTGAGTTTCATAATGTTTTAACATGTTATATCCGGAAGGCATCTGAACTATTACAACGCATTACGTATAAGAAGAACTTTAAGATGGGTTTCTTGAATTTCAACAATGAATTCATTCAGTTGGACAAGGTTCTTTTTCTTATAATAGATCCTCACAGGCCCCGAGGAAAACAATTTCCATAGGGACCAATGTTATCTTTGGGGATGCTGTGTTAAGGGTCTTTTAGGGAAAAAGGGGAGAAGAAGGAAAAAAGCAGAATGGTGGATAGAAATCGGGGGATCGAAGTGTCCAGGAATGAAGGAATCAAGGAATGAAAGAATGAAGGAATGAAGGAATGAAGGAATTAAGAAATGAAGGAATGAATGAATGATGGAATTAAAGAATGAAGGAATGAAGGAATGAAGGAATGAAGGAATGAAGGAATGAAGGAATGAGGGAATGAAGGAATGAAGGAATGAAGGAATGAAGGAATAAAGGAATGAAGGAATGAAGGAATGAAGGAAAGGAATGAAGGAATGAAGGAATGAAGGAATCAAGGAATCAAGGAATGATGGAATAAAGGAATGAAGGAATGAAGGAATGAAGGAATGAAGGAATGAAGCAATGAAGGAATGAAGGAATGAAGGAATGAAGGAATGAGATAATGAAGGAATGAAGAAATGAAGGAATGATGGAATGAAGGAATGAAGAAATGAAGGAATGATGGAATGAAGGAATAAAGGAATGAAGGAATGAAGGAAAGGAATGAAGGAATGAAGGAAAGGAATGAAGGAATAAAAGAATGAAGGAATGAAGGAATGAAGGAATGAAGGAATGATGGAATGAAGGAATGAAGAAATGAAGGAATGATGGAATGAAGGAATAAAGGAATGAAGGAATGAAGGAAAGGAATGAAGGAATGAAGGAAAGGAATGAAGGAATAAAAGAATGAAGGAATGAAGGAATGAAGGAATGAAGGAATGAAGGAATGAAGGAATGAAGGAATGAAGGAATGAAGGAAAGGAATGAAGGAATGAAGGAATGAAGGAATTAAGTAATGAAGGAATGAAGAAATGAAGGAATGAAGGAATGAAGGAATTAAGGAATGAAGGAACGAAGGAAGGAAGGAATGAAGGAATGAAGGAATGAAGGAATGAAGGAACGAAGGAACGAAGGAACGAAGGAATGAAGGAATGAAGGAATGAAGGAATGAAGGAATTAAGTAATGAAGGAATGAAGAAATGAAGGAATGAAGGAATGAAGGAATTAGGGAATGAAGGAACGAAGGAACGAAGGAATGAAGGAATTAAGGAATGAAGGAATGAAGGAACGAAGGAACGAAGGAATGATGGAATGAAGGAATGAAGGAATGAAGGAATGAAGGAATGAAGGAATGAAAGAATGAATCAATGAAGGAATGAAGTAATGAAGGAATAAAGGAATGAAGGAATGAAGGAATGAAGGAATGAAGGAATGAAGGAATGAAGGAATGAAGGAATGAAGGAATGAAGGAATGAAGGAATGAAGGGATGAAGGAATGAAGGAATGAAGGAATGAAGGAATGAAGGAATGTAGGAATGAAGGAATGAAGGAATGAAGGAATGAAGGAATGAAGGGATGAAGGAATGAAGGAATGAAGGAATGAAGGAATGAAGGAATGAAGGAATGAAGGAATGAAGGAATGAAGGAATGAAGGAATGAAGGAATGAATGAATGAAGGAATGAAGGAATGAAGGGATGAAGGAATGAAGGAATGAAGGAATGAAGGAATGAAGGGATGAAGGGATGAAGGGATGAAGGAATGAAGGAATGAAGGAATGAAGGGATGAAGGGATGAAGGGATGAAGGAATGAAGGAATGAAGGAATGAAGGAATGAAGGAATGAAGGAATGAAGGAATGAAGGAATGAAGGAATGAAGGAATGAAGGAATGAAGGAATGAAGGAATGAAGGAATGAAGGAATGAAATAATGTTTTGTACAACATTATTTCACAAATGCAGCATAAATTTAGTAATAAACTCCAATTTAATTGCCTTACTAGACAACTTTTCATTTAAAACTCTTAAGAATTAGAAGTTTTATGTATTTTAAACTTAAAACTTAATTTCGAATGAATGAATCTTAAAATGAATCGTACGTACATAACGCATCGACAATGTTTACGGAACTAGGATTGCACGGATTCGCCGGTCTGATGAGACACCGGGTCACTGGAGCCAGGATGCGGCTAATGACCTCCGACAATACGTTGGTGACCGCAGCCTTCCAGCGCCAAGCGCTACTTCTGAGTGAGCGATGGGCCCGAGCGCACTCAAGACCACGCCCTGCATAATAATGGATTATTTATTTTTGTTATTATTTTCTTTATGTTCTTGTTTCTTCACTGTGTAAATATATAAATATGTACAACTAGTATATGTAGCTCATAGGACGTGTGGGATTGCACTATCCTCCCCACATCCTGGAATAAACATTTATTATTATTATTATTATTAAACTAGCTTTTTCCCGCGGCTTCGCTCGCATGGTGTAAGGGGGCTCCCACTCCGCCTCCTCCACCTCCCCTCCCTTTCTTACCGCCGTCCCTCTCCCCTTTCCCCCCTCCCCCCTTCCCACCCCCTTCCCACCTTCCCCCTCTCCCCAATCCCAGTACATTCAGTTTTTAAACAGCCCGCGTGCCTTCTTTTACTATTTTTATTCAAATTTCCATTTTTCATGTATATTAAATTTGGTACCTAACATAGGTATCTATTTAAAATATCTAAAATTGTTGATTAGATTCAAAGTATTAGGCGAGTATTAAACGTGCGATAGTCGTTAGGTTTTCTTAAATTATCCAATTTTATGCGCAATTTTCTTAATTTTTCTCTCTGTAAAAACCATCCTCGTACTTCAAGGAGTATTTTTAAAAAAAGTTAGCGAAATCGGTTCAACTGCTCTCGAGATTTGCGCTTAGCAACACATTTAGCGATTCATTTTTATATGAAAGATGTACATTGAAAATAAAAACTTATCAAAACAAAAATGTCCAGAAATTGTTACATTGTTGATGCCAAGAAAATACAAAAAAAAAAATAAACGTTATGAAACATAACCGGTTTCGTTTTTTCAATTTTTTCGAAACAAGCATGTTGTCGAAAACAACATTTTTCCGGACAAAGGCTCAATTTTATAAAATTGTGAAATAACACAAATTAATCAAATAAAATTCATTTGTGCATGCCAGATTTGAAGACGCATCCTCCGGACTACTGGTCGAGAGCTTTGCCATTCGACCACGGAGGTCGTCAAAGTTACAAAAGTATCACGGTACATAAGCTTAAAAAAAATAATCTCGATATTTAAAAACGTTTGGTCAATTATACCAGAAGTAAGAAAACATTTATCTTACTTCGGTGACTCGGAAACGCCCATAAAACATTTCTACCGATATTTCTCTTCAGAGCTTAATACAACGCCCATGTGAATGACCGGGGTCCAATTTCAAGCCAAAAAGTTTTGGCTGCAAACATTTTGCTTGGCTAACAATATAATTAAAACTTTCCACTTTACACTTAAGAAACACGATAACATAATATAACTATGTACAATTCAACATAGAATAAAGAATAACACAAGAAGTGCCAAGTGGGCGTGCTTAGTATATAGACCCAATTTATAGGGGGAGGCGGGCTACGTTGTTACATTATCGATAAATCACACACCGGAACGAATTTTTGCGCACATGTCTATGGTGGACATGCGTTAACTATACGACCACGGTGTCCCAAAAAACTTCAACGAAAACGGATGTTCCAAAAAAATCTAATAAATTAAATTGAATTTTGCGTGCGCAAAGTAACTTTCGTTGAAACAATTTGAAGTCATATTGCTATCTTACCATAACAGGTAAGTTAATTTTTGATATTTTACATCGTTCTGCATAGTTTTTGAATGATGTTACGCTTTTAACGTGAAATTCGACAAAGGGGCAAATTGTTACAATGATTAGGGGGCAAGTTGTTACGCATAACAATGTGCCTCACATAGATGCTTTGATTCTCAGGGAGGAGCACGTTCACTTTTAACCCTCATAACCTAATATATTTACAAACATAATTTTACCATTTTAAAATGTAGGTATCTAATTCTAGATACATTTTAAAATGGTTAAAAACTACAAGAAAACAACGCAGAGAGGGAAAGTTTCGCAGGAAAATTAAAGAAGTCTTTGGCGATGTGCGAAATCAACAAGAAAAAGACAATATCTAAAAGCTTACAATTAAAAAATAAGACAATAAAGCCTAAGACTCAAAAAACGCAACACGTTATTAAATTTTCATTATTTGTTTTTGGGGTGTTATGCCGTGTTGCGCTACCTCCTTCTTTAGACACTGCAACGATCTCCGAAACGTTGGCTAAAGAAGGAGGTAGCGCAACACGGCATAACACCCCAAAAACAAATAACGAAAATGCTTTTGGCCGTGAAAATCTTAAAACGTTATTCAATATTTATATTTTAGTTTTTTTTTGGTTTGTAACAATGTGCCCCCGCCATGTAACAACTTGCCCCCATGGGGCATGTTGTAACATTTTTTTAATGTTCAATTTTAGTAGGTATTTTATATTTCTTGTGAGCTTCATTTTTATTGAAAAAAAGTAATGTTGTTGATTGACTGGTGGACTATTTATAAAAAATCTTCTTTCGTTTCTATAAATAAACGGTAGTCTTTTTTTTATTTTTTTTTATTTTTTTTATTACAGAATACATTTTGTACAAAAAAATTTGAGTAGACCCACAAAGCTGTCATATGGCAGCTTGTCTGCAGGTTCTAACAATTTAAACGTTCTTAATATAATATCTAAGAAAATATTTGTAAATACATTTATAGTTTTAAGGAAACATTAGAATGGATCACATAGTAATATTAGATAATTTAACTTACAACCATAAATATATAAGATATTTCAATATACCTGCCTAATAACAAGATATGTAGGCAGTTATATTAAGATATTCAAAGATACATGGAGTTTTCGCTCATTAACCATAGTTTTATCATTTTAGGACATAGTCTCTCATTTTTTTCAAATTTTATGTTTTTATTGATTTTATTGAAAATCACTGGTATTAGATATTCAAGAGTACGGCTTCCATATTTATTTAATATTCGAGGAGTTTTTAGGCCCTTTCCTTCTCTAAATATTGAGGTATGTTTGTGTACAAGCAGGTGTTTGTAAGGGCTTTCCCCCATATTATCCATAATAGTAGTGAACCAGTGGAGACCTTTTATTGTAAGTAAGCTCTCTGAGCCATACAGTAGTTGTAAGTTATGTCTCTGTTTGTAAATATTTGTTGTGATAATTTTTTTTATTATGGCAGTTTGTAAATTTTCAATATATTTAATGTAAGTAGTGCTTGCATGTCCCCAAGTTCGAGTACCATATCTAATGATGGATTCTACCATAGAAAAATATATGAGTAATATATATATATCTAATATATATATTTTTTAAATTTTACAACAACTAGCTCCGCCATACTTTTTCCACCGGTATTACAGTGGAAGTTGCTCTGAGGAACTAGATTGATTTCTTCGGCACCAGTGCATAGTCGGGAAACATGCCAAATATGAGAACGGGTCTCTTCGACGCCTTGTTCGCGAGTTCAAGAGTTCGACTGTGGAATGATTTGGACGTGTTTCCTCCTATTGCCTTGCACCGCAGTGATAGGGATGTATTCATACGCCCGTCACTCCTGAATCCACTGACCTCCAGATTCCTGCCCACCCCTTATCTTTTCTTATCTTATCTTTTCCAAAACATAATTTTCTTCCATTCTTTTAAACTTTAAAGCAAGGAAAGGTTGTTCACGTTCAAAGATGAGATAGGCCCTGAAGGAAAATATTTTCCTCGTAGCCTCCTGTGTGGAGCTATTGTAAGAAAATTAAATGGGTCATTTCAAGACCCATGTTCACTCATTTCTCTCCTCAAAAAGACCCTCCACACAGTATCCTCAATGATGACGCAGGGTCTGTGTGAAATTATTTTCCTCTGAGCCTTCTGTGTGGAGTTAATTGTAAAAGAATATAAAAAAAAATAATTTTACGGGTTCCATGACCGCCGACAGTTAGCCCCCCGGCATACTTATATTCAGTATGCAGTCGGCTTAGGGTAAATACGGTATACCTAATTACATAAAATACAAGTAAGTCACACCGAAGGAACGTGCAGAGAGGATGTACCGCAGAATACCAAAGTATTTTCATTGAAGAATAAGATAATAATAATACGTAATCAATAATACTTAACGAAAATATGAAAGAGAACAAGACAAAAAAAACAGAAAAAGACAATGGTCGCAACTGGGACTCGAACCCAGACCTCTCGTCTAACCGGGACGTGCGCGTTAATCAATTTCATTATTGGCACCTTCTGTCAAACAGTCATATTTGTCAATATCATATTTCAAATTTTAGAATTAACAATATTATCTTCAACTAATTATTTTTCCATATTATGTGCAACTACCCATTTTATTGGAAATAATTATTCAAAAATTGGTTTGGAACCTAGATAGCGTCTCGGATAAATGTATCGGAATTTATTCATTGAATTTTTATAAAAATCTAAATGAATATTCAATTTTTATAATAAAAACTCTCATTTAATAATTTTTGAAGATAATATTGTTGATTCTAAAATTTTAAATATGAGATTGACAATATGGCAATAGCGAAATTGGTTAACGCGCACGTCCCGGTTAGACGAGAGGTTCTGGGTTCGAGCCCCAGTTGCGACCATAGTCATTTCTGTTTTTCTGAGTCTTGTTCTCTTTCATATTTTCGATTAGATTATTATTGTTCTTCTTCTTCAATGATATATTACATTGATGGGAATAACCTTCAAAAATTATAAAAAGAGGGTTTTTCTTAAAAATTGAAAAATATTTTCATTCAAATGCATCAAGGAAAAATGTACTTGTCTATATACTGTGTTTAAATACAAAAAATCGACACTGTATATAAATTCATACCAACTTATTATATTATTAGGGATATTTTTGAAGTCGATTTTACTTTTGAAATTCATTATCATATCATTTCGGGGGGGGCAATTATCGGCGGATCAACTATAGAGTCACCAGTTTTACACACGTACGCCTTTTTGATCTCATTTTTACAGCATTTAGTCTAATGCAGTAACCAACCTTGTTGGAGGTACTGACCCCCACCCAAAGATATTGAAATATAAGTAGATGTGCTATCTGCTGTTTTTACTATGTGGGTCTGCGCTTCCGGGTGTCGCCGATATTGTTTACCAATTAACAAATAAACTAAAAGAACAAATAATTAACGAATAAACCAAATGAACGTTAAACTAAATGAACGAATTCTTTCCTTTTTTCGTTATTTGTTTTTGGGGTGTTATGCCGTGTTGCGCTACCTCCTTCTTTAGTCAACGTTTCGGACATCGTTGCAGTGTCAGGGCAGATCCGGCAGATCCGGTAGATCTGCCCTGATGATGGACACTGCAACAATGTCCGAAACGTTGGCTAAAGAAGGAGGTAGCGCAACACGGCATAACACCCCCAAAACAAATAACGAAAATGCTTTTGGCCGTGAAAATCTTAAAAACGAATTCTTTCCTTATTCAAAATATATTGTTAACCAATATTAATGCACATTTTCAAAAAATCAACGACATTAACAAATTCTTTTAGTATGAAAACTACGCAAATTAGCGCGTAGTCCGGCGACAGGTGCGCGAACACCACAGCATATCTCTTCTGTATTTGAATATCTTTGCCACCACCAGCTTCACATGCGCATTAACTGGAAGTCGAACCGAATTATATGAAGGTTGTGTCTTGACCTCCGCCGAACCCGCGAAACTGACTCACCGAACCCCTGGGATTCGATCGAATCGACGTGAAGAACCACTGGTCTAATGCATCAACTAGATTAATTCAGCATTTTACACTAATAATAATATAGGCAAACTTTTAATGAACGGTAAGGATAAGGAAGATAGTCTATTTCACTCGGGAATTTATTCCCTTCAATGCAGCGACTGTCCAGTTTTTTTATATTGGTAAAACAGCGCGCAACATAAACACCCGTGTCAAAGAACATCTTAGGTGTTTACACAGCTCTGGATTTTCAGAATTTGCAAACCACTTGATCGAAAAAGACCATAAATTTGACAAAAACGCCGGCGCCAAACTTAAAAAACAATATCGGTGTAAGGTTGGACAATTTAGAGGCACTTGAACTTAGGAAAGCCATAAACACTAATAGTAAGATAATTAATAACCAACTAAATTTAAATTAAAGTCCCATACTAAGATTGTTCCCTATTGATAAAGAACACGGTTGTAGCGAAACCCGGTCGGCATAAAGTAAAAAAAATAAAAGTGGTGTTTACAAAGTTATTGTTTTATTTAACCCATTCATGACGAAGGTGCCATATGGACCTCGAAAAAGTGTTGGACCTCAATTAGTCACATCATGCCGATATATTAAAATGGCGATGCGAAATTCAGTTTTATGTAGTCTACAAGCATGTACGAACACGTTTGTCTTAGAGGCGCTCAGTTCGTTTGCATGTGCCGGCGTGGACAGACGTGTATAAACGGAGTTTGAAAAAAAGTGCAAATTTTTCAAAATGTCAAAACGAGTGAAGTAAGTAATCCATTAAACTTATGTGTAGATTTGATTTTTTTTTCCAAAACCGTTTATGATCCGTAAAGAATGAAATTTACTAACTATTTATAGACATATTGTTACAAAAATAATCCTTATTGTATCAAAGAGAGTACTTTGAATTGAAAGTTTTGATTTTTGGCTCCATATGGACCTTTCGGCAGATCTCACTATACATAAATTGTAATTTTTCGCAGATTTCATTGTTTTTTCGTGTTTTTTAGGGGTCTGACTGTTGAAGAAGTGATGTTACTGCTTGAAGAACAATCGGATACGAATTTGGAGGATGATGAGGTAGTGGATGTGTATGTGGAGCCGCCAAATGAGAGTGATTTGTCCGGAGCAGATTCAGCTGATGAAGATGACGGTGGAATAATTGCCAATATTTCTCGAGCGCAATTGTTTTCTAATTGCCAAATCGTAAATCGCCGTCGACACAAAAAGGGACAAGATACGCCCGATTATGATTCAGATCAAGAGAACCCTAATCTAGAGCATTTCGGAGACGAGCGTTTGGATTCAACTTTCAGTGACTTCGACATAAATTTATTCGACGCTTCAGCATCACACGGTCAAGCGTCTGCAAGCACTTCTTTCGAGCCTCCTTTGAAACGATGCCGTGTTAGTACTGGAGACGGAGTGAATGATCCCGCTGAACCACCTTATCGCATTCCAAAACGTATGCCTGGTCCGAAAACTATGTTTCAATGGAAGTCTAACGATGTGACGCCAATTGTTTCTAGCATATTTCCCGAAGGAAATTATACCGACGTAGCTGCTTTATCACCGGTGGAATTATTTGAACTAAATTTTGACAACGAAATGTACGAATTCATCGTTACAGAATCCAACAAATATCAGACCAAGCAAGACCCTGAAAATAGTCATAAAGTATCACCTTTAACTGTCGGGGATATCAAAGCGTACATGGGTATACTTATAACATCGGGATTATGCCCGATTCCATCAACTCGATTGTACTGGAGCAGCTCTCGCCCTTTCTACAATAAGCAGATTGCGTCCACCATGTCTCGTGATAGATTTGAACAGATACACAAAATGATACACTTTGCTTCACCAAATCAGTTCAATAGTGCAGACCGGATGTGGAAGTTACGTCCATTTACAGATAGGCTTATTGAACGGTTTATGCGAAACTTCCACCCAGAAGAAAATTTAAGTTATGATGAATCGATGATACCATACTATGGCCGCCATGGATGTAAGCAATACATAAAAGGCAAACCCATTCGATTCGGATATAAAGTGTGGAGCCTAAATACAACCTCCGGTTACTTGATCAATTTTGAGATCTACCAAGGCAGCAATCCCCGGATTCCAAAGGAGTATGGTGTTGTAGGCTTGAATGCTTCACCACTACTTATGTTGGTCGATCAATTGCCAGTGGAAAAGCGCGAATTGCCATATCACTTCTACTTTGATAATCTTTTTACGGGTATGCCATTGCTGTACTATTTGCATTTTTATGGATACAATGGCACAGGTACAATTCGAGACAATCGGATTCCCAGTTCATCTCCTATCCCCAAGAAGAAGGCAACAATGTCAAAATACAACAAAGGTGTGCTTTCTCGAGGACATACTGAAAGTGCGCAGACATCATTTGGCAAGACCCCCATCTACGTTACTCAATGGGTTGATAACGCTGTTTGTTCTGTAGCTTCAACAAAATACGGAAAGAATCCATTGGATCTAGCAAGCCGTTACTCACGGAAGGAGCAAAAAAAGATCAGTATACAGAGGCCATATGCAATTCATCAATATAACACGAATATGGGTGGAACTGACAGAATGGACCAAAACGTTGCATGTTATCGCATTACTGTTCGCCAACAGAAATGGTGGTGGTCCATTTTTACCTGGGCCATTGATGTAACCATTCAGAATTGCTGGCTTCTGAAGCGCAAAGCCACGGGCAATTTTAAATTGGGGCAGTTAGAATTCCGTGAAGAAATATCAAAGCATTACTGTGAGAAGTATTCTATCAAGAAATACTTCAAGGCACCCGACAAACTCACCAAAATAGGTCAAACGGCAATGCAGTATGATACCTCCGTCCCCCATTATCCTGGGCCAATACCGATAACTGAGACTAATAAGGGAGGAAAACTGTCTTGTGCATCTTGTAAAAGCAAGCAGCGCATCCGTTGCATCACATGTAAGGTCGGACTATGCGTGAAATGCTTCGAGGGCTATCACACTAAATAATGTTGTTGAAAATTACACTTTTGGAACAATAAAGATGAAAAAATGAAATTTCTGACTAGTTATTTGCCGAAAGATCCATATGGACCTCATCCTTCTCGAGGCTCCTGGGGGATGAGGAGACGATTTTTTCAAATTCCGAAAAAAACGTTCTTATTCTACTTTCAAAACCAACCACTCTGTGAATTTTCTGCGCGAAATTCGAAAAAAAAATAGTTCGTCATGAATGGGTTAAAATTAGATTAACCAACACCTCTTCCATAGGTCACCCCAAGTGGTTCGCTACGTTTGGTGATTTAGCAGGGGTGCCCGGGTTCATGGGGTGAGGTTTGTCTAGGTCTTGGAGGCGGATGACCAGGACATACTGAACCCCAGATTCCTACCCACCCCTTAAACCCTTTTCTTTCCCAGAACTCTCCTCTCCTTCCTTTCCTTAAAAAAAACCCTCCACACAGCATTCTCAAAGATGACATAGGCTCTGAGGGAAATTATTTTCCTCAGGGCCTCCTGTGTGGAGCTCATGTAAAAAAAAAAAAAAAAGATTAATTCAGCTGCATTTTGCTATTCCCTAAATAAACAAAATCTTTGCATAACACACCGGAGAGACTTCCTACAAGTTTGCAACTACAAACCACATAACCCCGTCTACACAACCCTGCGGTAGGTGTCAAAGCATGTTAAACAAAGATGAGATAATGTGAGGAATTTCTAGAATCTAGAAGTACCCTAGAATCTGATATTACGATGTTAAACTCAGTACACTTCAAGTTTGAGAATGTTTTACTCAAATTCCAAATAATCACATGATATTATTATGTAATATCCTATTAACCCCTAGAGTGCCAAGATATCCCCCGTGGATTTGCTGGTAGCTTACCACAGTACTTGCCTCGAGTTTGTGGTATTTTAAACCTTAAAAATGATCCTAGCTTACTGAAATATGTTTTATTCACTTTGTAAGGAAATCATAGGCAAGTTAAAATTATTCTAGCTTGTCGTTTCGTCATTTGAAAATATGTTTATTTTATTTGTAAAAATACACTTCGCAAAATTCATGATTCAGATTTTTAATAGTTACTAGCAATTTTTTACCCGCTCTGCAATTTTTTGCTGCTAGGCCGTGTGGGCGGCTTTTGGTTCTGGCCCAAGTGATGTTGGTGACTATTTTATAAATCTGATAGGAATTGGTTCCAAAAATAGACCGTTCCTCGGATCCACTGCGATCCAGTGATAGCTAGTCATTGGGACAAAAAAACCGGGACAGGCAATGACGTAATATGTAATATTTGGTCCTTACATATGAAATTGGCGTTTTGCCGTACTGGCAACTTTGATCTCAAATATCTTCTCTTTGGTTAGGAATTCCAAATTTAAATTTATACAGCTATTAACTCATGTATTTGTGTTTCGAAAATTATAATTCATTTGTTTTTTCCTTAATTGTATTTTTTTTCTTTGCGTCACTTAGTTTACAAAATGGAAAACTTGAAATATCGCGTTATTTACGAGTACGAGTTCCACCGTGGCACCAGTGCTGCAGAAACGGCTCTAAGGATTAATGATGTGTATAGCGACGGTGCCGCAAAATAAAACACAGTGCGTTTTTGGTTCCAACGTTTTCGTTCTGGAAATTTCGACCTGCAGAACAAGCCTCGTGGACGGCCGGAGACCAAAGTTGATAATAAAGAATTGAAGGCTATTGTGGAAGCGGATCCATCGCAAACCACGTCCGAGCTAGCTGCAGGTCTCAGTGTTAGTGATAAAACTGTTTTAATCCACTTGAAGCAAATTGGGAAGGTGAAAAAGCTTGAAAGGTGGGTACCTCACGAACTGAGTGAAGCAAATCAACAAACGCGCGTTGACCGCTAGACCACACACTGCACAACAGACGGCTACCAAATTAGAGGAGCTTCAATTGGAATGCCTAAGACATCCACCGTACTCTCCGGACCTTGCCCCAAAAGATTACCATTTTTTTCGAAATTTGGATAACTTCTTGCATGGGAAAAAATTCAACTCCGATGGGACAGTCCAAACCGCCTTCAAAGATTTTATTGATTCCGATCCGAATGGTTTTTTTAGTAAAGGGATCGATGAACTACCTATGAGATGGCAAAAGTGCATAGATAGCAATGGTACATACTTTGATTAAATAAATATATTATATTTAAAAAAAATCGACTTTATGTTCATCCCATACAAAACACCAATTTCATATGTAAGGACCTAATATATAGCCACGTGATTCTATTATTCACAACTAAGTATTACTGTCAATCTTTGCATATCTGTAGAGATATTCAAATTTAGAAAATCGTAGTACGTATACCTAGGGGGGCACGTTCACATGCGACCTGCTAACGGAAGTAGCACCATCCTTTGATGAATTCTTGATTTCGAAACCGAATTACAACTGTAGCTTTGTTTAAAATAAACACCCCCACTTTGAGTCACCCCAAGTGGTTCGCTACGTTTGTTGACTTACCAAGGGTGCCCGCGTTAATGGAGTGAGGTTTGTTAGGTCTGGGCGACAAATGCGTTTACCTACTGCGCGGTGGGACGGATCGGGAGAGACTGATTGAGAGAGACCTAACCAGATCTCTCCAGCAGGATTCTCTCGACCTTGCACCGCAGTAACGTTCATCACTCCTGGACACATTGAACCCCAGATTCCTACCAACCGCTCACACCTTTGTCCTCAGCAGAACTTTATCTTCTAAAAATACCTAAAAATACCCTCTACTTAGCTTCCCAAAGATGATATACGCACTGAGGAAAGGCGTAAAAATACACTTAGTATAGCCCTAATGTAAGACCACTTGCTTGAAATGACTTTAGCCGTGTTTGGTGACCAGAACTTCCCTACCTTCCTCTTTCCCGTATATTTCCCCTCCTCCTACCTTCAGTCTCACAACGTACCCCAGTTGGGGGATACCATAGACTCACTGGCTCCAGGCGGTTGGGAGCAGTTGGGACTCTTGTGAGGCACCCACTTTGAATGTTCTCGACGTTGCCAAATATTTAGTCCATTTCAATTTTCTCTCACTAATAGTAATCCAGAATATGTAATCGAACACTTGATTTTGACATGTCTATTCTACTGGGGACTACTAAATACGTAAAATCATAAAATTTTGTAGGACAGCATCTCTGTTTTCCGGGACGTATTTTGTATATTCAAAATATTTTTTTTTATGTGAATACCGCACAAGAGTACCAACTGCCCCCGTCTGGAGCCAGAGAGAATATGGCACTCCGAATTGGGGTATGTTGTGAGGCTGAAGGTAGTGGGGAGGGGAAGGAGATGGAGAAGAGGAGGGTGGGGAGCCTGGCTTTTCAGATCTGATCACCGTATACGACAGCAATATTTAAAGCAACTTTTTCACTTTAGAAAATAATTTCCATCAGGGCATATTTCATCTTACGGGATGCTGTGTGGAGGGGTTTTTTTAAGGAAAAGAAAGAGAGGAAGTTAAACCGGGGTGGGAAGGAATCTGGTGATCAGTGTGTCCAGGATTGACGGATGGATCGAGAGAGTCTGGCTGGGAAGGTCAAAAGGCCTCCCTGAACAACTCTTTCGATCCGGCCCGCCACGCAGCAGTTTACCCAATTTCCATATTGAAAATTCCTTACTCTTTAACGTTAGCCGTATCGAGAGAAAATAATCGAATTTAGTTTTTTTTCTACTTTCTATGAAAACGTAATAAACTTATATAATATAAAAATCTCGTGTCACGGTGTTTGTGGTCCACTCATCTGAAACGGCTTGACCGATTTTTACGAATTTTTAAATGTATATTTGGTAGGTATGAGAATAGGTTTTAAAGTATATTTCATACCGCTAGGCGAATAGGGTGTCCCTATCCAAAAAACAAAATTCTGTCATATTGACAATTTTTTTTTGGTGGAATTTTTTAAAAGCGTCGCGTCATTTTGATATTTCATTCGGTATTGTGTTCTCACGTCGGCAAACCATCGAGCTTATTTCTGTTGGCTAAAGACGGACTGACAAAAAATGTCGTACACTCAATTGCTCTTCGAAATTCATATTGATTTTCTTTATTTCATTTTTCTACTTTAGTTGGTGTTTTTTAGTTTTTATCGGCAATCATCCTCTACAGCGCTCCATTCCTCCTTCTGTCATAGATCCCATCCCCACACACTTACAATACATTCGTTATTATTTATTTAACAACCAAAATATTCACTAGAAATAATTTGTATGGCAGAAAAACGTTTGTCGGGTCTGCTAGTAATAAATAAAATGAAATTCTGGCTCATACGTTGCTGAATAATTTAAGAAAAAAACGAAATAATTGTAATTCAAATAGCGAAATCTTTCAGAAGTCCCGGTTGCTCCGGTTCCATTAAAAATCTTCCCTGCTAATCCGAACTCAGCTAATCGAGGCTCTACAGTCTTCATATATATGTCATCCGCCATCTTGGCGGATTTTGGCGCTAAGCCAGCCGCCATCGGCGGGGACGCTCCCCACTTCCGGTCATGGGCTGCAGGAAGTCGGAAGCCGGAAATGGAGAGGGGGGGGGGAGAGATTTCAAAATTGGAACTCTCGCTTTCCGTCCTAGAATATGATATTTTGTTTTCGTAGACGAAAATAAGAAGATATTAAATTTTCCTATCCTTTAGATGTGACCAAGTAGAAAACGCATTGTATAATAATTATTGAGTTTTGCCCGGAATAATGTTGTAACTAACAAATCTATCAATTTATTTTGGTGTTCTTATTGACAGTTTTTTTTAATAGGATTTACAAATGAATAATGTCTGTGAATGACTGATATCTTTTGTTAGTTGATTATATAAATAAAAATTCTATGTTCCAATATGCACACTTCATTTACTTATCATTAGCTGAATCTATTATAAGGTATGGAATTACAGCTTGGGGTCTTTCCTGTAAAACAAATGTTAATCATATTTAATCAGTCCAAAATTCATTAGTTAAATTATTAGCTCATAAAAGCTTTTACAAACAAAGGCATAATGATCCGCACTTTTACCAGAATATCAAAATTCTGTGGTATAAAATTATATTTCAGCATATGAATAGCCTTATATACATAAATAAACTACATCATACTTACAATACTCGTTTTACGTTAAATGAAGGTCTAATCGTACCTAAGCATTAAACAAATATGGACAAAGAACGCTGGACTATATGATACTTAATTGCTTAAATATGTTACCTGCTTAAATTTAAAAAATGTACAAGGGTGAAAACAAATATTTTGTTGAAAATTTGGCTCGGTGAATGAAATAGTTTGTATTAGAAAACACAAATAATTTCTAACTGCATAGTAAAATAAAATAAGTTTATTTATATCTTCAGAGTAAAAGCACCCATTGATAAACTACTTAAAGTACATAGTTTATTGGGACTTTTCTTTTTCTCTAATATTTATTTTTTTATTATCCTATTATGTTGTATTATTAAAAAAATTACAGAATATTAAATTATACCTTTTCAAACACTATGTAATGCGATAAAGCTTGATTAAATAAAACAATTAACAATATCAAATGTTGAGTGATTGATGGAATAATGTTGTGACTGAAATATCTATCAATGTTGAGTGATAGATGGAAAAATGTTGTAACTAACAAATCTATCAATGTTGAATGATTGATGGAATAATGTTGCAACTAACGAAACATGTAACTAACAAATCTATCAATGTTGAGTGATTGTTGGAAAAATATTGTTAGTAACAAATCTATCAAGTATGAGTGATTGATTTTTTTCAATTTAAATACAAGAGTCCCGGCTGCTCCCGTCTGAAGCCAGTGAGTCTATTGCATCCCCAATTGGGGTATGTTGTGAGGCTGAAGGTAGTGGAAAGGGAAAGAGATGGGGAAGAGGAAGGTAGGGAAGTACCTGGCTATTCAGATCCGGTCACCAAACTTGGCTAAAGCCATTTCAAGCAACGTTTGAATTCTGAATGGTGGTCTTACACCAGGGCGATACTGAGAGTATCTTCCATTTTGGACCTTCTGATTGCAATTCAATAGCCTTACCGCTAGACCACTTCGGCCGTCATTGGAATAATATTGTTAATAAAAACTTAATTTTTTTTTTAAATGTGAATACCTCACAAGAGTCCGAACTGCTCCCGTCTGGAGCCAGTGAGACGTGAGACTACAGCATCCCCAATTGGGGTAAATTGTGAGGCTGGAGGTAATGGGGAGGGGAAGGAGATGAGGAAGATGAAGGTGGGGAATTATCTGGCTATTCAGATCTGGTAACCAAACACCCACACACGGCTAAAGCTATTTCAAACTACTTTTCAATTCTGAATGGTGTTCTTACACCAGGGCAATACTGAGAGTATCTTCCACTCTGGCTCTTCCACAATGTTGAGTGATTGATGGAGTAATGTTACAAATAACGAAACTTGTAACTAAGAAATCTATCAATGTTGAGTGATTGTTGGAATTTCAAAATACCAAAATAACAAAATGACACAAATTATCGTAAACGGCCGATATCTCATACGACGACAGCAAATTATCATATTAACGTAATTGATATTTTGAATGCAATATTTTCCATTGCCCAAATGCAGATAGTTATCTTTTATAGTGATTAAGGTGAATAAAAAGATTTTTTTTTTAAATTATTCGTATTAAGCGTGTCCAGTGCTTTCGAAAGTTTACATTTTTTGTACAATTTTTTATAGGTATTTTGCATAGGCATAGTATTTTCCATTTGGATATGGATAGACAAGAAATTACAGATGAGGGGTAAAACCAAACTATGGAGGGCGAAGAGGGGAAAGATGACTGTGATTCGTTATACAATCAATCTGACAGTAAATAGGCATCTCGCATTACAATATCACCATTTAGTTCTTAAAAGCAAAATCTGCTTTGAATGAATAGACCTTTTTACATGGGAGCGCGAATTGCTTGCCACGATAATAACATATTTGGTAAGGCCAAATGCTCGCCCCAAAAAGACTCGCCCCAATACACATAGCAATATTTTGTTGCCGTGTTTAGTTAAAACACTTTTACAAATGTTTCATAATTTACTACCCCTGTAACCAGCGACGAGCACACTGAAGAACCGCCCACATTCGCTATGTGCACATTGTTATGTAGATATATTGTATATCATAAGATACCGTTTTGGCGTTATATTTCGTTAAATGTATGGATGTTAGCTTCTAGCTGTTCATGGCAAGAATGATGACGTCACACATTTTAGATTCAAGCGAGGCTCTATCCCCTCCCCATGGAGCGAGCCGGTTCCAAGGAGGAGCTCCAGCCGGTGCCATGTGGAGGGGGAAACAATACGTTTTTATCACTTAGGGCAGGTCCATATATATTCATATGTCCGTGGTATTTTGTTTTCATTTTCAAATTAAAATGAAAAATTATGTAATTTTTAAGTAATAAATTAACAGCAATACATTGTTACACATATATTATAAAAGTAAGCACGTCGTAAAAGTAATTTCTTTGTTCTAAGTACCTACCCTGATTGCGTGTTTAAATTGAATAAATAAAATTGTTTTTATTAAAAGTTTAAACACGTAATTTATTAAATTCAACCTGTTTAAACAAGGCAGGTAAACCCAGATATTTATGTTGAGAAATGAGCGTTGTCAAAATTACTTGAATATATTTATTCATTAATATTACACGAACATTATTTTATGCCATGGCGTTTAAAAGAGAGAGTATGAAAACAGTGTGCACTATAGTTGGGAATGATGAAAATTTGGAGCAGGTGGAAGAGTTTGTGTATCTGGGAGGTATGTTTATGAGAGATGGGAAGGCTGATACAGATATTGCAAGAAGGGTAATGCAGGCAGCTCCATTAATGGAAGACTGAATGCCGTTGGTCAAAAGACGCGAAGTTAGTAGTCCGCAATGGAGTGCTGGTACCTACCCTGATGTATGGCAGTGAGTTATGGAACTGGCAGAGGAAGGATGAAAGCAGACTGAATCCTGTTGAAATGGGATCCATGAGTGTGGTAACATCATGTACGATCGTGTGAGGAATGGGGAGATTAATGAGTAAGATTAAGAAAGCGACAGATGGTTTGGGCATGTAGATCCGAATAAACGAAGAAAGTAGTGCAGGAAGAATATAGTACGCAAATGTAAATGGTAGAAGAAGTCGGGGACGCGCGAAATCACACGATCAAGTGAATCTGATACTTGAGTCGGGCCACGTCAAGAGTCAAAATAATAGAACAGCACGTATGAGAAGATGTACGTATATGAACGAGGCATGGAATGGGTGCCAAGACCGAGTTGTTTGGCGGTTTGTCATCTCTGACTACCCTTGCGGAGAAACGGCGTGATGGTCAGTTAGTTATTTTAAGTACTTTGAATCGCAGTGTAGATATCGTCGTGGTAAGAGAACTTTCAGAGTGGAAACTTTGTACTTAAAATGGCTTAAGCTATGTTTATTGGTAAGATTTGAACAGTCAAGAACTTTCCAACTATACTCTTTTCTTCTCCGTTCCAAATTCCAACCTAGACTTCTTTAAGCCCTACGGCATTCCAAAAATGAGATTGGCGCAGTTTCACAGGCTCTGTACAAAAGAAATCTTGTGCATTATCAAATAGGTTATAGCGAAATAAAGTGTTACGTAGATTCCTAGATACCTTCCCTCAGCGTTGCCCGGTTCCGCGCGTTTTCACAAAAGTGACAAAAGTGTCATATAATTTCAACACCCGCTATATCCGATTTTTTGACAAAATGATCTGAGTATGACATCTTGTTAACATTTTCGCCAGGAATAAGCTAATCTAAAATTGGGTTTCAAAACCTCACTTATCACGACCACAAACCATGTTAAAACTGCGAGTAAGAAACAAAACCCGCTATATCATTCAAGAAGTTATTATCAAAAACCGCTTTATCGGAATTCAACCAATCATGAGCAGTTATTTTGCCAAGATGGCGGGTGTAGAAACACGCCCCACAGGTCAGTTGAGTTTCAAAAGCCTCTATATTCCATACAAATCACGAAGTGAGTATCAAAATCCGCTATATCCATTTTATTTATCCAAATCACTTAAATATTTCAAGACATACATTGAAAAATGAACACTTTTCGAATGTATATTACTCCAATTCAATTCCAAAGCAATTTTTTATTTACGCTAGAGATGTGACAGTTTTTTGCGGTTTTCTCCGAATCAGTGAAAGTTGATATAGCGGGTATAGAAATTGAATGACTCAAAATATCCCTGACAAAATATCCTACGGACAAAACATCCCCCAACCAAATATTTACTAAAACCTAACCTAGCCTAACCTAACTAAACAAAAAAATAGTACAAAAATAATACAGACATCCTGTTGAAACAATAATTTTTTTTATTAAAAGACTAATAACTTTATTTATTTTTTTAAGTACTAAAAACAAGCATCTTGCCTAAAAATGTATTTACATTGATGATTTAAATTAGAGATGAAACGGATATCCGGTAACTATCCGGTATCCGGCCTAAATTTACTATCCGGCCGAATACCGTATAGTAACTCAATATCCGGCCGGATACCGGATATTAAAAAACTACGACAATTTCCTATAATAAAATGCAATACATTAATCTTTGTGAAGTAAATATCAATAAAATGGCATATAATTATGACGGCTTTTATTTAAAGTCGAAATAGTTACAAAAAAGCCATAAGGCCTTTCAAAAAACTAAAATTTTCTTTTGAGATATTCACTCTAATGATGAAATACATAAATAGTAAATATCTAAACTAAAAACAAATTGTAAAAACTTACAAAAACCTCGCAGAGTAGCGAACTTAAATTAACATGATTAACTAATCACAATCACCATTATATGTGAACTAAAACATTGTTAAAACATAGAGATTATTGAAATGATAAAATGCTGACATTTGAGCACCATAATCGACTCTAAATTAAACTTCATATCCCATATAAACTCAATATATAATAAAGGTATCAAAATGTTTGGCTTCGTTCTTAGAAATTCCAGAGGTTTCAAGAATATTTCAACTTTAAAAATTTTGTATACATCCTTAGTACGTAGTCAAGTCGAATATAACTCCTCGATCTGGTCCCCCCATTTTAAAATACATTCAGATTCAATCGAAAAAATTCAACACAAATTCTTAAGACACATTAATTTTAACCTCGGTATTCCCATTGAAAACATAAATTATAATTACTTGATGAAAGAATTAAATTTACTAAGACTGTCAGATCCAAGAATTATATCCGACTTGAATTATATCCGACTTAATATTAATGTTCAAAATTGTAAATGGTAGAATAGACAGTCCTGATCTAACTAAGCTCATTGAATTTCATATTCCCACGAGAACCACTCGTTCTAAAATCCTTTTAAAATGTAACAATAATCGGACTGAGTATACGAAACACTCACTTTTGCCTAGGTTGCATGAAGTTACTAATAGATATGCAGATGTGATAGATTTATTTAACTGCACGGAACATAGGTACAAGACGGCTATGCTATCATATTTTTTTAATCAATATTAATTTTATTTCTATTATAGATTTTTGCATGTAAATGTATCTCTGGTGTCACATCCCAATGTATCGTCACAATTAACTGTTATATATACACTGTTTTACCATTACTAATATTTTGAATATGAATTTGTGACATGTAATTAATGTTTATGGCATACTTATGCCGTTTGTATTAAATAAATAAATTTAAATAAATGAAGACAATATAAGCGAAACTCGATCGAAAATCCGGAAACAGAAAAATCAGAAAAACATATTGACACCTCTGGGACTCGAACCCAGGACCTCTTGCTTTCCGGGCAAACGCGCTAACCACTGCGCCACGGTGTCGATATGAAATTCGGTCATGTTTAACTGTACCATACTTCGACTAAGAACCACCTACATTATCTTCATTTTCTTTAACGCATATATTATTGGCAACTATCTTTATGTATGATTGCAAGATTCAAACCCGAACTAAATGCTCTCTAGATAGTGTCTGGATAAATCTTTATCCATTTTATTTAATATGCGACATCTATCGACTTTTCTGCAAGTCTAGGATGAATATTTTATTTTAAATTTTTAACTTTATGAGTAAAACCTCAAATTGTAATATTTAAATAAATGAAGACAATATAAGCGAAACTCAATCGAAAATCCAGAGGTGTCAATATGTTTTTCTGATTTTTCTGTTTCCAGATTTTCGATCGAGTTTCGCTTATATTGTCTTCATTTATTTAAATATTACAATTTGAGGTTTTACTCATAAAGTTAAAAATTTAAAATAAAATAAATAAATAATAAATCTCTTTTTCCTCCTCTTATCAAAGAGAATATTTTGAATTAATACTCAAAATTAACTAGTGGTAAATTATGGTGAATATCCGCAAAGAATGTAAGGCTGATGTAAGCATAATGAGTAAGATTAAGAAAGGGACCCTCAGATGGTTTGGGCATGTAGAGCGAATGAACGAAAGAAATAGTGTAAGAAGAATATCCGACGCGAATGTGAATGGTAGAAGAAGTCGGGGACGTCCGAGGAAGACATGGCACGATCAAGTGAATCAGATAACAAACTCCCACTTAGTATCAAACAAATAAAAATAAAAAATAGCTACATTAAGGACATTAAATGTTGGCTGAAGAATCTATCGGAAAATGAACTTACTAGTATACTTTAAACATCATAGAAGTTTCTGGAAAACCTTATCCAATCAATAAAGTTAAACCATAGAAGTCGCTGAAAAACTTATCCAAAGCATAGTCCCCCTCAGCACAGGATCTCCTAGTGAGGAGGACTACGAATATATTTTATAAATACATCTAACTAACATGTTTCATATAAAAATGTAAAAAATATTATATAGTTACTAAATAAAAAAAAAAATAAAAAAAAAAAAAATAAAAAAAAAGATACTTGAGTCGGGTCATGTCAAAAGTCAGAATAATAGATGAGAATGTATGAGACGATGTATGAATGTGAGTGAGGCAAAGAGTGTGTGCCAAAACCGAGTTGTTTGGCGGTCCGTCCTCTCTGCCTACCCCTGCGGAGAAACGGCGTGATGGTTAGTTAGTTAGTTAGTTAAGACCAAATTTTCAGCGTTCGCAGGCAACAAGCGATTCCGCTTGTTTTTCGTAATATCCGGCCACCGGATATCCGGCCATCTGGCCTCGCAGCGTGTCGGATATCCGGTATCCGGCAAAACAACTATCCGTTTCATCTCTAATTTAAATTCAGTATATAACAGAATTTATAAAAAAAATAATTAGATAAATATGCAAAAGTAAATGACAAACAAGAATGAGAAAAAGGTAGAATACAAAAGGTTCATCAACAATTTATTATTGGCACCTGTGCTGATAGGACTCCGGATACATCACTTTAATTTATACGCACTCTACATTCTACATGTTTCATGAACAATATTCACTTCATCAAGAGTAAAAGTATATTGAAGTTCTAAATTAAATATCAGACCACAGATTAAGTACAGGGGAAGTGGTAGAAGGAAGGGGGAGGCGTAAGAGTGGGGAAAGTTTATTGGAATTAAGGATTGGAGGAAAGGCGGAGTGTGAACGCGTGAACGGAAGGGGTCGCGGGAGGGGAAGTGGAGGCGGAAGGGGAACGGGTCGTATGAGAAAGGACACGTAGAGAGAAACAATATATTTACTAAGTGGCATTGCAACGCATGCCGGGAACTCGCTAGTATATTATTAAAAATGTATATTTCAATAATTTAACATATTAAAAACAACATAAAGTTGTCACGCAAAGTTACCACAAAGCAACTTGTCGTAAGTGAACAAAATTATAACACGAGGTTCTTTCAATTAAGGCAAATTAAAGCGGTAAAGAGAAACTGTTTAATGTAATTTCACCAAAATTCTCCAGTTCTAATTTCTCCAGTCTCAAAAAATAAATTAAGCTCTAATTTTGTCACTAATCTTCTCATAAACGTGATATCATCAGTAAAGGAGAGTAGCAAATGTAAAATCATGCAATGTCCAGTTTTTTTTCTTCATATCTTCTCTAAGCAGCTCGTAGGGCTTTGAAGCAAAGAATGGACGGTTACCTCGAGAGTGTTTTCTCTTGGGGTAAAAATAATCTCGTTGAATTTAATGTTTCAAAGACCCAATCTTGTCTGATTACGTCTAAAAGGGATCGAAATGAAAATCTAGTCTCTTTCAACGGAAGCAATCTTCCGAACAGGCCCTCCATTGATATGCTTGGTGTAACCCTAAGTGACCAGCTCAAGTATGGGGGCTCCATCGAAGCCAGAGTAAAGTTAGCCTCCCAAAAGCTGTGCGTACTGTACAGGGCCCGCAGATACTTTAATAGTACACAACTGCCAACCTTGTACAAATCACAAGTACGCCCCACGGTTGAATTTGGCAGCCATCTCTGGTCTGGAGCTCCAAAATACCTGAAAAATACCCTCGACTCTGTGCAGAAACGGGCGGTCCGTTTGATAGATTCTCCCATCTTAACAGACGGATTGCAATCTTTAGAGCACAGGCGTCGGGTGGGAATGCTATCCTTGTTCTACCGGTATTACAATGGAAGATGCTCGGAGGAACTAGCATCATTGATCCCTTCGGCACCGGTGCATAGTCGGGAAAAACGCCAAACGCGTGCCCAACATTTGTACACGGTTGACATTTGTCACATGAGAACGGGTCGTTTCTTCGACTCGTTCTTGTGTTCAACAGCTCGGCTGTGGAATGATTTGCCGGCCTCTGTGTTTCCTCCTTCCTACAACATGGGTCTCTTCAAGACCAATGTTCATTCCTTCCTCTCCTCAAAAAGACCCTCCACACAGCATCCCAGATGACATAGGCCCTGAGGGAAATTATTTTCCTCAGGGCCTCCTGTCTGGAGTTAATGTAAAAAAAAAAAAAGCATAAACTTTCTAATAAAAGTGTGTTTATCAGAAGTAACCTGCCAGGTAAGTATGTTTTCTGCTTCTGTTTGTAAATAACAAAATTAGATATATTTTAGTACTCATAACGATTAATTGTACAACACCCTTAAAGTGATTTTTTTCCAAAAAAGCGCTCTAAAAATTATCCCATTATTTTGAAGTTATCGTTTGTAGGTTCCATCATTGCTCACAACACGTAATCATTTAAAAAATACAGATACTGTCTTGAGTTTAATTCAAAGTCAAGACAGTATCTGTATTTTTGTGATGCATGATTCTTGAATCTTTTCTTCCTTTTTTGATCATCGTTTCCCATCGGAATTTGTATTAGGTTATATTTACAAGTATATTTATTAGGTTATATTTACAAGTATATTTATTAGGTTATATTTACACTTTATATTAGGTACTTACATGTGAAATTGGCGTTTTGTATGGGAGGAACATAAAGTCGATTTTTTTTAAATGTAATATAATTAGGTATTTTTCATCAAAGTATGTACCATTGCTCTCTATGCACTTTTGCCATCTCATAGGTACTTCATCGATCCCTTTACTGAAAAAACCATTCGGACGGGAATCAATAAAATCTTTGAAGGCGGTTTGGACTGCCCCATCGGAGTTGAATTTTTTCCCTTGCAAGAAGTTATCCAAATTTCGAAAAAAATGGTAATCTGTTGGGGCAAGGTCCGGAGAGTACGGTGGATGTCTTAGACATTCCAATAGAACCTCCTCTAATTTGGTGGCCGTCTGTTGTGCAGTGTGTGGTCTAGCGGTCAACGCGCGTTTGTTGATTTGCTTCACTCAATTCGTGAGGTACCCACCTTTCAAGCTTTTTCACCTTCCCAATTTGCTTCAAGTGGATTAAAACAGTTTTATCACTAAAACCGCAGCCTGCAGCTAACTCGGACGTGGTTTGCGATGGATCCGCTTCCGCAATAGCCTTCAATTCTTCATTATCAACTTTGGTCTCCGGCCGCCCACGGGGCTTGTTCTGCACGTCGAAATTTCCAGAACGAAAACTTTGGAACCAAAAACGCACTGTGTTTTCTTTTGCGGCACCGTCGCCATACACATCATTAATCCTTCGAGCCGTTTCTGCAGCACTGGTAACACGGTAAACTCGTACTCGTAAATAATGCGATATTTCAAGTTTTCCATTTTGTAAACTAAGTGACGTAAAGAAAAAAAATTCGAAACACAAATACATGAGTAAATAGCTGTATAAATTTGAATCTGGAATTCCTAACCAAAGAGAAGATATTTTAGATCAAAGTTGCCAGTACGGCAAAACGCCAATTTCATATGTAAGGGCCTAATATATAATTATGTTCAGTTATTTATTTATTTTATCATGTTCCCACTATTCTTCCCGTAGATGTTAAATTGTAGACGTAGAATTAAATTCAGTTAAATTGTGTACATATCTTAAATACAGACACACATGGGCAAGTCCATTTTTATAAAAATTTTAATTCCTCCAATTAAATTGGCTTCAGTTTGATAAATTGTGAGGATATCTCAAATTCAAACACACCTGACCAAATATATGCCAAAAATATATCCTACTAAAGCTTTTCAAAAATACTGAATCCTCTACTAGAACGTGTATGCATAACACTAGATCGAATAAAAATAATATAAAAATATTCCAAGTTATATAAAACCACATTTGGACAAAGAAACTACCCTTTCTTTGCAACAAAACTCCATAATATCCTTCCCCAAGACATAAAACTAATAAAAAATTCTAATGAATAGAAATCAAGAATAAAACTATGGCTGAAAGAGATCAATGAAAAAATCCTAATAAAGACACTAAAAACGATATATAACACAAATAAACTATATTTAAATAACTTTAGTCCGCCTCGGCACAGGACCCCCTAGTGGGAAGGACACGACCGACGGTCGGTGCGTACGGTCGGTCCTGACAATCGCATACCACCGAACGACCGTCGGTGCGTACCGTCAGTTCACGATTGACCAACAAGCTGACCGGACGTCGTACGCGAAATTTATTAATTAATAGCTGCTTATTATCTTCGTAGACGTATTAGGAACAGAAGACGTAGATATTCCGTACACCCGATCGTCGACCAGAGAGCATTTCTAGCTCGTCGGTCGACCGACGGTCTGCATGCGCACGCGCTCGACCGAAGATTCTCGTACGCACTGCGTAGCAATATACGCATGCGTACGGTCGGTCCTGCACTGAACGATTTATGAATTTTCATACAAATGACAAGCGCGACCGACGTACGCACCGACCGTCGGTCGTGCACTGTAACCGGCCTAAGAAATTCATTATTTATACTTAAATTCACCATTATCATGTATGTACAATTATTTTATATATGTAGTCGCTAAAATAAAACTAAACTTGGGCAAACCACTTTTAAAAATTTATGAATACCGGCGAATTCCATTGGCATCAGTTAGGTAAATTTTGTAGATTATATCTCAAATTCAAATACACTTCACGACTCCCTTTTTATAAATTTTTGAATTCCTCGGAGTTCTATTGGCTGCAGTTTGGTAAATTTTGTAGATATCCAAAATTCAAACAAACTTGGACAAATTGTTGAATTTTATACATTTTTGAATTCCTCTGAATTCCATTGGTTTTGATAAAATTGAATATAGAATTCTTATCTTATCTTTCGCGATATCAAAATATCCATTGCCAATTAAAATAGATAAACTTTTTATAATCCACATTTTTCAAAATTAAAATCATTTGTATTTTTAGACGTGCAATGACAATACATTCAATAATTAATGAAAGAGCCTATTTTTATAACATATGCGAGCACTTCATTGTATGATGAAAACGTGTGAATTATTTTTGTAGGGAATTAATTATTCAAATCGTTTATATTTAGCTTTGGAATGTTCAGAATAAAAAAACAAATGAGATATTTTTAGGAAATTAGGAATTCGTATTGATTTATATAATAGTATCGACTAGGTATATTGACTAACTTAAACGTCGATGACACAGGGCTAGTTTACAAGCTACTATCTGGGAAATTCACTATCTGTTAGTAAACTCGCCCAGTGTCATCGTGTCACTTGCTAACTAGCAGCAACTAGCAGATTGTTGACAATCTACGAAAAAAAGTTGAAAGGTCGTCAACTTTACTCGCCTACACGCTTGCTCCGCTTGCTCGTGATTGGTTTATTTATGTTTCCAACATGGCTTCCGATAAACAGCTGATTTCGACTGTCAAACATCTGAAGAATTAGTTCACGCAGGCATCGTTATTCTTGTAACTGGCGCTAGTAGCGGCCTCAGTTTCCTACGCTTCTGAGCGAGTCAACAGTTTTGTGTGTCATCATGACAATCTCACTCGCCGATTTACCCGCTTTTAAACTTAGTAGATAGTAGCTTGTAAACTCGCCACGTGTCATCGACGCTTTACTAATTAACCATCACGCCGTTTCCGAGGACCGTTATACAACTCTTGTCTGGTCTTGGTACACACTCTTTGCTTCGTCCACATTCATACATCGTCTCAAGCATTCCGTTCTGTTATTCTGATTTTGACATAACCTTTAATGACTATATTGACTATTTTTCTATCCATTTTGACTATCTCTACAAATTATAAATTAAGGACCTCCGCCGTGTCTGTCTGTCTGTTCGCGATAAACTCAAAAGCTATTTTCATGCGGTTTTCACCAATAGATAAAGTGATTCATGAGGAAGGCTTATGTACATTATTTGTCACGGTTTTGTGTAAATTGGTTGAAATAAATGATATTTAAAGGAGAATGTCTGTATGTGGTGGACGAGCGGACTAGCAAGCGGGCGGTGTGGATTTGATTCGTATGCACATCTACAGTTTTATGCCGAAATTAATGAAATTTTGCACATATGACCTTCAAAACAAGAGGAAGGTCACTGTCTACATTTGATATATTGATTACATTGACTATTTTGTCTATATTGTCTATTTTAACTATATTATATTAATTTGGGAGGTAGGTATGGGTACCATTCATTGGTTAACCAACACCTCAATAGTTGCTGCATTTAGTGACTTAGCAGGGGTATCCGGTTTTATGGGGTAAGGTGGGTCCGGGACTTGGTGATGAATACATATGCCCATCAACTGCGTGGCAGACCAGATCGGGAGAGATTGATTGAGGGAGATCTTTTGACCTCTCCAGCAGGATTATTTCGGAACATTGCCTTGCACAGCAGTGGGGGGGGATGGATTCATTCCTCCGTCACTCCTGGATACACAGACTCCCAGATTCCTAACCTAATCCCTCATACGTTTTTCCTTCCCAGAGCTTCATCTTCCGTTATTAAAAAAAACCTCCTTGCAGCATCCCCAAAGATGACATGGAGCCAATTTTAAAAAAAGACAGAAGTTTTCACATAATCAAGTAGATTTATCAGATATTTTGGGCTCCAGCCCAGAGTTGGCTGTTTTCATTTTTTGTTATGTTTTCCTACCGACCAAAAGTATCTAAGAGTTTTACTATCCATTATGCTGGTCAAAATGCAATTTGACTCGGTCGTGCCAATATTCCATAATGCACTAGTTTGCCTAGCATGGTATGAATTGGTGTATATAGAGAACAACAGTTTCTGTACAAACACGCGATTTTGTTAGAAAAACATGAATAATATGACATATTTATGCTAATTCTCCAGTCACGGGTGTATGGACGGCTGCCGATTATAGCGGCATAAGTCAAATAATAGGCGAACAGTATTAATAGGCTTGCGTCTGCGTGGTTGAATTTCAGAACCCGGCTTCGAGTGCATGTCTGATGCCATGCCATACCACAAATAAAATCTGTATACATGGAATTTCAAACAAAGCCACCATTGTAAGATGTCGCCACTTCCGTCAGCAGGTCAGATGGGGACGTGTCCCCCTAGGTATAACTGCTACGAATTTGTAGTATTTCTCCGGATATGGATATATTGACGGTATTGCATAGTCTTATCAAGCGCTATTACATTTGACGTCATTTCTACCGTCACGCCTACCTGTCTCGATGAATAGCTACACTGGATGACAGTGGATCCTAGGAACGAGATATTATTGAAACCAGTTGCTATTGGATTTATAAAATGGTCGCAACACTACTGAGCGAAGCCGAACCGAAAGCCGCCCGCATAACCTAGCAGCAAAAAGCGGATTTTTAACTGCTAGTTAATATTAATACACTAAAGGCGGGCGAACACAAGGAACCCGTTCGATAAAATGGAAATTGTTTCAAATCAATATATCTTTGAAAATAACATATAAATTTTCATCACTTTTTTTATAGTGTACTCACCACACACCCCAATTATAAAAGTATTGTCAAAAATTTTGGCCTACTTTGTAATAGGACTTTATACACATAAGTTAAAGTCAGTGTTGGGACATTTAGTTACGTTTTGTGTGTTAAAAACGGATGATACTTTGATAAGTTTTAAGATTTTCACGGCCGAAAGCATTTTCGTTATTTGTTTTTGGGGTGTTATGCCGTGTTGCGCTACCTCCTTCTTTAGCCAACGTTTCGGACATCGTTGCAGTGTCCATCATCAGGGCAGATCCGGCAGATCAGGTAGATCACATCTAGTAGATCACATCTACCTGATCTGCCGGATCACATCTAGTAGATCACATCTGCCGGATCTGCCCTGATGATGGACACTGCAACGATGTCCGAAACGTTGGCTAAAGAAGGGGGTAGCGCAACACGGCATCATTTCGGACATCGTTGCAGTGTCCATCATCAGAGCAGATCCGGCAGATCAGGTAGATCACATCTACCTCATCTGCCGGATCACATCTAATAGATCACATCTACCTGATCTGCCGGATCTGCCCTGATAATGGACACTGCAACGATGTCCGAAACGTTGGCTAAAGAAGGAGGTAGCGCAACACGGCATAACACCCCAAAAACAAATAACGAAAAAGAGGATGATACTTTGTTTTTCATTTTACTTTAAAAGGAAAGACAAACATTCCCGGGCTATGAATAACCTGACAATATCACCACATTAAGTGTCTTGATGGAATCAAACATTCGACGCCTGGGTGGGACTCAAATGCGATGCCAACTCAGCCACTAACCGGTCAACCATTTAATTTCATTATAAAAAAATGTTTTTCACTTTGGTATAAATCATTAAAAACCAAAAAACCATTTGCACAACTCCATTGCCAAATTGTAAGTTTCGTTTTGATAAAATATTCTTCTAGACAAAAGATAAAGAGATAAGAAGATTTCCCCATCCTTTATCACATATATATATATTTATAGTTTTATATGCATATGCATATAGTTGAGACCCTTACGAAAAGATTGGTGTACAATATTCATACAAAAAGGACCATTCAAGTAGGACCGGCGTAAAAGGTAGAACTACCCTTCCCGCCCAAGGGATGTTAAATAATGGCGAAGCTGAAAAATACGTGTTATTATTGGTGAAATTTTTGTGGGGTTCAAATTCTGGCGTGCGCAATTTTCAATTATTTTATTATATTGTGTATTTTAACTTAATTTCATCCCTCCATAATTTTTTTTGGATGTTCCGTTTCCGGTTCAAGATGGTGACTTTTTTGGATACAACTTTTTTACCCTGCCAGAGTTCGCATGAGCGTGGATCTTACTAGGAGCTGTGAATTCAGAAACATCAATATTATGGAACCACCTAACTAACTAACCATCACGCCGTTTCCCCGCAGGGGTAGGCAGAGAGGACGGACCACCAAACAACTCGGTCTTGGCACACACTCTTTGCCTCACTCACATTCATACAACGTCTCTTATGGAACCACCTGCCTGAAAAAAGTTTGAAAAAAAGAATTTTCCTTATATAATGACGTTCCTTTATACAAATTGCATAATTCCTAATTTAATTAAATAATATATAAAAATGGTGAGAATATACTTTTATGGGCTTAAGGTTTAATGTTCACAGAAGAACATTTTTTTATAATACATTGTATGTGCAGCACGTTCTAGGGTGAAAGATACTTTCAGTAACTCCCTGGTGAAAGGCCACCATTCAGAATAAAACTCCTTGTATTAAATGGCGTTTTCGGAGATCAGATCCAAATAGCGAGGTACTTCTCCATCTTGCTTTCCCCAATTCCTTCCTATCCCCAGTACCGTCAGCCTCGCAATATTCCTCAAATGGGGTGCCATAGTCTCACTGGCAACAGACGATTGGAAGCAATTGTGACTTCATTTTGGTACTCAATTAAAAAATAAATACAAACATCGCAATTTGACCTCTTCCAACACGCACACCATATAGACTGTCAATTAAGAGTAGAAAATTTAAAAAATGGAACTACGAATTTTGTAGGCTGACAACACCAATTTAACTGTCAAATATTATTTTAAAGCGCAACGACAATGAAAATACAGATCACTGTAAATCACATTTGAAAAAACATGGTGGTTTATAAAGTGATTTGCTTTCATTTAATTTAACATAAATTTGAATTTAACAGTAGGTACAAAGGAAGAATCACCAATGGTGAGTTTAGTTACACTACTTTTAGATCTGAATGAGTAAAACATATTCAGATCTAAAATTAAAGACATGATCTAAAGCCCTGGCACTGCTATACCGCACAAGAGTCCCAACTTCCCGTCTGGAGCCAGTGTGACTAGGACATCCCCAAATGGGGTATGTTGTGAGGCTGAAGGTAGTGGGGAGGGGAACGAGATAGGGAAGAGTAAGGTGGGGAAGTACCTGGCTATTCAGATCCGGTCACCAAACACGGCTTAAGCCATTTCAAGCAACGTTTCAATTCTGAATGGTGGTCTTACACCAGGGCGATACTGAGAGTATCTTCCATTCTGGAACGTGTCGCAAATATACCATATATTATTTTAAATGAATAAATTGTGAAATAACAGAAATTAATCAAATAAAATTTATTTGCCACGCCCGGATTCGATCCCGCGACCTTCGGAATGCTAGTCAAGAGCCTAACCGCTGGACTACGCCGGCCGTCGGTCAGTGCTTTATATTTTATTACAATATCGTTATTCTTCATTATGTTAACACAAAATTGCAAAGGTACAATATACCTATTAATTTAGAGATTCAGTGGGTTTCTATATTACAATTAAAAAGGGAAAAAAAATCACTTTTATAAGCCTTTTCAATTTTATATAAAAAATTAGGTAACACAGCTTTACATTACCACCATCAGTTATATTTTTAGTATTGCCATTTGAACAACAGTGTCTCCCTCATATATTTTATATTCTTATTTGACAAACGTACAAAGAAGAACCTTATGTAATTTGGTGTCTAGTAAAATTTCAAAAGTATTTAAAATATCTTTTTACATTTTAAATATTTAATTGCACAACCTGTGAGAGACCTGATGTGTCAAACTTCGGAAGTAAAGTTTACGACCCTACGTAGTATGTAAATGTAAGTAATTATATTTTTCTTTTTAACTTAACCCACTCGAACCATGAACTTTTCCCTTGTAACACGATCTAACACTACACCATTCGCAAATTGTACGTTTTACCTTTCATATATAACTGCCCTCTGTCTCGGGGTGTCAATGTACTCCGCAATATAACTAGTGGCAGCCCCACACTGCACTAATGGGCGTTTTACAAGTTTCTGTTTTTTTGTTCGGTTTCCAAACGGGTCGTCTTTTGATAATATGAATTCGAGATAAATGTATGGAAAATTGGGACAATGATTTGACACATTTTATTTTTAAAACAATTTATATCAGTCAGACAACAATGCAGAACAACTATTTCAGTAACCGAAAATCTAAAATAATGCATTTTAATAGCCATTTCTTACAATAATAAAAATCGTCAAGTTGATGCCTTATTTACGCTATGTTTTTATATAATAATATTAAAAAATAGTTTTTTTTTTGGAATATATGATTGCGTTGTTAATGCTGACTTGTGTATGCAGGAGTAGTTACAATGGTAACATGAATGAGGTTTTTCTCCAGTACGGGTAAGAAAGTGACTTATTAAAGCTCCCTTTTGAAAACATGAATAGCTGCAGTAGAAACATGAGTAAGATTTTTCCCCAGTATGGGTGACTGGTTAAGGAAGATCTGTAGACCTCTCCAGCAGGACTCTCGGAACATCGCTTTACCCGCAGTGGGGAGGGATTGATGCATACGTGCGTCACTCCTTGACACACTGACTCCCAGATTCCTACCCACCCCTCATACTTTTTTCTTTCCACAACTTCTACAACCTAAAATGGATTCTAAGGTTCATATTTTGGGTTAAATAAGAGAACAAAACACCCCATTACTTTCACATTTTTTAATTATTTTTTTTTAGTATCAATACCTCACAAGAATCCCAACTGCTTCCATCTGGAGCTAGGGAAACTATGGCATCCTCAATTGGGATATGCTGTGAAGCTGAAGGTAATGGGGAGGGGAAGGAGATGGGGAGAAGGAAGGAGGGAAAGTATCTGGCTCTTCAGACCTGGTCATAAAACATGACTTAAGAGGAATATAAACGCTAGAAATATTTCGAATCTCATGCCTGCAAAATTTTAAAATCGAGCGACTTTTTGCACGAGGCTAGTAAGCGAAAAAGTGGTTTTTATTTATTTTGTGCATAATTTTATAAGAACAAAAAAAAGTTAGAACGTGGAAAACCTCAAAAATAGTCTTAGCAATAAAGGGGTATTTTAAAAAAATTGTTTCTTGTATTACTTCATAGTTAAGTCATGAAAAAACTTTTTTTTTGGCGGTTTACGCTTTTATTTTTTGTTACGTAAATAATAATTTTATTGTAATTCCAATACATAGAAAAGCTAGTAAAAGCTTCAATTTGTCCGTAACCTATTTTTTGATGTTCATACTGTAAGCCGATTCGTTGTAAAGATTAATCAAAATTATTAATTTATCAATTTGCCAACTGATAGAAAGTATTTTTTATGTGCGTATTAAAAGTAACCAACTTTTTTGTATATTCACAGAATTCCTCATGTCGTACGTTAAGGTAGGTACCAGCACTCCATTGTGGTCTGCTAGTTTCAGCTCTAAACCTCTAAAATTGGAAGTATGAAAATAATAATCGTGTAAAAGCAATGATTTTTCCTATGGGCAGTACCGGATTATCCCTAAGGCAGAGTAGGCAACTGCCTAGGGGCCCCGCATCGGCTAGGGGCCCCGCGTCCCGAGAAAAAATGACTTGCTTCAATTAGTAAGCAACGAAGTTTCGGAAAAAGTCAGCTTTCAAGATGTTTTAATTTTTTTTAATTAGGAACATTTACAGGTTAATAACATTGGGTACACGCATTAAAGAAAACAAAAACTTATAATAATTAGGTTATAATCCAATAAATAACTGATGTTCACATCATGCACAAATAATAAATAAAAAGTCTATAATTAAAACAAATTTATAAACATAGTTGTATTTTAATTTTCTTTCCTTCTATTTGTTGCAACATCACTTAGTATCTGAAGTGATTGAAGGTGCCGTGTGTGGTTTATATTGACATTTGTTTTATTTTGTTTTATGCTTTAATTTCAAATTATGTGTTTAAAATATAAATGTTGCACAAGCTTCAGTATGCAGTATCCATCTGCTTGCTTAAATTCTTTGGGAAAGGTTGTCTGGAAGAGATTATTTTAGTGACGAGACGGCTCATTGTAATGTTTTTTTTTTATAATATATATTTTTGTTTCTATGTGTGTGTTCTTTTATGTGCAATAAATGGTTATTGTATTGTTTTCGTTTTTTTTACTGAATGGGGTGATGGCATACCTTTTATAATGTAGTAAAGGAGCCCCCGGTAACCCCCCCCCCCCTAGTCAGCCATTGGTAAAGGGGCCCCGAGACGTGGATTGCCTAGGTGCCCCGACATGGTTAATCCGGCCCTGCCTATGGGTTCTCGATATGGTTTCCATATGGGTATAGTTAGCAAAAAAGCATCGTGTAAAACGCCCATAACTCACCCCTGCAGACACATCTACCTAGATCAATATCCAAAGGGTTAAACTGTGTTTGTGCGTCACCCTGATTTGTAAACAGGCGATTTTGTAAACAGAATGTTATTTTTTGTGACAATAACAAAAATATTAAATTTGTGTTTTTGTGTGCAACACTGTTTTTACATAGTTGCATGGTATTTTTTCATATAGAAATTTGATTAGGGGATAGTAATATTGGCACATATATGTTTCATGAATTTATTAATTATATTTTTTATTTTTTATTTGACCACAAAATAAGTTTTGCATATAGTGTTTTACATGCTTATCGACTACCGCACAAGGGACATACCAGTATTATGGTAGTCGGAATTTGTGAAAATGCTTATGAATAAACAGCTAATTATTATTTTAATCAATTAGTAATTATTATATATAATTAGCTGGTTGCCGGCATGCGTTGCTATGCCATTTAATGAATAAATTGTTTCTCCCTGCGTGTCCTTTCCCATTCGTCCCGTTCCCCTTCCGCCTCCCTTTTTTTTCTCCCGTTCTCACTCCGTCACCTCCACCTTCCCTCTCCCCACTCCTAATTTAAAAAAATATGTTTATTTCCAATTCTATAACTTGAAAGCGTATTTCATCACCTTTCTAAAACAGTTTTTAGTTTTTGAATGTGCTCAGAAATATTCCAAATATTTGCATTTTATTGTAAAGCTAAAATATTTTGACCATTTGAAAAAAAAGCCAAATTTTTGATGAAAAACGTATTATAAAAAAAAAATTTCAACAAAATTTGAAACATAACCTTACTAAATAAAATAACAACCTTCCAAGTACTGTTGCGGCTCCCGGAACGCACGGGTTCGCCCAGAGCCGGAACCCGCTTAAGAACTCGAACCCGGACCAGAACCCAAGTGTTGCGTGTGGCTCGGACTGCGAACGTGGGGACACCATGCCGGTGGAGGCATTCGGGTTCCAGCCTCGAGTCCGGCTCCGAGTTTCGGATTTGGGCCCGAACCCTGGACCGGGTTCTCTGGGAGTAGTCGATTTGAAAAAGGAATAGGAGTAAGAATCGCTTTCCGCGAAGAACCCGAGTTCACGAGCCCATTCCAACTGAACCGACATATCGCTATTGGGAATGAATTTTCCACATGTAAAGGGATCTTTCTATTGAAATCAAATGCCGCACTGAGCAGCTCGTGCAACCTTTATCCGTATGAAAAAGATGTTCAGAAATAATGATCTCAACCTTGGATTACGAATGCGAATGGTCCGATGCTACGTGTTTTCGGTATTATTTTATGAAATTGAAGCATGGACACTGAAGAACTGATAAGGCATAACATTTTACATGCAGAACAGCAAGTGATTTTAAGTCACTAGAGTGTTTGAAAATATTATACACTTCTTTAATAAGAAGCCAGGTAGAGTATAATCCGCCCATTTGGTCCCCATTGTATTAAATACATTCCGACAATATAGAAAGGGTACAGCACAAATTCCTAAGATTTATTAACTTTAAGCTGAATATTCCAATTAAAAATATTAACTATGTCCTTTCGATGAAACAACTCAACTTAATTACGCTGTCCGATAGGCGAATCATCTCTGATCTTGTACTATTAAATAAAATCATTAATAATTGCATTGACAATCCTGAAATTCTCGCCAAAATAAAATTTTACGTACCGACCAGAAATACGAGGCAAAGTGCTGCCTTCTTCTGTGACAATTTTAAAACAAACTATGAAGCTCATACACTTAAAAATAGATTACATTATTTTGGCAATAAATTTGGGAATATTATAGACATGTTTGCAGATTCCATATTAGTTATAAAACGAAATCTTTATAATTACTTTAATGAAATGTATGATTTTAATTTTAATTAATTTTATTTTTATTATTTTTTTTTAATTTATAAACTAACGTTTAGACAAGATTTTTATGCATAGCACAATTCAGGCTGACAATTATTGCTTGTAATAATTGTTAATTTTATTTTTCATTATTATTTTAATCGTTGTATATTGTGTACTACATACCTGCCTAACTGTTATTATCTATCTTTGTAAAAGTCCACTAGAGCGTAAATAAATAAATAAATAAGGCGATTTGAGGTATTTGAAATGTGGACCAACAAAAGAATACTCAAAATAAGCTGAATGGACAAAGTTACGAATTAAGATGTTTTTATAATAAACAAAAAGAAGTACCTAATTAAAAAAATAAAAATCCGAAAACTTCAAAATCTTGAACATGTGATGAGACGCCTAGAAAAGTACGAGATCTTGCATCTAATAATGCAGGGAAAGATTGTCGGAAGACGGGTTCCTGGAAGGAGAACCCCGTGGCTGAAAAACCTGAGACAATGGTTTTGCCAGTCTACTGTAGAGCTGTTCCGGGCCACTGTAAATAAATTCCGCATAGCCAATATGACAGCCAACATTCGTTGAACAGATAGGACACGAGAATAAGAAATACGAAGAATTTTAGGCTACAAAAAAGTCGATATTTTGGATCGGCTGAACCAAATTCCCTACTTAAGAGCATTGACCCGAAATTCTTTAGTTATCATTTTGGTCGTGCTAGATACCCAGATCCAACAATCTCACTACAACAAAACTTCTTGGGAAACCGGCTAAGGGACGCAGGTGATTCGGGACGTTGCGGCCAGGCTGCTCGCCCACTCATTCTCGCTGGGACTGCCCCGTGACAGTGGGACAAACTGCCCCCGATATCTTTCTTTATATCTACCTGTATGTTTATCTTTTTCTTTATTATTTCACTCTAACTGGATGCTGAACCAACAGGCGAACACATCTAAGATGTGTCTTTATCTTGTTAATTACTGCAAATGTAAGTATGCATACATTTTTCTTTTTTCCTAACAATCATGCATGCAGGGCAATCATTTTTTTTTTTTTTACATGAGCCCCACACAGGAGGCGCTGAGGAAAATAATTTTCCTCAGGGCCTATGTCATCTTTGGGGATGCTGTGTGGAGGGTTTTTTTAGGAAAAGGTAGGAGAGGAGAGTTCTGGGAAGGAAAAGGGTTTAAGGGGTGGGTAGAAATCTGGGGTTCAGTGTGTCTTGGTCAGCATGTCTAATCATGTCTAATCATGCATGCATATGTACTGTGTATTCCTCCCTACAGGTGCTCGCAGGATACGCTGGACACAATACGACCATCACCAACCTATCCTATTGTCTTGTCTATATAGTCATACTAACACTTATTGTATCTTGATTTTCCGTTAAGCACTTGCATACTGCTTACTAACAACACAACAGGGACACTGGAGGTCTAGATTCGCTCAAAATTAAATATAGATTCGTTCATTAAAAAAAAATTAGAGTCCTTGCGAGAGCCTTAAAGGAGTCACCATCTGTTACTAATACCAGGACGGGTAAGTGGTGGATAACCTCCAATTACCACAACAAAGTTCATTTTAAAATAACATCATTATCTTTTGATCAGAAAATCCCACCCCAGACCTATTATTAAAATAATTAACAAACAACCAATCACCTTTACAAAGCCTTTACAATGGCCGTTATTAATTACACTATTGTGTATTTATAAATACAAAATACACAAACCGTCGGAAAACATACGTAATTAGTGTTAGTGTCAACGTCTGCCGCTATTCGCCCGCGGTGCTAGTGTACAGGAAGCCGACAATACAAAATGGTGGCAACGTAATACCAATTTCCGGCTTTCAAATTAGGAACGAACCGTGACTGAACAAAATTAAATGATTTTACACCATGCCATCGATTAAAGATAAAGTTTAAAACGTGTTTTGTTAACTGTACATTTTTCATCATCAGGGGAATTTAAGTCGATGCTATAGAAACTATTTATTTTGGTTTGGCAACGTAGAAAACATGGCTCAACGAAATTTTTTTATTTAGTAACTATATATATATATATATCATTTTTTACATTTTTACATGAAACATGTTAGGTATATACATAAAATAGAAATTATATTCGTAGTCCTCCTCACTAAGAGTCTTGTGCTGAGGGGGACTTTGCTTAGGATAAGTTTTTAGCGACTTCTATGGTTTAACTTCATGGTTTGGATAAGGTTTTCCAGTATCTTTTACGACGATGTTTTAAGTAAGTTCATTTTCCGATAGTTCCTTCAGCCAACATTTAATGTCCTTAATGTAGCTATTTTTTGTTTTAATTTGTTTGATACTAAGTGGGAGTTTGTTTTATATAACGTTACTGCTAAATATTCAGAACTTCTTTGTCCAAACAAAGAGTTCCACTTTGGTATATTAAGTATGTCTGTTTGTTTGGCTCTGGTTTTATGAGCGTGTGAGGTGTCTGCCTCTGAATCATTTTTGAGGTGATGTACTAGAATGTTTTTTGCATAGATAAGGAAAGTGAGACCAAAGTCTGAATAACAGAAGATTGGGAGGTGGGTTTGGGTACCGCCACCCCGGGACTTTATGGTAATTTATTGGATACCCCAAGTGGTTCGCTACGTTCCCCTGACTTAGCAGGGGTGCCCGGGTACATGGGGTAATGTTTGTCCAAGTCTTAGCGGTGGATGCTTTTTTCCACCTACTGCGTGGTGGGCCGGATTCGGAGAGACTTGTTGAGGAAGACCTTTCGACCTCTCCAGCGGGACTCTCGACCCATCGCCTTGCACCGCAGTGGGAGGGATGAATTTATGTATGTATATGTTTTTATTTACATGAGCTTCACACAGGAGGCCCTGAGAAAAATAATTTCCCTCGGGGCCTATGTCATCTTTGGGGATGCTGTGTGGAGGGTTTTTTAAGGAAAGGAAGGAGAGGAGAGTTCTGGGAAGGAAAAGGGTTTAAGCAGTTGGTAGGAATCTGGGGTTCAGTGTGTCCTGGTCATCCGCCTCCAAGACCTAGACAAACCTCACTCCATGAACCCGGGCACCCCTGTTAAATCACCAAACGTAGCGAACCACTTGGGTTGACCTATGGCAGAGGTGTTGGTTATCCAATAAAGGTTCCCTGGGCGACGGTACCCATTCCCGCCTATCAAATTGAAAGCCGTCTCTCCTGGACACATTGACCCTTAGATTCCTACCAACCTCTCATACGGCGGTACCCATACTCGCCTACCAGAATGGGAGGCGGGTGTGGGTACCGCCGCCCAAGGAACCATTTATTGGATAACCAACACCTCTGACATAGGTCACCCCAAGTGGTTTGTAACGTTTGGTGACTTAGCAGGAGTGCCCGGATTCATGGGGTGAGGCTAGTCGGGATCCGGCAGCGGATGACCTGGACATACTGAACCCTAGGTTCCTACCCACCCCTCACACCTTTTTCCTTCCCAGAACTTCCTCTCCTTCATTTCCTTAAAAATATCCTCCACACAGCATATCGAAATATGCAACAGGCCCTCTGGGAGTTTTTCGACAAGACCTTCTGTGTGGAGATATTGTAAAAAAATAAAATAGATGTGAAATTAAAACAAGGAAGAAATATGTGGCAAGACAGTAATGTGTGGAGGTCTATCCTTTCTACCTACCTTTTCAGCAAAACGTCGTGCTAACTAGATTAAAGTATAAATGGCAACTTACCGCAGCCGCTTTTAACACACCAATTTTCAATTTGGGAGGCGATATGGGTATAGCCGCCCGGAAACCATTTATTGGTTAACCAACACCTCTGCCATAGGTCACCCCAAGTGGCTCGCCAAGTTTGGTGAATTAGCAGGGGTGCCCGGATTCATGGGGTGACGTTTGTCCAGGAGTTAGCGGCGGATGCGTCTGCCCTTCTGCTGCGTGGCGGGCCGGATCGAGAGAGACTGGTTGAGGGAGGCCCATCGCCTAGCACCGCAGTTGGAGGGATGGATTAATATGTCCGTCACTCCTGGACACACTGACCCCCAGATTCTTACCCACCCCTCATACCTTTTTTCCTTCCCAGAACGTTCTATCCTTCCCTTCAGCATCCCTGAGATGATATAGTCCCTGAGGGAAATAATTTTTCTCAGGGCCTCATGTGTAGAGCAAATATTAAAAAAAAACACACATTTTAAACCACTCTGGTCTACACATAATAATACCTAGTCATCAAATAATATTCCCGCTTGACATTCAATTTCAAATAGATTCGCTGTTTTAGAACGCATCCCAAAACGAATCACTATTTCTGAAAGCAGATGAGAGACTTTCAGATTTTTAATTGGTTCCCGGAGCGGCGCGTGGCGGTAGTCTTACCCATAATCCAAATTGAAAATTGATAAATCCTCCTGTATAGAGCGGAGCGAGTATAATTCACACGCGGTAGAAGTGAAACTACAAAGTCGCTAGATGTCGCTTTCTTTTCTTTTGCCCGTTTTTTAAAGTGGTTTGAAGCTTAGATCTTGATTTCACAAAAAAAAGTTGTTTTTTTTTATTTCGTAGGATTCGAACCTCCGTTCGCTTGATGTCTGTCTCTCTGGCCGCTGAGACTAGTCAGGCACCTTGCCCACTGCGCTATCGAAGGCTCGCGCCAAAGCGCAAATTTACCGCATTGTAGTAAAGCCGAGTATTTGTGTAGAACTGAGTTGTGACACATTTCTGTTTTATTCGAATTTCAAATCACTAACGGCGCTAAGTTTCATTTCAAAAAAGTTAGTCAAAAAGGACAATGAATTTGGTAGTCCGAATTCACTTAGCTGTTGTGGACAATCATAGTATGGTTTCCCCTACATAAGTAAGGCTTTCCGTTGCAATAGAGATGAGATGCAGGAAGTGAATGGAAGGACAGAAAGAAACATAAAGCCTCTTACTGAAAGCCTTTGAATAAAATATGAAGATGAAACGATATTTCTTTTTTCCACTCTTCCGAGATTACTCTATACTCAGGAAGTAGCTTCATTTTGATATTTGGACGATTAAATATTTTTTAGCGTTTTATTTTTTTTTTCATAGAAGCTCTACTCAGGAGGCCCTATGACATCTTTAGAAGGTTGTGCAATTATTATTACAAGCAATAATTGTCAGCCTGAAACACTCATTTACATTGAAAAATCTTCCGAGAAAAGATACTTGCCGCCAACGGGACTTGAACCCGTGTCCTTCCGATTGCCGGTCGAATGCTCTGACCACTGAGCTATGGCGGCTTATCAAATACCCGCCAAATAATTCAATATATACTAGTATTTCATTCCACAATTACTGCTTGTTATATTTTTTTCCACCTGAAAACAACTAACTTTATTTTTGCAAGGAAGACATTGTTAGTGTTAAATCCCTCGCTAGGTGGCGTCGAGACAAATTATGTCTGCATTTATTGGGGAAATACTTAAACTTGTTAAATATTAATTATTATTTTTTAATTTATAAACTAACGTTTAGACAAGATTTTTATGCATAGCACAAAGGGTAACAATTATTACAGTTGACATTTGTCACATGAGAACGGGTCGTTTCTTCGACTCGTTCTTGTGTTCAACAGCTCGGCTGTGGAATGATTTGCCGGCCTCTGTGTTTCCTCCTTCCTACAACATGGGTCTCTTCAAGACCAATGTTCATTCCTTCCTCTCCTCAAAAAGACCCTCCACACAGCATCCCAGATGACATAGGCCCTGAGGGAAATTATTTTCCTCAGGGCCTCCTGTGTGGAGTTAATGTAAAAAAAAAAAAAAAAAAAAAAAAAAAATACTCGCCAAATAATTCAATATATACTAGTATTTCATTCAACAATTACTGCTTGTTATATTTTTTTCCACCTGAAAACAACCAACTTTATTTTTGCAAGGAAGACATTGTTAGTGTTAAATCCCTCGCTAGGTGGCGTCGAGACAAATTATGTCTGCATTTATTGGGGAAATACTTAAACTTGTTAAATATTAATTATTATTTTTTAATTTATAAACTAACGTTTAGACAAGATTTTTATGCATAGCACAAAGGGTAACAATTATTACAAGCAAGTTGTGCAATTGATAAAAAATTCGAGTGCAGTTAACACGCCGGAGAAATGAAACTTTACCAAAACAATCTCAACCAATATAGAACCAAGGAACCTTGAAACGTGAGGATATGTCAAAGCGGCCAATGAGCGCAGACCTTGCGTCATTTCCGTTTTATATCTCAACCAATGGGAGCCTTGATAGAAGTTTGATGCTTCGCAGGTGCTGTTATGCGTCATTTCCGTTTCACCCGAATTCCAAATCAAAACAGGGCTATAGAAGTTTCACTTCAAAAGGAGAAGAAAAAGTGTGAGTATGAGGAAGGTAGGAATCTGGGGGTCAGTGTATGCAAGAGTTACTTAACAAACGGATTGCAATCCTTAAATCAATCTTGCACAGATGTCAGGTGGGAATGCTGTCCTTGTACCACCGGTATTACAATGGAAGATGTTCTGATGAACTTGCGTCATTGATCCCTCGGTACCAGTGCATAGTCGGAAATACAAAATATGTACACGGTTGACCGTAGTCACATGAAAATGGGTCGTTTCTACGACTCGTTCTTGAGTTCAACAATTGTGGAATTGTGGAAAGATTTGCCGGCCTTTGTGTTTCCTCCTTCCTACAACATGAATCTCTTCAAAACCCATGTTCACTCTTTCGTCTCCTCAAAAAACCCTCCACACAGCATCTTCAAAGATGACAGAGACCCTAAGGGAAATTATTTTCCTCAGGGCCTCCTGTGTGGAGTTAATGTAAAAAAAAGAGGGATCAATCCATCACTCCAAAGGGCGAGAGAGTCAAGCTGGAGAGGTCGGAAGGTCTCCCTCAGCCTCTAGATACAGCCCGCCATGCAGCTGGTGGGCAGACGCATTCGCCATCCAATAAGACCTAGACCCCACAAACCTCTGCTAAGTCACCTGCGGAAACTTGCCACCTCCATTTATGCCTAAAAACGTCTTTCATTCGTCCGTGGACATAATTTATATTTTTCAACTTACGAGTATATTCATTTTTAAAGGACCTCAATAACTGGTGTAACCATTTCCGTTGCGGAGTTATGACCGATTCTTTGGTCGCGCTGAGTAAATTTCTAGGCTCTTATCGCACTCTTTTGATAACGTAGCACACTAACAGCAACAGTTTTTAGAATATATACGCCTCCTGGCGTTACAACCCTTGAGCCACGAGATATATTTAAATCTTCGGCGACATCGAAATCTTTTCTTTGCGATTTTTCATTGATTTTTTTAAAGATCTTAACGACTTTTTTAAAACCCTTTTTATTGCTGGAACAAAACAAGAGAAGGTACAGAGTATTGTATACTTAGGCTGCAATATAAATGATAGATGGGATCCTTCAGTTGAAATCAAATGCCGCATTGAGCAAGCTCGTGCAACCTTTATCCGCATGAAAAAAATGTTCTGCAGTCTTGATCTCAACCTTGTATTACGAATGCGAATGGTCAGATGCTACGTGTTTTCGATATTATTTTATGGAACGGAAGCATGGACGCTTACTGAAGAACTAATTAGGCGACTTGAGGCATTCGAGATGTGGATCTACAGAAGAATACTTAAAATATGCTGGATGGACAGGGTTACGAATGAAGATGTTATGGTTCGGATGAATAAAGAAAAGGAAGTAATTAAAACTATAAAAATCCGAAAACTTCAATATCTTGGACATGTGATGAGACATCCAGAGAAGTATGAGATCCTGCATCTCTAATGCAGGGAAAGATTGCCGAAAGACGGGGCCCTGGAAGAAGAAGAACCTCATGGCTGAAAAACTGAGACAGATGTTTGGCCAGTCTACCGTGGAGCTGTTCCGGGCCGCAGTATACAAAGTCCGCATAGCCAACATGATAGCCAACGTCCGTTGAACGGACAGGGCTCAAGAAGAAGAAGAAGAACGACTTTTCAAATAGGTGTTGAGTTGAGTTGATTCTGAATTGTCATGGAATCCGTAAGCACACTATAACAAGCAACGGACAATGGTCTGTTTTTAGAATACCTATGCCACATGGCGCCACAACTAAGGGCCACGATATACATTTGAATATTTGGCGAGAACAAAAACTTTTCGTTGCTAATTCCGGCGGAAACTTAGCATGGGAGATGGGAGCCTTTTTAAAATCTATACAATAAAGACACATGTAAAAATTCAATCATGAATATCTTTTAAAAGCTTCGAGGATCGATTGGAAGATGTAAATTCCTTTGGGAGAGTAGACTGTAAAAACTCCATGCAAATAAGAAACATGTCAATGTTACGCTAATAATTTATAAGGTGAGGGATGAATTATGTAGCAACACTCCCTTCTGCGCGAATTGAAAGCTTTTTATTTCATTCCTTGGATGTAGAACGTGTCTAGAAGATTTGGTAGCAGATTTTCCAGAGAACATTTGCAAAAAAAGGGTTATATTTGTGGTACTGTGACTCCTAAAAGAACTAACTTGGCTAACTTTAGTTGAACTATAGTTGAACTACGACGCTGTTCTAATTTGTTCGCTTTTGGGAACAGCTTACATAGAAATCGCTGTACCTCCCTTACCATCATAGTGAGAAACATGTTATATGTGGTGTTAGAAAAAGAAAACACCAAGCTTTATGTTCAAATCTAGAAGTTAAACACAGAAAAATTAAAACGTACCCCGCCAAGATTTATGAATTTCGAGAATTTCTTAATAATTATTTTTTTTATGAAACCGCAAAAAAAATAGATGACAGCAAAGATATTGAAATACCAAAGATATGCTATGGTGGCCGCCCGACTGTTGGCTTACTACCGTCTAATGGAAATAGTTTGAATAAGGAAAGAATTCGTTCATTTAGTTGATTTTTTAAGGTGTCTAGTGGTATTGGTTAGCAATATCGGCGACGCGACGCCAGGAAATACAGTCCCACCAAGTAAAACTGCGGATAGCACATCTCTTAAATTTCAATATCTTTGGGCGACAGTAACGTTTATAATGCATTTATCTAATAAAATACGTGTGTATTTTTCTTTTTTTCGTTACCTGTAATTTCGGTTAGAGGAAAGGTGAGGTGAGCCATTTTAAAACCTTTTTTTTATGTTTGCTTCCAAATTTTAACATTTTAAAACTTGCGTGTTCATTTCTAATAATAGAAATTCCGATAAAAGCGTATTTCATCAACTTTCAAAAACAGTTTTTACGTTTCGGATAGATCCAGAAATGATATGTTTTAGATTTTCACGGCCAAAAGTATTTTTGTCGTATATTTACTTGGAGGCGATACCGTGTCGCCAGCTCCACTGGTATAAGCTGGTATTACCGTATACTTTACAATGGTTTTTTGCGTTTAACTTTGGTGTGGCCATCAATTACCGGATACCAAGAACTATTGAGCTTAGCTCCGTCGTCTCTATTAATATTAATGGAGTTTTTGTAGATTTCAATTGCCTCCGTAATCAGGCGTGCTCTATGGGTTTTAATAATAGCACGATCCCATAGAGCATGCCTGTCCCATAGAGCACGCCTGATTGAAATCTACAAAAACCCCATTAATATTAATAGAGACGACGGAGCTAAGCTCAATAGTTCTTGGTATCCGGTAATTGACGGCTACACAAAAGCTAAACGTAAAAAACTAGCAACACCCCAAAAATAAACAACAACAAAAAAGATCCAGAAATGTATAATTTATTTGTAAATTTTCTGGTCTTCTGACAGAATGTGCCCGAGCCTGAGGGGTTAAATTATATTAATACGCTTAAATTGTCAGTTAGAAATATTTTCACCGACATAGCATTTCTGAATAAAATTCTAAATGATGCATTTGATAGTCCAGAATTGTTTGCTTTGATAAACTTTCCATTACGTATTACCAGAAGTTGGGATTTATTTCGATGCAGAAATTCTGGAACTAACTAACTAACTAGCCAAGGATTTTCAACACTAGTTTTCATCCTTGGATTTCTAAATTAATGGCATAAAATTTATTTTTTTGTCTTTTTAAAACTGAGTCCTTTTAAATTAATGGTATAATGTATGTATGTAATGCAATTTTTTTTTCTTTTCGTCTTTAAAAGTCCTTAACGGAAATGCCCTTATCAGGTCAGAGCTCGCCAAGAGTATTTGGATATTAAGAAGATAACTTATTAAGAAGTTATTTGATAGTCAAGTCCACTTACATAACGAACATTGATGGTCTGGTTGTCCATCCTGAAAAAATGAGAAACAAGAAATCCCGACATAAAAACAGAGAGAAAACGTAACTTTAAACATTTATGAATTACTTACCACTTTTGTTGTTATTCTGCGGCATTTGTTGACACATCTGTTGCTGCATTGGTTGCACCAGCCCGGGGTGTAGCTGCAACAGCTTGGCCGGTTCCAGCTTCCCCTGTGCCGTCACCGGGATAGACCCAGGGTTAGTCATAGTCGTCATGGTTGCTGTTGGCATCATCAGCGTCGACATTGCCAACATTTTCGAAAATTCGTACGTCTTGAAACTTTTTGAAAAACTCCGTGTAAATCCGTCAATTTTTCTCCGATCGCTGTTCTGTTTTCTTTAATAGCATTTAAATATACTTTTCTATCTAAGGTATATTATACTTTTTTCTTCTACAATCTTATTTTAAAATTAGCTTATTTTTTTCAAATCTGATTCTCAGAACTTTCAGTGTTATTTTGTAAATGGATATTTTATCCAATTTTTGATACAGTAGTCTTATGTGTTAAGCTTAACATCAAATCTTACATTTACTATAATAGATACTTTTTAGACTAAAAAATCCATCCTTGTCTTAAATCCTTCGAAAATAAATGATTATTCTTCTTCTCTCACGAACAATATAGTTCAAATATCTTTCCAAAAATGCACACTGAAATATTTCGAAATTAAAATCACATCAAACTTTAAAAGTGTATAGATTTTTCTAAACTTCTTTTATCAAAACTGCATCAAACTGATTGTATCGAAGTGGTATAATTCCATCCAATTTTCAAAATCGTATTTCAAGATCTTGTCTTTAAGCCTATTTCATAAACTTTTTATCATCTTTCTTGTACGCTGCAGAAAGGTCTACATCTATCCACTTTTGGATCAATGGTCTGGCCACCTTTTCAAATCTAACAGAAGACTTCAAACTTTTCTAAAATGTTGAAGATTTTTGACTTATCAAAATATTGGAAATTTTAACTTAATATTTGACACTGTTCCTTGGGTATTTTGGCGTTTTTGGTGTTGTTCTTCACTTAGTTAATTTACAACTAGTCCAATTAATAGAAATCTTATGTATTCTTCACTTCACCGTTTGTGAATCCAATCATTTAAATAAAAATTTGGTGTTGATTGTTGAATTCTGTTCTTTTTAATCACAATTTTGTATAATTTTGTAAAATCTATCTAATTAAGATAATCTAGCTAATTCACCGCTGCATGTTCTTCTCTTCTTCTTCTTCGCACTGGTCTTCTCTTCTGACCACTTTTTCTGGTGACTCCTATATTGTTGAATTGACTTCTTCTATTTTATATACCACACCGACGACACAATGAATCACAGGATTTTATTCAGGTTATTTTTCAAATTGATTCAATTCTATCTACTGATCTAACTCTGCAAAAAAATTGTTTTTATCAGAAAAAATTTAAACCCTTTTAAGCATGAATAAAAAACGTAGCTTTTATTTTGTTTTTTGGTTGTTTATTGTTTTTAATTACCGGTAAATTTATTCTCGAACAATTTTCAATTATATTCAACAAGTTGCCAAATGTTTTGAAAATTTTGTTCGGTGCTAATGGCTACTGGTTTATTCAGCATTCGATTTAAAAGTACAGTTTGTTTTCTTATTATTAAGGTGTTTCATATTTTCTTTTGACGAGTGTAGATTTCTTTTTATTAGTTTAAATAATTATTTTCATTTAAGGGATAACATTTTTTAAAAGTGCTGCTCGGTGTTTCTTCCAATGCAGCAATAACATAAAAAAACATTGCTCAATTTTGTACTAGCGTTTATACTCATGAAACATGGTTCCACTACCAAATCAGCTCGTTGGAACGACTCCGGATCCAATATGCCTACATAATTAAATTTGAGTACAGAAGGTACAGCAGCACATCGAAAATATTTACGGAATTAGGACTGAATGGATTCGCCAGCCTGATGAGACAGCCAGGATAACATGGTGGTGACCCCAGCCTTTCAGCAACAAGCGCCACTCCTGAATGAGCGCTGGTCCCGAGCTCTTTCACACGGCACACATAATTGATTATTGTTTATTTTACTTGTTTTTCTTAATTTTTGTTGAATTTACATTGTATTATACTACGGGACGTGTGGGATTGCATTATCCTCCCTACATCCTCTAATAAAATTATCGAACGTTATTATTACCTCAGCGTCTGCGTGGCAGAATTTCAGAACCCAGTTTCGAGTGCATGAGTGCAAATAACATCTGTGTACGTGGAATTTCAAATAAAACTACCTTTGTAATTCGATTTTTAATTCAAGATTTCGTCACAAGATATCGCCACTTATTTAGATTGTAACTTGTTTAGATGGATTAAATCTTACATTTGCAATCGTAGTCAAGTTATCTCAATAAATGGAGTTTTATCCAAAATAATCAACGTAACCTCGGGTGTCCCTCAGGGTTCCCACCTTGGCCCGCTCTTCTTTAATATATACTTAAACGACATAGGCACATGTTTCCAATACTCTAAATTTTTAATGTCTGCAGATGATATTAAAATTTATAAAACGGTTCACTCTCTATCGGACTGTAAAGAGCTACAAAGTGACTTAGATAGGCTCTGCAATTATTGCACATCTAACTACTTAGACCTCAATGTTTCTGAATGCCACACTATGTCCTTTACTAGAAACAAGTATATAATTAACTTTCCATATTCACTCTGCGATAAACCCGTGATCTCCAAAAATGAATGTAAGGACCTTGGTGTCTATTTAGACAGTAAACTTATATTCAACACGCACATTGATTCAATCACTGATAGATCTTACAAAATGTTGGGTTTACTACGACTGAGTAAATTATTTAAAAATCCACATACTCTAGTAATGCTTTACTCCTCACTAGTCAGAAGTTCACTGGAATTTGCATCGCCTGTCTGGAATCCCAAATACACCCAATACGTCAATAACATAGAGCGCATACAAAATAAATTTATTAAGTATCTCAGTTACAAATACAACAATTATTATATCTGCACTCTCCAATCCCTGAAATCCAGGCGAACGGTAGCTGACATGACATTTCTCCATAAAATAATACATAACGAAATAGACTGCCCAGAACTTCTATCCCAAATAAATTTTATCCCGTCTAAAAGAACTCGCCACATCAACCTTTTTTACACAACCAGTAATAATAATACTTCAACCAATAATACTTCAAAGATTCAACTCAATTCAAAAAACCACAAATACCGATATATTTTTTGATTTCCTCCCTCTATTTAAGAAAAACATTTCTAGCACAGTGAATTCGCACACATAACACACACACATCCACACACATCTGCACATACACACGCGCATACACACACACCCCTCTCCTTCAATAATTTACTAACTTTAATTTAGGTAAAATGTATAATTTTTCACATAAAAACATAAGTATATAACAACGACATGTCATTGGTACCAATTATTGTGTTAAATTCTATAACTTTGGAACTATTTTCTACTATGTAATTATGTACTGTTTGTTTCTGCAAAATAAAAAAAATAATAAAAAAATAAAAATTACTTCATAATTTGTGCATTCTAAAGTATAACAATAAAAAGAGATATAGAATATATTAATTGAATAAATTCTTAGTCCTCATCACTATGGGATCCTATGCTGAGGAGAACTTGGTTTTGGATAGGTGGTTTTCAGTGACTTCTATGGTTGAACTTCAAAGTTTGGGTATAGTTTTGCTTTTTTTAATTACATTGTGTATTTTGTAAACTGCAAGACTGTTGATGGCGTTCAAACAAGGCAATTTAAACAATATTTGAAGGGTCCTAACTCCTAAAAGAAGTAACTTATCCAAAAAGCCAAACGTACCGACGCTCTAAAGGTTGATACATGAATATTATATATTTTTTTAATTTCACTACTGTCAAAATCGGCGATATGTATGGATGACTCGGATAATGTGTGGTTCCGAATGCTGGGCTATATACAGCTCCTACAGCAGAAATGCGAATGCATGGATGGTCGGCAGGAGTATTACAAAAAGATAAGATTAAAATTTCACGCATTCGTGGTAGCCTGAGTGTCACGGACATAAACAGTAAGCTGGAACGATAGTCGAGATAATATGGGCACATAAGACGGAGACCACCAGACCACACAGCGAAGCAGACAATGTCTATGGAGCTTCATCGATAGTTATCCAGAGGAAGAACAAAAAACTCCTGGATGACTCAAAACACCAAAATTTTACAGAGAAATAATGGCCTGGATGAGAATGATACCAGAACCGAAGAAGCTATAGCCTAAGAAAGAGAGGAGCCGACCCCAAAAGCCTACAGGCAATAAGTTGGGACATTGCAAGGAAGAAGTAGAAGACTACTGTCCGAATCCAGAGAGGAAATTGGGGAATTCTTTTGTATGGACATAACGCTGAAAAAAAATTCTGAATCTCGCCTAGTTCTAAGTAAAAATTTCAGATTATGGTTAGTTTCTATATGTTCTCTTATACCTACACCAAATACACGAATTTCATAAAACACATTAAACCCACCCACGCATTAAAAAACCTGTTGTAGAGTAATTTAGTATTGTGTTGAAATGTTCAACAGATTACGTAATCTGTCCTTTGTTTGAACGCTACAGCATTAAAATGTGTATCTCTTTTGATGTTCAAAATTCACTTTTGTCACTGCAAATTTCGAATGAAAAGAGTGTCTGCTTCCTGAAGCTGCAAAACTATCTCATGCAGCGAACTTTTGCATCATTAAATTTGTAGTCATTTCCACAATGTGCTGCAGGTTTGTTGCACAGTTTTATTTAGAAAAAACATTGCGAAAAGGGAGTGTTTATATTTATTGAGAGAAAAATAATTGTCAGTTACTGTCAAAAGAGTCGGAATGTGAGTAAGTTTAAAGTCACGCAGCCTTACTAAAAAACCCCGTGAAAATTTTATTCAATTGACAAACGGCCGCGGATGTGAAAACATTACTAATTAAAAATTTGTTCTTTGAAAGAAATACACATGGTTTCCACGGCCTGAGAGGGTAGTTTATCTCTGTTTTAACCGTTGATGTCCGAACTATATTTGTAATTTTTCCATAGTATTTTGAATTTCTTATTTTTGAAGGTGTCGTAAAAACAAATACTATTTATGAAAACTTGATAAAATTACCTTTTAGATTTGTGTATTTGAAATACACTTTAGCTTTCAAAAACTGCCATATTTTAAGATTCAAACTCGGAAAAAAATGGAAAAAAATTTCCTCCCACAACATTTTTGACCAAAATGTAGAGAAATTTAAATAAAATCAAAATTTAAAAAACACAGACCTTTTATGTAATACATTTGGAAGGAAACTATCACCTCACTTTTTCGTCGTGTTTACAATAAAAAAATAATAAAAAATTTCAAATTTTTTTTAATGCCAAAAAAATAACTTAGAAATAATACCGAAATTTAAAACAGATTTCTTGCATCTCTAAAGACGTTAATTTTTTTGATACGTTTACGAACACATGTATTAGATTTTAATATTATAAAAAATCACTTTAAGAAATTCTCTTAAAATAAAGATCTTAAAATGAAAATTTTATCTTTTAAGTAACCTATAAAAAACAATATTCTGACAATTCAACTTTGAAAGTACGGCGTTTGTACAATAACTTGATTAAACTGATGTAAACCACATAAATAACATGGTTAATATATCAATTATGTGAACAGAAGAGTAAATTCGTCACTACAATAGAAATAATTAAGTAAAATCATAAAATTTTCGATATCCCGCCATAAAACACACCGAGCTGTTTTGTCATCGCAGACTGTCGCGGGCCGACGAACTAATGCATAAGCGCGCCAATAATGCCCCTTGCGGAGAAAAATTAAAACAACATTGTTTCCTAGTAAATTAAAACCATATACAACGTTGTCACATCTTCAATGCGTTTTAACAGCGTGACCACGTAAGAAACGTTATTGGTGATAAAACGTGTTTTAGTGTATACGAGGTTTATTTATGTTATTGCAATAATACAGTTAATCGGTCGCGCTGTGGTTTTTTTTTAGTAAGGCTGACGGTGTTTAAAATGAATGATGAAAACTTTGGGTGGGTGGATGAGTTTGTGTATTTGGGAATATATTAGAAAGATGTGAAGGCCTATAGAGATGTTAAAGAAGAAGGGTAAGTGCAGGTAAGTCCATTAATAGACTAAACGCCGTTGGCGCTTACAAAATACTGTCCAAATAAGCGAAGTCCACAATGGAGTGCTGGTACCTACCTGGATGTACGGCAGTGAGACATGGAACTGGCAGAGGAAGGATGAAAGTAGACTGAACAGATCCCTGAGGCGTATGTGTTATACAACCGTGAACTGATGTAGACTTAATGAGTAAGATTATGAAAGGGACATTTCAGATGGTTTGAGCATATTGAGTGAATGAACGAAGAAATGAGTATATGGAGAATATTTTACGCAAATGTGAATTGTGAAAGAAGAAAGAACGCCCGAGGTAGACATGGCACGATCAATTGAATTAGATACTTGAGTCGGACCATGTCAAGGGTCAGAATAACAGAAGAGTATGTTTGAATGTGCAGGTTAATGAATGCCTTTATTTTACGATTTACGGTTACGGTATCGTGACGGCAATAAAGGCAATAAACATACGTTCCTTATTGCTATAATGCTGCATCTCTTTCAAAAGATGAGATACACAATTAACGTAGGTCTGTTTCCTCCAAAGGAAAAAAGTTGATAATTTTCTTGCATCTCTCTTTACATACCACACCGTGACATCTCTGTGGATCCCTACAATACTACTAGCCGTGATGATAATTTTGAAAGTATGGAATGTAACTACAATGATGAAATTGAAGTGTGAGTGAATTCCAAAAATTCAAAAACTTCAATAAATGTCAATGCGCTGATGGTTTTACTTGTATTCTTAAACATATAATGCTGTGTGACGAATCAAATTTCGTCACAAATAAATTTGAATAAATAATTTAGTGTTATGAAAGAGTCTCGCTCTGTGCAGCAAAGACAAAGAAAGTGATGACAGATTTGGGTGCAAGGGCTAAAAGGGAAGAAGAAAGAAGTGCGGGGTAGAGCCACGGGTCCTATGAATTCATAGGGCACGCCGCGACAGACAGTCAAGATCTAGACGGGGAAGAGAGGAGACACGAGTGGTGTACAATAGAAAGTACGCGTTCCCCGCCCAGCGGCGTGATGCTGGGCGGTGGATGAAGAAGAGGGGTCAAGACCTAGACGAGGAAGAGAGGAGACACAAGTAATGGTGCAACACCAAGTACGCGCTCCCCGCCCAGCGGCATGATGCGGGACGGCGGATTAAGAAGAGCTAGTTTGACCTAAAGAAAGTGATTCCTTAGAAATATTCCTCCGCCCGGCGACGTAAATCCGGGCATGAGACGAAGAAAGTGCAGTGAACATACGCGGCCAGTAGCCAAAGTGCGAAGTGATGCAGACGACTTCAGGAGACTTCAGATTTCAGAGGCAGGAGACTCGGCTAGGAGGGCCTGAGCTGCTGAACTGGAGGAGCTGCCATCGAGGACCTCGGCCTTACCAAGGCACCCGCAGAGAACCCAGTGACACGAAGGTAGTTTCAGTGAACAATTAACTATGACAATGTGAACAATGGAGAAGCAACCCCGAACCATATGACAACTAATTAAGATTTAGATATAAGTAGATTTAAGTATAATTAAGATCATGTATTCAGACCTTGCCAAACCTAATTAAAATCCAAACATATAAAACCTCTCTAATTAAATTCATCCCCCTTTTGTCCCAACCCAAGCGACCCGAACTGGTGAGAAGGCAAGAGTGGAGAATGTACAGAAGTAGGTATAAAAACTAGCTAGCTTCCCGTAACAAGACGATACGTTACAGCTGCAGCCCTTTCTTACATACTAAATCACAACAGCCGAAAATGAGACAAATGGTGAACGTATATCTACACCCCTCAAAGGAAATATGCAATCATTAACATACATCTCCCTCACACGTACAAAGAAAATGAAACACAAGAAAAAATAGTACTTTAGAGGCAACTACGTTGTGTAGAGTGTCTCACCATTATTTAATGTGTAAGAAACAGCTGCAGTATTATAGCCATAAGTAACGTATGTTAAGTACCTTTTTTTCCGTTCCGGCACCGTAACTGTGAATGATCACGGTAATTATAAAAGAGCTCCATTTGGTTAGTTAGTGAAAAATCGGTAACCGGATGAAAAAAAAAAGTGAGACAAAATTGAATATGATGAAAAATAGATGACAGGACGAAATTATACGAGCGTGAATTTCACGTATCAATAAACCTGCCGGAATTATACACGGACGCAATTATACAGGAAGAAAATTGACCTATTTAAATTTTTATCCATACTGGAATAATTTCAAACGTGAAAATGTATGCTTAATAGGTTTAAATTTTAGAGCGTTTTGTATGAAACCTACCTAACGTAACTACTCGTAGAAGGCCTTCATGGTCTTGGGGTAAGGCTTTTGACTAGCAATCCGAAGGTCGCGGGTTCGAATCTCGGCATGTACAAATAAATTTTATTTGATTAATTTGTGTTATTTGACAATTACTTCATTTAAATATATACACTACTAGCTGGTTCCCGGAATGCGTTGCAAAGCTATATTCAAAGAAATAAATTGTTTCTCCCTTCATGTCCTTTCCCGTGCGTCCCCGTTCCCCTCCTGCGTTCCCCTTCCTCCTTCCCCGCCCATTCTTTCTCCTCTCCCGCATCCCGTCCCGCAAATCTCCCTCCCGCGTTTCATATATTCAGTCCCAGTACATTCAGTTTTCTAACAGCCCGCGTGCCACTTTTTACAATTTTTTTATTCAAATTTTTATTTTAGTATACTTCAAATATTCATTTTTGTATATTATAAGAACAATCAATCAAATTTGGCACCTAGAATAGGTGCCTGTTTAAGATATCTATAATTTAAAAAAATCTTTTAATACAAAAAAAACAGCTGCCCGCTAAATTCAATTTAATCACATGCGCGAACTGTCAAACGCGGGAAGTCAAAATAGTCGTTAAGTGGTTACGCCCATACACATACCTACTCATACACATACCAACATAGCACTCATACATACTGTCACTGCTTGGGATTGGTATTAATTATTGTTGCAAGTTCCTTTGTCCTACCTATTCCCAATTGCCTACCCGCCAATCTTACCCAGTCTGTAATAAACGCCCGCTGCAAGATAACCATTGTGCTCCGCTATCGGTGACCGCTTTAAAATAACTCCGCTGTGTGCTATAAAAATAACGAAATTCACGACTATTGCTGTTTTGTGCCTGTTGGATGGAGAGAGAAAGCAGATGAGGGCATTGCCAGCTTACAAATTCTTGCATCATTTGGTGAGTCCTTTCTTTCTATGCCACATGTATTTTTATCATTTCAGGTAGTGATAGTAACACAAAATCAAGGTCCTTCGCCAGTCATTCTTTTACACAAACATATTAATACACTCTCACAACATAAATACCATTCATTAAGTTTTCTGAAATTATTCAATTTTCTTAATTTTTCTTTCCGTAACAACTTAAACAAAGTATTAGAAAACTTTAAAAAAAAGATGAATGTAATAGGTAAAGTCGTTCTGAAGTTATGGCGTGACCAAGGGAAACAGGGATTAATTTTTATATACATTAAACAGAGTATTTAAAGGTAAAATAGAAGACGGAGAGAGAACATCAACTTTGGTGGGGGTAGATTTGTCAATTAGGCTTATTATAAACATATTTCTATTCCCCACTTTCTTAGGTACCTCCCCCTCTCCACCCACCAAATTTATGTTCTCTTTCCCTCTTCTATTTTACCTTTAAATACTCTGTAACTCTGTAATTAATTCAATATGTTTTGTACACCCCTCATAAAAGTTCAGGTCGAACCGAAACCGATTGTTAAACATATATAATAAAGTGGTATTCAAACAAAGTTATTCTTTTGTTTCGAACAGTATTAATAGGCTTGCGACTGCGAGGTTGAATTTCAGAACCCAGCTACGAGTGCAAGTCGGACGCCACACCATACGCGCAGCGTCACAAAAAATATCTGTGTACGTGGAATTTCACACAAAGCTACTGTTATAATTCGGTTTCTAATTCAAGTGACGTGACGCAGGTCTAATCATTAATACCAAAAAAACAAAATTGATGCACATACGATCTCCACATGCTTCATCTCAGAAAACGCCTAAAATAATATCTCATGACTTTACATGTATTCATCAAAACATTTTGCAGCAGTGCATGTGTGATAGTATTGAACTTGTAAATGAATATGTTTATTTGGGAGTGACTGTTGATTGTAATTTAAAATGGGATGTACAAATAAACAAAATTTGTAAACGGCTGAGGGCGATAGTGGGTAGGCTGTACAAACTGAAATGTTTCGTTCCGGTGAATATTTTAAAAATCATTTACTTATCACTCGCAGAATCAACTTTACGGTATGGATTAACAACTTGGGGACACTCTTGCAAGACTAATTTGAGCTACCTACAATCAGTACAAAATTCTATGGTTAAGTTATTAGTTCAAAAACATATTTTTTCACAGAGACGAAACATATCATTGTTGTATGGGAATTTAACAATATTACCGGTGAAGGCCTTATTATGGTACAAAATATTGATTCAGCATATGTCTGAGTCTAATTATAAGAGGAAAGTAGAACATGATTATAATACAAGGTTCACGAAGAATGAGGGAATGATTGTTCCAAAATATAATAATAACTACGGACGGCGAACCCTGGAATATAACGTGCCAAAAATATTTAACATGTTACCAATTAATATAAAAAATTTCGATTCTACAAATAGATTCAGATATATGCTGAAACAATGGCTGCTAAATAGAGATAGTTTATATTAATTCATATGTGTTAATTGTTATAATCTGTATGGTTATAGTAATAATATTGTGTAATGTTTAAATTGTAACTGAACATTAACATCCTGTTGACAAACCTGACGACCTCCGTAGTCCAGTGGGTAAGACTCTTGACTCATGATCCGGAGGTCGCGGGTTCGAACCCGGCATGCGCAAATAAATTTTATTTGATTAATTTGTGTTATTTCACAATTAATTCTTTTAAAATAATATATAGTATATTTGCGGCATGTTCCAGAGTGGAAGATACTACTAGTATCGCCCTGGTGTAAGACCACCATTCAGAATTGAAACGTTGCTTGAAAATGGCTTTAGCCGTGTTTGGTGACCAGATCTGAATAGCCAGGTACCTCCCAACCTTCCTCTTCCCCACCTCCTTCCCCTCACCACTACCTTCAGCCTCACAACATACCCCAATTGGGGATGCCATAGTCTCACTGGCTCCAGATGGGAGCAGTTGAGATTCTTGTGCGGTATTTACTGTAAAAAAAAAAAAAAAAAAACTGCTTTATTGCGGTTTAACGGGATTGTACCTTGAAAACCAATTAAAAAAAAAAATTAAAAAAGTATTCGACACAAGATGTCGCTACTTCCATCATCAGCTCGCATGTGGACGTCTCTTCCCTAGGTATAACTACTAAGCATTTATAGAATTTTAGTATCTTTACGGATATGGAGAGATTACATTTGGCGTCATTGCCTGTCACGGTTACTTTAACTCGGTGACTAGATGTCACTTTTTCACAGAACATCCGAGAAACTGGCAATTTTTGGAACCAGCTCTGGTAAATATGTAGTTAGTCCACTTCACGGATAATACGGAACGCTAGTGTTGTCGAAGTTTGATGCACGGATAATACGGAGTATTCCTTTTTTAACTAAAAGACAATCAAATATGACATTTGTCGGAAGCCCCAATCTTATAAAATAAATTCTCTAAAATAAACTCGCATTTCATCATTATTTTAAAAAACATCCCTGGTTTTGAATGGTTTAGTTTAGTGGGTTTGTGTAATGATTCTAATACATTTCTTTCCTTGTTCTACTGTTATAAATACAGGTACAAACTTTTCAATAATGCATTCACTTTGTTTTACGCAAAAATATTTTTTCTATGATTGGCAGCATTGATTAAAGCATTGTAGGCAGCATTGTCTATGAAATGTTAAAATAAAAACGATGATTAAACAATGGCGTTACCGCGTGCGTGAATTAATTTTAACAAAATTAAAATGTTAAATGCATATTTTTTGCATGTTTTTTGGTCTCCCCGACATAAATACTCACTTTCCGTAATAATAAAGCTAAATCTAACTGTTTGAATAAAAAATATTCCGTATTAACGAGTAAGCGGTTCAACGCATAAATAATACAGCTCTTATCGGATTTATAAAATGGTTACCTACGCTCATACTGGGCGAAGCCGAACTAAAAGCCACCCGCAAGGTCTAGCAGCAAAAACCTGCGGAGCGGGTTTGTGACTGCTAGTTTATTATAAATATGTATACCCATAATGTGTTTGCTACTTACGAAAATTTAAATTATATTTTTCTGGTATTAAATATTGATCTTTATTGGTTTACTTCTATAAATCTATTTTAATTTTATCATCGATAGGATGATAATGGCACCCATCATATCAAACTTATATTCAAGTACAGAATCTCACTGACATGTGTTGTGCAGCCGTAGTGTTCAATCAAGTGAATACATTTTGTAATTAATCTAATGGAAAAAACTCTTCGACTCTTACCTCCACTTTGAGATTTTAAAATAAAAGTACCTCAAAAACATTGGTGATAGTCATAAGAAGGGACCAAACTCAATGCAACATACTCGCTAATGGGACTCAGTCGAAATAGTTGGACAGATTCAAATACCTCGGAGTTGAATTCTCCAGCGATGGACAGCAAGACGGAGAAATTGATCGAAGAATTAGTGCGGCAAGCGGTGTATTGCGTCCTCTCTACAGCTCAGTAATAAGGAAAGCCGAGCTCAGCATCAAGACAAAGATGGCAGTGTTTAAACAGTGTACCGCCCGACGCTTACTTACGGCCACCAGATATGGATGCTAAACGAACAAATACGCTCTAGATTCCAAAGTCCAAGCTGCCGAAATGAGGTACTTGAGAGGAGTGGCAAAGGTTAAGAAAACTCGACGATCCGAGATGATCTGAACATTTAACCACTGCTACCCTTCATAGAAAAATTGCAACTGAGGTGGCTTGGGCATGTACTAAGAATGTCTGATGACCGAATTCCGAGGAAGATACTGAGTGCGATTCCAGAAGGTACCAGACACAGTTGGGCGAGGCAACTCCAGAAACTGTGTGAGGAGAGGATGGGACTGCCATGGACGGAGGCCGAAAAAACAGCGTAAGACAGGGACGTATGGAGGAGCCTTGGCGATGCAATGGGTCCCCAACCCGAATAGGGCAAGGAGAAGAAGATGATAATTATGATGAATAATCACTCGAAAAGAACTCTTCGAGCCTTACCTCCACCTTTGAGATTTTAAAATAAAATAATCACTAAATTCAATTATTATAAGCAATACTTATCAGCCTGAAACACTCATCAACATTGAAAAATCTTCCGAGAAAAGATACTTGCCGCCAACGGGACATGAACCCGTGCCCTTCTGATTGCCGGTCAGCTGCTCTTGACCACTGAGCTATGGGGGCTTATCAAATACTCGCCAAATAATTCAATATATACTAGTGTTTCATTCAACAATTACTGCTTATTATATTTTTTCCACCTGAAAACAACCAACTTTATTTTTGCGAGAGAGACATTGTAAGTGTTAAATCCCTGGCTAGGTAGCGTCGAGACAAATTATGACTACATTTATTGGGGAAATACTTAAACTTGTCAAATATTAATTATTATTTTTAATTTATAAACTAACGTTTAGACAAGATTTTTATGCATAGCACAATGGGTAACAATTATTATAAGCAATAATTATCAGCCTGAAACACTCATCAACATTGAAAAATCTTCCGAGAAAAGATACTTGCCGCCAACGGGACAATCCTAGTAAATACAAAATACTAAATTCAATCCTAGTAAATAATTTCAATTTGCTAACTTTAGATTATTCCAAATAAACCTTATAAGACAATCATATTTCTTTAAATATCATTTAAGACCCGCCTTCCCACATTTCTACCAATTTATTACATATTTTCAAAACAATTTAAGTTTTAAAGCTCTTACAAAAAAAAGTTATTCTTGAAGATAACATCTATACATTCCCCATACCGAAATAGCAATTATATTATGAAATTCCCTCATCAGAAAAAAATCGCAAAGTGAACTGGGATAACTTTTTTTTCAGCTATTTTACAAATTATATAGGTATGTATGAAAAAATTCACAGATTTTATTTAATTGTTAAACATTTTCACAACTTAAATATGATCGTTTTCAATATTAGCACGCTCCCTCTAACATTCGTATTTACGTATCTCTCCATCTTCTTTTTTTGAGCGTGGGGTATCTATACAAATTTTACAACAAATAAAGTCAAACCATCACAAAATAAAATTTAAAAAAAAAAACAGAGAAATCTTCAGAAAACTAAAGTAGACAAAAGTGGGGAGGCTACGAAGCACCGCATAAAGAGGAAACTGATAGGCTACGAAGCACCGCAAAAAGAGGAGACCGATTATACAATCTCATTCTCTCGCGTGGTAAATCCTATAGATGTATGTATTTATATCATTTTAGTGTCGCTATTTTTCGTTTCATCGAGTTTCAAATCACAACGGTGCTAAAAAAGTTATCACTTCAATAAAAACTTTGAAAATTACTTATTAAAAATTAAATGGTTTCATTTATGTATTTACATTGGTGTAAAATATTCTTTATTATGGTATATTTAGAATCAGCCAACCCAGTTATATCAGCAAATTGAACAAGTTAGTTACACCGCCAGTACCACAGGGCACGGAGGTGAATATGAAATGATATGCATACACCGGCCGCGTACTACAAACACTCACTTGTAGCGGGGCTCGCAGCGAGCAGCGAGCCGCGCTGCCACCTTATTGAACCGCTCCAGGGGGGTGGGTTAGGAGGTGACGAGGATGGGGGTGGTACTGGATGATGCGGAAAACAGTGCTCTTAAATTTGACGTAGATATTTTTTAAAATTATTTATTAGGATTAACTTATCGAAGGTTATAAACCTTATCTTATATTCAGTCATTGAAAAAAGTGGCATAAATATCTATCTTTCAATTAAAAATACGAAAGAGACAAATTAATCAAAAAATAAAAAAAAGTAACGGTCACAACTGGGACTCAGTTACTTTAGTTTTACCGAGACTGGTGTCTTGACCAATTAAGCTATTGACACCCAATTACATTCCGTCAATTTTATCAATTTCTAACATGATCTACAATTATTTTCTATAACTGAAACCATTTATTAGATAACCAATACCTCCGCCATAGGTCATACCAAGTGATTGGCTACGTTTGGTGATCTAGCAGGGGCTCCCGGGTTTTTGGGGTGAGGTTTGTGTCTTGGTAGTGAATGCGTTTTCGGGCGGGCCGGACCGAGAGAGACTGGTTGTGGGAGGCTTTTGACCTCTCCAGCCGGACTCTGTCGACCCATCGCTCTGCACCACGATGGAGGGAAGAGTTAATAAGTCTCTCACTATTGGGTACACTGACCCCCAAATTCCTACCCACCACCTATTCCTTCCCAGAACTCCCCCCTTTTCCAAAAAGGTCCTCCACAAGATAACATAGGCCCTGATAGATTTTTTTCTTCAGGGCCTCCTGTTCATTTTAAATACATAAACGGTTATACTGCCTTTTATAAATAAACATATAATAGACTACAAAAGTAAGAAAAATAATATCATTACATAATAGTAGTTTTAAACTTAAAAATAACATACAATTATTTTGTGTATCACAACAAAAAATAACAAAAAAGAACAATATCATAATTTCATTTCAACATGTCCATATTGCGTATATAAAGTTACATATTGAAAAATAATTTTTGAAAAATAATAAATGTCGCCGATGTTAGCACATTCATTTCCCAAAATGTGTAATCGACTGATTGGTGAGTAATAATGTGATAATGTATGTGTGTTATTATAGTAGAACGGTAGAGTCAGTCTATTGTTAGCGCGACCAGGGCAATGAAATCGTATTAGTTCTATTAAATCAGAGGTATCCAGGACCGAGTGAATTATTTTATATAATATTAATAGATCACAGATTTTTCTGCGATCTGATAAATTTACGAGATTAGTCCAGTTTAATAACAAATAATAGTCCACGGATTCTCTTGGAATACCTAATTTTAAATTAATATACCTAAGGAATCTATGCTGGACTTTTTCAATCGCTTGAATATGGATATTGTAATGTGGAGCCCAAATCGTAGAATTATATTCTAAAATGCTTCTCACTAGTGTTATGTATAAAATGTTTAGAGCCAATGCTAAAAAATATGTAGCAACGGTCTAATGCCAACATTTTAAGTTTTTGGTTTTACGAAAAAAATCAAAAATGTCACCGAAGACCAAACTTACATTTTTAACTCCAAATAATATCAGGAATCACCGGTTAAAGTAAGCCAAGTACCATGTGCGATCGGGTAAGAAATGTGAAGATACGAATAGAAAGAATGCAATGCTGATGTAAGCATAATGAGTAATATTAAGAAAGGGATACTCGGATGGTTTGAGCGTTTAAAACGTGTAGCGAACGAACCAATAAAGGAGTGTAAAGAGAATATATGACGCAAATATGACTTGTAAAAGAAGTCGAGGATGCCAGAGGAAGATATGGCACGATAAAGTGAATCAGATACTTGAGCCGGGACTTGTCAAGAGTCAGAATAATAGAAGAGTGAACACGAGATGATGTATGAATGTGAATGAGGCAAGAATTTGCCGAGTTTGACGTTCCGTCCTCTCTGCCTAACTGCGTGGAAAACGGCGTGAAGATTAGTTAGTTTGACAATTAGTTATATTATTTTTAATGAATAAATTGTGCACACGCCGGGATGTGTTTTGATATGATCGGACCCCCAATAAAAAAGTGTCGTAAGTCAATAAAAGTCAATGTTACAGGAGAGCGAAAATTTGATGAATGATGAACAAGCGGTCCCGTTATAAAATAGACACCATCGACATCTCCCGCAGAAATGATCTAACTTAAAACCCCTCCGCAACGTAAGCAGATATATGCGTTAAAAATACGACAGCAGTCAAGTACAATAAGCGTGTTTACACGTCAGCGCGTGTGTCTCCATAGAAACCGTTATAACTCCGTTATTGTTTTAGTTACATCCGTAAAATAAAAAGTGAAAGGTCGATAGTGAATCATGCTGCACATCTCTATTCAAGTTGTCCATAGAAATACATAAAAAGAACATTCTGTCAGACGCGCAGTCTGACACATAATATATCCCGCCAAATTTTCCGACGGGCGCCCGACATCGTTAATTTCTATTAAATATTTTTATATGAAATGATAAAAAAGTGAGGTGACAAAATGTTTATTACACATTTATACAATAGAATAAGTATTGTTGTTTACATAATCTGTGATTTTAGTACCGTTTTCACATAAAAACATCACGTGAGTCATTTTCACATTTTTTTAATGTTTGCATTCTAAATTTTAATATTTACAAATATTAATATTTATTTGTAATATAATAATTCGAAAGCTTATTTTGTAACCTGTCTAAAACAGTTTTAACTATTCGGCTACGTTCAGAAATGTATCATTTATAGAGCTTTAATTGTGAAGCGGTTATAACTAAAAGTTTTCATAAAATGTCATTTCGTTTAAGACACCAAAAGCTAATATTCTCGAAAATTCGGAGGGGTTGATATCAGACCACGGTACTTGGGCGGTACGGTATATGTTTCATAATTATTTTCAAGCAAACGATGAATATACTTTTTTTTATATTCTTAATCAATATATACATATAAAAAGACTGTACAAAATTTTGTACACGAATCTAAATTATAGTTTGCGGTGTACGCCACTTTCAAAAGACACTCCAACAAAATTACAAGCCATACGGTTCATCCGGAAAATTAAATAAAAATACATTTAGAAACTAGACATATAGGTTTATAGCACCACGTAGAGAAATTCAAAATATTAAAATAAAATAATGGCGGACTTGCAAATTTTATTTTACAAACTTTAAAAAAGAAAGGTGCCCCTTATAAAAAAAATTCCTACGTGGTGCCATGGAGACTGGATTTTATAAGAGTTTAGTATTTTTAAATCTTGTCAACTAAGTTGAAAAACGGTGTTTCGAGAAAAACACGTTTTGCTGAAGGATAATTCAACATACAAACAGTTTCAAACGGTTTCACATAAAATGCTGTATCTTCGTCAGTTTTACTAATTTATTTAAAATATTTAGTGAGAGCACTCTTAACAAATGCATCTTTTAGAAAAAAAAATAACAATTTTTTTTTACAGTGGGCTGGTGCCAAATACGGTTTTCGTGTGGCATGGATAACCACAATCCCTTTTCTATTCGGAGATAAAATTGTATTTTCATAATTAATTGACAACATCCCAAAGCCTTCAATATTAACTGCACTACCCTGTACCGCTGGGTGGGGGTTAGGGGTGGTGGAACCTACCCCGCATCGCGTACCCGAGGGCCCATGGCAATATTATACCTACAAACCCGCTTCTAGGTTCGGCCAAGAACAAAGGAGAACTGACTGCTCATGCGCAAACCATATATGCAGTGGAGGGGCCAAACTGTACTGAATTATTATCATATTATTTGTTTAGCGCGATGCAAAACATGCCATTGGGGGCCACCTTAACGGCCTCTGTGGTCGAGGGGTAAGGCTGTAGACTGGCGGTCCGAAGTTCATGGTCTCAAATCTCTTTAATTAAATTTTTGATGTGAAAACTTCTTTAGCAGCGTTGTGAATTGAAACTCGATGAAACGAAAAAGCGGTGTTAAAAAAAGACAAACATATACCCATTTTTTTTTTTTTTACATGTATACCGCACAAGAGTCCCAACTGCTCCCGTCTGAAGCCAGTGGGACTATGGCATCCCCAATTGGGGTATGTTGTGAGGCTGATGGTAATGGGGAGGGGAAGGAGATAGGGAAGAGGAAGGTGAGGAAGTACCTGGCTATTCAGATCTGGTCACCAAACACGGCTAAAGCCATTTCAAGCAACGTTTCAATTCTGAATGGTGGTCTCACACCAGGGCGATACTGAGAGTATCTTCCACTCTGGAACGTGCAGCAAATATACTTTAAAATTTTTTAAATGAATAATTGTGAAATAACACAAATTAATCAAATAAAATTTGGGAGGCGGGTGTGGGTACTGCCGCTCCGGGAACCATTTATTGGAAAACCAACACCTATACCATAGATCATCCCAAGTCGTTTGCTACGTTCGGTGCCCGGGTTCATGGGGTGAGGTTTGTCCCGGTCTTGGCGGCAGATGCGTCCGCCTACCAGATAGCTGGTGGCAGGCCGTGTCGGGAGAGAATGGTTGAGGGAGTCCTTTTGACTTCTCCAGCCGTACTCTCTCGGAACATCGCCTTGCACCACAGTGGGAGGGATAGATTCATACGTACGTCACTCCTGGACGCACTGACCCCTAGATTCCTACCCACCCATAATAACCTTTTCCTTCTCAGAACTTCATCTCCTTCCTTTCCTAAAAAGACCCTCCACACAGCATCCACAGAGATTACATAGACCTTCAGGCGAATTATTTTCCTCAGGGTCTCTTGTGTGGAGCTAATCTAAAAAAAATAATCTATAGCATAGGTTCTCAACGTGGGCGATAATATTGGTTAATTTTTGTTATTACGTACGTATTGTAATTATTTTTATCACGTGTGCGAAAGTCACATATTTCGGTAGTTCGGGTAGTGGATGAAAATTGAACTGAATGATTACATTACTTTCAGATCTAGATAAAATTTGATGATATGAAAAATTGTGTTCTTTAGTACCGTTGTGATTTGAAACTCGATGAAACATATGCGAGCAACACTAAAAAAAAGGCAAACACATATATCTATAGGATTAAGCCTGCGAAAGAAAGAGATAGCATTAAAATATGTATTGGTTTCACAGGTACTCGGTTCAAATATAATATGATAAATCTACCATCCCAGGCAAGTCTCCTTTAGTCTAGTGGTATAAAGCGCCTGTCGAACCTTAGCCGCCAGACATTTAGCGGACCAAGAGTAGTTTTTTTAAATTTTTTTTTACATGAGCTGCACACAGGAGGCCTTGAGGAAAATAATTTACTTCAGTGGAGGGTTTTTTTTATGAAAAAAAAGAGAGGACAGTTCTGGAAAGGAAAAGGTTTTAAGGGGTGGGTATGAATTTGGGGTTCAGTATGTCCTGGTCATCCGCCTCCAAGACTCAGACAAACCTCACCCCATGAACCCGGGGACCCCTGCTAAATCACCAAACGTAGCAAACCACTTGGGGTGACCTATAAAAAAATGTTATTTTTGTAAAATCAACACCCAATCTTCAAACCACTCCAAAATGAGCAGGCAAATAAAACGACATCTAGAGACTCCGAAGACGAAAACACGAATCCTAATAAGATGACCAAATCTTCAGGTAAAGGTGCACCGGAATTCGACGACAAAAATATGGAAAAAAATCATCCTTCACATTGTTAAAAAAGCTTCAAAGTCTCCCCACTCTTGTCTACTCTGAACATTTCCTTCCTACAACTTGAGTCTCTTCAAGACAAATAAATGTTCATTCCTTTCTCTCCTCAAAAAGACCCTCCACACAGCATGTCAAGTGACGTAGGTCTTGAGGGGAATTATTTTCCTCAGTGCCTCCTTTGTGGAGTTAATGTAAAAAAAAACCACAACGTAATACTAAAAGTCAGGATTTATTTCAGTACAGAAATTTTCTACCAATGCATTCCTGATTGCCCAGAATACTAATGGAGCAAAGAGCTATACGATTAGAGGCGCTTTTGCTTACTAATATCTCGTTGAAACGAGTTCCACTATTAGAACGGATAAGCGGTGCGCGTAGAACGGATTCCGTAGTTACCGGACGTTCGGTGTTAGCGCGTTATAGCAGACGAATCGATCCCAGCGTGGGCAAATAAATTTTATTCGATTAATTTGTGTTATTTCACAATTAATTCATTTAAAATAATATGTAGTATATTTGCAGCACGTTTCAGAGTGGAAGATACTCTCAGTATTGCCCTAGTGTAATTCCAGCATTCAGAATTGAAACTTTGCTTGAAATGGCTTTAGCCGTGTTTGGTGACCAGATCTGAACAGCCAGGTACTTCCCCTCCTTCCTCTTTGCAATCACTACCATGCACTACCTTCAGCCTAACAACATACCCCAATTGGGGATGCCATAGTCTTACTGGCTCTAGACGGGAGCATCTGAGACTCTTGTAAAGTATTACTATAAAAAAATATATTTAAATAAACTTACAATCCATACTTGTACATTTTCCATGAAAATAGATTCCTCAGAATCACACGTTGCGATGCTTGTAGCCAGTGTGATTCTAAATCATCATTCTAAAACATCTGTTCCCATTTTTTTTTAATCAGAGTGTAAATCACATGCCGTAGAAGTGAAACCTTCAGAAAACTAAAGTAGACAAGAGTGGGGAAGCACTTTTTAATCAATGATTATTTTGGATGGTTTTTTCCATATTTTTGTCGTCGAAATATATTGCACCTTTTCCTATACGTTTGGTCATCTTATTATTAGTAAATGTGTTTTCTTCTTCGGAGTCGCCAGATGTTGTGTTATTTTGTGTTTTATTTGCCTGTTAATCACGAAGTGGTTTGAATATTGGATTTCAATTTTACAAAAAGCATTTTTTTTTGGATTTCGTCGGATTTGACCCTTGGCTCGCTGAATGTCTGACCGCTAAGTTTCGTCAGGCGCTTCTAACCACTAGACCAAAGGAGGCGTGCGTGGGACTGTGGATTTATTGTATTATATTGGAACCGAGTACCCGTGAAAAAAATGTGCTATTATTTTCATACTCCAGGCAGGTCAGTCACAAGACAGTACCTACCATATTATTGTAGCAATTCTAAGTCAACAAGTCAATATTATACTCCTATGCGTCGGATTCAACAGCTTGGAAAGCAGTTGTTAATATATTTAGTACATCAATTTTATTATATAAGCATACCTTATTGAAGTTTTTTTCATCAAATAGGGGAATATTTTGCTAAAGCTATTAAAATTGACTAACACATTGACAGTATTTTGTTGGCTGAAAGAAAAAAAAACTATTTCTTTTTTTTTGTATTTTGTACCTACATACTGTGTGGTTCAAATTCAATACCTAATATTTTTACTTTGTATTTATTTTTGTGCAAGTGTTTTAAACAGTAGTTTCCTGCACTATTTACTAGTATAATTTCGTTAATATTGTTATATATATATGTATGTAAAAGCCTAAATAGGCGTAAATAAATAAATAAATAAATAAATCTCGTAGGCTTAATCCTACATATGTTTGTATTTATCTCTTTTAAGTGTCGCTTGAATCCGTTTCATCGAGTTTCAAATCACAATGGTGCTAAAGAAGTGCTAAAGAGATAATTAGGTAGAACAGATATCATAGTGTGTCGTTTACGTAGCGTACGTCGACCCAGTGTGTTCTTAACTTTACCCTTAGGCTATCTAATACATTTAGGTACGTTTTTAGTGGCAAGTCGACAAATTCATCAGTTTCAACCCATGCATTTTTTTGCAGAAAAGAAGAAGATGGAGAGATACGAAATTACGAATGTTAGAGGAGAGCGCTAACATTTACAGCAACAAAATCGATGCGAAAATGTTTAATAAAACATGACTTGTTTAAAATAGAGAAAAAATCTTGCGGGGGTTGTCTTTAACAGCATTTAAAGAAACACTGTGAATTTTTTCATACATATAACTTGTAAACTAACTGAAACAAACGTGTTAATAACAATTTTTGGAGCATACTTTGCGATTTTTTTCTATCTAGGGAATTTTATACAATTTGCGTTTCGGCGCGGGCAAAGTCTAGATATTATCTTCAAGAATAACATATATTTTTTAAGAGCTTTAAAACTTACAGTGTTTAAGGGAAATATGTAATAAATCCGTACAAATCCGGGTTGCGGGCCCTTAAGTTTTTAGGGGCGAGTTGACAAATTCATCGGTTTCACCTCACGAATTTAGGCTGGATTATTTTATTGAGTTACCGTATTGTTATTTTAACATCTTACCCCCTCAGGCCTCAAGCCTATTTTGTCGGCAATCAAAATATTTCCTTTTACAATAAAATTGAAATAAATGGAACATTTCCAAATGCATCCAAAAACTATAATTTTTTTTGAAAGGTGTTGATATATATTCTCTCATATTTCTAAACATGTCATCTAAAAATGTTTGAAATATAATTTTTTTCAATCAAACACAAAAAAAGATTTAAAAATGCCTCACCTTACGATTTTAATTAGATAATACCATGAACAGATTAGAGGCTTTTGAAATGTGGCTTCACCGGAGAATGCTCAAGGTCCCATGGACCGACATGATCACCAACACAGAAATTCTCAGGCGGGCTAGAGCAGATAGAGAACTGCTTACATTAATAATTGTGATTATTAATGCTACCATTCTATTGTGTGATTTTATTCTAATATAAGTGTAGGTATGTTCACAGTATAATAAATTGACGTAAAATTACTGCCTTAACACAGGCTAGCCTAGTGAGGCAGGTTACGAGAAACCTAAATTTATAATTATAAATCTCTATTCTTTAAGAACCTACTGTTTATATGTATTTAGTTTTCTGTTATTAACTTTTGTACTTATGCAACTTTTAAACTGTACTTTTACTGTACTTATGATGTACTTTTTGTTTTTGTAGTTATAAATCTTAAAATTTTTGTTCAATAAAGATATATTATTATTATTATTAATAAAAATCAGGAAAATTTCATATCTCGGTCGTATAGGCCTGATAGGAGCCAATTGTCTTGGCTGCGTAATATACGAGAGTGGCCCGGAATTAGAAGTGTGGAGGAGCTAATCCGGGCAGCGCAAGATAGAGATACATTTTCAAGAGTGATCGCCAACGTCGCGGGGACCTGATACGGAACACAAAGAAGAAGAAGATGATAAGAAATTCCAAAAGTTTCATATTGAAGTGAAAACTTCTTTGACACCGTTGTGATTTGAAACTCAATAAAACGAAAAACTACACTAAAAAAACAAAAATTTTAACAAAAAAAAACGACTTAAAAAAATGCACTAAAAAGTAAAAAAATAATTTCGTATTCTTCTACAACTTAATAATCAAATTACTTTTTCTACTCATCAATATGTACGTACGATTGTTATTTTTGGGGTCGGTGTCAGCCAAGGTAGGTTTGTAACTACATACATAGTTATAGGTGAGATGTGCTTGTGTCGCACGTGCGACTTTACGAGGTGAGAGGCGAGAGCGGTACGCGGCGGGAGGGGAGCTGTCAAGTGAACACGTCGGGCCGGATACCTTGGCTGACACCGACTCCAAAAATAACAATCGTACCTACATATTGATGAGTAGAAGATGTTAGTTGATTATTATTATAGAAGAATACGAAATTATTTTTTTTACTTTTCATTGAATTTTTTTAAGTCGTTTTTTTGTTTTGTTAAAATTTTTGTTTATTTTTTGATTTTTAGTGAATCTGAAGTACACTAATTCGATTAAGATTCGGCCCAGTATTGTTAATTTGCTCTTAAGAATTGGAGAGTTCCGTTACTTTGTCATGGATCCCATAATCAGAACCTAACCAAACTTTCATCAAACTACCCTTGAAGTACATCCTTTGCAATAAAAAAAGAATCATCGAAATCGGTTGACGTGATATTTAGTTATTCGTCCATTTGTCGCGCACGTACTTGATGCAAATTTAAGACTTGCACGATTTTCCCATGGATGCCATTGTCAGAACTGGACCAAATTAAAATGGGACCACACGAGAAGCACCAGCTTTCAAATAAAAAAATAGAATCATCAATATCGGTTCACGCAGTCGAAAGTTCTGAGTTAACAAACATAAAAATAAATAAATAAATAAATACAGTCGAATTGAGAACCTCCTCCTTTTCGAAGTCGTTTAAAGAGACAAACACATACATCTTCAGGATTTAGCCTGCGAAAGAATGAGATAGAATAGTCGGTCTCTTCTTTGTGCAGTGCTGTATAGCCTCCCCACTCTTCTTTACTAATTTTTTTGAAGGTTTCAGTTCTACCGCGTGTGAACTACACACAGTATTTTTTTCAAATTACGATTGGAAATTTTGAAGTTATAAAGGTACACATTTTGATTAATTTCTGGTTAACGTCTGGATTTGAATATAAAGCATTTTATTTTTTCTTTCAAACATCGTTTAAATTATATTTGTGACGCTAAAAAACAAACGTGGCCATCTCCAAAAATCGTTTTTTTAGGTTTTCAATTGGTATCACTGCTTATTTTTTTTTTTAAACTTTGTAATATTCAGTTCATACATGGTTATTTCACGTTTTTCTGCTTTAAAAATTAATTTAAAAGTTGTGGTATAATAGTAAGGCTATAATAGTATGGCTATAATAGTAAAGGGAAGCAAAGATGTCCATGAGACCTAAATGAGTTTTTCCGAAAAGCGTTAGGTAAGCCATTTTTTAAACTTTTTTATGTTTGCATTCAATATTTAAATACTTACATCTAAAAAATTACATGTTTATTTCTAACCAGCGAGTTCCCGGCGTGCGTTGCTATGCCACTAATAAAGAAATTGTTTCCACTAATAAGAACAATCAATAAATTTTGTCAACTAACATCGGTACCTATTTTAAATATCTATAATAGGCCACTTGCATCTCATTTTTTATTTTTTTTCCGGTTTAGGCAAATATTCTAAGACATTATGTTTTTTTTGTCGTATTTTTGAAACCCCGGCGATTTAAAAATCAGACCACTTTTTATGAACCGGAAAGACGGGACATAATTTTATGGGCGCAAAATTACATAGCCGAAAATCATTTTTAAAAAAAGAACGTTTTCCACACGAATGGCACAGGAGAATAACGAGGCATACCAAAAATATTACATCTCATAAATATTTTATTTCTTGATCCATCTTATTGATAATAAATCATTATAATGTTCAACGTTTATATTACTAAATCCAACGTAATATACTGGTACTTGTAAATTATAATAATAATAATAATAATATTATAAAATTTCATGTTGTTAAAATCAGCACCATTACCATTATACCTCTAAAACACGTACAGGCATCATAAAATGTACGGGGTTTTCTTCATAACATCTGTCAAAAATTCAAACCAAATGATAAGTTCGCAGAGAACAAACATTAAAAAAATCTAGTGAACGTTAAATGTCAAATTAAAAAATTCGCCTGAAATCAAAGTGTTGCCATATAAAAAAAAATTAATCAGTGTGGAATTTTAAAAAATTAATAGGAACATTTTCGGAGACGGGACATTTTCATGTAGTGACGTCACGGGCCCAAACAATGGATTTATTTATTTAAAAAAAAAAAAAAAAAAACTACACATTATGAGGCGAGTACTTCAAATAAATCCGTCAGTTTAAAGATATTTTTGATTTAACAATCATCGTTTTGCAAAATGTCATTCTCAAGTTTTGAAATTTTCGACAGTTTTGCAAGGGTTTTTGTAATGATTAAAAAACTTTTCAGGTGTGTTTTCATGTGGTTGTAATAATCTAGAAACCTTCGCGGGGGTTTAAAGAAGGTATTTTGAAAGTTTCAAACATTTCCTATGCTTAATTTAGCAATGCCTAGCGGAAATACATATGTACATACATAGAAACATTTATATATATATATACAATAAGATAAGATAGATAGAGATAGTAACATTTGAAAGTGTACTTCATTACGTTTCAAAAACAGTTGACTGATGCATTCAGAAATATTCTATTCATTTGGATTTTATTTCAAAGCGGAAACTTTCTAACAGAATTTGCTCGAGGTCTGAGGATTAAAATGCTAACCCGTTATTTTCCCCATAATTCGTTAAGCAAGGATTTGACAGACAAAATTTTTTTTTTTGTTAATTTGTTTAATACTAGGTGGGAGTTTATTTTGTAACTTTACATCTAAAGCTAAAACTTTAGAGTTTAATTATTATTTTTAATTGTTAAACTAACGTTTAAGACAAGATTTTTATGCATAGCACAAAGGGTAACAATTATATATAATTTGTCTCGACGCCACCTAGCGACGGATTTAACACTAACAGTGTCTCTCTCGCAAAAATAAAGTTGGTTGTTTTCAGGTGGAAAAAATATAATAAGCAGTAATTGTTGAATGAAACACTAGTATATATTGAATCATTTGGCGGGTATAAGATAAGCCGCCATAGCTCAATTGGGAGAGCAGCTGACCGGCAATCAGAAGGGCACGGGTTCAAGTCCCGTTGGCGTCATGTATCTTTTCTCGCAAGATTTTTCAATGTGGATAAGTGTTTTAGGTTGATAATTATTGTTTATAATAATTGTTACATTTTAGAGTTTAGTCCAAAGGTAGAATTATAACCTTTTTTTTCTAGATTTTAGTGTCCATAGGTCCACATTTTAGAGTTGATGCGAGAGATGCGAACACAAATACTTGGGATTTTCTGTGTCGGTGCATGTGCACAATTCCGTTAGTGAAGTCCTTAAGAAAAAAGGACGATGATGTATTTATTTATTTATTTACGGCACAATTTTTTTTTCACATTAGCTCTACTCAGGAGTTACTGAGGGCAAAAAGCCTCAGGGTCTTTGTGATCTTTGTAGATCCTGTGTGGAGCGTTTTTTGGGGAAAATAAGGGGAGGAAGTTCTGGGAAGGAAGAAGGTAAGAAGTAAACTCAAGGTCAATGTGTCTGGAATGATGGGCAAATGAATCTATCCCTCCACAACGGTACGAGGCGATATTCCGAGAGGTATCAAAGGTCTCCCACAACCGGTCACTCCCGATCGGGCTTGCCAGGCAGTAGGCAGGCAAAAGCATCGGCCACGCCACCATGAACTACACAAATCTCACCCCATGAAACAGGGCATCCCTACTAAGTCACCAAACGTAGCGAGCCACTTGAGGTGACTTACGGCTTATATTTTCAATATGAAGAATATTAAGTTTATAATGTATATATTATCCTCAAAACCTGCACCTTATTTTTTCAATAGAATCTGAGTGAAACTTAAAATGCGGTGACCAAGTAAGTGAGTTATATTCAATTTGGCTCCGAACTAATGAAGTATACGAAACATTTAAAGTAGATAGGCATAATATTACAAATATCCTTAGAAATTCTAAAGCTAGTAGTTATTAATAAAGCAATAAAACGAAGCATTTTCATTGATTTGTTAATAACTAGCGAGTACCCGGCATGCGTTGCGATGCCACTCAAAGAAATAAATTGTTTATCCCTACCAATACTTTCATATGCGTCCCCGTTCCACCCCCGTTCCCCTCCCGTGGCCTCCTTCTCCCTATTATGCTCCCTTTCCGCCCTCCCCGCCTTGCCCCCTCCTCCCCCCACCACCCACAAAACTCCTTCCTTCCCTCCCTACATCTGAACTATAAAACATACACACATCTTTTAAACAACTCGCGCGCTATCTATAGTATTTTTTAATACAAATTTCATAACGCCAGAGCTCGTAATTCCGTATAGAAACCTTTTCGGGAGTACGCACAACAAATCTCTAAAGTTTCATCGCAGTCGGACGAATGGTTTAGTAATGCTCATGGGACAAACAAAGAAACGTTCATTTTTGTATGAAAGATAATATTTACGAGTATAAATGTCTAGATTTTCATTTAAAAAAAATTATATTTTTAATTAATATTTTGACATTTACAAATCAAGTTGCAATTTATTGAACGTTCGCCAGTAGACACTCCACATAGCATCCCCTTATATGACAAAGGATCTGAGGGAAATTATTTTGCTCAGCATCTCCTGTGTGGAGCTAATGTAAAAAAAGGTTATTTAGATAATTCTGTATAAAAATGCAGTCGTATATTCGTACTTCTTTAACTCATCATTATATATATGAACCATCACCAAGTTCCATCTCAATCGAATGAATGGTATCTAGTGCATACGCAACAAAAAAGCGTTCATTGAAGAAGAAGATAACACTTATAATGTAAACGAAAATATGAAAGAGAACAAGACACATAAAAAGAAAAATAAAAGGATAAATGCAATCTAATAGTTTGACAATCACAAGTTGAGTTGCTATTTATTGAATATAGACCAGTCGCACAGGTTTTTCAGATTTGTCTGTATGATAATGCAAACTTACTTACGTCTTATAATTTCATACACATATCTTCAAAAAAAAAATTGAGTGTGTAATTCACAGGCGATAGAATTGAAACTAGAAAGTCACTAGATATCGCTTTCTTTTGCCTGTTTATTTAGAGTTTTTTTTTTTTTTTACATGAATACCGCACAAGAGTCCCAACTGCTCCCGTCTGGAGCCAGTGGGACTATGGCATCCCCAATTGGGGTATGTTGTGAGGCTGATGGGAGTGAGGAGGGGAAGGAGATAGGGAAGAGGAAGGTGAGGAAGTACCTGGCTATTCAGATCTGGTCACCAAACATGGCTAAAGCCATTTCAAGCAACGTTTCAATTCTGAATGGTGGTCTCACACCAGGGCGATACTGAGAGTATCTTCCACTCTGGAACGTGCAGCAAATATACTATATTATTTTTTAAATGAATAATTGTGAAATAAAACAAATTAACCAAATAACATTTATTTGCCACGCCGGGATTCGATCCCGCGACCTTCGGAGTGCCAGTCAAGAACCTTACCACTGGACTACGCCGGCCGTCAAAGTGGTTTGAAGATTGGATATTGATTTAAAAAAAGAAAAATGTTTATTTTTTTGGATTTCGTAGGATTCGAACCTTCTGGCCGCTGAGATTTGTGACGTACTATACCGCTACGCTAAGGGACGCGCTCGGCGAGGCGCTAATTTACGCATTTACGCAAAAAAACAAAGCGCCCAATGAGCGCAGACCTATCGTTGTTTCCGTTTTATATCTCAACCAATATTAGCCTTGAGGACAGTTTGGCGCTTCGCAGGTGCCGTAGTGCGTCATTACCATTTCATTCGAATTTCAAATCACTCTAACGGGGCTTAGAAAGTTTTACTGCCATAATTTAACATAGCCACAATGTATACATAACAGGTATAGTAGTAAGTCGTGAATAGCGAAAGTCATCTTAAAAAGGTAAAGTATCGTATTAAAACCCGTTTCATTAATCATTCCACGCCACTGTTCGATAAAGCGCCCGTCCTTAGTTTTAAAATTAAACGAGCGTCGCTGCAACCGTAAAAGCGGCAAAAAATACACACAATAAAGTTTTACGATTCTCCCGCCACCACCACCGGGCGCCACTGGCACTGTCTTGCTTATCTCACCCTGTAGCAGGAAACACTACAGGGTGGCTGTAACAGGTTTAGCTCTAGTTACGACAGGGAAACTTGTTACTAAACACACAGTGGCGGCGGTAAATTCCTTCTAAAAGGGACTGATTGCAATTATGATTGGTACATATATTTTTTGTGATTTTTTAGAGGAAAATAATTGAAGAGTTTCTGATAAAAACTTTAAGACCCTTCATACATGGAGATATTTACAAACTACGTGACTGGGACGCAACCAAAAGTAGCCTACAGATATGCTACTTTTAAAAAGCCGGTTTCCGTACACGGTGCTACCCCAAAATATACTGAAATTGATCATTTTTTTACGTGCAGCCGTGGAATTAAAACGATGTCAAGTGACTCTAGAAATTGCCATTATTTGTCAGACAAGTATCCTCATATTGATCATTATATGAGGCGCTAATCTATTTTATTTTATTGATTAGCGTTATAAACAATCTTTATAAATTCATATTTGACAGTGATAAGGATAAACCCCTCCGCAACGTAAGCAGATATAAGCGTTAAAAATAGGACAGCAGTCAAGTACAATAAGCGTGTTAATACGTCAGCGCGTGTGTTTCCATAGAAATCGTCATAAATTCGTTATTGTTTTAGTTACATCCCTAAAACAGTCAAAGGTCGATAGTAGATCAAGCTGCACATTTTTATCAAGTTGTCTATGGAAATACATAACAGGAATCAGCTGTCAATCGTGTAGTTGACAAAAATATTTACCCGCGCAAATTTGCTACCGGCAGCTCCACCGCGCTTCACATTTTAAATTTTTATTAAATATTTTTATATGAAATGATAAAAAAATGAGGTGACAAAAGTGTTTATTACACATATATACAATAGAATAAGTATTGTTGTTTGCATAATCTGTGATTTTAGTACCGTTTTCACATAAAAACATCACGTGAGTCATTTTTACCTATTTTTAATGTTTGCGTTCTAAATTTTTATATTTACAAATGCTAATATTTATTTGTAATATAATAATTTGAAAGCCTATTTTGTAACCTTTCTAAAACAGTTTTTACTATTCGGCTACGTTCAGAAATGTTTCATTTATAGAGCTTTAATTGTGAAGCGGTTATAACTAAAAGTTTTCGTAAAATGTCATTTCGTTTAAGACACCAAAAGCTAATATTCTCGAAAATTCGGAGGGGTTTTAATATCATTGACCAATAAAATAACGACAAATTGAATTTTAGGACCATAATATGAAAATACACAACAATACCTATACCTGATATAAACAATTCTGATAAAGTGCGTCTTCTTACAATCTACAACAAGTGTTTAGTGAAATTTTTAAGGTTTACATTTAAATTTGATAGAAAATCAATAATATCTTTCAGGAAGTGATTTTATTTAAATTCTAAAAAAACAAAAAAAAAAGAAATCAATGAAATATTAAGTTTTTGGTTAAACATATGATATTCGATCGAGTGTTTTTTTACGAATGCAGTGAATTTAGCAGTTCGTGTTAAACACATCGATGCTTGGGCAAAATCTAGGTAAATATGCAGTTAGTCCACCTCACGGATAACACGGAACGTTCGTGTTGTCGAAGTTTGATGCACGGATAATACGGAATGTTCCTTTTTTAACTAATAGACAATCAAATATGACATTTGTCGGAAGTACCAAGCTTATAAAATAAATTCTCTAAAATAAACTCGCTTTTCATCATGCTTCTAAAAAACATCCCAGGTTTTGAATGGTTTGTTTGGCTACGCAGGGTTTGTCTAGCGGGTTTGTGTAATTATTTTAATACATTTCTTTCCACTGTTATAAATACTGGTACAAACTTGTCAATGATGCATTCACTTTGTTTTACGCAAAAATATTTTTTCTATAATTGGCAGCATTGATGTAATGTTAAAATAAAAACGATGAATAAACATGGCGTTACCGTGCGAGTGAATTAATTTTAACAAAATTAAAATGTTAAATGCATATTTTTTGCATGTTTTTTGGTCTCCCCCGACATAAATACTCACTTTTCGTAATAATAAAGCTAAATCTAACTGTTTGGATAAAAAGTTTTCCGTATTAACGAGTAAGCGGTTTAATGCATAAATAATAAAATCTATTGTAAATATAACCTATTAATAAGTCTCTGATACGAGGGGAGGTTTAAGTGAAGGCGATAAGTGGGGGTGTCGCTGAATTAGACACTAATTGAACAACTGATTATAAGTATAAATACCGGATTTTATCGTAATTAGGTCATTAGTTTTGAGCTATCGTCGACCAAACATGTCAATCGGAAGAAATTGTGAAATATTGAGAAGATCGAGTTCCGCGCTGTTATAAAGTTCCTTACCAAGCAAGGAAAATCACATCTGACCATACTGAAAGAGATTTCATCCGTTTACGAGGATTCTTGTCCAAGTACAACTATGGTTTACAAGTGGCATACCCTCTTTAAACAAGGTAAGGGTCATTTGAAGACAACCCACGGCCAGGAAGGCCGATCGAGGCGACCACTCCGGAAATTATTCAAAAAGTCGAAAAATTAATATCAGAAGGTGCCCGACTAAAGAAGAAATAGTCGGAGTATCAGATACAACCATTTTCAAAATTCTTCATGGCCATCTTGGCATGACTAAAGTCAGCGCAAGATGGGTGCCGGGAATGCTCGCCGCCTCAAAAACAACAGCTCGTGGAGTGTTCTCGTGCATTTTCGGTCTTCTGTAGGGAAGACAAAGATGGAGTGTTGGCTCAAATTGTTACTGATGATGAAATTTGGGTTCATCACTATGAACCTGAGTTTAAATAGGACTCAATGCGTAGCACAGGAAAGCACACCACAACCAAGAAGTTTAAGGTGTCACAATCGGCTGGGAAAATCGTGGCGACAGTCTTTTGGGACTCAGAAGGAATCCTGTTGATCGATTACAAAGATATAATAGTTGTTTCCGTAACCGAATATTACTACACTTTAATCCTAGAGCAGAAAAGATACTTGCCGCCAACGGGACTAGGACATAGCTCAGTGGTGAGAGCACCTGATCGGCAATCAGAAGAACACGGGTTCATGTCCCGTTGGCGGCAAGTATCTTTTCTCGGAAGATTTTTCAATGTAGATGAGTGTTTCATGCTGATAATTATTGCTTATAATAATTTAAATAATAATTGTTTGCCAAGACAGCCTGCAGCATTCTATCTTCTGTACACCATAGATTCTGAATCTTATTTTGCCCACCGCCCACTTTGAGACTATATATTTTTTTAATGATATACTGTCAATTCTTAATAATAATAATAATACACAAAAGATGATAAAATTATAAATAAATGTTAATATTATTTTTTTACCTGCCCAAGCCCTCACTGTGCCATCTCAACGCCCCCTAATTTTATCTGGGTCTTCTACTGCCCACCTGAAAGTCTCAAATGCCCACTAGGGGGCGTATTCGCCCACGTTGAAACCTATGGTCAATACCTACCCCTTTTAATCACGCTTGTCATCTTTGGAGATCCCTAATCAGAGATAATTTGCTGTACAATTAGTCTAACCGGTAATTAACGTTAATTTACCTACCGTTCACAAAGAGATAGTGACCAGTGTACTGTATCCGTGTCGTCAGTACATTTAGTATGAGAGAATTGCAAACGGAATACTAAATCCTAATTATCTAATTTGCTTATCACGTGTTACTGCAGGGGTAGGCAGAGAGGATAGACTTCCTTTATTTTTTGTGACAAACCTGAGTTTAAATAGGACTCAATGCCTAGCACAGGAAAGCACACCGCCACCAAGAAGTTTAAGGTGTCACAATCGGCTGGGAAAATCATGGCGACAGTCTTTTGGGACTCAGAAGGAATCCTGTTGATCGATTACAAAGATATAATAGTTGTTTCCGTAACCGAATATTACTACACTTTAATCCTAGAGCATTTAAAAGAAGCATTAAGGAGAAAAAAGGGGAAAATCGACCAAAGGTGTCCTCCTTCTGCACCACAGAGTGCCTGTTCACAAGAGCCGTGTTGCGATGGCTGCCCTGCAGAAGGTGGGCTTCGATATTTTGTCAAACCCACTTCACAGTCCTGACCTGACTCCCAGTGATTATTACCCATTTCCAAACTTGAAAAAAAGAACTTTGTGGGAAAAAGTTTCAAGTGATGTGAATGATGTCATTTCGGCGTATTTTTAGACAAAGACAAAATTTTTTATTATTTATGCATTAAACCGCTTACTCGTTAATACGGAAAACTTTTTATCCAAACAGTTAGATTTAGCTTTATTATTACGAAAAGTGAGTATTTATGTCGGGGGAGACCAAAAAACATGCAAAAAATATGCATTTAACATTTTAATTTTGTTAAAATTAATTCACTCGCACGGTAACGCCATGTTTATTCATCGTTTTTATTTTAACATTTCATCAATGCTGCCAATCATAGAAAAAATATTTTTGCGTAAAACAAAGTGAATGCATCATTGACAAATTTGTACCAATATTTATAACAGTAGAACATGGAAAGAAATGTATTAAAATAATTACACAAACCCGCTAGACAAACCCTGCGTAGCCAAACAAACCATTCAAAACCTGGGATGTTTTTTAAAAGCATGATGAAAAGCGAGTTTATTTTAGAGAATTTATTTTATAAGATTGGTACTTCCGACAAATGTCATATTTGATTGTCTATTAGTTAAAAAAGGAACATTCCGTATTATCCGTGCATCAAACTTCGACAACACGAACGTTCCGTGTTATCCGTGAGGTGGACTAACTGCATATTTACCAATTTTTTTTTTTGAGGGTATACATAAGTTGATTGAAAGATCTGAAAAATGTATTAGGGTAGCAGGGGATTATATTAAAAAGAAAAAATAATTTTAGATTTTTTTTCCACTCCTTACCCCCATTCCGCGAACTTAAAAACCCACCTTCGTATCTCAAGAGATTTAAGGTTTATGGGGACATGGTTTTCATTAATTTGCACGCGGGACATATTTCTTTTTTTTTTAACTCTTTCTATATTTGCTTTGTATGTAGAACAATAACGATTCCACACTGTTGAAGCGTATTCTACTTGGAAGTATCATGGGAAATAACCCAGTCACTCTAAATCCGAATACTAGTTTTAATAGTTGCCGGGTGTTTTATGTAATTTTGAATATCGAAGGACCTTTGAAATGTGTGTGTGTTTAACCACTGCACAGGTAGACAATATGCACATAAGGAAAATTGAGAAATGACTTACTGCGCAATTTGTAACACTTTCATCTGTTTGGCTGGTTTTATCTTTCACTTCATTTAATTATATTAGTTGCGGTACGTTCTTTTGCTGCGGCGAAGAGCGAACTAGCGGAATTGGAATATTAATGCTGAGATGTTCACGCAGTTAGGGGCTGATGACTGATGTGGGTAAAAGCAAAAATGACAGGTCCATGGGGAAGGATGGGAAGGAAATGTAACAATACTAACTACAAGTTTAGTACAAGGTTTATGACATATAGATGTATGTAGGTAAGTGTAGCTATGTATTGTATAAATTCCCTACCAATAGTATTTGACAAGGGCGAAACTAAGAGTAACTTACACTCTGCTATGTGCATTAAATAAACATAATGCATACATTTTTTAATTAAGTAATTGTGAAACATCACAAATTTGTTCAATTTGGGAGGCGGGAATGGGTACTGCCGCCCCGGGAACCTTTATTGGATAACCAACACCTCCGCCATAGGTCACGTTTGGTGATTAAGCAGGGGTGCCCGGGTTCACGGGGTAAGGTTTGTCTAGGTCTTGAAGGCAGATGACCAGGACACACTGAAACCCAGATTCCTACCCATCCTTTAAACCCTTTTCCTTCCCAGAAATCTCCTCTCCTTCCTTTCCTTAAAAAAACCCTCCAAATAGCATCCCTAAAGATGGCATAGGCCCTGAGGGAAATTATTTTCCTCAGGGCCTCCTGTGTGGAGCTCATGTAAAAAAAAAAAAAAAATCTGTGTGAAATAGTTTAATGCGAATATGTGACGAGGAAGTTATAGGCAGAAAATATTGGAGATGCCCAACGAAAATACGGTACAATCTAGTGAAGCAAATGCTCACAATTACTCAACAATCAACCCTCACTGTCATCAAGCCACTTTACATACAATCAAGACATCCGCAACCACAATTTTCGAAACGACAATAAAATCCGCGTTCCTGAAAAACGCACTACAAAATACGGGATAAAATCTCTGAACTTTATTGCCTAAACACTATATAAATCGATTCCGGATATGTACAAAAACATCCAGCATTTTAAAAACTTTCAAAAGCAATTTTTTTTTCTTTTTTATTTCATGAAATTTTTTATTAGTTACATATATTTGTTTTTTTGGCTACCACACTAGGCTAATGCCCGTGTTGTAGTCGTACATTTAATATTTTAAATACGATTAAATTAAAACAGATGATTTAAACATTAAAAAAAAAATTAAGAAATACTTAAAAGTAAAGAGAAAAAAAAAGAACATATTTTAAAGAAAAGTAGAAATAAAAATGAAAATTCAAATTTAGAAATACAAAAATTAATAATAAAGATTAAATGTTAAGAACTCAAGTGTTCTATATAAATTAAAACATATAAATTTATAAATCAAAATTAAAACATAAATAAAATTTTTTGAAAAACAAAGAGAAAAAAAATAACAACATTTTAAAGAAAAATAGAAATAAAAATGGAAATAAAAATTTTGAAATGCAAAAATTAATAAATAAAATGTAGTGTTAAGAACTCATGAATTCCTTAAAGTACGTTCGTCCCCTTTCAAAAATCCAATGTTGTACACGTGTTATAAAAAGAAAATTAGAATTACTTGACTTTATGTCAGTACTCAGAGCATTATATATTTTAGGAGCAATGAACCAGAATTGTCGTTGAGCGAATGAGGTGTTATATTTGGGACCACGCAACCCAGGTTTGATGAAAAGCGGGTGTGTGCTTGATGTTGTAGAGCGATTAGTAGATTATTTTTTCATACATAACAAATGCATGTTTTAGTAAATAGCTGTCGAATATCTAAGACCCTGATTTTTGCAAAGAGTTCATTTGAGTGATGGGTAGGTTGACATTTAAATATAATTCTCAGGATTAGTTTTTAAACTAAAATAATTGCAATGCTTTAAAACATGGGTCGGCAACCTGCGGCCCGCGAGGAGTCTTGGTGCGGCCCACAAGATTCTCGCCACAACGACTTTTAACTTGCCTTGGTTTTTTAACTGATTTGACTGCCGAACTGAATCTACTCAATACTCGTTTACAGGGAAAAAATAAACACTACTAACACTAATATCTACGATCAAACAAATCGCAATAAATAACGGTAACAACCCAAATATAGTCGACAACATTCTAAATAAAAAAATTAAAAAATTATCCACTAGTAAATTTTTATACAACAGTCCACCTCATAATAATAATATACCAAGTAATAATAATCAACCTCATCAATGGCGTAGAATCCTGTACATCAATAATTTCTCTCAAAAAAGTGTTAAAAATCTCCCATCAGAAATCAAACCAGCATTTTACACTAATAATAATATAGGCAAACTTTTAATGAACGGTAAGGATAAGGAAGACAGTCCATCTCACTCGGGAATTTACTCACTTCAATGCAGCGACTGCGCATTTTTTTATATTGGTAAAACAGCGCGCAACATAAACACCTGTGTCAAAGAACATCTTAGATGTTTACACAGCTCTGTATTTTCAGAATTTGCAAACCACTTGATTGAAAACGATCATAAATTTGACAAAAACGCTGGCGCTAAACTTATTCATAAAAACAACATCGGTAAAAGGTTGGATAATTTAGAGGCACTTGAACTTAGGAAAGCCATAAACACTAATAGTAAGGTAGTAAATAACCAACTTAATTTAAATAAAAGTCCCATACTAAGATTGTTCCCTATTGATAAAGAACACGTCCGTTCCCTTCCCAATTCTCCATCTATGCCTCCTTCTTCCTCCTCCACTTGACGAGTCCAGCCCATTTTTGGTAAATTATATATTATAACACAAATGTAACCTAATGTTAGTAGAGTATTATACTGCCTTGATGAAGCTACGGTTGTAGCGAAACCCGGTCGGCATAAAGTATAAAAATAAAAGTGGTGTTTACAAAGTTATTGTTTTATTTTAAATTAATAATGTCACATCACAAAGTATCCGCTTCATATGAACAAAAAAAAATAAATTGATATGCCACATGTACTCAGATGTTAAATCATTTGAAATTAAACTATCATTGTTTATCAAGCATGTCGATGAAAGGACACTTGATCATTTTTCAAATTGCAAGAAAGCAATAGAAGAAGCTTTAATAAATTTTATTTGGGAAAAAACTAACATGAAAATGGCATTACTACAACTTCAAACTGAGTTTGAAAACCGGTTTGCTGATTTTAAAAAAAATCTCAAGATGGAGATTTTCGAAAACCCCTTCGCAGTGGATATCGATAATGTACCAAGCTATTTGCAAAACAACATGATAGATTTGCAAAGTGATAGTATCCTTAAAATGGCATTTAAGGAAAAAAAAATAACTTGGTACATTTCAACGGGATTTTGCCTTCCGAAAAGTACAAAGAATTAAAAAGGTTTGCTCAGCAAATAATTACTATGTTTGGTAGTACGTATATTTATGAGCAAACTTTTTCAATTCTTAATTATCGGAAAAACAAACACTGTTATCACATTTACATTTGGACGCAATACTACGCGTCTCCACATCGAAAATGCAAGCAAATATTAAAGAACTTTCATGTCAAATCCAACAACAAAAATCCCATTGAGTTCTGTTCGAAGTTTCTTTGACATTTCTTTTACTCTTCTTACAAAATGATTTTAAATGCCATTTTAACAACAATTTAACAACAATTTAACAACAATTTTAACAAAATATTGTAGTTATACTGTAATGATTTGCAGTGGCGTAGCTAGCATGGGTGCCACCCGGGGCGGATAACGTTGTGTCACCCCCCCCCCCCCCCCCCCCCATTAAAGTTGACCTGGAGCAAATTTCGACCTTATAAAAACTACTACCTAGTCAAATGAGATCCGTGTTTTTAACAATTTTTGGAGCACACTTTGCGATTTTTTTCTATCGAGGGAATTTCATATAATTATTGCGTTTCGGCGCGGGCAAAGTCTAGATATTATCTTCAAGAATAACATATATTTTTTTAAGAGCTTTAAAACTTACCGTGTTTAAGGGAAATATGTAATAAATAGGTACAAATCCGGGTTGCGGGCCCTTAAGTGGAGAAAATGATATCGGCCAAGTGACCGCCGCCAGATTGATGACCGTACGGACCGGGATTGCCCAATCAAGAAATATAAACAATTTAAAGAAACCAGAGTGTGTAATTCACACGCGGTAGAAGTGAAACCTTTAGAAAACTAAAATAAACAAGAGTGGGAGGGCTACGAAGCACCGCACTAAAAGGAGACCGATTATACTATCTCATTCTCTCGCAGGCTAAATTCTAAACATGTATGTGTTTTTTCATTATTTGTTTTTGTGGTGTTACGCCGTGTTGCGTTACATCCTTCTTTAGCCAACGTTTCGGATAGCTTTACAGTGTCCATCATCAGGGCAGATGTGGCTGATGATAGACACTGTAACGCTGTCCGAAACGCTGTCTAAAGAAGGAGGTAACGCATCACGGCATAATACACCAAAAACAAAAAACGAAAATACTTTTGGTCGTGAAAATCTAAGAACGTATGTATGTGTTTGTCTATTTTAAGTTAGATTTTCAAATCACAACGATGCTAAAAAAGTTTTCACATCAAAAAATTCACGCCCAGAGTCAGAACAACAGAAAAGTGTATGTGAGATGACGAATGAATATGAATTATTATGAATAAATGAAGTCTATCCTCTCTGCCTACCCCTGCAGTAACACGTGATGCTAAGCAAATTAGATAATTAGGATTTAGTATTCCGTTTGCAATTCTCCCATACTAAATGTACTGACGACACGGATACAGTACACTGGTCACTATCTCTTTGTGAACGGCAGGTAAATTAACGTTAATTACCGGTTAGACTAATTGTACAGCAAATTATCTCTGATTAGGGATCTCCAAAGATGACAAGCGTGATTAAAAGGGGTAGGTAATGACCACAGGTTTCAACGTGGGCGACAACGCCTCCTAGTGGGCATTTGAGACTTTCAGGTGGGCAGTAGAAGACCCAGATAAAATTAGGGGGCGTTGAGATGGCACAGTGAGGGCTTGGGCAGGTAAAAAAATAATATTAACATTTATTTATAATTTTATCATGTTTCGTGTATTATTATTATTATTAAGAATTGACAGTATATCATTAAAAAAAATATATAGTCTCAAAGTAGGCGGTGGCCAAAATAAAATTGAGAATCTATGGTGTACAGAAGATAGAATGCTGCAGGCTGTCTTGGCAAACAATTATTATTTCAATTATTATAAGCAATAATTAACAGCATGAAACACTCATCTACATTGAAAAATCTTCCGAGGAAAGATACTTGCCGCCAACGGGACATGATCCCGTGTCCTTCTGATTGCCGGTCAGGTGCTCTGACCACTGAGCTATGTCCTAGTTGGCGGCAAGTATCTTTTCTCGGAAGATTTTTCAATGTTGAAGAGTGTTTCAGGCTGATAATTATTGCTTATAATAATTGTTAACCTTTGTGCTATGCATAAAAATCTTGTCTCAAACGTTAGTTCATCAATTAAAAAATAATAATTAATTATTCTTTCATTCACATTCAGACTCTAAATAACTAGAAATAAAAAATACTTTTATACGAAATTGGCTGGAAATAATAAAGCTTTTCTTTGAAATAGTATTGAAATATTTAACGTATCTTTTTATCGATGTAGTTGGAAATAATATATCTTGTCGGTATAGTTGGAAATAATATATCATTTCGTCGATATAGTACAAAAAATGTATCTTGTTTTTGTTGTCGATATAGTTGTAAATAATATTTATCCATATAATTTGAAAAATAGTTACTAATTATTAAAATAGTCAAAATAGTTCGCGGTAGTAGGAGATTTTCAAACATTGTTGGGTTATTCGTAACCCCGAAATGTTTGTCTTTCTTTTAAAAACAAAAAAAATTGTAATTTTGCTATCTTTTGGTCGTTACAGTTGGAAATATTATGTCTTTTTTGTGCAATAATGAAAATACGTAAAGTGTCTTAAGGAGACTCAAGTTCACTACTTTCTCTCCTCTAAAAGACCCTCTACACATCATCCCCAAAGACTTAATAGGCCCTGAGAGAAATTATATTCCTCGGGGCCCCCTGTATAGAGATTTTTACGCACTAGATTTAAATGTCCGGGTTTAATTTTCCCCACAGGAAAAACTAAACCCTTTCACACACTTCCCAAATGATCATCTGGTCAATCCACGTTATGCAATTGCACTATATAAGTATTATAATTACAAAACAATACAAGAACAACATGTCAACCTACCAGAGACCAGATGGGAAAATAATTCACCGACTCCAGATATTTTCATATCAGAGGGTTCGGCTCTGTGGAATTCCTAATTGAACCTATAAATCCTACTGATCCCTCAATATAAATATTTAAAAAATCTTTTGTAATCCTACATGTATTTAAAATTACCGATTACAAAAGATTTATTTATTTATTTATTCTTAGTGCATTTACATTACAAAGGTATAATATATTGTCCTTTACACTAGGAGTTCACCTGTGTTGTAGAGGACATTTTTCACTTGTAAATTTTAAATTATAAATTGTGAATAGTAAAACAAAAGAGTGTTAATAGCTAATATAAAAAGAGAAACAATAAAATTCGACAAAAATTATAAATTAAAAGATAATGTGGAAGAATATAAACGCAATACCCCACATACAACACACTTCATACTTTGGTGATTTGGTTAACAAGGCTAATTAATGTAAGCGTAGTCTGTAAGACAAAGAAAGGGACGCTTAGATGGTTTGGGCATGTAGAGCAAAAGAACGAAGAAAGGAGTTTAAGGAGAATATTACATGTGACATTAATAATTAATAATGAAAGAAGTCGGGGATCCCGAGAAAGGGTGACCGGCCAACTCAGAATGTAACCAACTCAGAAGCACCTCAGAAAGGTCATTAAGAGTAATGATAAAAATATTTAAAAAATTGGTTAAATAGGTTAAGTTAGGTTACGGTTACCGGCTGTTTTAAAAATATTTTTTCATAGCTTTTAATGACCTTCCTGAGGTGGTTTTGTGTTGGTTTCATTCTGAGTTGGCATGGAACCCCGAGAAAGACATGCACTTGAATCGTGCCATGTCAAGAGTCAGAATAACAGAAGGTAATGTATTAGACGATGTATAAATGTGAATAATGCAAGTAGTGTGTGCCGGGACCGAGTTGTTTGGCAGTTCCTACCCTGTGAGAAAATGGCTTGATGTTTAGATAGTTAGAGTAAGTTCGGGTAATATGGCCTAGTCGGCCAATATGGCCTGTATTATTTTCTCCGACACCAACCAAAACTAGTGGTTTATGTATCCGCCATATTGTCAGGCCCCTTCCCTTGACCCCCTCAGTAGATCCTTGCGTTGTGGCGAATGCGCGTTTATCCGGTGAGTGCGACGATTGAAAAATATCTGATTTGATGTTATTTTTTGGTAAGTTTCACTCATTACTGTCCCTCAAATAATCATTGTTTTTATATTGCTTGTACACAGTTTTGTAGGTAAACTTTTAATTAATAGTGTGGTGACCTTTTTTAAGCACTTAATTTACTAGTTTTTGGGTTAGAATTTTCTTTGTCATAAACGTCTTTGCGGCCAATATGGCCACTAGATAGGTGGCCAATATGGTCTACCGGGCCATATTGGCCTCACAAAACGTAAATCTTTATAATTTATATTAAAAAAAATTCCTAAAGGCAATGGCTTCACGAAAACCAATTTCACAAAGAAAACGCCAAACTTTGTGCAAGGTGTCAATGAAAAAGACAATTGAAGATGTACAAAATAAGAAAATGGGTCATACTAGAATAAATACAAGTCTTACTAGAAATCTGAATTTGATAGACCTCGCGAGACAAAATCATGTCCACTTATTATCAGTTCCTCCACATTTTTTTATTTTATTTTATTTTTTTTTTATTTTTTTTTTATTTATTATTTTTTTTTATTTTTTATTAATAAAATTCCTTTATTATTTATTTACAGTTTTTTACATTTTTAAATTAAGTCCCGTTAAACTGATTGATATCAGTTTGTCAACGGGTTCTTTTGACAATTACTTTTTTTTAAATTGAGACAGGTCTTCGACCAAGTCGAAGAGACAGGTACATAAAATATACAGGTACATGAAAAAAAAATTGTTAATAAAATTTATTAGAAATACAGAACAGAGAAAATGAAAGAAATAAAAGAAAAGACAAGAGAAAATAATAATGGAAAAAACATTAAAACGAAAAGCGGAAAGTAACAGAAATTAGTACAAAAAAGTTCTTTCACTTAACCATTTTTTTAGCGCACATTTTCCTTCTGAAACTCAATTCAATCCAACCACTAAATAAGTCATTCATGGAACCACTGAAAAAATATGTTTCTGGTGTGATAAGATCATGGGTAAGGAACAATTCATGCCCACTAACCCAATATGAAATGATGGAAGTTTTTCAACACGCATATCTACGTTCTAAAAGTGGTGAGATACCTGTCGGTGGTTTTAGTGCAACAGGGTTATATCCTGTTAACAGAAATGTTTTTTACGATTTTATTGATATGGACAATGAGCCAGAATGTAGAATCACCAATCAAGAAAATATTACACCAAAACCAACCACTTTAGGTTCTACTCCTGCAATAGAAAATGAATCTGTTGACATGACGTCCACCATAAATGAACCTGATATGAGTCATGCGTTGGCTACTGGCGTAGCCTCTGAGACGAGAACAGCACACCACCTTGATAACGCCGTTCCAATTGTCTCCAATACCAGAAAGAGCACTTAGAAAAACTACTAACCGAGGCAGAAAGGCTGCTAAGTCGACTTTGCATACTTCATCCCCGTACAAAATTAATTGAAAGACTCTTTAAAAAAGAAAAAAATTAAATCGAAAAGACTATGGGCAAAGGCAAAAAACGAAAGGTCAAAGGTAAAAAGCCAAAGTCGAAATCTAGGAGGGTACAAATGTCTATCTCGGAGGAAGAAAATGAACCATTGTACGATGACAGTTCTGACGAAAGTCGTTATTTGTTTTATTTTTAATTTTTATTTGATATGGTGGGCAATATGGCACACTTCATTTGTGGCCAATATGGCCCTAGGCCATATTGTCCTACTACATTTATATTTTAAGATTATTCAAGATTATGAAAAAAGTTTATTGTAGCCATTTTTCGAAGTCAAATAACCTTAAGAGGCCATTACCAAAGAAAACCAGAAATATGTCATTTTAAAATCAGATTTTAGACGTATTGACTCTTTTCCACAAAAAATTATAAATGGATTTCGAAAGATTGTTCTTTTATCTAGCATTCGCATGTAATAAATTTTGAGAAAACTTTTTCATTTTTTGTATAATAAGGTTATTCCAAAGGTCGTTGGCAGATTTGTTAAATTTTCAAAAAAGATTTTGTATTATACCACACCCATTTCAAATAATATAATCATGCAGTAAAATATATCAATACATTATCTAGCAAACGCATGTTTTAGAATTTTAATTTAAGTTTCAATAAAATCATTAAAAAATATGTACGTACATGTGTTTCTTGATGAAAATTGGTCCATTTGTGTATTTATTTGCGCACTTATAAACTAATATATTTCTGATTTTTTTAACAATCTTATTAAATTTAGACATTATTGAAAAATGATAAATACTTATAATCAAAAAATAACTACAAAAAGTACATTATTTTAATAGTTTTATCATCACGCCTTTCAGCATTTTTGGATGAAGGTACAAATTAAAGCTAATTTGAATTGAAATAAATTCGATGTTGAGTTAAAATTTAAAAAAGCTGGTACAGAGAATAATTAATCTTTCTCATTGTAACCGCCCTGCGCGATCGTAAGAACAACTTTCGAGGAAATGTGGATTTTCGTCCGCTGGCTGGTTAAACGCTCTTAAACTTATAATTGTTTTGTACCATTAAGTTCAAAGGACTGATTTAACCAATAAAAGCTGTTCGATCTAAAAAATTTCGTATTTTATTACCAAAGGGGCTTATGGTGTGCCATATTACCCGAACTTACTCTAAGAATGGTTCCATGTCAATTGCCCCCCCCATACTTATACACAATGTGCAGTCGGTTTAGGGAAAATACCGTATACCTAATTACACGAAATATAACTAAGTGCCCCCGGAGGGATGTGCAGAGAGGATGTACCGCCGAATTACAAAAGTATTAAACATATTTTCATTCAAATGCATTAAGGATAAATCTGCCTCTCCGTATATTGTGTACACAAACGCATAAACACAAAAATATGATAAATTGGTGAATAATGGACAATACTGGTGCGATTTCGGTTGAAAAATGAACCACTTTCTGCGATTTATAGCGGTCCAAAAATGGACCACATTTCTCTACCATTCGTAAAACATTTATTGCAATTATTTAAAACATTTCCTTGGCCAGCCATTTAGCTATTATGACTATAGCTGTCGCAAATCCGAACTTCGTAGACTATTTTAAAACGATCTTAAAAATAAATTTAAAAAAAAAAATTCCCGCCGAATTTTTGATCAGCTGTTTACGGATAAAATTACGTCATTTTTCCATAGATATGTACCTTTCATTATCAAGTATACCACGGACAACACACGGAAATCGAAAATATTCTATGTTGACTCGAATAAGTATCCCTCACGGCTAGGGTTTCCATACGTCCGGAATTTTCGGTACAAGTCCGGAAATATAGGTCTTTGTCCGGAATGCGCGGGGAATCCTAAACAGTCCGGAATTTCTACAATTAAGTGGAGGTTGATATAAAAAATTAAATAAATCAAATTATTTTTATTACAAATCAAAGAAAAAACATCACTTCTGATATTTAATGCTCTCAGAAATATTGTTCAACACTTCCAAATCTTTAATAATAGTTTTGTAGAACATTTCGCAAGTCATATTTTTAAAATTACTTGACAGAATCCTGTCAGACTCCAGACTACAGAAAGCCTGTTCCTTTCTTTTGACCATTGAAAAGATCCTTCAACATTGGCATTTTGTGCCTGCATCGCAAATATATAAGAGCTTATCTTTGTTAATTCCGTAACTTTCCCTACTCACGGCAGATTCGCGCGATTATAAACTTTACGATTTTTTCATAATTTTTTTATAAATTCTACAAATATGAGATAAACGGTAAAACACAGGTTATTTAATTGGCTATATAGCACTATAATAAGTTTTTATGTCTCCATGTTAAAATTCGAAGGTATGTTTTTTTTTACTGTTAGCGAAAAATTTCAGAAAAGACCTTCTGGGAAATCTCGAGCAATCGAGGCCAATTTATTTATTTCGCGTGATCGCTCCTGTGGCTATAGTAAATATCATTTTGGGGGGCCAATTGTCGGCGGTTAACTGTCAGGTCACCTTAAGAACACATCATCAACCTTAAACGTAAAATGACAAATGTATATATTAGGTCCTTACATATGAAATAGGCGTTTTGCCGTAGGGGCAACTTTGGTCTCAAATAACTTCTCCTTGGTTAGGAATTCCAAATTCAAATTTATACAGCTATTTACTCATGTATTTGTGTTTCGAAAATTATAATTAATTTTTTTTTTCCTTAATTGTTTTTTTTTCTTTGCGTCACTTAGTTTACAAAATGGGAAACTTGAAATATCGCGTTATTTACGAGTACGAGTTCCACCGTGGCACCAGTGCTGCAGAAACGGCTCGTTGGATTAATGATATGTATGGCGACTGTGCCAACGTTTTCGTTCTGGAAATTTCGACCTGCGGAACAAGCCCCATGGACGGCCGGAGACCAAAGTAGATAATGAAGAATTGAAGGCTATTGTGGAAGCGGATTCATCGCAAACCACGTCCGAGTTAGCTGCAGGCTGTGGTGTTAGTGATAAAACTGTTTTAATCTACTTAAAGCAAATGTGGAAGGTAAAAAAGCTTGAAAGGTGGGTACCTCACGAATTGAGTGAAGCAAATCAACAAACACGCGTTGACCGCTAGACCACACACTGCACAACAGACGGCTACCAAATTAGAAGAGCTTCAATTAGAATGTCTAAGACATCCACCGTACTCTCCGGACCTTGCCCCAACAGATTACCATTTTTTTCGAAATTTGGATAACTTCTTGCAAGCGAAAAAATTCAACTCCGATGGGGCAGTCCAAACCGCCTTCAAAGATTTTATTGATTCCCGTCCGAATGGTTTTTTTAGTAAAGGGATCGATGAACTACCTATGAGATGGCAAAAGTGCATAGATAGCAATGGTACATACTTTGATTAAATAAATATATTATATTTTAAAAAAATCGACTTTATGTTCCTCCCATACAAAACTCCAATTTCATTTGTAAGGACGTAATATTACGTAACTTCGTATGTATTTAAAACCCTTTACCGCAATCTCAAAACATAATCATACAAAGTTAAAAGCTCACAGAAAGCCTTTTACCTGTAAACTACTGGGGCTTATAAAATTAACCATTCAAAGAGCTTAGATAAAGTATGTTTAAGCTCTAACTTTCATAACATAAACAATACATTATTATTATTAATGTATTAAGTATTGTATCTAATATTCTGAGTCGATGGAAAACTGTAAACTTAATTTTTAAACAGCGATGTTTTCTAAAAGTCAATCGTATTTAACGCGACCAGAAGTCTCATTTTCACCGGGACAGTCCCGTTTTAAGGCAGCATGTCCCGGTGTCCCTGAACACAACTTCGGGACGTCAAAACGCCGTTTTCGAAAAAACTCGCAATAGAATTTTTAAAATATATAAAAAAGTACCCAAATGAGAATCCTGGCGGCAGAATCTAGTACTAGAAAATAAAAACGTGGACATGCGCCGTAAAATAATACAGTATTTTCTATGCGCTTGCGCACAAAAACTCATAATGCATCTAACTAACCATCACGCCGTTTCCCCGCAGGGGTAGGCAGAGAGGACGGACCGCCAAACAACTCGGTCTTGACACACATTCTTTGCCTCACTCACATTCATTCATCGTCTCATACATTCTCTTCTATTATTCTGACTTTTGACATGACCCGACTCAAGTACCTGATTCACTTGATTGTGCCATGTCTTCCTCCGACGCCCCCGACTTCTACCATTCACATTAGCGTCATATATTCTTCTCACACTATTTTCTTCTTTCATTCGCTCTATATGCCCTAATCATTTGAGGGTCCCTTTCTCAATCTTACTCATTATGCTTACATCAGCCTTACTTTCTTTGCAGATATCCACATTTCTCAAACGATCATAAATGGTTTTACCACACATCCGCCTCATGGATCTCATTTCAACAGCATTCAGTTTAATTTCATCTTTCCTCTGCCAGTTTCATGCCTCACTGTCATACATCAGGGTAGGTACCAGGACTCCATTATAGACTGCTAGCTTCGCTTCTTTTGACAGTTTCTTATTAGTGCCCTCACCCTTCTTTCAATATCTCTATCAGCCTTCCCATCTCTGGTAAACATACTACCCAGATACACAAACTCATCCACCTGTATTAAGTATTCGGGCAAAAGATAAAATATATCTGAGAAGAAAATATAATCTTCATTCTTTAATCTGACGTTTACAAAGTTTACAGGTAGTTAAACTTATTAATAATTACGTTTATTAGTAAAAAAAATCTCTTTAAATTTTTAACATGGCCCAGAATTCCAATCGTCCATGCGATTGGTAGCCACAAGATGAATGAATTTATTATCTGCTGCGTGGCGGGCCGGATCGAGAGAGACTGGTTGAGAGAGGCATTTCAACCTTTCTAGCCGGAATTTCTTGACCCATTGCCTTGCACCGCAGTTGGAGGGATGGATTCATACGTCCGTCAATCCTGGACACACTGACCCCCAGATCCCTACCCACCCCCCATACCTTTTTCCTTCCCAGAACTTCCTATCCTTCCCTTCTAAAAGATCCTCCACACAGCATCCCCTAAGATGACATAGGCCCCGAGGAAAATTATTTTCCTCAGGGCCTCCTGTGTGGAGCTAATGTAAAAAAATATTCAATTAAATGAAGACAATATTTACGAAACTCAATCGAAAATCTGGAGACAGTAACATCAGAAAGAGATGTTGGCTCCACTGGGACGCGAACCCACGACCCTTTGCTTACATGGCAAGTGCTCTACCGATTGAGCTACGGAACCCAAATCAAATTCGGTCTCTTTTTTAACTGTATCATACTTCGACTAAGAACTATCAATATTATCTTAATTTTCTTAACGCACATATTATTGGCTGCTATATATATGATTGCAAGATTCAAACTCGAACTAAATGGTATCAAGATAGTGTCGGTTTCTAACAGTGTCTCTGTTGCAAAAATAAAGTTGGTTGTTTTCAGGTGGAAAAAATATAATAAGCAGTAATTGTTGAATGAAACACTAGTATATATTGAATCATTTGGCGGGTATAAGATAAGCCGCCATAGCTCAATTGGGAGAGCAGCTGACCGGCAATCAGAAGGGCACGGGTTCAAGTCCCGTTGGCGTCATTTATTTTTTCTCGGAAATTTTTTTCAATGTGGATGAGTGTTTCAGGCTGATAATTATTGCTTATAATAATCATTTTATTTTTAATTTGTGACATCTATTGACTCTACTGCAAGTCTAGGAAAAATATTTATTTATTTTTAATGAGTTTCGCTAATATTGTCTTCATTCAATTAAATATTATAATTTGAGGTTTTAGTCATAAAAGTTTTAAAAAATAATTACATACCGTTTTTTGGTATCCCGGTTTGGGGGAAAAGATAAATGGTCACATTACTGATGCTCATAAACGGGCTTGCTCTTCAACTCTACTCATTTGCCCATAGATGAGCATGATTGTTTTAAGGATACTCATGAAGAAGCATGCTAAAAGCAAACAATTCAACCCTACACAAGTGTGCTCTCGGCCTAAATAAAAGCATTGCAAAATATTGTAATTCCTGGGAATTCCCCAAATTGAGGGAAAACTAAGATTTTGCAACAATGGAGTATTTTGAGGAAAGAACGTTTTTGCGAGGAAAATGCACAGATTTTGGGTCTTTCTTGATTATAAAACAAATTGTAAAATAATATTTTCAATAATTGTGAGAAATGTCAAATCACCTATTGCTCGCCTTTGTTGCAAAGTTTCAAATGTGCATTCAAAGTTATTGTTGAATTTGAAGGTCAGATATTTTATAAATTTGTTTTGAATATGTTCTATGCTATCAATGTGTACTTTGTATTGTGGGTTCCAAATTGGCGAAGCATATTCCAGTGTACTTCTGACTAATGCAAAATATGTTTACACTAGACTTCATACAAAGTAACTCTCCTCCATTGGTCACCATGAAACGGGCAACCGCCTAGTATGGTAATTTAATGTAATTACTCGATGTAAATGTTTTAATAATGTAACATGTATTTTATAAATAAAAATAAAAAGGGCCTCCTGTGCAGAGCTAATGAAAAAAAAAAACACGAAAGTAAAAATCATTCTCCAAATATGATTAGATTCCAAAGTCTTTTTTGCACAGTTTCTGAACACCGTGCATAAACCATATTTAAAATTATAATAATATCCTTTGAACGAAAGAATTTTTTTTGCTGGTTATTTACTAACGTGGTGATTTTAACCAGCGACCTTTGGGTCCAGTGCCGGGGTGCACTCGCCTCTCCGCCACGGGGTTCGTCTACACCCCTGTTTAATTAATGATACATTTAGTATTGTGCGCACTGCGGTAAGGGGGTGGGTCGGAATGTATCCCTGAATGCCACCACATACGGTGGGAGACTTTAAAAGATCTCCACCCATTTTATTTCATTCAACTTAAAATAGAGCAACTTCATGGTTTGGTCTAATATAAACATTGATACAATTTTTATATTTTAATTTACACTTCTTTAAATATGTTTTTTGAAATGATACTCTTTAGCACCATTGTGATTTGAAACTCGATGAAACGGACACGACACTGAAAAGAGTCGAACACTAAATATCTATAGGATTTAGCCTGCGAGAAAATGAGATAGAATGAAACCTTACCGCATTGGCCGCTTTTATTATGAACTCAATTTTCAAGGCTCCTTTTGGTTGAGATATTGTGTATGTTTTTGTGAAGGTTTCACTTCTACCGCGTGTGAACTGCATTTGATTTGTTTTTATGTTAAGTTCACACAGGAAACCATGAGGAATATAATTTACCTCTGCGCCTTTTTTAACATTAGCTCCACACGGAGACCCTGAGAAAAAAAATCCTCAAGGTCTACATCATCTTTGGGGATGTTGAGTGGATGGTCTTTTAAGGAAAATGAAGAATAGGAAGTTCTGGGAAGGAAAAAGACATGAAGGGTTGGTAGGAATCTGGAAGTCGGTGTGTCCAGGAGTGACGGACGTATGAATCCAGCCTCCCACTACGGTGCAAGGCGATGGATCGAAACAGTCCAGCTGGAGAGGTCCAAAGGAGAGGCTAATGTCATCTATATGGACGTTGTGTGAAGGGTCTTTTTAGGAAAAGGGAGAAGTGAACATAAGTCTTGAAGAGACCAATGTTGTAAGAGGGAACACGGATGACGGTATCCCGTCTCACAACCGAACTGTTAAACTCAAGAACGGATCATAGAAACCACCCGCTCTCATGTGACAAATGATTGGATCTTTGAAATATTAAATTCCTAGAGGTTATTCTCATCCCGAGAGGAAACACTCTCGAGGTAACCGTCCATTCTTTGCTTCAAAGCCCTCCGAGCCGTTGGAGTTTGGGTGCACTTTGGGGGGTCATCCGCGTAACAACGAATTGGTTCACATGACATAAAGGTCGTTGACATGCAACACAAACAAAGACGGAGACAGAACCGATCCCTGTGGGACGCCAGCATTTATCGAGTGTGAGGAAGAGGTGAAACCATCAGCAACAGTCTGAATCGAACTCTCCCTCAAAAAGTCGACAATAAGCGTAATACCTAATACGAAAAAAGGAATAAAAAACAAAGTCGGAGACAGAAACGATCCCTGTGGGACGCTAGCCAACATTTGTTCTTGCTTAAAATTGCTGTTAATTTTTTGCCATAAATTACATCCATCACTCAAAAAAATGTTTTTAAAATTTATAATAGGATTGATAAAGTAAAACTTAAGTTAAAACCAGTGATATTGAAATATAAGAGATGTGCTATTGACAGTTTTTACTGGGTGGTAAAAATCAACTGAATTAACAAAATCTTTCCGTATTCAAACTATTCCCATAAGACGGTAGTCCGCCGACGCCGGCGGTCAGGCGACCATCAACATAGCATAGGGGCATACATTAATTATGTGAGCTCCAAAGAGGGGACGGGTGGGGGGGTCCAGCAAAATCTCACGTTACTTGAAAAGAATATACGAAGTGGTCCAAATTTATCTCACCAAAGGGAGGGGGAGGCTTAGCTTGGAAGAAAAACTGCTCACGTAATAAATGTATGCCCCCATATCTCTCGTATTTCAATATCTTTGGTTAAAACAATATTTTCTTCAAACACCGCAAATTTAGGATAAAGGAATATATGAGGTGTTTAAACAATGATGGTTTCTTGGATTTTGCCAATCATTTATTGGAGATGAATCATACTTTTAATCTTAATCTATAATAAAAAAATGAATCGCTGAATGTGTTGCTAAGTGCATAACTTTTGAATGACTGCACCAAATTGGATAATTCTTTTTTTGTGTATCAAGACAAGGTTTTTATAAAACTTTGGGTGAGCTCTGGCATTATGAAATTTGTATAAAAAAATTGCTATTGGTGGCGCGCGAGGAAGCGGCTATTGCTGTGGAAAGCGGAAGGGAGGGAGAGACGGGAGAAGGGAACCAGGGAGGGGGAGGGGTCCTGGGAGGGGGGAAGGGAACTTGAGAGGGGGGTTCGCGGGACGGGGGAAGGGGGGGGAGTGGAGTGGGGAGAGGGAAGGTGGAGGTGACGGAGAGGGAACGCGAGAGGGGAAGAGGACGCAGGAGAAGAAGGAGAGGCGGAAGGGGAACGGGACGAATGGGGAAGGACACTCAGGGAGAAACAATTTCTTTATTAAATGACACAGGAACGCATGCCGGGGACCATCTAGTAATGGAATACAGTAGCTACATTGTATATAATTTTAATGGCATTCATTTAGACAAATTAGAAATCTTAGAATTTAGAAAGAGCGTAAATATGAATTTAATTAATCCAAAAATATATTTAAACTAGCTGACCCGACAGACGTTGTCCTACTTAGCTATGAATATTCAATTCGAACTGGAATAAATAATTTTAAAAAAAATCGGAAACATATTGCTAATTATAATGCTTTTTGATACACAATGTTAACAGTCAACAGTCAAAAAACTCACCAAACACACTGAAAACAGATGAGTATCAATGTAGCAGACGTCTCTCAATTTAAAAAAAAATCATAGACAATTCTTATGTTACAAAAAAAACAGCTACCAAAAACAATCTAATATCGTACCTATTTAAATATCTATAATTTAAAAAATCCATAGACAACGGCTGCCTGCTAAATTTTCATTCCGCGCGAACTGTCAAACGTGCGAACTTAAAATAGTCGTTAATTATTATTCTGAAATTATGCAGTTTTCTGCGCAATTTTCTTTTTGTTGATGAATTTTCAGTTCACATTTTTTGTTCGTACTTGCCAATTGATTTGAGATTTATTGTATTACTTATGTTCTCTATTTTATGCAGGTGTTTGCAGGTTTTTACAGATGCAATGCCGCCGCATGGAGCCTCATGAATGAGTTTTTCTTTTGCCCTGCTTAATTTATCTTTGTCTTACTAACCTATTTTTTTGCATTTTGTTTTTCCTGTTAAGCACTTGCATACTTCTTACTAATAACGTATGCAAGGACACTGGAGGTCTAGATTTGTTCAAAATAAATAAATGTATTAATTAAAGGAAAACAATCACTTTGTTTGTAACCACGATTTATTGATTTAATTTTTATTTACCGACCGGTTTCGCTTAACACAAGCATCTTCAGGGTATAAATTAAAACTGGTAAAAATACATTGTGTGAGCTTATACATAAACTAGAAAAAAACCCGTAGCCACTTTATTCCTTAATCACCTGTTCATATGACGTTTTGTCCCGATAGATATAATGTAATTATTCATTAGATATACCCGTCTCTTTCTCTCTATCACTATGTAGGATGTTAATTACACTCTCTCACTCTTACTTTATATTATGTTTTGTCTCTGTCTGTATGTATATATAAGCTCACACAATGTATTTTTTCATCAGTTTTAGTTTATACCCTGAAGATGCTTGTATTAAGCGAAACCGGTCGGTAAATAAAAATTAAATCAATAAATCGTGGTTACAAACAAAGTGATTGTTTTCCTTTAATTAATATGTCAAACCACTGTCAAGTGACTGCTTTCTACCAAAATATAAATAAATGTAGCTTTGTTTAACAACAAATTAGAATCTTGCGAGAGCCTTGAAGAAGTAACCATCAGTTACTTATACCAGGGCGGGTAAGAGGTGGATAACCTCCACTGCGCAATTTTCTTTTCGTAAAACCCTTCTAAACAGTATTAGAAAACTTAAAAAAAAGATTAATGAAACAGGTAAAGTCGTTTTGAAGTTATGGCGTGACCAAGGGAAACAGCGGTTCATTTATATATATATAGATAACTAGTTATTAAACATGTTCCTTTTGTAAAATTTGCCGTATTACCCCCTATCCACTCCCGCCTTTCCATTGACACCTTTAAGTCTGCGTCTATTCTTGTAATTAATTCTAATAAACCATGATGAAGCAAACTTTGCTTACGAAACATGTTGATTTTTTAACCTTCCTATACTCTCGCGTTGGTCTCGCAGACCGACAAATCAATAATTCGTTGTTTTCTCAAAAATTAACAATAGAACCTTGAGGTTTTTAGTAGCTTCTTAAGGTAAGGTTTTAAAACTTTTTTTGTATTTTTTTTACAACATGTCATGTAAAACATGAGTATTGTTTCAAAATTTCAAGTTAATGGAGCAAAACTAACAAACGACCGGCCCTCATGCTCGATTCGAGTATAAAAAACTTTAAATCAATTTTCTCGCAAACGACGTTTTTGAAGATAAGTTTTAAGATTTTCACGGCCAAAAGCATTTTCGTTATTTGTTTTTGGGGTGTTATGCCGTGTTGCGCTACCTCCTTCTTTAGCCAACGTTTCGGACATCGTTGCAGTGTCCATCATCAGGGCAGATCCGGCAGATCCGGTAGATGTGATCTGGATGGATCTGCCGGATCTGCCCTGATGATGGACACTGCAACGATGTCCGAAACGTTGGCTAAAGAAGGAGGTAGCGCAACACGGCATAACACCCCAAAAACAAATAACGAAAAAGACGTTTTTGAAGTTCATAAATATCATAACTAAAAATCTACTTGACTGATTTTTTATAAATGTTGAACACTACTTCTACACATAAATCAACGGGTTGTCAGAGGGAGTTTTTTTTACCTTTTTGTTTCCTTTTATAATAACAAATTAACCGAATTTTTTTAGCGAAAACCGCATTTTTCACTTCAAAATGCTGCCGAAAATAATAAAAAATCGAAAAAAAAACTCTCTCTGACTACCTAAGAAAACATATCACCTTTTAAACGCATTTCGACTTTTTTGTTCGGTACGAGTTATGATGTTCACCACATAACAACTTTTTTTCGAGGAGCCTCCGGAGATTCGCTCTCACGGACTTATTTATTTATATTTTTAATTGTAATTTGTATACTTCAAATGTTGTACCATAACGTATATATATAAAATAAATAAACCAACATTATTCATATCTCCAAAAACAATCGATGAAAATATGCCTTTTTTTGGCCTTTGAAACTTTACACCCCCCCCCCCCTTAATTTGCTGAAGCATTGTTTAGCTAGTGAGGGAGGCCTTTTGACCTTTCCAGCCGAACTCTCTCGACCCATTGCCTTGAACCACAGTTGGAGGGATGGATCTATACGTCCGTCACTCCCGGACACACTGACCTCCAGATTCCTACCCACCCCTCATACCTTTTTCCTTCCCAGAACTTTCTATCCTCCACATTCCTTAAAAATATCCTCCACACAGCATCCCCTAAGATGACATAGGTCCTGAGAGAAATTATTTTCCTGGAGCTTATGTATAAAAATGCGTTTCATTTCAGAGATTTATTATAATTATTGTATTTTTCCTTTGGAGGCGTGCAGACATACGTTCACCATTTGTCTCATTTTCGACTATTGACATTGAGTGTGTAAGAAAGAAGGGCAGCATTATATGATTAAAAACAAATGCACAACAATCAACGCATTGACATTTTACGGTTTTGAATGTTTGGAATTCATGCACAGTTCAATATTATACCCCTCACAATATTGCTGCAGTTCTTTCAAAATAGGAGAATTCGTTACATACAAAATGTATGGGGAAAATAATTTTCTTTATAACTATTTATTTCGTTAAATTGTGTGATGTTTTAATAGTTATTATCCTATCTGGGGCGGAGACAAATCCAACAAATCAAAGATCATCAAAATCGGTTCAGCCGTTCTCGAGTTATAAATAATGTAACTAACCGGACTTTGTTTTATATATTAAGATTATTATTATTGTGTGATATATTTTTTTTATTGGTGCCCTTTTTTACTCATTTAAAGTACGCTCTAGCGTGTTTAAATCGCACTTTATGGAACGCGCGTTTTTAAAAGTTACCATGGCAACATCAACAAATCAACAAAATGTGAAGTCTAAATGTCAACTTTTAACTATAAATCTGACAGGAATATTTTAAACGTCAAATAAAACAAACACTTTGAATACATACGCCTTCTTAGCAACGTCATCCTTGCTAATTGCCTTCATGAATGCATGCACTTTCACAAATGATTTTAAATCAACCCCTTTATTTATCCTCAACAGACATTGCAATTTCGAATGTATGGCCCACATAGTCGATGCTTTGTACTGTTCCGACATTTTCTGAAGGTAAGCAAGCACAACTCGTTCATCTACATCTACTACGTTTTGCTCCTCCATCCATGTTATGAACCTTTCATATTCTTTTTTAAAAACGTCTTTGGATTTTTCAGGTATTAACCGCGATTCTGCTTTGGTATTTAAATTATCAATGTACGCGTCTCTCAGCGAACACGAACGGTGTAAATCATTGTGCGACAAATAAATTGTAAAAGTGATTTAAAAATAAACGAAAAACGCTCAAACTACTTCAAAATGGTGCAGTGTAAAAAATGTAAAAAATATGTCGCTAAAGACAGTGAATTAATCAAATGCATCGACTGTAATGGATCTTTCCATAAACTATGTGCTATTTCAAATCCCGCCATTAACGTGGGTAATGAATTTATTTGTGTAAACTGCGAAACCCAGCGAACAATAGCGAACACAGAAACGGCGAACATGAAATCCGGAGGCAGCGGGTCACAAGGCCCAAACTCAGAAAGTATCCCAGAAATGAAGCAAATTCTTAATGAAATAAATAATAAAATAAGCATCATGTATGTCATGAAAAAAGATATGGAGACTCTCACACAGTCAACTGAGTTTCTATCCAACAAATATGACGAACTGATATCGCTACACCTAGAATTGGGAAAAAAACTAAAAGAAAACGAAAACAAACTCAATGAAGTGATAAACAAAAACACATACCTTGAAAAATGTAATAAAGCACTGGAACACAGGATTCAAGAAATTGAACAAATAGAAAAAAACTGTAATATTGAACTGTTTGGTCTGGAAATGAAAAAAGATGAAAATATTGAAACAACCATAAAGACAATTGCAGAAAAACTAAACACAAATTGCGAAAATATTGAGAAGGTTTGGAGACTTCCTAATAGAAAGGACTCCAAACCGGCTAACGTAATCGTGAAGTTCATGCGTCAAACTTATCGAGATGAGTGGTTACAAAAAAAAAAAAACATATTAACAAACAATGACATTTACAAGAATGGAAACAACGACCGAATTTATATCAATGAAAATCTAACCAAAGAAAAAAAAGATCTTCTATACATTACAAAACAAAAAATGAAAACAAAATTTAAATACATTTGGGTACAAAATGCCAAAATATTGATAAGAAGTGAAGGTGATGGGAAAATTATCCATATAAAAAATGAGAATGATATAAACAAATACATTTAAGAAAAAAAAAAAATCAAAATTCCTTTTGACTCGGAACAGTTATTTTATCAGTTACTAAATCCACGTCATGGAAGATTCGACACCATTTCAAACTCACAAATTTATCAAGTGCTATAATTTGGATAACTGGATAAACGATAAAAACATCAAAATGAGGTTTGTGGCTATTCATCTAAATATAAGATCATTGAAAAAGAATTTTAATTCATTTATTGCACAAGTAAACGACGTTCTGCAGTTTATAGATGTAATTTTTCTAACGGAAATAAATATTAAAAACGAAATAATACCTATGTTCAATATACCAAACTTCACATCGATTGCAAATGCTCGAGAGAATAGAAGAGGAGGGGGATTAATCATGTACTTAAAAAACCATCATACTTTTAAGAAAACAAACATTTCTTTTAAAAGCTGCGAGGCAATATCTGGAGAAATCACCACCGTTTATCAAGATGTCATAAATATACTTGCAGTTTATCGTCCGCCGAGCAGCAACAAGAAAATATACTTGAAGGAACTAAAACAAATATTGCAATTAACTTCATCTGATTCAAACTACTTGTATTGTGGTGACATCAACTTGAATTTGTTGGATACAAAAAATAGTGTAATTTCAGAATATCAAAATCTACTCAGTGAAAATGGTTTAGAAAATGTAATATTAGATGTGACTCGGGATGAAATTTTAAACGGAAAAAATGTGTATTCATGTATTGATCATATTGCAGTTCGCAACCGTAATAACACTATATTTTCATGTATTGTGACTAACAAAATATCCGACCATTATATAACAGGAGTTACAATAGGTAAAGAGGTACTTACAAAGGATTTAAATAAAAAAAGTGAAATTATTGATAATAAATTGGTATATTCTAAATTAAAACTATTAAATTGGGGGAAATTATTACAAACTGAATGTCCTTCAGAACTGTACAATAATTTAAAAAATATTTTTGATAATATCTATGCGTCCTCGAAAAAAGAAAAATTATTTGAAAATAATCTTAGGCACAACAACCCATGGGTTAGTGAAGAAATTAAGAACATGATTAAAAAAAGAGATTATCTTTACCGAAAATGCAGGAATAGCCCAAATAACCCGGTATTTCGCTTAGAATATACGCGGTATAGAAACAAAACAAACAAACATATTAATATTACTAAAAACACGTTCCATAAAAACGTAATAAATAGCTTAAACGGCAACCCGAGGAAACTGTGGGACGAAATAAATAATCTAATAGGTAAACCTAAACAAAATTTAGATAAAATAATCCTTCAACATATGGGAAGTCAAGGAGACACAAAGTTTTTATGCGATAAATTTGCCACAACATTTGTAAATGAAATAAAAGACATAAGACATAATTGTACTAAAAAATTCCTAGATCGTAACACGTATACAACTCCTGCTATTATGTCGATGAGATTTAGACCTGTATCACAAAAAGATGTTAAAAAAATTATTAATGATATGGATGTTAAAAAATCAGAAGGCAATGACCAAATAAGAATTAAAGACCTGAAGTTAATTGCTGATAATATAATCCCAGTACTGACTAAACTAATTAACCTTTGTGTAAGTAAAAGTATCATGCCTGACGAACTTAAAACATCCATCATCAGACCTATATATAAATCAGGAAACCACAAAGATTTCACAAACTATCGACCAATAGCGATTCTCTCGTGTATTGATAAAATTATTGAAAGGGCTATCTTTAATCAAATACAAAATTTTATAGAAAAAAATAGAATCATAAATCCCATACAGTACGGATTTCAAAAAGAAAAAAGTACTACACAATTACTTTCTAAATTCACTGACCATATAAACTGTCATTTGAATGAAAAATATTATGTAGGCATAATTTTTATAGATTTTAAAAAGGCCTTTGACACATTGGACCATGAAACATTACTAAGGGCAATGGAGGAATGTGGTATTAGAGGTCCTTTAAATAAAATTTTTAAAAACTATCTGTTTAATAGAAAAATTAAAGTTAAAATTGACGGAATTTTAAGTGATGAAATGTTGGCAAACACTGGGGTAGCTACGGGATCGATATCGGGACCTACGTGTTATATTATGCAAGTAAACAGTTTACCAAACGTAATAAAACGTTGTAAATGCTACATGTTTGCAGACGATACTTGCATTATATGTGCTGACAAAAATCCACAAAAAATTCAGGAAATTTTACAATCTGACCTAAATAATATTATTAAATGGTCCCACGACAATGGCATTATTATCAACGCAAAAAAAAACCAAATATATGCTTATACATTCACCACATGCAAATTGTCAGGATAAGGAATTGCACATTAAAAGTCATTCATATGATTGCTTGCACACAAAAAACCAATCCCTGCAGTGTAATTGCCCAAATATAGAAAAAGTGTACCAGTATACATACCTTGGTCTTACAGTAGATGTCAATTTTAACTGGTCAATTCATATTGAAAATGTATGTAATAGATTAAGATCCATATTAGGGAAATTTTATCACCTAAAAAACTTTGTTAATAAAAATATATTATACTGTATATATAACGCATTAGCAGAATCAATTATAGGATACGGAATAAATAGTTACGGATTAACGTACAAAACGTACTTAAATAAAATAGAACAACTACAAATCCGTTTCCTAAAATTGATATCAGGCAAAAAAAAGTTCAATTATGTGATGGCGATTATAAAAAAATGTTCTCCTTGTGTAATGTGCTCTCTATACATAGTAGGGTAGATTACCAATTAACTCTAGATGAATTCTGGAATACAGAATTCAAAAAACCTGTAAACCATAACTACCCCACTAGGCATAGAGAAGCAGAAATGTTTATTATTAATAAATCTACAAATGTATACGGTGATAGAACAAAAAGGCATAAAATTCCGGAAATATTTAATGCATTACCTGAAAATATTAAAAACGAGACATCATATTCAAAAATCAAAACTAAAGTTAGATCATTCTACTTCAATAGAACATGAAAACTAAAATATTGTATAAAAATACCTAAATCTATGAAAAACAAATAATATTGTGAACGAATAGGTACCTAGATCTTTTAACCACTGTTCAAAATAAAATTTATGTTATAATAAGCATTACAATAATTAGTTAAGTATTTTAATATTAAGTATTATATTATTAAATAATTACTAGATATGTATTAAGCACCAAAATATCAAACATTTTATATGTTGTAAGTAAATAAATAGGAAAAATGAGAGATTTTTTACAATCAAACTGATTAATCAGTTTTGTAAGATTTAAGTAAGAGAAATTATTGTACAATTAATAACTAAATAAACATATTAAAAAAAAAAAAAAAAAAAAGAACTCATTTTACAACACACAATAACTAGTAAAAACTGTGATGTCAACTATTAATATTATGTGACAGATTGCAAATTAATGTTTGTGTTTTTCATTTCCATGACAACAAGATATTGTGATGTCACATCACGAATTCATTAATAGTTCTTATTTCCAAATTTTTAATAATAATATCAATATTTATGTTTTCAAAGTGTACCAATAAAAAAAATAGCGTAAAGTATTCGTGGATAACTGGTCTTTAAAACACTTGCTTTATTTCGAGCACTCGGCTACGCCGTCGTGCTCGAAAGATCGCGCGTGTTTTAAAGACCTGTTTATCCACTTATATTTTAATATACTAATTGTTGTTATTAAAGTTAGTTTACAAAATATTATGTTATTTTTAAGAGGCTGAGTTAAAAGTCTATTTCCACCAAATAAAGTTTTTTTTAAATTCAATTATACCCTCTTCTATAGAATAAATACCATTAATGCTTAAGGCCCCGCAACCGCGCACAAAAAGAAGAAGAAAAAACTAGTAGTTACCCATTTTATACGCGGAAGGAAACAGAGGTCGGCAAATCGTTCCACAACCGAGCTGTTGAACTCAATAACGAGTCGCAGAAGCAACCCGGTCACATAATGACAAATTTCAACCATCTACAAATGCTGGGCGCGCGTTTGGCGTGTTTCCCAACATGCACCGGTGTCGAAAGATTCAATGATGCTAGTCTTTTAAATTAAATATTTGAAATACCCTTAGAACAAGGCAGCATTCCGACCTGACGGCTGTGCTCTAAAGATTGCGATTCGTTTGTTGAGGCGCCACAAACGGGCTCAAAAAGAAGAAGATGAAGAGGTATGAAATTACGAATGTTAGAGGAGCGCGCTAGTATTTAAAGCGACAAAATCCATGCGAAAATTGTGAAAATTTTTAATAAAACACGGCTCGTTTAAAATAGAGCAAAAATCTCGGAGGGGTTGCCTTAAACAGCATCTAAAGAAACTCTGTGAATCTTTTCGTACATATATAACTTGTAAAATAACTGAAACAAACGTGTTTATAATAATTTTTGGAGCATGCTTTGCGATTTTTTTCTATCTGTGGAATTTTATATAATTTGCGTTTCGGCGCGACGACTGTCTAGATATTATCTTCAAAAATAACATTTATTTTTTGAAAGCTTAAAAACTTCAAATGTTTAAGGGAGGTTTGCAAGAAATCAGTAGCAATTCGGGTAGCGGCATCTTAAAAAGTATATTATGAAGGGCCTGCTACCCGAATTACTACCCATTTCTTACATATCTCCCTTAAACACTTTAAGTTTCAAAGCTCTTAAAAAAACATTTGTTATTCTTGAAGATAATATCTAGACATTGCCCGCGCCAGAACGCAAATTATCTCGATAGAAAAAAATTGCAAGGAATGCTCCAAAAATTATTACAAACAAGTTTGTTTCAGTAATTTTACAAGTTATATGTACGAAAAGATTCACAGAGTTTCTTTAGATGCTGTTTAAGGCAACCCCTCCGAGATTTTTGCTCTATTTTAAACGAGCCGTGTTTTATTAAAAATTTTCACAATTTTCGCATCGATTTTGTCGCTTTTAATACTAGCGCGCTCCTCTAACATTCGTAATTTCATACCTCTTCATCTTCTTCTTTTTGAGCCCGTTTGCGGCGCCTCAACAAACGAATCGCAATCTTTAGAGCACAGCCGTCAGGTTGGAATGCTGCCTTGTTCTAAAGGTATTTCAAATATTTAATTTAAGTTTGTTTCAGTTATTTTACAAGTTATATGTATGAAAAAATTCACAGTGTTTCTTTAAGATGCTGTTTAAGACAATGCCCGTGAGATTTTTGCTCTATTTTAAACGAGTCGTGTTTTGTTAAAACTTTCGCAATTTTTGCCTCGATTTTGTCACTGTAAATGTTAGCGCTCTCCTCTAACATTCGTAATTTCGTATATCTCCCTCTTTTTCTTTTCAGGCCCGGTTGCGGAGCCTTAAAATAATACAGACTGAGATTAAATCTCGGTCTGAGAAACCGTGCTTGAGTCTATATGTGTTATGCCGTGGGGCGCGAGTATACAAAGGTTAAAACAATAAACGTGTTTAAAACTAAGTATTCTATTAATTTTTAATTATAACAATATTCACTTAGCTGTGTCTTTAAACGAGAATATTATATTAATTTAACAAGTTGGTTGACTTCAGTTGGTAGCTGTAACAATTCACTCTTCCTTCGTCCTCTATAAAGCCTTATTAAATACGTGACCGAATTTACATACCGTTCCGTTCTTCAATTTTCTACAGTGCATTGAGCGGGCTGTTAAACTGAATGGAATAACTAGACTAGACGAAATGATAAAAATTCCTTGTATTTTGTGTCAACTTATGTTAAATATTACTATGCGGTTCGCTCGAATATTTTCACTGGCTTTATTTTTTTATTCAATTTCACTTAAGAAGAATACCCAATCCAAAAATGGATGTATTCTTAGTGTAATGACTGTTGGTTAACCCCTCAGGGCTTATGTCATCTGGGATGCTGTGTGAAGGATCTTTTTGAGGAGAGGAAGGAATGAACATTGGTCTTGAAGAGGCCGGCAAATCAATCCACAGCCGAGCTGTTGAACACAAGAACGAGTCGAAGAAACGACCCGTTCTCATGTGACAAATGTCAACCGTGTTACAAATGTTGGGCACGCGTTTGGCGTGTTTCCCGACTACGCACCGGTGCCGAAGGAATCAATGATGCTAGTTCCTCGGAGCATCTTCCATTGTAATACCGGTAGAACAAGGATAGCATTTCCACCCGCTGCCTGTGCTCTAAAGATTGCAATTCGTCTGTTAAACGGACCGCCCGTTTCTGCACAGAGTCGAGGGTAGTTTTCAGGTATTTTGGAGCTCCAGACCAGAGGTGGCTGCCAAATTCAACCGTGGGACGCACTTGTGATTTGTACAGGGTTAGCAGTTGTGTACTATTAAAGTATCTGCGGGCTCTGTACAGTACGCCCAGTTTTTGAGAGGCTTTTTCGGAGTTTGTTCGCTTTTCGGAACAAATCTCATAAAAATCGTTGTCTTCCTTGGTATCATTGTGCGAAATAAAAAAATATCATATTTTACATTAAAATCTAAAAAATAACCTTAAAAGTAGTCAAATGTACACTTTTATGAAACGGTAGGTTCAGATCACCATTTAAAAAAAAATTCTAAAGCTTTGAGATTTTTTAATTAATTATTATTACATAGAAATACCAAAATGTGAAGTTAGACCCTCCGTTCATTGAGATACTTACAATCTACGTAATTGTGACGAAACCACAAGTACCCTGCTGATATACTACTTTTTAATGCTAGTCTCCGTACACGGCGCTATCCGAAATATACTGAACTTGATCATTTTGACATTTTTCACGTGCAGCTGTGGAGTTAACACGCAGTCAAGCGGTGTCATATGACTTTTTTCCAACATCATTCCATGCCTTCTCCGCTAAATCCTTTCTTACGTATTCTGGTAATGTATAGTTACATAAACATGCATTTTTTCCACTTCCAGAACAAATCTAACTTTTATGTTCCGACGCCATTTCTGTCAAACGTCAAACGAATGACAGACACAAATGATGCGACGCGTTGCGTGCGGTCAGCACTGTCGGTATCGTGATACTGATTGGAAAGCAACAGCCGCCGTGAACGGGCATCGAGTTTCTTGTAAGTATCTCCGTGAACGGAGGCACTTAGGCCCTCCGTTCATGGAGATACTTACAATATACGTAATTGTGACGAAACCACAAGTACCCTGCTGATATACTACTTTTTAATACTAGTCTCCTTACACAGCGCTATCCGAAATATACTGAACTTGATCATTTTGACATTTTTCACGTGCAGCCGTGGAGTTAACACGCAATCAAGCGATGTCATATGACTTTTTTCCAACATCATTCCATGCCTTCTCCACTAAATACTTTCTTACGTATTCTGGTAATGTATTGTTATACAAACATGCATTTTTTCCACTTCCAGAACAAATCTAACTTTCATGTTCCGACGCCATTTCTGTCAAACGTCAAACGAATGACAGACACAAATGATGCAACGCGTCGCGTGCGGTCAGTACTGTCGGTATCGTGATACTGATTGGAAAGCAACAGCCGCCGTGAACGGGCACCAGCAAAATCGTATGGTGGGTACTTACGATCGGCGCGTATGATACGTTCATGAGGATCGAGTTTCTTGTAAGTATCTCCGTGAACGGAGGCACTTAGGCCCTCCGTTCATGGAGATACTTACAAGCTACGTAATTGTGACGAAACCACAAGTACCCTGCTGATATACCACTTTTTAATGCTAGTCTCCGTACATGGCGCTATCCGAAATGTACTGAACTTGATCATTTTGACATTTTTCACGTGCAGCCGTGGAGTTAACACGCAGTCAAGCGGTGTCATATGACTTTTTTCCAACATCATTCCATGGCTTCTCCACCAAATCCTTTCTTACATATTCTGGTAATGTATTGTTATAAAAACATGCAATTTTTCCACTTCCAGAACAAATCTAACTTTCATGTTCCGACGCCATTTCTGTCAAACGTCAAACGAATGACAGACACAAATGATGCGACGCGTCGCGTGCGATCAGCACTGTCGGTATCGTCATACTGATTGGAAAGCAACATGGGGGTACTTACGATCGGCGCGTATGATACGTTCACGAGGATCGAGTTTCTTGTAAGTATCTCCGTGAACGGAGGCACTTAGGCCCTCCGTTCATGGAGATTCTTACAATCTACGTAATTGTGACGAAACCACAAGTACCCTGCTGATATACTACTTTTTAATGCTAGTTTCCGTACACGGCGCTATCCGAAATATACTGAACTTGATCATTTTGACATTTTTCACGTGCAGCCGTGGAGTTAACACGCAATCAAGCGATGTCATATGACTTTTTTCCAACATCATTCCATGCCTTCTCCACTAAATACTTTCTTACGTATTCTGGTAATGTATTGTTATACAAACATGCATTTTTTCCACTTCCAGAACAAATCTAACTTTCATGTTCCGACGCCATTTCTGTCAAACGTCAAACGAATGACAGACACAAATGATGCAACGCGTCGCGTGCGGTCAGTACTGTCGGTATCGTGATACTGATTGGAAAGCAACAGCCGCCGTGAACGGGCACCAGCAAAATCGTATGGTGGGTACTTAAGATCGGCGCGTATGATACGTTCATGAGGATCGAGTTTCTTGTAAGTATCTCCGTGAACGGAGGCACTTAGGCCCTCCGTTCATGGAGATACTTACAAGCTACGTAATTGTGACGAAACCACAAGTACCCTGCTGATATACTCCTTTTTAATGCTAGTCTCCCTACATGGCGCTATCCGAAATATACTAAACTTGATCATTTTGACATTTTTCACGTGCAGCCGTGGATTGAAACGCTGTCATGCGATGTCATATGACTTTTTTTCCAACATCATTCCATGGCTTCTCCACCAAATCCTTTCTTACGTATTCTGGTAATGTGTAGTTATATAAACATGCATTTTTTCCACTTCCAAAATAAATCTAACTTTCATGTTCCGACGCCATTTCTGTCAAACGTCAAACGAATGACAGACACAAATGATGCGACGCGTCGCGTGCGATCAGCACTGTCGGTATCGTGATACTGATTGGAAACCGACAGCCACCGCGTAGCGCCGTGAACGGGCACCAGCAAAATCGTACGGGGGGTACTTACGATCGGCGCGTATGATACGTTCACGAGGATCGAGTTTCTTGTAAGTATCTCCGTGAACGGAGGTATTTAGTGTAATGAACGCTGGTTAGCATAATATTTAGGTACTTCCTTTTTTGGTCTCGAAGTTAATCTCTACATATTAAAAATTGACGGCCGGCGTGTAACAGCGGTAAGGTCGCGGGATCGAATCCCCGCATGGCAAATAAATTTTATTTGTTTAATTTGTGTTATTTTACAAGTTATTCATTTAAAATAATATATAGTATATTTGCGGCACGTTACAGAGCGGAAGATACTCTCAGTATCGCCCTGGTGTAAGACTACCATTCAGAATTGAAACGTTGCTTGAAATGACTTTAGCCGTATTTGGTGACCAGATCTGAATAGCCAGGAACTTTCCCACGTTCCTCTTCCTACCTCCTTCCCCTCCCCACTACCTTCAGCCTCACAACATATTCAATTGGGGATGCCATGGTCTCACTGGCTCCAGACGGGAGCGGTTGGGGCTCTTGGACGGTATTCATATTAAAAATAATAATTAAAATTCTCCATTGCGTAGACAGACGTCTATTCGCGATAAACACAAAAACTACTGAACGGATTTTCATGAGGTTTTCACCAATAGGTAGAGTGATTTAGAGGAAGGCTTAGGTATATAATTTGTCAAGGTTTTGATACGTTTTAAGATTTTCCCGGCCAGAAGTATTTTCGTTGTTTGTTTTTGTTATGTTATGCCGTGTTGTGCTACCTACTTCTTTAGCCAACGTTTCGGACAGCGTTGCAGTGTCCATCATCAGAGCAGATCCGGTAGATGTCACACATCTACCGGATCTGCCGGATCTGCCCTGATGATGGACACTGCAACGCTGTCCGAAACGTTAGCTAAAGAAGGAGGTAGCGCAACACGGCATAACACCCCAAAAACAAATAACAAAAATGTCAAGGTTTTGTTTAAATTAGTTGAAATATATAATATGTGAAAGAGAATGTCTGTATGGGCTGGCAACCGTGCAGTGTGGATTTGATTTATATGCAAATCTACAGTTTTGTGCCTAGGTAGTCGAAATTTTGCACAGAGAATTTTAATTTTAGTTTTAAAAAATCATTAAAAAGATTTATTTATCAACGGTCTAATGTATTTAAGATGTTTTTTACATTCTTATATATCTTGGAAATTATAGAAAAATGGTAAATACTTATGATCAAAAAATAATTACAACAAAATACATAATTTTAATAGTTTTATCATCAAGACTTTCAGCATTTGACGATGTAGCTATAAATTAAGGCAATTTTGGAATGAAATAAAAATGATATTAAAAAGCTGGTACGGAGAATAATTAATCTTTCTCATTTGAACCGCCCTGTACGATCGTAAGAACAACTTTCAACGAAACGTGGATTTTCGCCCGCTGGCTGGTTAAAACGCTCATAAATAACATTCCAATGTTCAAAATTCTTATCATTGCTGTATTTATTTATAGGCAACCGTCATGTGATTTATTTTTATTAGGAAGAAGGCTTATTTAGCTGGAAAATATAATAAAACTCAAGAATGTTTTCATTAGAATGTAATATATTTTTATGAAATGGAAGAAATTTTTAAATTATTTTTATTTTTAACTTTATGAGTAAAACCTCAAATTGTAATATTTAACCCCTCAGCAACTTAAGTAGATACATGCGTTAAAAATACGTCAGCAGTCAAGTACAATAAGCGTGTTTTATACGTCAGCGCATGTCTCCATAGAAATCGTTCTAACTTTTTTTTTTACAGTGAATACCGCACAAGAATCTCAACTGCTCCCGTCTGGAGCCAGTGAGACTATGGCATCCCCAATTGGGGTATGTTGTGAGGCTGAAGGTAGTGGGGAGGGGAAGGAGGTGGGGAAGAGGAAGGTTGGGAAGTACCTGGCTATTCAGATCTGGTCACTAAACACGGCTAAAGCCATTTTCAAGCAACGTTTCAATTCTGAATGGTGGTCTTACACCAGGGCGATACTGATAGTATCTTCCACTCTGGAACATGCCGCTAATAAACTATATATTATTTTAAATGAATTAATTGTGAAAACACAAATTAATCAAATAAAATTTATTTGCGCATGCCGGGTTCGAACCCGCGACCTCCGGACTGTGAGTCAAGAGTCTTACCCACTGGACTACGGAGGTCGTCAAACTTCGCTATTGTTTTAGTTACATCCCTAAAACAAAAAGTAAAAGGTCGATAGTAGATCAAGCTCTACATCCCTATTCAAGTTGTCCATAGAAATACATAACAGGAATATGCTGTCAGTCGCGTAGTTGACACAAATATTTACGCGCCCAAATTTACTACCGGCGGCTCGACCGCGCTCGACATTGTTAATTTTTATTAAATATTTTTATATGAAATGATAAAAAAGTGAGGTTACAAAAGTGTTCATTACACATTTATACAATAGAATAAGTATTGTTGTTTAGATAATCTGTGATTTTAGTACCGTTTTAACATAAAAACATCACGTGAGTCATTTTTACCTATTTTTAATGTTTGCGTTCTAAATTTTAATATTTACAAATGCTAATATTTAATAAATGTTATCTAATAATTTAAAAGATTATTTTGTTACCTTTCTAAAACAGTTTTTACTATTCGGGTACGTTCAGAAATGTTTCATTTATAGAGCTTTACTTGTGAAGCGGTAATAACAAAAAGTTTTCGTAAAATGTCATTTCGTTTGAGATAGTTTAAGGGCTTAAATGGCGAATTTCGGAAATGAAGACAATATTAGTGAAACTGAGTTAACAATCTGGGGAGAGAAAAATCAGAAAAAGATATTGGCACCCCTGGCACCAAAGCAGAAGGTCCTGGGTTCGAGTGACAGAGATTTTCATCCAGATTTTCAATTGAGTTTCGCTATTATTGTCTTTGTTTAGTTAAAGAAAATTTTCTTTTGCACCGTTGTGATTTGAAACTTGATGAAACGAAAAATAGTGACACTAAAAAGATACAGATACATACATCTATAGGATTTAGCCGACGAGAGAATGAGATAGTATAATCGGTCTCCTATTTGTGCGGTACTTCGTAGCCCATAGATCTCCTCTTTGTGTGGTGCTTGACGATGACATTCCCAATTGGGATATGTTGTTAGGCTGAAGGTAGTAGGGAGAGGAAGTAGATGGAGAAGAGGGAAATGAAGAATATCTTGCTATTCAGATGTGGTCAACAAACTCGACTAAGGCCGTTCAAAGCAACTTTTCAATTCTGAATGGTGGACTTGCACTAGGGCGATACTGAAAGTATTATCCACTCTGGAACGTGCCGCAAATATACAACATACTATTTTAAATGAATACATTGTGAAATAACACAAATTAATCAAATAAAATGTATTCGCCAACGTTGGGATTCTTTCCCACGACCTTTGAATTGCGAGTCAAGAGCCTTATCCCTCGACCACGCAGGCCGTCAAAAGTAGATTAGATACATAAAAAAGTACATAAATATATAGATACATTATCTGGTAACACAGGACAATTTACAAAAATATAATTTAGCAAAAAATAATTAAGTTATTACGAAAACAGTGTCAGCCAGCGTACGGTGGTCGATTGGCACTTTATTACCCTGGCATCCCAAATATATTTTTCAACATTTAATGTGGATTTACGTGCAAATGAAATTAAAAACATTTTTTATCAAATGTGAATATTGCACAATGTAGAAGTTTCACAACTTTTCCCTACTGTCTAGAGCAGTGATTCCCAAAGTGGTCCAGGTGGACCCCCAGGGGTCCACGAGAGACTCGACGGGGGTCTACGTTGGCGTGGTAAATAAATGGGGGTCCACAAGTTGTATGTGGGGGTCCACGAAAATTTATCTGGTTTCGATGGTAAATAACAAAATGTTGGCTTGGCTTTCCCTATCAATGTATGCAGATAATACACTACTCAAAAAAAAATTAAGGGAGCAAAAAAAATCTAAATTTTGCGGTGATTTTGGACAGTCTTCTATTTCGGTGAAAAATGGTCGTATTGAGACTTAAAAGCATTTTTAAGCTTTAACTACATTTTGAGCTACGGTTCTCATGCAATCCTAATAGATAGTGCGAAAAAATAATTTTGCAAATTTTTTGGTCCACGGGCTTGAAATTTTTTTTCATTTAGGCCGGCTTATGGATCAGATAGCCTTAATATTTCGCAATAATTTCCTTTTTCTAAAACCTCCCTTAATTTTTTTGAGTAGTGTATTTTAAGAAGACCAGTGACTGTTACTTGTAAAAACTTGCATATTCGATATTTAATTTTATTTAGGTGGGAAATACAGGACACAGGACTAGGCTTTTTTTAATGATTTTTTTGGCATGGAAGAAATGTGTATAATTTATTGAGATTTTGAGGTCATTTTATACATCTACTTAGAAAATATTGTGAATTTTTCGAAGCATTTCCTCAATGTGAAAATTATCAGCAGCTGAATTATCAGCATCGAACGTCACCATCAGACGTAGCTTTTGTGTGCATTTTGGAGGCCATAGTTTTCATCTCAAATCAATATGGTTTTAAATTTAATTTAAGAAAATGACATGTCTCTTTTATGTAAACCTTACTTTTCCCAAAAAAATGGAAATTCAAATTCCTACAGGTGTGTAAACGGGAAACCTTGATTTTTTGCCAATTTTTTACATTTTTTGCAATTAAAAAATACTTTTGTCAATGATATTACTACGAATTTCAGTTCACATAGATAGAGCATAATTATATAAATAAGGTATTTGCAAATTTTTAAAATGTTTGGTTAAAAACTTTCTGAGCACACAAATTCAAAAAAGGCGTTTCGAGATAAATGCGTTCCAAGTTTATCACGCGATTCGGCATAACACCGAATTGAAATTTTTATTTAAAACTTTGGGATCATTTTCAATAGTTATACTAACAATTTATGAAATAAAATAACATTTTTTTGAGTCATCTACATGTATCTTATCATATTATTTTAATGAATAGAACACAAGAAAACACACTATTTTTCTTTTTATTTGTACCACTCCGAATTTAGGGTTATAACTAGCCGAGATGCAATTTTCAATCGTTTGATCTAATCTTCACATTTTTTGACGAGTTTTGGGAATGTGGTAGAAATGTGCAGGTGGTCCAACGAAAACAGTAAATTTTTGAAAGGGGTCTACGAGAAAAATAAGTTTGGGAACCTCTGGTCTAGAGCCATTAAGGCCCCGCAACCGCGCACAAAAAGAAGAAGATAGAGAGATATGTAATTCCGAATGTTAGAAGAGCGCGCTAATATTTAAAGCGATAAAATCGATGCGAAAATTGTGAAAATGTTTAATAAACCACGGCTCGTTTAAAATAGAGCAAAAATCTTGCGGGGGTTGTCTTAACAGCATTTAACGAAACAATCCATTGGTTACGAGGGGGGCAACTTATATAATTGCATCCCAAACGACATTAAAAACGAAAATAAATTGGGTGTATTTTAAAAAAAAATATTAAAGTTTATTCTTGATAAACAAAGTAGTGACATAGAATAGCGCTGTGTTCTTATATTTAGTTTAGTTCAATGTGTTTAATTATTTCTAGTTAAATGAGTAAAAATGTAATTTTCTTTTTACTGGAATAAAATTTTTTAATAAAAAAAAAAAAATGATAATAATCAAAATTTAGGCATATTAGATTTGTCAAAGAATTTATATACAAAAATTCAAAAATCAGTCATTTTAAATACATGAAGGATTACAAAATATTATAATATTATAATATTTATTAGATTTATAGGTTCAATTAGGATTATTTGAGAATAGGTGTAGGATGGATTAAATTTAGATCCGTAACAGGAATATTGTGTGACTCCAAAATGCCTATAAAACTGAAAGGAAAGATAAACCAGACTATTGTAAGACCAGCAATAATGTATGGCTCCGAATGCTGGACTATGTACAACTCCTACACTAGGCAACTTGAAACAGCAGAAATGCGAATGCTTAGATGGTCGGCAGGAGTATCACTAAAAGATAAGATCAAAAGTTCACACATTCGTGGTAGCCTGGGTGTCACAGACATAAATAGTAAGCTGGAAGAACGACAGTTGAGATGGTATGGACACATAAGACGGAGACCATCAGACCACACAGTGAGGCAGGCAATGTCTATGGAGCTTCACCGACAGTCATCCAGGGGAAGACCGAAGAACTCCTGGATGACTCAATGTTCCAAAATTCTTCAGAGAAACGGCCTGGATGAAGGCGATACCCAGAACAGAAGATATTACAACCTGAGAACGAGAAGAGCCGACCCCAACAGCATACCTAGGCAATGAGTTGGGACAGCGCAAGGAAGAAGATAGGTTCAATTAGGAATTCCACAGAGCTGAACCCTCTGATATGAAAATATCTGAAGTCGGTGAATTATTTTCCCATTTGATCTCTGGTAGGTTGACATGTTGTTTTTGTATTGTTTTGTATTTATAATACATATATAGTGCAATTGCATAGCGTGGATTGACTAGATGATCATTTGGGGAAGTGTGTGAAAGGGTTTAGTTTTTCCTGTGGGGAAAATTTAACCCGGACATTTAAATCTGGTTCGTGAATAATAAAGAAACAATGTGAATTATTTCATATTGTAAAATAACTGAAACAAACGCGTTTATAATATTTTTTGGAGAATTCTTTGCGAATGAGGGAATTTTATATAATTTGCGTTTCGGCGCGGGGAATGTCTAGATATTATCTTAAAAAATAACATATATTTTTTTAAGAGCTTAAAACTTCAAATGTTTAAGGGAGGTTTGCAAGAAATCGGTAGAAATTCGGGTAGCGGCGCCTTAAGACTGGCATCCCTAAATATTGGGGTGTATTGTGAGGTTGAAAGTAGTGGGGAGAGGAAGATATTCGGTCACGTATTTAATATTTATACATAACTATCAGACCCGGCCACACGTTGTGGAGCTAACGAAACACAACGCCAAGCCATTACCCAACCTTTATAACCAACGCCATCTGTTAAATCAAATCCACACCGCCCGCTTGCCAGCCCGCTGCACGCTGCCCGTTGCCCACTGGCCAGCCCGCTCCCTTTATTTAAATATTTCAAACAATTTACACAAAACCTTAACAAATTATAAACCTAAAAACCTTCCTCATAAATCACTTGATCTATTCGTGAAAACAGCATGAAAATCCGTTGCGTAGTTTAGAAGATCCAAGCGCACGGACAGCGGGAGCGACTTTATTTTATACTATGTGAAGATGAAAAATGAAGAGTTTTTTAGTAGTGCCATGTTGCGATGCCACCATTTAGAAGGAAAGCACATATTCACACTAATTTAGAATACCCCAAATCAAACTAACATTAATCGTATTGACACTATTGACAACATAAAAAATGTATTAACCCCCCAACCCAATTTGTTCGAATTTCAATAACACATATAGGTCTCTTAGAAAACGTTGTCTTCTTTACTATAATGGTTACAAATATTATATAAACGCTGTTACAAGGAGAAAACACCTCGCTTTATATTCAAATATAAACGTTTACACCTTTATAAGTTTCTTTAAGTCACCTGTAATCGGCCTGAGACGCATTTCGCATTTCGAAAAAAATATGTTTTTCTGCGATTTTGACCCTTCTATGTACAGAATTTGTATGAAGGACAAGGTCAGAATCGCTTGCGCCATAAGACGGGTAAAAATTTTATTCACCTTGCAACCCCAGAATATTTTTAAACGATTTTATCTGTGGCATGAAAAAGTCAAATTTGCCGCGAATTTTATCTGTCAAAGTCGATGCGTGTTCCTCGACTAAAACATCGTAAAACCTTTTAATTTACGTAATTAACGCAAGTAATGTTGTTTTGGTACATAGTTTATTGTTCTAGGAATGTGTTTCGGGCAATTAAATATACGATATCTCAAAATTAATCCACAAAACATTCAATTCAAAATTCAAAATGGTGGTTTTTTAAGGAAATTTCCGTCCTTCTCCTGGATTTTGATGGCCTTTGACTGGTTGAGGGAATAACCAGACAAAACCCGAAATATGTCATTTTTAATTCAAATTTTAGCCGTGTTTACTCTTTTCCACAAAAAAAGTAAAAATTGATTTCGAAATATTGTTATTTTATCTGGTAAAGTTATATTTTAAATTTTGAGAAAATATGTGTATTTTTAGCATAACAAGGTTACACCGTAGGTCGTTGGGGCAGATTTATTAAAATTTCAAACAAAATTTTGCATTATACAACACACATTTCAAATCGTGTTTTGTGATGAAAATGCTTCAGTTTATTTATTTACAGTCTTACAAACAAATACATTTAATTTTTTTAACATTCTTATTTTGCTTAGACATTATTGAAAAATTATAAATACTTGTGATCAAAAAATAATTACAAAAAGGACATAATTTTAATAGTTTTATCATCACGCCTTTCAGCATTTTTGAATGTAGGCACATTAAAGCAAATTTTGAATTAAATAAAATCGATATTAAGTTATAATTTTAAAAAGCTGGTACGGAGATTAATTAATCTTTCTCATTAGAACCGCCCTGTACGATCGTAAGAGCATCTTTCGACGAAATTTGGATTTTCGGCCGCTGGCTGATTGAAGGCCCTTAAATTATGTTTTTTAAAGGTGCCGGTAACCCGGGCGTTTATTAATATCAATAGACAATATTAGCTAAACTCAATCGAAAATCTGGAGACAGAAAAATCAGATAAAGGTATTGGCACCTCTGGGACCCGAACCCAGTATCTTCTGCTTTCATGGCAACAGGTGTGTACCTTAGCTCAGTTGGTATGGTAGAGCTGGGTACGAGTTCTAGATGTGCCAATATATTTTTATGATTTTTCTGTCTCCGGATTTTCGATTGAATTTCGCTAATATTGTCTTCATTTAATTGGAGCAAAATTTTAAGTTAAGTTATTTTTTTTATTTAAGCGCCGTTGTGATTTAAAACTTGATGAAACGCAAAATAGCGACACTAAAAATAGACAGATACATACATCTAGATCTAGAGGATTTAGCTGACGAGAGAATGAGATAGTATAATCGGTCTCCTATTTGTGCGATGATCGTAGCCTATAGATCTCCTCTTTGTGCGGTACTTCGTAGCCGCTCCACTCTTGTCTAATTTATTTTTTTGGAGGTTTCGCTACTACCGCTAGTGAATTGCACACTGTGTTTTTTTTTAAAACCGTAGAAGAGTCAACTGCCCATAACCGTATGAAGCCAGTGCGTCGATGGCATTCCCAATTGGAGTATTTTGTGAGGCTGAAGGTAGTGAGGAAGGGAAGGAGATAGGGAAGAGGAAAGTGAGGAAGTACCCGGCTGTTCATATCTGGTCTCCAAACACGGCTAAAGCCATTTCAAGCAACGTTTCAATTCTGAATGGTGGTCTTACACCAGCGCGATACTGAGAGTATCTTCCACTCTGCAACATGCCGCAAATATACTATATATTATTTTTAAATGAATAAGTTATGAAATACCTACACAAATTAATCAAATAAAATTTATTTGTGACATTCGGAACGCGAGTCAAGAGCCTTACGGGCTCTAATGCTGAAGTCACATGGTTAACTCGGATGAAGGTTTACTCGATGAAATGTTCCATTCTCGTTTCACCGCGTGTTTAGACGGTTCTTTCGAAGGAAGAGTTCACTCGACATTCTCGCTACGAAGTCGTCGAGCTTAGTCGCGGCGCGCATTGGAATTCGTCCGGCGCTGACGGTTAAGTTCGGGAACAATTTATGTTCGGGAATATTTACGATTTCTATTGACATTTCCGATAACGTCGAACTAAATTACGAGAAATTGGCGATTCTTGTAAGCAGTAAATAAATTTCAGCACCGTAAAATGAACATATGGTTAAATAATAACCTGAAAACTGATATCTACCAGTATTTTTGCACCATGAAATTTTTTTTATTCCCAAATAGGCCTCGGCTTGCAATACAATCCATATAAATGAAATAATTATTAACGTATCCAAAAACTAAAAACTGTTTTGGAAAGGTGATGAAATATGCTTCCAAAATTTATTATTAGAAATAACCACGTAATTTTTTAAATAGAATAATTTTTAATGTAAACTTTTAAAAGTTATAAAAATAGCTCTCCTTGCTTTTATTCTAACTAAAATTACTGGCAACAAAAAAAATATAAAAAGCACACACTTATTTTGTTAGACAAATAAATTGTAAACGTTTCTGTCACCTCACTTTTTCGTTGTTTCATTCAAAAATTCTCAATGTTTCATAAATGTTTTTTCAAATTCGATCAGAAACTTTGGTTCCATAAAAGTGTACATTCGTATTATTTTGTGGTTAATTGTTATATTGAATATATAGAGCATTATTTTATTCTTTCCAATACCGTTTAGATCATATTTTTCACTATGATAGTAAGGGAGAAACAACGATTTCTATAAGACGTGTAGGATTTATTTCGAAAAGCGAACTAAACGGAGTATTTTGACGCTTAAGCTGCTCCGGCTACTCGTCCTCACGCCAGAACATTCTCGGCCGACTAATTCGCGAGTGAAAGACTGTTCACTTGAGTGTTCACACGGTTCATTTCGAGGGAAAGAGGCGAAATGAAATCACGAAATGAAAGATAAATGAACCATGTGAATGGGCTATTAGAGACTACACCGACCGTCGAATGTATATTTCGATAAGTCTTTAATTCAAAACAAAGTTTTGCATGAAGTACAGCCTGCGTCTCTCTCAGCAATCTAAAATAGCTGTAAATCTAAATCATCGGTTTTGACAACTTTCCCAGATGTTTCAGATGTTGTCATAGTTTCACTAGTTGCGCACTATTTTTTTTTTATTTCTTTGTGGAGACGGTTTAGTTTCCATGAGCACTTAGGCCATTGACCCATCGTACTTTCTCCCATTTTACCTCAATCCTTTAACAATAACCCAGTCCCTTTAATAAAGTTCACCAGAGTTGTCATTGGATAGTCTTCTGGTTCTACAGTGTGTCTCCCCACTGCAGGGTATTTGAGCCTAGTTCCCATCAGGGCAGGACAGCAGGCACCATAAGTGAATTGGAGTCTCTTAATCCTCTTCACATTTTCTACATCAATTGATGCTTTCACTCCAAATAGCCGCATGTATCTCCAGAGATGGCAGGCCCGTTAGTAGTTCTACCAGTTCCCTCAGTGAGTTTCTGTCCATATCGAGTAGTTTCCTGGTCCGTCTGGGGTCCTTGTATGAGTAATTTGGATAGTCGAGCACTCAAAAATGCTCAGGATTTCATAGACACTACAAATGTATCCATTCTAGAAGAGCTTGACTTCCTCAATAAGCTCTAAACTATCTGACTACAACGTATCGTCAAACTGAGGACTCCAACTTAGAAAAGCTCATAATCACTGGAAAAATGTTGGGCAGACGAAGTAGAGGAAGGTCACCAATGCGCTGGAGTGACCAAGTATCACTGGCGTCTGGTACTAGGGTATCCTTGTCTCTCCACGCAGCACAGAACCTCGAGCAGTGGAGGAGCCTTGTCCATCATAGAAATTGGAGTAGTACTTGAGAAGAAGGAGGCAGTTGAAATATGTGCGGTATCCCACAAAAAATCCTTTAGCCAAATTTAATGCTAATTTGGCGGTTCTCTACTAACAAATATTATAATAATATTCAAAATTGGATACTTAATTATGAATTAATTATCTGCTGAAATAGAGAGCAGAGTGAAATATCAAACTGCTTTTGCATAAAACATCTACTCCATGGTGAAAATGTTATGATAACATAGTTCGTGAGAAACAAACCAGCTGTCTCTGGGTCTAAAAACCCCAGACCACGATGGTTGTATGTACTAATTATGATTTTCAGAAAAAGGATACTGAAATCAATTACCTTAATATATATCTAGACTTGCTATTTTCTCACAAATTCAAGATAATTTTTTTTTTTTACATGAATACCGCACAAGAATCCCAACTGCTCCCGTCTGGAGCCAGTGGGACTATGGTATTCAGATCTGGTCACCAAACACGGCAGAAGTTTCAATTCTGAATGGTGGTCTTACACCAAGGCGATACTGAGAGTATCTTCCATTCTGGAGCGTGCCGCAAATATACTATATATTATTTAAATTAATAAATTATGAAAAACGCCGGGATTCGATCCCGCGACCTTCGGAATGCGAGTCAAGCGCCTTACCACTGCACTACGCCGGCCGTCAAATGTGACAAGTAAGAAACATTCTTATATTTCCAATGAATTCTTAATTTAAACGTTCATTTATGACAAAGTAATTCAAAGATGCGACCGAACAATTCAGAATGAAACCAACTCAGAACCACCTCAGAAAAGTAATTAAGAGTGATGATAAAAAAATTGGTTATTTAGGTTAAGTTAGGTTAGGGTTATCGGCTATTTAAAAATTATTTTTTTAAAGTTTTAATGACCTTTCTGAAGTGTTTCAGTTTCTGAGTTGGTTTCATTCTGAGTTGGCATGGAACCATTCAAAGAATATGTGCGTTTTAACGAAATAAACTATATGACCTGATGGCATTTTCATATTTAAAATATGCATCAATACTACCTCAACATCGACTAAAATAAGTTGCCTAGACGCCTGATGGATTTTGGAGTGGGCACGCCTTAATAAGTAACCACAGTTTGAAAATAGCGGTGATTGTTATTGATACTCGTTTTAATTACTGATCTGTATGTTTTTTTACTGAAGGCAATTTTTTTAAGTGAATACCGCTCAAGAATCTCAAGTGCTCCCAACCGTGTGGAACCAGTGAGATTATTTCCGATTGGTTTATTTATTTATTTATTTATTTACGCCCTAGTGGGCTTTTACAAAGATAGATAATAACAGTTAGGCAGGTATGTAGTACACAATATACAATGATTAAAATAATAATGAAAAATAAAATTAATTAAAATTAAAATCATACATTTCATTAAAGTAATTATAAGGATTTCGTTTTATAACTAATATGGAATCTGCAAACATGTCTACAATATTCCCAAATTTATTGAAAAAATAATGTAATCTATTTATAAGTGTATGAGCTTCATAGTTTGTTTTAAAATTGTCACAGAAGAAGGTAGCTCTCTGCCTCGTATTTCTGGTCGGTACGTAAAATTTTATTTTGGCTAGAATTTCAGGATGTGAATGCAATTATTAATGATTTTATTTAATAGTACAAGATCAGAGATGATTCGCCTATCGGACAGCGTAATTAAGTTGAGTTGTTTCATCAAAAGGACATAGTTAATATTTTTAATTGGAATATTCAGCTTAAAGTTAATAAATCTTAGGAATTTGTGCTGTACCCTTTCTATATTGTCGGAATGTATTTTATACAATGGGAACCAAATGGGCGAATTATACTCTACCTGGCTTCTTACTAAAGAAGTGAAATATGTTGTGAGACTTAAGGTAGTGGGAAGGGGAAAGAAAAGGGAAAGAGGAAGGTGGAGTAGTATTTGGCTATTCAGATGTGGTAAACAAAAACGGCTAAAGCCATTTCAAGAAACGTTTCAATGGTGAGTGGTGGTCACTATATGGAATACTGACAGTATCTTTCACTCTGGGACGTGCCACAAATATGCTACATATTATTTTTAATTAGTAAAAACAAATTAAACAAAAGAAAATTACTTGCGCACGCCGTAGTTTGAACCCGCGACCTCCGGATTGCGAGTCAGGAGCCTTTTACATAGACTACTGAGACCGTGGGGTAAGGCTCTCAAGCAAATAAATAAACACGTTGATGAGATTATTTTAAACAGTAAAGTTTTCTTAGAGACAGCACCAACTTTGGGATGCTACGCGCTCAAATCATGTACTTTAGAAGGCCTTTCATTTTGTTTAGTGTTTGGTTATTTGTGATTTTTCTAGCATTTGCCTGGTATTTAAAATACTTTCTTAATACACGAAGACAATTTGACACGTTTTTTTTAATGCAATTTACAAAGAGGTAGCCCACTAAAAGATTTTAAGATATGTAAATTTTAAAATGGGTATTTCTAGTGAATGCCTAAATTACGATAACGTACTTTGTTCATTAAATTTAATAAAATTATCTGATAGTATAAAGTATAATCATTTCCGATTTAACGTGTTTGTATTAAATCATTAATTTAATATTTGATACCCCTGATTTATTATATTATGTTATCTCTTTTCATACTCCAGGCAGGTCGGTCACAAGACCTACCATATTATTGTAGCAATTCTAAGTCAACATCCCAATATTACACTCCTATGCAACGGATTCAACAGCTTGGAAACAAATACTCCGATATTGTTGATATATTTCATCAATTTTAATATATAAGCATACCTTATTGAAGTTTTTTTCATCAAATAGGAAATAGGGGAATATTTTGGTAAAGCTATTTACATTGACTAACACTACTTATTAACATGAAAGAAAAAAAAAAACTATTTTGGATTTTTTATATTTTTTACCTTCATACTGTGAGGATCAAATTCAATAATATTTTTACTTTATATTTATTTTTGTGCAAGTGTTTTAAACAGTCGTTTCCTGCACTATTTACTAGTATAATTTCGTTAATATTGTTATATATGTGTATGTAAAAGCCTAAATAGGCGTAAATAAATAAATAAATAAACAACCTCAGGTGACGCTTGGCAGTTTAGTACTAAAGCTACGAAATCAAAAACACTACAATTGACTTGCTTTTGGCTTACCATTTTGAAATTTCTACAGCGCGTCTATGTGTGTTAAAACGTCTTTAACTGAAATGGTTATATTTGGTTTTACGGCGAAAAGCATTCAACATTACATATTTCACGTTAATTGTCAGAAAGCCAACAAAAGGTATAAAGGATAAACAAAATTTATTCCCTTAATATCATGAACACCGTAAAATGATGATATTTGTTCATGATTACGTTTATATAACTGTTTGAAATGGTTTTTTAGAAAGGTTATATAAATAAACTTTTATTTTAATCGTGACGTTTATGATAACTAGAAGCATTTATTTATGTATCTATTTTTTCAATCTGTAAGATTTACAGTGTTTTTAGTAGTGCCATATTTTAACATTATACAAGGTGTTCTGCAAGCTATGGATCAAATGAAGTGGGACGACAGAGGAAATTATTTACTATCATTAACTGGGAGGCGGCTATGGGTAGCAACACTTCTGCCACAGATCACCCCAAATGACGGCCGGCGTAGTACGGCGGTTAGGCGCTTGACTCGCATTCCGAAGGTCGCGGGATCGAATCCCAGCGTGGCAAATAAATTTTATTTGATTAATTTGTGTATTTCACAATTTATTCAATAAAAATAATATATAGTATATTTGCGGCACGTTCCAGAGTGGAAGTCACTCTCATTATCGCCCTGGTGTAAGACCACCATTCGGAATTGAAACATTGCTTGAAATGGCTTCTGCCGTGTTTGATGACCAGATCTGAATAGCCAGGTACTTCCCCACCTCCCTCTTCCCTATCTCCTTCCCCTCCCCACTGCCTTCAATTGGGGATGCCATAGTCCCACTGGCTCCAGACGGGATCAAAAAAAAAAAGTAGTTTGCTACGTTTGATAACTTGGCAGAGATGCCCGGGTTCATGGGGTGAGCTTTGTCCGAGTCTTGGCGACGGATGAGACGACGGAGACTGGATGAGGGAGACCTTTTGACCTCTCCAGCCGGACTCTCTCGAACCATCGTCTTTTTTCTTAAATCATCATTTCGATTTTGAATCAGATACAAAAAAGTAACGATCATATTCGAGGTAGGTACTGTCTTTATCTAGGTAGAACTTTATAATCCCACAAAGATAGCAGCCTAGGGATGTTGAAAGTGAAAAAAAAAATCGATATATCGAAGTATCGATATTTACTAAAATATCAATATCGATGTCGATATATCGATATATTTCCGGGAACATATAAATATGATTGTAAATAAATCTCTCAAGCTACTTGGTTTCATCACTAGAACCACTTCTGACTATAAATACCCTAAGAACTCTTTACTGCTCCTTGGTTCGCCCCCATCTTGAATATGCTTGTATTATATGGTCTCCTTTTTATGCTGTCCATATTCGTCATATTGAATCCGTTCAACATCGGTTCCTAAAGGGAATTGCTTGGAGGCTAGGATTAGAGCGAGGCAATTACTCGTATGCTGAAATTGAACAAACTCTAAACCTTTCTCCTTTAGAAGACCGTCGGATAAAATCTGATCTCATTTGTTTCTTCAAAATTATTAACTGTTTAATCGACTCGCCTACATTACTACAACTCATCACATTTAATATACCTTCTCGTAGACTCAGAAATAAAGACCTGCTTTTCCTCAATCAGCACTCGACTAACTTTGGTTATAACTCACCACTGTCCAGAATGTGCAGACTGGTCAACTCACGTCAAGACCTTGATTTTTTTGGTATTAGCTTAAATGATTTCTATCGCTCTTTAAACAAATGAAGATATGTCATATTCACCCTAATTTTTGCAAGGTCTTGACGTGACTTGACACTTATTTTTTCTTCTATTTTCACTGTTTGTCTTTGCTTTCATGTACCATCCGAATCCTTACATTGTTTATTTCTATACTTCGTGATACTTTGTTTTAAATTGGACGTACGTCCGTAAATAAATAAATAAATAATAAATAAATAAATAAATAAATATCGAGGAAAAAATATCGATCTATCGAAATATCGGTCAAATTTTTAAAATATACATTTCTATGTATGTACCTACACATATGAGATAGTATTAGTGATCACAAATACTAACGCAAAGATAATAGATTTGTAAGCTATTAATAGTTAAAATTTCAACCGCCAGATGTCATGACCCAATACAGTTACTTTTTCCGTTCGTTCCTATACGGTTTTGGATTCTAGTGACTTTAGTTACATAAATAAATAAAATATCGTTTTTGATACAATTTTCGATATTGGATATTTTGTATCGATATATTGGATCAAAATATATCGGCTAAAAATATCGATGATTTGAATTAAAAATACCGATACATCGATATATCGATACTTTTTCAACAAGCCTATGCAGCCTAAATATATGAGAATTAGTTGAGGATATAATTGGTAATTTTAAGATCAATAATAATCTCAACGACCGAGTGGTTAAAGGCGTTGGTAAGGCTTCCAGTAATAGGGTGTTTTTGGCTCTCCATGCAATTTAGAACCGCGAGAAGTGGTAAGTGTCAACTGTCCACCATGGAAATTGGTCGCGATCCTCAGCTATGAGGAACCGACTTAAGAAGAAGTTATTATTAAACTAGCTGACCTGACAAACGTTGTTCTGCCATATAAATTATTTCTAGTCAATATTCTGGTTGTTAAATGAGTCCTATGAAGAGTCGGAATAATAGAAGAGCATGTATGAGACGATGTATGAATGTGAACGAGGCAAGGGGTATGTCTGCCCCTGCGGGGAAATGGCGTGATGGTTAGTTAGTTAGTTAGGAAAGAACAACAGATTTCACATGCGAGCTGTTGAACACAAGAACGAGTCGTAGAAACATGTGTTTGGAGCAAGCAATTCTCATGTGACAAATTTCAACCGTTATATGACTGTGGCATGCGTTTGACGTGTTTCCCAATTGTGCACCGATGCCGAAGAGATCAATGATACTAGTTCCTCGGGGCACTTTCCATTGCAATACCGGTAGAACAAGGATAGCCTACCTGACAAGTGCCCTGAAGATTGCAATGCACTAAGCAATTAAGACAGGGGAATCTATTAAGGGATGGCGTCATGTATCTTATCTCGGAAGATTTTTCAATGTGGATGAGTGTTTCAGGCTGATAATTATTGCTTATAATAATTGTTAATCATAGAAGTTAAGGGATTTTTCTGGTATTTTGGGGCTCTAGACCAGCTGCCAAATTTAACAGTAGGGCCCACTGGCTTTGCGCATTCTTTACAAATCGGTTCCAATTTTTGAAAATGGAAAATAAAATAATTTTCTGTTAAAAATGTTATCATATTGTAGGTAGATACTTTATTGCTCGTCTGATATCTCCAAAACCAAAACTATCTTTGACTTTTTGATAATTCCAGCTTATCTCTCTCGACCCAAGAGCAAGAATCACAGCTGATGGGAAGGATTCATTCAGACGGTCCCGAAGAATAAATTTATTTATTTATAATATTAACGATAGTTGTGCATGATGAATACTTGGAGCAGGTGGATGAGTTTATGTATCTGAGTAGTATGTTTACGAGAGATGGGAAGGCTGATAGAGATATTGAAAGAAGGGTAAATGCAGGTAACTCCATTAATGGAGGACTGAATGCCGTTGGCGCTAATAAAAAACTGTCAAAAGAACCGAAGCTAGCAATCCACAATGGCGTCCTGGTACCTATCCTGTATGGCAGTGAGGCGTGGAACTCGCAAACGAAGGATGAACTGAATGCTGTTGAAATGAGATCCCAGAGGGGGATGTCTATTTTTTTTTTTTTTTTTACAGTGAATGCCGTACAAGAATCTCAACTGCTCCCGTCTGGAGCCAGTGAGACTATGGCATCCCCAATTGGGGTATGTTGTGAGGCTGAAGGTAGTGGGGAGGGGAAGGAGTTGGGGAAGAGGAAGGTTGGGAAGTACCTGGCTATTCAGATCTGGTCACCAAACACGGCTAAAGCCATTTTCAAGCAACGTTTCAATTCTGAATGGTGGTCTTACACCAGGGCGATACTGATAGTATCTTCCACTCTGGAACATGCCGCAAATATACTATATATTATTTTAAATTAATTAATTGTGAAATAACACAAATTAATCAAATAAAATTTATTTGCGCGAGCCGGGTTCGAACCCGCGACCTCCGGATTGTGAGTCAAGAGTCTTACCCACTGGACTACGGAGGTCGTCAAAACTGTTAAAACTCTATTAGAATGTAAGGCTGATGTAAGCATAATGAGTAAGATTAAGAAAGAGATCCTCAGATGATTTGGGCATGTAGAGCGAAAGAAAGTTGAAAATAGTGGAGCAAATGTGAATGGAAGAAGAAGTCGGGGACGCCCGAGGAAGACATGGCACGATCAATTGAATCAGATTCTTGAGTCGGGCCATATCAAAAGTCAGAATAATAGAAGAGTATGTATGAGACGATGTATGATTGTTAGTAAGGCAAAGAGTGTTTGCCAAGACCGAGGTGTTTGTGGTCCGTCCTCTCTGCCTGCCCCTGCGGGCAACGGCGTGGTGGTTAGTTAACGCCTTTCGGCTTTTACAAAATATATCAGGTATCAGGTAGAAAATATATGATAGTAACATGAACAAGACAGCTCTAGGAGCTTGAAAAACAGCAAGACCTGGAAAACAGAAGTTATATGAAATGTTGAATGTGCGATTTTAGAGTTTTGTAGTAGACCTTTTTAAAATTTGTTTCCGTATTTGTACGGTTTTTGAGATCAGGAGTTGTTTTGAAATTTTGCATTTTATTCGAAATTCCGAAAATACAGACTTTTAACCCGTTTAATCACAGGAGACCAGATTTGTCCCAACGCACATAGGTCTCACATAAGACGCCGTAACTTCCTTACTATCATAGTTAGAAATATGTTCTAATCGGTGTTAGAAAGGAAAAACATCATGCTTTATATTCCAATCTAAAAAATAGCCATCAAAAAAGTAAAATGTACACTTTTATGTACACAAAGTTTTGAATCGCAAATTGAAAAAAGAATTTGAAACTTCTGAAATTTAAAAAAAAAAATTTCATAGAGCGACAAAAAATTGAGGTTACAATATATGTTTGTTATACATTTGTCTAATAAATTATGCATGTGTTTTTATTTTTTTTTATTACCAGTAACTTGAGTTAGAAAAAATATAAGGTGAGCCATTTTGAAAACTTTTTTATGTTTGTATGCAAAAATTTTATAATTTAAAAAAAATATATATTTTTCGAATTCTATAATTTGAAAGCGTAAGCGTTTTTGGTTTTTGAATGTGTTCAGAAATATTCCAAATATATGCATTTTATTGTAAAGTGAAAATATTTTGACCATCCGAAAAAAAAGCCAAATTTTTGAAGGGTTTTAAATCAACAAAACGATTACCCGCACGGCACACACGTTTGTGTACTATTTTTAAAGAAAAACACTGTGAAACAAATTCAAACCAAAATGCTTGCCTTGTAAGACTGTGTTCAACGTACGAGTATAATAACATTCTCTCTGATATAGATATCTTCAATTGTGACGAAAATAATATAAAAACTCTATCAAAAGTGTATTAAAAATGTATTAAATGAGTACAAAACTGCATAAATGTAATGATATATTATTTAATGACGTATATTATGTACTACCTACGTCCTGTTATAATAATGTAATATCTTTTAGACGTTGTAAGATTACTGTTTAATTTATAGGTAATAGAATAATGATGAAATCTATAATTGGTTTTCAGTTAGGTAAATCTTTATATATTAAAAAGAATCGCTGAATTTGTTGCTAAGCGCAAATCTAAAGAGCAGCTGAACCGATTTCGCTAATTCTTTTTTTAGAATATTCCTTGAAGTACGAGGATGGTTCTTACGGAGAGAAAAATTAATAAAATTGCGCAGAAAATTGTATTATTTCAGAAAACCTAACGACTATAGCACGTTTGACAGTTCGCGTGTTTGAGAATGACATTTTGCAAAAAAAAATCTATTTTTGAAAATCTTTAAGTTGATAAATTTATTTAATGTAGGTAGGTACTCCCCTAATAGTTTGAATCTAATCAAGAATTTTAGATATTTTAAATAGGTACCTATGTTAGGTACCAAATTTAATATAAATGAAATTTGAATAAAAATTGTAAAAGGTGGCACGCGGGCTGATGAATGAATGAACTGGGATTGAATATATGGAACGCGAGAGGAGGGTTGGCGGGACGAGGGAGTGGGAAAGGGAAGAGGGAAGGCGGGGAAGGTGGAAGGGGAACGCGGGAGGGGAAGGGGACGTGTGAGGGGGGAGGGGAACTCGGGAGAGGGGTTCGCGGGACGGGGGAAGGGGGGAGGTGGAGTGGAGTGGGGAGAGGGAAGGTGGAGGTGACGGAGTGGGAACGCGAGAGGGGAAGAGGACGCAGGAGAAGAAGGAGAGGCGGAAGGGGAACGGGACGAATGGGAAAGGACACTCAGGGAGAAACAATTTCTTTATTAAATGGCATAGCAACGCATGCCGGGACCAGCTAGTTATACATAAATTAATCCAACTGTAAACTGTTGATTTCCCTAAAATAAAAAAAATAAATTAGCCAACAAAATGGTTTTCTATTTTTAACAGATCCGAAATTGTTCTTCGGGGCCGTCGATACGTCTGTCACTCCTGGCCATACTAACCCCTCATACCTTTTTTCCTTCCCAGAACTTACTACTAACTACGAGTAAAAAAACTTTAAAAATGTTTAAAAAAACCCTCAACAAAGGCCTCTCCGAAGACGACACATATCCTGAGGGACATTATGTTCCTCAAGGTCTCGGGTATGGGGGGGATGTAAAAAAATAAAACAGCTTTATTCTTCTAAAATTTGAAAAGCATATTAAAATTCCAAGCAAATATTCTAGAGTTCATTTTATTTTTATTTTTTGTTTTTATATGAATACCGCACAAGAGTCCCAACTGCTCCCATCTCAAGCCAGTGAGACTATGGCATCCCCAATTGGGGTATGTTGTCAGGCTGAAGATAGTGGGGAGGGGAAGGAAAAAGGGAAGAGGAAGGTGGGGAAGTACCTGGCTATTTAGATCTGGTCACCAAACACGGCTAATGCCATTTCAAGCAACTTTTCCATTCTGAATGGTGGTCTTACACCAGGGCGATACTGAGAGCATCTTTTACTCTGGAACGTGCCGCAAATATACTATATAATATTTTAAATGAATAAATTGTGAAATAATATAAATAAATTAGTCAAATAAAATTTATTAAATTAAGTTCATTGAATCGGTGTTACAAACAAAACAAATAAAATGCACATCAATTTGAGTATTTTTCATGATATGCTACCGAGTTTACAATTATAAATTTATCAGTCAAAAAATAAGTCAATAGGATGTCATGTCTTTTATGTCATATTGAAAATTTTTGTTCGACTTGCACAGACCCGTGAAAAATCACGGGTCTGTGCATGTATTTTCGTGCAGATCGTTCTGAATACGAATTCCTGCAAGTATGCATGATTATTTATTCGTTTAATGTACGTTGAACATAGAAAAAGCAAATAAATCACACAATCTCACAGGAGATCACGTCCGTTATCTCATAACTATGTAGCTATTTAAAATACCGCAATAAAACAATAATAACGATCCCACAAAAGATATGGAATCGCTCGGCTGGACGCACAGACAACCAAAATTAGAATGTTTTGTTTTTTTTAAATGTTACGAAAACAGTGTTAAAACTTCGGTGAAACCGGACAGTATATGTAAAGGAAATATATTCCCTTTAAATTTGAATCCTATAATGTCAATTAGAATGCAATCATCGATTGTCATTTGTTTTGTTATTCTATTATTTGATTGTTAGAAAAAACCATTAAAAGTGATATTAATAAACATAAATGTCGTTTCTTAGTTAAAAAAAACTTTGCAACACAAGTGTTTTATTTAGAAATTAATAAAAAGGAATTAAACCTATCAACATATTATAAAACGACATTTATGTTTATTAATAATAATAACCTATCAACATATTATATATATAATATATATCAATGGCGATACTAAGTACATTAATAAATCTGTACCTGGAAAGCACACGGATGCAAGTCCAAAAAGGTAAATGTTCAGGAGAGCCAAAAAACTATTTTTCTCTATCTATGGTCTCATAACTTCTTCCGATGTCCATGCTGATAGATAGACAGTAAAAAATTAATTAATAAATCAATTAGTTTTATTTAAAAAACGAGCAAATAAAACGAAATCTCTACACATTATAAATTAAAGACCTCCGCGTCTTCTGTCTGTTCACGATAAACTCAAAAACTACTGAACGGATTTTCATGCGGTTTTCACTAATTGATAGAGGGATTCGTGAGGAAGGTTAAAGTACATAATTTGTTGAGTATTTATGTAAATTGGTTGTAACAGAACGATAATTGTTAGGAGTGTCGGAAAAAGCCAAGCCGCCTGGGAGTTTTCATCAAAAACACAAAATCCCTTTAAGATATAACAAAACAATGCATGGTGGGATATTTCTCCTTTATAGATCTACAAAAAGTCAAAAGTAAAAAAAAAGTCCGTGAAGGCATATATCTATCTTTTATGGATAGCTTACCATACCCATTCTATCTTCTAAAAAAATGGTCTTGGTCTTCTAAATTAATTATTAATCCTAATCAACTTAAATACGTTTGTTACCTCAAGCATTTCAACATTATTATAATCTTTCGCGCTATGTCTACTATTATAATTTAAAGTCCTCCGCGGCGTCTGTCTGTCTGTTCGCGATAAACTCAGAGATGACGGTGGTTATAAAGGTTGGATAACCATCCAGTAGATGGCGTTGTGTTTAGTTAGCCACAGCAACGCGTGGCCGGGTCAGCTAGTATTTTATATGTAAAGCCTTTAAAAATATTGTTTAAAAAACGCTACAAAAAAACATGGACTTGAGTCCTTCTGCTTCAAAATGAGATGGAATATTTTGTTACGACATGTGGTGTATTATGAAAGGATCAATATTTGAAAATTGTTTACTTTTTTTTTTACATGAGCTCCACACAGGAGGCTCTGAGGAAAATAATTTCCCTCAGGGCCTATGTCATCTTTAGAGATGCTGTGTGGAGGGTTTATTAATGAAAGGAAGGAGAGGAGAGTTATGGGAAGGAAAAGGTTTTAAGGGGTGGGTAGGAATATATGGGGTTCGGGGTTCAGTGTGTCCTGGTCATCTGCCTCGAAGACCTAGACAAACCTCACCCCGTGAACCCGGGCACCCCTGCAAAATCACCAAACGTAGCGAACAACTTGGGGTGACCTATGGCAGAGGTGTTGGTTATCCAATAAAGGTTCCCGGGGCGGCGGTACCCATTACCGCCTCCCAAATTGAAAACGTAGTAATACATAGAAAAACATAGAAAAAAAACATAGAAAACGTAGTAATGTTAGAGGCAGAAGGATGCAAATGGATTTGAGTAATAATACTCAAAATGCAACTAAATCATAAAGATGCAAGTACATGTACATCTTTCTGCTCCCAAGATAGTTATATCATCCGTATAACTAACTTACTAACTAACCATCACGCCGTTTCTCCGCAAGGGTAGGCAGAGAGGACAGACCGCCAAACAACTCGACCTTGCGACGTTCACATTCAAATATCATCATCTCATACATGCTCTTCTATTCTTCCGACTCTTCACATGGCCCGACTCAAGTATCTGATTCACTTGGTCGTGCCATGTCCTCGGGCGTCCCCGACTTCTTCTACCATTCACATTTGGTCACATATTCTCCTTACACTCCTTTCCTCGTTCATTCGCTCTACATGCCCAAACCATCTGAGCGTCCCTTTCTTAATCTTATCTACTCATTACGCTTACATCAGCCTTGCATTCTTCGCGAATCTCCACATTTCTCACACGATCGTACATGGTTTTACCACACATACGCCTCAGGGATCTCATTTCTACAGCATTCAGTCTATATTCATCCTTCCAGTTCCATGCCTCACTGCCATACATCAGGGTAGGTACCAGCACTCCTTTATGGACGGCTAACTTCGCTTCTTTGGACAGTTCTTTGTTGGCGCCAACGGCGTTCAGTCCTTCATTAATAGAGTTGCCTGCATTTACCCTTCTTTCGATACCTCTGTCAGCACCCCCCATCTCTCGTAAACATACTTCCCAAGTACACAAGGCTGCCACATGGTAATCTACTTCAAGTCTGCATCAGAAGCTCATTTCTTCAAATTTTGTACTTGCATCCGTATGCTTCTCGGGTACAGTTTAATACACAGAGTGAACGTTTTATTTCATAGATTCTACATAATACATTATGCAATGATAACTTTGTAAAAAAAATCCTACTGAATATAAATTTAAATACACATGTTTTATTACATAGTCAGTCACAAAGTAAGTCAAGTCGACTGGATAACATTTGGATTCCGGCCAAGTTAAAGCCGAGAATCCCATATTCAATTTCTCCGTTCATTCAGTCTCCCAAATAACGCGTTTCGGAGTTGCGCGGTTTTCGAACAACGTGACTCAAAAATAATAATAATGTAACTCAAGACTCTGGCACATTATAATCGATAACTTTACAATATTGGGTCGATAGGTGTAACTTAAGACGATTTTAATGCCTCGAGCACGGTTTCGCCGTTGACAGCCGAAAAGATTTTGACGGCAAATAAATAAGAAATCGATACATGCTAGCAATCTATTGGATCTGTCTATTGATTTACATTGCTTAACGTCAAACTAGTACTTAAAATTCAAATAAATGGACAATTTCGAATTGTCGGAATCGATTGAAAGGCAGTTAATTGGTTAATTAGGTCTTTAGTCCAACTAAACCACTTTCGTTTCTTCAAGATTGAACGGAATGGTTTGCGTCTTGAATGAATTGTCCAAGGATCATGCTTATAGTTCACCCCCTTTTATTAATAAGCCAGTTGTTTTGTATAACGAACAGCATTACGACATTACTAATATTTTGAAACTTGGCTTGTAGTTTACACTAAACGGCAGTTAATTAGTTAATTAGGTCGTATTTGAACCACTTACAATTCTCTAGAATAAATTGATGGAACACATACACGATTTATTTCAGTCCTAAGAGCTTCATTAGTTCACCTCCTTTCATTAATTAGCCAGTTATTTTGTATAACGAATGAAACTATGACAATACTAGTATACTGACACTTTGCGTATATTTTTTTAACATTAAACGGGAGTAAATTATTTGATGAGGTCTTTCGTTATATTTGGATCACTTTCGTTTATCCAGATCGGACTTTAGGAAAAGAAATAAATTGATTGCGTCTTAGATGAATTAATTAAGTATATGATTTCTTTTAATTAAAAGAGCTTCGTTAGTTCAGATCCATTCATTAATAACCAGTTATTTTGAATAAGGAACGACATTATTCATTTTTTGGATATTGACAGCTTATCAACATTCAAGAGGCCACCCTAAAATTTGTCAATCATCGTCTATCGGAATATCTCTTACCAATTGTTTACAGTGCTCGCAAATATTGATAATTGACTATAGATGACGGATTTAGTCAATATCGTATTAAAATATGGTTTATCGATTATCCTTGTTAGACGTACCGTTTCTTTTCCATGGTTACTGGGCATTTCACATGTTGCTTTTTTCTGTACCGATCCCTATATGAAAATATTATCGGATACCTGTTCAGAGGTCTGTGTACATATACTGTTATTTAGACTTTTGTGTAGATGTGTGATGTGTGATCTTGCAGTTCTTAATAATAATAGACGCGTGGTCGAGATGAACATTTATTTGCACAATATAAGTATTTAAGCTACGTGCTAGCTAACGGTGCTGTATGTAGGTAAGGAGAGCGAGCACGAACATTCATCACCTTTTATACTCTAGTTCTGCCGTCTCGGTCTTGCATATTCGAAAAGGCAAGAGTGCCACTAAAACCATTCTCACATATACAATTATTGTTTTAAATACATTACTCTGTGTTATTTGAACCTATAATTACATAATAAACAAAGAGCAGATACGTTGATTATTTTGGTTGTATTGTGTTCACGATTCGAGAAGAGGTTTTTCATTGTTTTCCAGTTTTTTTTTTTAAATCTCTACCTGTTGACTTGATCCAGTTTTTTTGTTCGTTTATTGAAAGAATTGTTATTATTTTTTTTTATTAAAATTTATCCATATTTGTTGGTTATCTCTCTATAAACAAATATCCTCTCTTCTCTCAATCCTTATCCAAAATTGTCTCCATACCATTCAACATTAATTTCATCTCTTCTAAGTCTAAACTCGTTTTCAATCATCCATATAATTTTGAAATTTGCCTTTTAAATAAAATAAATACATTAATTCACCTTCCTCTCTTCATAATTCCTAGAACATCCTTGAATGATGAAAGCCAAAAATATTTGGAAATAAAATGTGACTTTTCTACTCACATTGAAACTTTTTATATATTTTCATCTCGTCTTTTGTATCTTAAGCAGCGTTATTCACTGCTGCAAAAATATACGTAAAAATTGGACCATGCACGACGGAAAAAAAAATTCAATAAATTTATTAAAGTAAATTTTTGTGAGAAATATTTAAACATACCTTTCCAATGTATCGATGACGAAAAAAACTTACATCAGCGCACTTTATTAAGACCTTTTTTTACATTATGCATGCAATGTGAATTTCTCAAACAAATTATTTATCAATCAACAAATAAATTAAAAGGTTTTTAACTTTGTATGTTAAAAAAATGCTTTGTTTTATGCAGCGAAGGTTAAACAGTAATTTTAACAGATCAAGTTTTAAAATCCATTAAAAAAGAAAATCAAAAAAAAACTAAGCTAACCTAAACGTTGTATAGAATGATTTCTTAATTGCATCTAATAGAGTGATTTCATAATATCTGCATAATAATAAAAATTTACAAAAAAGTTGTGCCACGAGATCATTTTAGAATATAATAAAGAGTGGTGGTCCTAAGTGGGATCCTTGAGGAACGCCGGATGTAACTAGTCTGGAAGAGGTCTCAAAACTATTAACTTGTTTGAAATGTCATGAATTTACGAATTTACTTACGAACACCGACAGTAACTACACGACAAAATACACTATTCTACTGTAGCATTCATAAGCGTAACTACATTGCCCACTCTCCGATAAAACGATTTCACACTATGGGAAATCAGTACTTAAGATGAATATATACGTGAAATCCTATTAAGATACTATTTTGATTAATCTTTACGACGAATCGGCTTACAGTATGAACATCAAAAAATATGCTACGGATAAATCGAAGCTTGTACTAGCTTTTCTATGTATTGGAATAACAATAAAAATATTATTTACGTAACAAAAAATATAAGCGTAAACCACAAAAAAAAATGTTTTTTCATGACTTAACTATGAAGTAATGCAAGAAAGAATTTAAAAAAAATACCCCCTCATGGCTAAGACTATTTTTAAGGTTTTCCATGTTCCAACTTTTTTTCGTTCTTATAAAATTATGCTCAAAATAAATAAAAACCACTTTTCCGCAGACTAGCCTCGTGCAAAAAGGCGTTCGATTTTAAAATTTTGCAGGCAAGAGATTCGAAATATTTCTAGCGTTTATATTCCTCTTAAGTGATATTGATATATTTAACATAAACTTGGCGAATTTTATTGATCTTGTAAAAAACTTATTCCAAAACTATTCTTAAACATCTCTGTATTTTTGTAAACCTATGAAATCGCAGTATTTTTGTATTTTTATGACTTGTGTGCTTTTTTATCTAATTTTATTTTTATTATTTCTTCATCTGTTTAAAAATCATCTGTCATGAATTAATTGTACTACCAAACATGTAAAAGCCTTTACGACGTTAAATAAATAAAAATACATATTTTTTAATTAAATATTAATTATAATATGTAATATTATAGCATCAGATTATAAACTACTATTAAAAAAATCTGTTACAATTAAATAGTTCATTAACACATTAATATGAATTTCATAGAAAACTGACAAATACGCTGTGATGTAATTAATTTCATTAAAATTCGCTTAAAAGGAAAACTTTACTCACATAGCTGAATTCACCGTCATTTAAACTGAATTTATCAATAAAAATATGTAACTAAATCCATTTGTTACACAATTTGTAAGGAACGATATAACCGCGGTTCATTTAACACGATTTGTTCAACGCGGCGTAAAAAGCTACCAAAGAAAATTGATATCGCAATGAATTTGCAAAGCGCCTGCGAACTTGCTTACAGGCAATATGCTTAGCATGGAAAAATCCTTTTAACAAATACTGGATTTTTTGTTATTTATTTTGTTGTATGTCCGTATGTATTATAATTTTATATACACGAATTAATTAATGCTTTAATTTCATTGTTAATACTTGCATAAAGATTTTTAACAAATAATGCAATGAAAATTGCACATTTTACTTTGTTTAACGCTGTTTAAAAATGAAAATAATTTGTCAAAAGTAATATATTTTTTTTAATTTTAGGTGGAATTATTTGATATTCATGCTTAATTAGGTTAAAAAAACAAAGCTTAGGATTCAAATAAATACAAATTGGGCACTCTAATTAAATTAAACATTTAATTGATTGTTTGTATTAAATTAATTAAGTTTAAAATTGCTGTAAATCCACTTTATAAAAATGTTTTCTTTGTATAAATCCTTGTATGAATGACACTCCACTAAAAATATTAATAATTAATTAATTTATTAATCTTTTTAATAATAATATTAAACTAAAGTTAAAATGTTATGTTTTTATTTTGACGCAATTTAATAAACACTGCTGCGCAATATATTTTTTTTAAATGTTTTTTTTTTAAATTTTTATTGTGTAATTTAAAGTAAATTGAAACGTGTTATTTTAAATGTTGACTTTTATACGTGAAATTTATTATGGGAATTTATATGCGGTAGTAGCCCACGAAGCACACAAAGGAAATGTAAAAAACATGAAATAACACGGAAATGCACGCGATTTTTAACGAAATAACACGATTTTTAGTAAGGAGGGTGTTGTAATTAGTTAAATGTGTTATATTTAAGTGTTTTAACATGTAATTTTATGGAAAATGTATGGAAAATCGTTATAAAACTAACATTTTTGTAAGAAACTCCCTTCACAAGAGGCTTCTACCAACGACTGAAACGAAAACTACCCTGTTCGTGCGTTCTTGCTCATGCGCGTAGCTGGGGTGCAGTCCGAGCGACACACCCTTACTAAAACCCACCCCCTGGTGTTTGGAATAGGCGCTTTAAACGTAGGAAGCACTGCCTTTGTTGGGTGTGGTATTCAGGAACGTAGGGAGTTAGACCTGGTAATAAGGTCGTATTCACAGACGATTAGTTCAAAGAGTTATTGCACGATATTGCGGAGTTTTATCAGAAGTATGCTATATTAAAAATGAGTTCAAATACATAATATATCGTCTATTATTCTAATATTGTTAGAAAGCTACTAGTAATTAAAAGAACCCTGAGGAAAATAATTCCACTCACGTCCTATTTTATCTTAGGGGATGCTGTGAGGAGGTTTTTTAGGGAAAGAAAGAAGAGGAAGTTTTGGGAAGAAAAAGGGTATGAGGGGTGGGTAGGAATCTGGGGGTCAGTGTATCCAGAAGTGACGGATTAATGAATTCATCCCTTCCACTGCGGTCCAAATCCTGCTGAAGGGTCAGAAGATCTCCCTCAACCAGTCTCTCTCGATCAGGCTGAGCTGACGCATCCGCCGCCCCAATGAACCCGGACACCCCTGCTAAGTCACCAAACGTAGCGAACCGCATGGGGGTGACTTACGATAGAGGTGTTGGTCATCCAATGAATGGTTCCCGGAGGGGCAGTACCCATCCCCGACTCCCAAATTGCTTCCTCTCTTCTACAGCATAGATCTCTGTATGATCCGTTTTCGCTTCTTTCTCTCCTCAAAAACCCTCTACACAGCAACCCCAAAGATGACTTCATTCATTTTTCAAAACCTCTGTGTGGAGAAAATGTAAAAAAAAATACTTATGGATGTACGAGTATGTATACACACGGTGCCTAGAAATTCGCAGTACAAGTGGTAAACTGGTTAATTTACATCATATTTGGAGTCGATTTTGTAGTATGACTTTTTTTTTTTTTTTTTTTTTTTTTTTATTAATAATTTTTTTTTGTTACATACATAAAAATATTACAAAAAACATTTCTTTTGATAAGAAGTAAAAAAAAAGGAACTATAAAATTAAATATGTAGCTTAAAGATAAACAATATTACAATTTAACAAAAAAAAAAGATATTACAATATTTTCAATTTGAGCTTTGTTTTTTAGAGTAAATCGAGTTCAAAGTTGGAATGTCTTTGTTCAAATTTGAAAAAAATTCGGTCGCTAGGGGGTTGAAATCAGCTCGAATGTATTTTAAAAGGTTTCAAAGCGTAAACCCAGTTCCAAAAGTTTTTTTAACCAAAAAGTTTAAAGTGTTTCAAACAGTTTTAAATAATTCACGACTTCAACCAATTTTTATTGCAATGCACTACAAAGTAATGTAAAATCATTTGGTTTTGGTTTGAAAATTATTAGACCACTTAAAAAAATTTTAGATCCTTTAATTAAATATTGCGAATAGAGCACATTTTGAAATAATCGAGTATTTTTTGAAATGATAACTTATTCAGCAGCGTTGTGATTTGAAACTCGATGGAACGAAAAATAGCGACACTAAAAAGAGACAAACACATACTTCTATCCACTTGAGCAAGAGCGCAATTTTTAACTTTTTACTCCGCTTGCTCGTGATTTTTTGGTGACCATTTTGAATATTTTCCGACGACATTAAAAAAAATCGGTTCCATGCCAACTCAGAATGAAATCAACTCAGAAATATCTCACAAAGGTCATTAAAAGCTATGAAAAAGTAGCCGGTAACCCTAACCTAACTTAACCGATTTAACCAATTTTTTTAACATCACTCTTAATGGCCTTTCTGAGGTGCTTCTGAGTTGGTTTCCTTCTGAGTTGCAAAAAAATCATACCTCAGAATTTTAAAATGGAAATATTGAAAAAAAAATGTAATGCATTTAAGGAAAATTTGCCTAAAACTGGCGGCAAAGCTATCCGAAGTATTTTAAATGGTGCCATATTGTGGCAAAAAGCGCTCCAGTGGAAGGATTTATCCTGCAAGGGAATTAGATGAGTATAATAAGTCTTCGCAAAAATGCGGGGCTTCGTAGTGTATCGGCCTCCTCTTTATGCGATATTTCGTAGCCTATCGGTCTCCTCTTTGTGCGTAGCCTCCCCACTCACGTCTACTTCAATTTTTTTAATGTTTTAGTTCAACCGCGTGCGAATTGCAAACTTCGATTTTTGAAATCTTTGAAAACTTCTATAACACCGTTTTACCATTGTGAAACACGATGAAATAGAAACGAACGAAAATAGCGACACTAAAACGTGGACCAACACATCCATCTATAGGATTTAGCCTGTGAGTGAATGAGGTAGATTAATTAGATTAATCCGTGTCCTCTTTGTGCGGTGCTTCGAAGCCTACCGGCCTCCTCTTTGTGCGGTGCTTCGTAGAATAAAATGTTAAATAATTTTTAAACTTGGTAACAATATTATCTATATTAATACTAGCTGACCCGACGAACTTCGTACCGCCTCAGAATCAATAACTGTTGAGTTTAATTTAGTTCTTTTTAAACTTAAAAATTACACAATGAAGCAATCATCAATGCGCAACTGTCCGTGTTTTGTTTTGTCTGTATCAGATATAGCATTGTGTACGGATTTATATTTTTTGTGATTTTCTTACTTTTCCACTTACTTACGGGAATTCGGGAGGCGGGTATGGGTGCCGCCGCCCCAGGAAACATTTATTGGATAGCCAAAACCTCTGTCATACGTCACCCATTGGTCAACCCAAGTGATTGTTGATTGATGATTGCAGGGGTGCCCGGGTTCATAGGGTGACCTTTGTCTGAGTTTTGGCGGCGGATGCATCTGCTGGGTGGCGGGCCGGATCAAGAGAGACTGGTTGAGGAAGGCCTTTTGACCTTTCTAGCTGGACTCTCTCGACCCATCGCCTTGCACCGCAGTTGGAGGGATGGATTCATACGTCTGTCACTCCCGGACACACTGACCCCAGATTCCTACCCACCCCTCATACCTTTTTCCTTCCCGAAACTTCCTATCCTTCCGTTCCTTAAAAAAACCCACCACACAACACTCCCTAAGATGAAATAAGTCCTGAGGAAAATTATTTTGCTCAATATCATTCCTTTGTGAAGCTGATGTAAAAAAATTGCTTTTCATTTTCTTTAGACGTGTGAGGATTTTCATTATCATATCTTTCCTTTGGATGGGCGCAGACACACGTTCACCGTTTTTCTCATTTTCCACTATTGACATTTAGTGCGTAAAAAAGAGAGGCAGCATTATATGATTAAAAACAAATGCACAACAATCAGCGCATTGACATTTGACGTTTTTGAATGTTTGGAATTCATGCACAGTTCAATATTATACCCCTCACAATATTGCTGCAGTTCTTTCAAAATAGGAGAATTCGTTCCATACAAAATGTATGGGGAAAATAATTTTCTTTATAACTATTTATTTCGTTAACTTTTGTGATGTTTTAATAGTTATTATCCTATCCGGGGCGGAGACAAATCCAACAAATCAAATATCGTCAAAATCAGCCCAGCCGTTCTCGAGTTATAAATAGTGTAACTAACCCGACTTTGTTTTATATATTAAAAAAGATAATGAAAGCGAAAGTGCGCGAGTTTGTCTGTTACCAGATCATGCCTAATCCACCGGACCGATTTTAAAAATTCTTTCACCAATAGAAAGCTACATTATATGCCAACACAATAGGCTGTAAATAATGTTAAGCTCTGGCGTTGTGAAATTATAAATATAAATATTTTTATTTATTAGAATAGAAGGTACATAAATTACAAATAAATTTTATACAGTAATTAATTACATAGTAGATATATTTGATGTACCCCCATAATTAAGCAAGGCTTGTGTGTATGGGGGGGTGTTATTGTATTGCTTTTTTTATATCATTCAGTTTATTTATATCACATTTAACTTACCATTTAAACGAAGTTTTCAGTATAATTTTTGAGGTGAGTTTTAAAAAATTTTATATTGGTATTCATGTTTCTAATTTTTTCTGGTAATGAATTAAAAAATTTTTGACTCAATTGTCCAATTTTTTTTTTTTACATTTTGGAGTGGGAAGTATTGATGTTTGTCTAAGACTTCTGTTATTTTTAAATGGTGCAACTTGATTTTTAATGTTATCTTTATAAATTTGTAATGTTGCATTATAAAAGTATAATGCACTTAATTTTCTGACGTTAAATTGTTTGAATAAAAGTTCTGACGAATATGAGTAGGGTTTTTTTAAATTTTTTTTTATTATTAGTTTTTGTGATATGTAAATTGTTTGTGTTTGATTTGTATATGTACCGCCCCATCCTATAATGCCGTATTGTATAATTGATTGACAGAAAGCGAAGTATGTGGTTCTAAGTAATTTTTCGTTTAAAATATCTCTTAAACATCTAAATATATATTATATTTATTATACGTTTATTTTCAAATAAATTTCCTGACAAAAGTGAAAAGCAAAACAAATTGTTGCCGTGGAAATGATATATGCGTCTATAATATCTATCTATATTACGCGCATAACTTCGCGATAGTTATTTTTTTTTCCAAGTTTGTATAAAACTACTGGTGATCTCTGGCAATATGTAATGTGTTTAAAAAAATTGCAATAGATGACGCGCGAGCTGTTTGAAAACTGAATGTACCGGGAATGAATATATGGAAAGTGGGAGGGGGGAGGGGTACTCGGGTAGGGGGTTCGCGGGAGGGTGGGAGGGGAATCAGTGAGGAGGGTGGGGAACCTGGGAGGGGAGAGGTGACCTCGGGAAATGGATTCGCTGGACGGGGGAAGGTGGGAGTGGAGTGGGAGCGCGAGAGGGGAAGGGGACGCGAGAGAAGAAGAGGAGGTGGAAGGAGAACAGGACACACAGAGAGAAACAATTTCTTTATTTAATGGCATAGCAACGCGTGCCGGGTACCAGCTAGTATTATAATAAATAAATCCTACAATTATCGTACTCCTGATATTCTGCATTTGTCTCATTCTCTCGAAGTTTAATTTTCTGAAAGTTTCACTTCTACCGCATGTGAATTGCACACTCTGATTTTTTATTAGCCATTTTAGCCCAGAAATAAATAATGTATCAGGTCTATAAAAACTGCTTTAAAGATCAAAATATCTAACTTATGAACCTTTTCGGTTATGGTTCTGTTGTGTAATGTGGAAAATTGAATTATTTAGAAAATGATCGTAAAACATTTAAATAATAAGGAACTCCGGTGAAAAATATTATGGCTTTAAAAAAATATGTTCATATAGACCAATAAACGCTGATTCTGAATATATAACTTTTATTTGATAATATTAAACGTAGAGTTTTTAAAAAAATATTAAAAAGTGCATTTTTAAACCTCTCCTCAAAACACAGCGTTAAGTTGGCATTACTGAAATGGTGACTGGTGACGTCACTGCTAACCTGTCACCTGGTGATATTGTATTGTATTGACATTTGAAATGATTTGAAGTGCACACGTATGCAATTCAACATTTCGTGTTTTTGGTTTATTTTCATACTGTTTATAGAGATTTAGATAAATAATAGTTATTATAGGAACTTGGTAAATATACAAATAATACTGTGCTTTTCCAAATAAAACACTTTTTGCTACGTGAAGTAATAACTTAAAAGTACGAATACACTCACCACTGAATTCCAAATTTAAAAAAAAAAAACACTTTGCAATCACCGAAAAAACGGAACTTAAAACATAAAAATTTTTTTTTTTTAGGGGTCCCATTTATCTTTTTAGATACATAGGGAACGTACTTATACTACTTGACCTCATTTTAATGTTTGTTACCTCAGAACTTTCGACAAGGTGAACCGATATTGATGATTCTTTTTTTATTTAAAAGCTGGTGCTTCCCGTGTGGTCCCATTTTAATTTCATCTAGTTCTGACAGTGGCATTCATGAGAAAATCATATAAGTCTTAAATTTGCATCAAGTATGTGCGCGAGAAATGGACGAGTAACTCAATATCACGCCAACCGATTTCGATGATTATTTTTTTATTGGAAAGAATGTACCTTAAAGGTAGTTTGATGAGAGTTTAGTTAGGTTCTGATTATGGAATCCATGACAAAGTAACGGAACTCTCCAATTCTTAAGAGCTAATTTACGATACTTGGCCGAATCTTAATCGAATTAGTTAGTGTACTTCAGATTCACTGAAAATCAAAAGATTAACAAAAATTTTAACAAAAAAAAAAACGACTTCCGAAAATGCACTAAAAAGTAAGAAAATAATTTCGTATTCTTCTAAAACTAAATAATCAACTTTCTTTTTCTACTCATCAATATGTAGGTACGATTGTTATTTTTGGAGTCGTTGTCAGCCAAGGTACCCGGCCCGGCGTGTTCACTTGACAGCTCCCCTCCCGCCGCGGCCCGCTCTCGCCTCTCACCTCGCCAAGTCGCGCGTGCGACACAGACACATCTCACCTATAACTTTGTATGTAGTTACAAACCTACCTTGGCTGACAACGACTCCAAAAATAACAATCGTACCTACATATTGATGAGTAGAAAAAGTAAGTTGATTATTAAGTTGTAGAAGAATACGAAATTATTTTTTTACTTTTGAGTGCATTTTTTTAAGTCATTTTTTTGTTTTGTTAAATTTTTTTATTTATTTACTGTATATAGATACAAAAGAAAGTACAAATTACATATAGGGAAGCTTTGCCTGTCTTCCTGTTCCTGTTTCCCGTTCCAGGACAGACAAATTGACAGCTTTAGTTCATATTATACATTACATAATTACATAACAAAAAAAAAATAGAAAAAGAACCTGGTAGCATATAGTATATTCGGATTTGCCGAATTAACCTGGTAACATATAATATATTCAGATTTACAGTGTATGAGATAAGTAGGTAAGTTAGTAGTATTGAAAAGTGTAACCAAGTACCTGATAACAAGTTGGAGGAATTACAACAAGATTTACAATATAAAGAGATGAAGTACGATTGTACGTTTATTTTCTGCCCAAAGAAAAACGACGTTAAACGTATGTATCTCATTTTGCTAAGGCAATGAATAAATTTAAATATTTTATATTATTCACTTCAAAAATTTAAATCTTTTGTTTTTATGTGAAAAGTCCCAACTGCTCCCATCTAATTGGAGCGATCGACAACATGGCGTCCCCAATTTGGGCCTATTTTGAGGCTTAAGAATAAAGTGAGGAGGGAAAGTAACTGGCAATTCATATCTGGTCACCAAACACGGGTAAAGCTGTTTCAAGCAATGCTTTAATAAATTCTGAATGGTGGTGTGTAAACAGGGCGATACTGGGAGTATCTTCTACTCTATAACTTAATTAGGTTATGTGTATTTTTTTTTTTTACTTCAGCTGCATAAAGGAGGCTCTGAGGAAAACAATTTTCCTCTGGGACTACGTCCTATTTGGGGATGCTGTGTATTCTGTGGTTTCAATGACAGCTGTTGGTCTGAAAAACTTTAGAGGCTCTGTTGCTTGGATTGCTGGAATATTTTCTTCTCTAGTAGTTTCATCTTGTGTATTTATTTGATCAGTAGCATGGTTCCTAACAATGGTACTATGGGATGTTTCAGGTGGTTGAATGACATCTTTATGAAGGCCAAACTGTGTTGCAGGTCTGATGAAATAACTCTTCAGGCTAGCAATAACTCTGTTAAACTTTTCTCTGTCATCAATTAATGCTTGTTCATCATCTGCCTTCGGTTACTCGAACAAAGCGTTCTTTAAGTTTGCAATCTGATTGGAAAGAGCTTTGCTAGAACGAATTTTAGGTAAAGGAAGGAGATGAAATTCTGGATGGGAATCTGGGGGTCAATGTGTCCAGGAGTGACGGATGTATGAATCGATTTCCCACTGCAGTGCAAGGCGATGGGTCCAAAAAGTCCAGCTGGAGAGGTCAAAAAGACTCTCTCAGCCAGTCTCTCCCGATCCGGCCTTCCACGCAGTAGGTGACCAAACGCATCCGCTGTTGTTCCACAAATAATTAATTGAAAAATAACACATATTACCAAAATAAAATGAACTTGTGCAAGAGGGGCTTTCAACACGCGACCTCCGGATTGCTTACCCCTCGACCACAGAGGCCATCTGATCACAAAATTGCAACATTCATATTAAAAATGCGACTCTACAGTTCTAAACCCAACATTTGTGCAACGTTGAAATTTCCACATGAGAACGGTTCGTTGCTACGACTCGTTCTTGAGTTAAAAATCTCGAGCGTAAAATTAGTGCCGACCTCTGTGTTGCCTACCTCCTAAAACATGGTTTTCTTCAAGACTCAATTACACTAATTTCTTTTATTAAAAATACCATTCACACAGCATCCCCAAAGATCACATGGGAAATAGCCTCAGAGTCTCCTGCGTAGAGTTGATATCACATGTTTTAAAATTTATTATCCAGTATCGCTCGAATTTCAGGGATTCAGGGATGCATAACAATTTGCAGCTAAGCATATTTTTAAAAGTTTTATAAATATTTTAAAATGTCGTTTCTTACGATGGGATTGATGCAAAAAATGATATCATCACTGCAAAACTCGAGACTATGAAATAATTGCAAATTGAATGACTCCATAGTTCACCATTCGAAAATTTTTGCATAGATATACCAACAAAGTTGAGTAGTTACAACCCGGGATCACCCCAGGTATTTACATTACTTTATATAAAAAAATATTCCCTAGCAGTTGAAACCCTCAGGTTGCTTCGCCGGACTGTTACCACCCGGACAGTTAGTCCCCCGAACAGTTGGTCCCTCTGCCCATTGATCCCTCGGACGATCAACTATCACCTGTCCATAGGATCAATTGTCTGGAGATCAACTCTCCAGGGACCTACTGAGGGGGGCCACCTGGAAAATAATTTATGGAGTAAATTTATATTGGAAAATATATGTGGAGGGTTTTTCATGGAAAGGAAGGAGAGGAGAGTTCTGCAAAGGAAAAGGGTTTAAGGGGTGGGTAGGATTCTGGGGTTCAGTGTGTCCTGGTCATCCGTCTCCAAGACCTAGACCGAACCCGGGCATCCCTGCTAAATCACCAAACGTAGCGAACCACTTGGGGTGACCTATTGCAGAGGTGTTGGTTATCCAATAAAGGTTCCCGGGGCGGCGGTGCCCATTCTCTCCTCCCAAACTGTTGATTCATCAAAAAAAAAATTACTACGAGTGTATATAAAAATAACGAGGCATCTTACACTATTTTTATTTATTAAAATAGAGAAAATTTAAAAAAAAAATGCTGATGCTGTGCGGAGAGTTTTTTTATGAGAAGAAGGAGTGAACTTGTAGTTACCCATTTTATAATCGGGAGCAAACAGAGATCGGCAAATCGTTCCACAACCGAGCTGTTGAACTCAATAACGAGTCGCAGAAGCAACCCGGTCACATAATGACAAATTTCAACCATGTACAAATGCTGGGCTCGCGTTTGGCGTGTTTCCCAACTATGCGCCGGTTTCGAAAGAATCAATGATGCTAGTCTTTTAAATTAAATATTTGAAACACCTTTAGAACAAGGCAGCATTCCTTCCTGACGGCTGTACTCTAAAGATTGCAATTCGTTTGTTAAGGCAACCGGACTTAAAAAGAAGATGGAGAGATATGAAATAGAGAATTCTAGTCCAATTTTTTTTTAATAATAACCTTGTAACTTAAATTACTGCATTTTATTTTATTTTTTAGAGTTAATAGTTTAAATAATTGTCAAAGTTTTTAATTTTTCAAGAAAACCACCGTATGTATAGTGAATCGTGTGATGTCATCACTCCTGAAAACTTATTATAAGATCGGGCAATCAGCTGATTAACTGCCTCCATTTTGAAATTCGGTGTTCGAAGTATTCTTCCTAGAGTGGCATTACAATTTTTGGTGCAGTAGTTTTTGAATATTTTCAATAATAGAGATAAACTAATAAGAGATAACTTTATTTTTGAAATTGAATTATTTAGACCTAAATAATGTTTCAATAAACACAACAACTAAATCTCTATAAACAGAATGTAAATAAACGAATAAATTAATACGATGGTTTGTGTTATACCTACATTCCCATACAATGACTTTACGGTGACGTCACGACACGATGAGCAGTGATGTCACCACTAAACATTTTAATACTACCAACTTGTCGGCGTGTTTCTAGGACCCGATTAAAGATGGCCTTTTTAATATTTTTTTAAAAACTCTGAGTTTAATATTATTTAATAAAACTTATATATTCGGAATCAGAGTTTATTGGTTTATATGAACATATTTTTTTAAAGCCATAATATTTTTCACTGGAGTTCCTTATTGCGAATGTTAGAGGAGCGCGCTAATATTTAAAGCGACAAAATTGATGCGAAAATTGTGAAAATGCTTAATAAAACATGACCCGTTTAAAATAGAGAAAAAATCTCGCAGGGGTTGTCTTAAATGGTGACCGGACAACTCAGAATGAAACCATCTCAGAAGCACCTCAGAAAGATCATTAAGAGTGATGACAAAAAAATATAAAAAGGTTGGTTAAATGGGTTATGTTAGGTTGGGTTACCGGCTAATTTCATTTTTTTTTTTAATAGCTTTTAATGACCTTTCTGAGGTGTTTCTGAGTTGGTATTATTCTGAGTTGGCATGGAACCGTCTTAAACAGTATTTAATGAAACACAGTGAATTTTTTCATACGTATAACTTGTAAAATAACTGAAACAAACGTGTTTATAATAGATACGATTTTAGATTTTCACCGCCAAAAATATTTTTGTTATTAGTTTTTGGGGAATTATGCCGTGTTACGCTAACTCCTTCTTTAGCCAACGTTAATGTCTACGGAGGCAATTGAAATTCACAAAAATCCTATAAATATTAATAGAGACGACGGAGCTAAACTCAATACTTCGTGGTATCCGGTAATTGACGGTTACAAGGCTAAACGCAAAAAAACATGTTTTTTTTTTTTTTTTTTTTTTTATTGAAATAATAGATAATACATAATATAATCAACAAACAAGTCCTGCTAAGCCAATTGAATCGGCTTGTCAACAGGTGCTTATATTTTAGTTTCATATTTTTACATTTTTTAAATTTAAAATTTACATCTTATATCTACAGATACAACATTTTTTCATACATATCAAAATCAATATAAATCTTTTTTTTCCGATAGCCAATTTTTCACCATATATTTAACCTTATTCATAGAATTACATTGCTTTATAGTGTCAGGTAATAAATTAAATATCTTCGGTATGATATATTCAAACGTTCTCTGTCCGTACTTATTGTTAAATTTCGGAACTATTAACCCGTCGTTACGCGTGAATCTAGTGCTGTATTTATGTTCTAATTTCTCTTTATGCTGCGGGGTAAATATATGTTGAATTAATATGTTGAAGTATATTGTAGCGCCAGCTCGTAGAGGAGTGGAGCTGGCGACACGGTATCGCTCCTAAGTAGATAAGTACAAACATCACTCCTAACTACTACACATTTGCCCTGATGATGGACACTGCAACGCTGTCCGAAACGTTGGCTAAAGAAGGAGTTAGTAATACCCCAAAAACTAATAACAAAAAAAAGTGTTTATAATAATTTTTGGAGCACAATTGGCATTTTTTTTTTCTATCTAGGGAATTTTAAATAATTTGCGTTTCGGCACAGGGAATGTCCAAATATTATCTTCAAGAATAACATATATTTTTTAAGAGCTTTAAAACTTAACGTTTTTAAGGAAGATATGTAAGAAATCTGTAAACATTCAGGTAGCGGCGGCCAGGGAAATCTTTAAAACGGAGCGCCTGTTTCTAGAGTTGAGGGATTTTTCAAGTATTTTGGGGCTGCAGACCAGAGACGGTTGCCAAATTTAACAGCGGGGTGTACTTGCGATTCGTCAGCAATTGTACACTATCTGCAGTGTCTGTCTGTACAGTACGCCCGGCTTTTAATTTTATTTTATTTATTAACAGAAACAAACAGTACATTAGATAATATGGTAAAAAAAATTACAATTAATAAGTATATTACATGGTGGGTACCTAATATGAGTTTCATTGTAGTGTCTTATTTATGGTATGCGTATTAAGTAATTACCGGGTGATATACGTAGTGGGAAGGTGTGTGTATTTGTGTGTGGGAGTATGTATGTATGTATGTATGTATGTATGCGCATTGAACAAATTATAATATTGACATGATGCTCTTTTTAAATTTGGGCAGTGAATCGGAGAAAATGTCGATGTTAGAATGTTAGAACCAATAATTTTGAACATATGAAGAGCACGATTGATTGGCGAATTATATGCTGCATTTGTCTTGTAATTAAGCGTGTGGAATAGTTCTGTATGGCGTGTACGTCTTAACGGTATGTTAAAATTAACTAGGGAAAGAAGTTCGGTACAGTCAATTTTATTATTTATAATTTTGTGTATAAATGTCAAATCAGCTATTGCTCGCATTTGTTGCAAAGTTTGAAATGTGCATTCAAAGTTATTGGTGAATTTGGAGGTAAGTTTTTTTATAAATTTGTTTTAGATATGTTCTATGCTATCTATGTATATTTTGTATTGCGGGTTCCAAATTGGCGAAGCATATTCCATTGTACTTGTCACGATAATAGTTATCACTCCATTAATAACTGCTATCCTGACTTGGTTCATCTCCATGACTTGTTAACATCTTGACTAATGCAAATAATGGGATATCTTAGCTCTGGCTTCGATAAACATTGCGAGCTGAAATTATTTGCGTTTTTATACAAATCCCAACCGGGAAAATTGTTAAATTTAAGTGCACCAGAAGAGTATTTGTATCTTTAGTGTTATCGTCGACTCAATTAAGACAAAGAGGGCGTCCGTCGTGCGTTATCGGCTGTCAAACGTCGTGTGTTGGTGTCAGTTGGTGTGGATTAATTATCTTCTTAAAAACGCGAATTACTATTTATAACTCCTTACACATTGTTGAATTATTTTGATGTTTATATGCGATGACATTCGATTCGCAAATTTTCCCGCTACTGCCATCTCTTAATGAGGATTACGCGGCAAACGCGCCGTCATCTCTGATTTAAGAGTTGGTACTCGTATCTTGACATACTCGCAGTATTTAATTCGTTAGAGCGATAAGTAATACCAAATTTAAGAAAACTGTTGTATACGGCTGAATTAACACGCTGAAGGCTCTCTCGCAAAAGATACAAAATCACCCTTTATAGCATTTCGACTGGTTTTCTGCTAGAGACACGGGCTTTCTAATTTATTTATAATTGTGACTACATCATGGGTCATTTTTCATCACATTCATTCGTTCATTGTGACCCACACTCCAATCTCACTGATGAATATGGTTCCTTTACTCCTTACGGTCCCGCGCTTCTTGGAGAACCAAGGACATCAACGTTTCGGAACCCATGTGACATTTGATTACTGCAACGCATCTGCGAATTTCTTCTGCTTCTCTAGCCAAACACTTTATCAGTGACCATGAGTTTGTCTTAGTTTAAAGATCCACTACACTACTCGTGAAGTTGATCGAAGTTAATCGAATACGATAGTGTAGACTTTCACTATCGTAAGATAACGAACTTCATTTCGCTTCGTGCAACTTCGCTTCGCCTCGCCTGACTTCCGATAATTGTCGGTATTTACGCCCGAGTCAAAGGAGTCGAAGTGCTCCAAAGTTCGAAGCGAGTAGTGTAGACACTTGCTTCGAACTTCGGCTAACTTCTTTGAGGACTTCGTCGAAGCGCCGAAGCGAGTAGTGTAGTGGATGTCTTAGATTCAGCAACCACTGCAGCGATTACGATAAACACTGTAAGGATGTCGATATTCGAATAGACAGTGGTATTTCATTTCAAAGTTTTGATGATGAATAACTGAAACTACCCTCAAATACAGCCGTTTTATATCTAGGAAGATTGAGTAAATGGTCTCTTTGAAGTGTACTGTGTGCATAAGACTCATGGGACCACTACAGTGTGTCAAACAGATAGGCAGGAACCTTCGTATGCCTCAAATTGTATATTTGACACATTTGATGTAACTTCCTTCTGTTCGACATTATTTAGGATCCTATTCTGATAGAAGTAAGGCGAGATATTCTCGCGTCTCGAGATATTGTAGCAATATCGGACACATGCATTTTGGACACTTTGTACCTGTTATTGTTTTTTTTTTTCAATAAAGGAGAACCATAAGCTATGACTACATAGACAATTATTGAGAGAACAAGACCATCGGTAATAATCTTACGTAAATTCACTGATATACAATCTCTTCCATTATACAACATTGGAGACTTACCCGCCCTGGTGTAAGTAACAGATGGTTACTCCTTCAAGGCTCTCGCAAGGACTCTAATTTTTTGAAAGAACGAAGCTACATTTAGTTTAGAACGAATTTAGACCTCCAATATCCCTGCATACGTTGTTAGTAAGCAGTATGCAAGTGCTTAGCGGGAAATTCAAGATACAATATGTGCTAGTATGACAAAATATAGACAAGACAATGGCACAAGACAATTATACAACAGTGAAGGTATCCACCACTTACCCGCCCTGGTATAAGTAACAGATGGTTACTCCTTCAAGGCTCTCGCAAGGACTCTAATTTTTTTGAAAGAACGAATCTACATTTAAGTTTGAACGAATCTAGACCTCCAGTGTCCCTGCATACAGTGTTAGGAAGCAGTATGCAAGTGCTTACATAATATACAAAATGCGAAAAATATAAAGCAAGTCAGGGATAAACAAATTAAAAAAGATAAGAGAAAACATAAAAGGCGGCTGCTCGCAGGGTAATGGCTTCTTGCGTATGCTGCAAGCATCTGCAAGAAAAGATAATGAAAACAAGTATTGTGATATGAAGAACGCTTGTGTCGGGTGGGATACCTCTCTCGTCATCTGGCAGTACCAGCCAGAATGTGTATGGTGATCGGTCTGCCGTGAATGAATCTCAACTTCCGCGCCCTTTAGGCGGTTTTTCGGTTGTGCCTTGACGATAGTAAGTGGGAAGAAGGGGAACGTACCCGAAGACCCTAAGGATGGAAGCGACGAGTTGCCGGAGGCAGGGCGGAAGGACGCTGAGCTCGCCCAGCCAAACCTCAGGCCCACACATGTCGCTGGGGGAGGCGCAGATGAGTTGTAAGGATTCCATTCCGAAAAAAAAAATTTTTACGCCAATGTATCCAGGAGCGAGGTCTAACTCACCCCCAAAATGGGGAAGTTGACATTACAGAACATTTACAGTTCAGTTTCAGCCACAAGGGTCGGAGCTTATTGCTGAATCGCTAAAACAGAAAAAGAATTGCAAAAAAAAAGAAAAACTAACAATTATACAACAGACAAAGTCTCGCATAGCCATGTCCCTCATAATGCAGAGATATCACCAATATTTTGCGTATTGTCTATGATTTTGATAAAGGAACGCGATTCATTTTTTTTAAATTCTAAAACGATCTACTGTCGTCGCGATCTTATAAAATGTCAATGACTGCAGTTTATTTTTAAGCGGGTTTAAAGTTGTGATACAGTTCCCTGTGGTATACTGTATGCGAGAATTCTAATTTAAATAACATTTGTTTAGCTGGAGTCAGTGCACTATTCATCAAATTATGACAAACTAACTGTTGAAAGCACTGTTTTCACAGCGAAACTTTTAAAATCCCTCTCACAATACTTTACCAGACTATTTAATCACTGGAGCGCTTTTTGCCATAATATGGCAACATTTAAAATACCTTTGCTTTGCTGCCAGTTTTAGGCAAATTTTCCCTAGATGCATTAATTTTTTTTTCCATAAGAATGCAATTATTTACGTAAATGTAAAATTTGACACTTTGTGTCAATGCTTACTCCTCGGCGTCTAAAAAACGAATTATTTTGCGGCTTATCAAGGATTAAGCGGTCGATAAAGCCTTCTTAAATTTGAGCGAGAAATGTGATGAACATCGAGATTTTTTTACATTAGCTACACACAGGAGGCCCAAAAGATAATAATTTCCTTCAGGATTATTTTATCTAAGGGAATGCTGTGTGGAGGGTTTTTTATGGAAAGGAAGGAGAGACAGTGTGTCCAGAATTAACAGAGATTTCAATCTATCTCTCCAACAACTGCAGTGCAAAGCTGAAGAGATCAAAATGTTTCCCTCAACCAGTCTCCCTTGATCTGGCCTGCCACGCAATAGGTGGTCTGATGCATTTGCCGCCAAGGCTCGGACAAACCTCACCACATGAACCCGGGTACCCCTTTTAAGTCCCCAAAAAAGTATCAAACCACTTGGGTTAACCTATGACTGAGTTGTTGGTTTTTCAGTAAATAGTTCCCCGAGTGGCGGTTCACATACCCACCTCCCAAATTGGAAATCCGGGCCTATATTATCTTAGAATACACAAATAATAAAAAGACTTACTCTAATGTATTGATAAAACTTTCAAGCTACTCCGCTAGATGTCAGCAGGGAAGTATTTCTCCACTTGGCCGATATGGGCGCCTTTGTCACAGCGCTGGCCAGACCGGCTCGCTCCAGGGAGCGACCAGATCACATCTACCTCTCGCGCAGTTAGGTCGGCTGACTTGAAGCCTTATTATTGTAAATACGTAATCTAAAAAAAAACAGATTGTTTATATCGCGAGTCGAATCTTTATTGAGATGACCTCTACAAGTACGAGGACTGTCCATAAAATAAGGTCTCTAAGGTGCTGCGGTCGCGAGGAACGATTTTACGCGCAATCCGGCAACTCTGGCGTGTAGCCTGGTTACCCCACTACAAATACCTACTATGCTGCACTCTCAGTGACGCTTAGTCTAGGCGCGGCAGCCCCTCGCGATGAAGCTTCCACTTGCCGCACCGCCAGGTGTGAATTGTGCTATGTAATTTTGCTTAAATATTGTTTCAATAAACACAACAAATAAATTTCTATAAACAGTATGAAATAAGGAAAAAATAAATAAATATTGTTAATACTGATGGCTTGTGTCATACCTACAAATATAGGTTTTGACAATGTGTGAGTAAGATTAAGTTAGGTTAAGTTAGATTAAGTTAGATTAAGTTAGACTAAGGATGTTAAGTAGATTACTAAATACATAAGGTAAATGTATTATTGGGGGGCAAGAATTCCAAAAATCCATGCGCTTGATAGCTGCAAGACGAATTGTTTCTAGCCTCCTAAGTTAAGTAAATTCTAATGTAAAATCCATGCTAATTTGTACAACGCTCTTGAGGCGATTTTTCGCAAAAACAGCGGTATATAAGTTGTCCAAATTTATTATTATTTCAAAGAACAATGCCCTTGTAGACATTCATTCTCAGTCATATAAAGTGTATGGAAAACAGTGTATGAGCACAAAAGGTTTAGAAGTTCTCAGTCGTAATTGAGTCCAAGAATTCCTCGCAATCGATTTCTTAGCACTCAAGGAATTCGGGCTCCTTCAATCTGTTGTTGTTTGTAATTTTTGTTGATCATTTTTGGGACCCACCTTGCGGTATCCCAAATTTTCTCTCAAAATTTTGTCAATAGTGGTCTTACGGATACGACCATATTACAGAGCTCCAAAAAAACATATTGCAGAGCGTTATTCACACATGGCGGGTGCGGCGAACGGAAGCTCCATCGCGAACGGCTGCCAAGCCGAGACTAAGCGTCGCAGAGAGTGCAGCGCGGTGGGAATAATTACCAACACAACACTTACTAACTTATAAGGAATTCTTCTTTATTCAAGATTGGCCATCCCTGACTGATGTGTTATAAATTTGCTTGCTTGAATTAAATATTTAGTAGTTTGAAGATGTCGGTAGCAGGTGGAAACTGTACCGGTCGAAATAAATAAGTACAAAAAAGTTCCTGGCAAAATACAAGTTATCATATTTGAGTTACGTGGATACCTAACTCCATTTTTGTATACTCCATAGCATTATAATTCAATTTATAAAAACAGTTTATTTATTAACATTTCTGCTGTGTAATTATTATTACGCGTAAAGGTTGTTTCGCCTGTTGAAGGCATTATCAAATATTGAAACAGCTGTCACGTATAATAATAATTACACAGATAGACTTTTATAAGCCCTCGGATCTAGTCCACATTTTGTCAGAACGTCAAAATATTTCCGTTTTACAGTAAAACCCAAATAAATAGAATATTTCTAAACGCATTCAAAAACTGAAAACCGTTTTCAAAATGTGATAAAATACCCTTACAAATTTTGTAATTTAAATTTTTTTTTATTTTTTTTTAAATTTTTTTTTATTGGCAATGTTTATTAAAAATACATATAAAGTTACATCAGTTACATAGTTACATAAGGTTAACAAAAAAATAAAATATTGCCTTTCCTCACCATAAAGAGACAATGCTCTTGTGTTTGGTGAGGGAGTTCTTCACAATTAGTAAATTAAAAGATCGTGTAAGTTAGTAATAACGACTATTGTAAATAATATGTAGGTTAAAAAATCATGTATAAATTTAAAAATAAAAATCCTGAAGAGTTTAAACAATCATAATATAAATTAAAAAATCATTATAAATGAAAGAATCATGTAAGTTAATAACAGAAATTATTATAATAAGTAAGTAAAGGATACGTAAGAAAGAACGCAAGATTTATACAATAGTAGACTCAAGAGATATAGAAACTAAGAAATGAAAGAAAAAGAAGGAATTAATTATTTATAAAATAGCAGACTTTAAGATACAAAGTAAACATATTTGGGACTTTTATAGCAGTTTAAGGTAATTTTTTTAATTTGAGCTTTAATTCCTGCATATTTTCGATGGTTTTTTATTTTAATATGAGGTTGTTATAATAGATTATGCCCAAATAAAGATGGGAATTTTGAATGTGCTTATTATTAAATTTAGGGATTTTAATAGTTTTTTGGTATCTTGCTGATGTATTGAATTGGAAGTTATGAGTATTTAACTGTATTTCTTTGTAAATTTGAAGTATTGAATATTTTTTATAGGTTTTGACTATTGTAGGCACATTGAATATTGAAAAAATATTTTCAGTAGAAAATTTAGACGGTTTTCTCAAGATTACCTTAATTATCAACCTTTGAACTATTTTGAGGGGATTTAAAATATTGTCATATGTTCCTCCCCAGCCAATAATACCATATTGCAATATAGATTGATAATAAAATGTTTATTTTTTTTATTATAAAAATTTTACATGCAGTAGTAAAAAAAAATGGCTCACCTCACGCTTTTACTAACTAAAATTACTGATAACGAAAAAAAAATCTTACATATTTTATTACGTAATGTGTTGAAAATGTTACTGTCACCTCACTTTTTTGTCGTTTCATGTAAAATCTTCATTTTCTATATAAATACAAATGAATCGCCGAAATGTATGTACGCGCATAACTTCTGAACTACAGCACCAAATTGGATAATTCTTTTTTTTTGGTTTGTATTAAACTACTGGTGAGCTTTGACATTATGAAATTTGTATAAAAAATTGCAATATGTGGCACGCGAGCTGTTTGAATTCTTCAGACTCTTGTGTCTAGAATGAAAGAAGTGCGAGTATGTATGAAAAGTGAATTAATGGTGAATATAAGTAAGTCTAAAGTCATGGTGTTTAAAAGAGAGTGCGAAAACAGTGTGCAGTATAGTTTTGAGTAAGGAATACTTGGAGCAGATGGATAAGTTTGTTTATAAAGGAAGTATGTTTATGAGAGATGCGAAGGCTGATAGATATATTGAAAAAAGGGTAAATGCAGGTAACTCCAATAATAGACGACTTTTTTTTTTTTTTTACAGTGAATACCGCACAAGAATCTCAACTGCTCCCGTCTGGAGCCAGTGAGACTATGGCATCCCCAATTGGGGTATGTTGTGAGGCTTAAGGTAGTGGGGAGGGGAAGGAGGTGGGGAAGAGGAAGGTTGGGAAGTACCTGGCTATTCAGATCTGGTCACTAAAGACGGCTAAAGCCATTTTCAAGCAACGTTTCAATTCTGAATGGTGGTCTTACACCAGGGCGATACTGATAGTATCTTCCACTCTGGAGCATGCCGCAAATATACTATATATTATTTTAAATGCATTAATCGTGAAATAACACAAATTAATCAAATAAAATTTATTTGCGCATGCCGGGTTCGAACCCGCGACCTACGGATTGTGAGTCAAGAGTCTTACCCACTGGACTACGGAGGTCGTCAAACGACTGAACGCCATTGGAGGTAAAAAAAAACTGTAAAAAAAGTGACGCTATGGAGGGCTAATACCTACCCTGTTGTATGGCAGTGAAGCATGGAACTGAAAAGGAAGGATGAAAGTAGAATGAATGTTGAAGAAATAAGATCTCTGAGGCTTATGTGTGGTAAAACCATGTATGATCGTGTGAGAAACGTGGAGATTATGATGTCAAGAGTCAGAATAACATAAGAGTATTATGAGACGACATAAGAATGTGAATGTTGCAAAAAATGTACGCCAAGACCGAGTTGTTTGACATTTCTCTCTGCCTAACCCTGCGGAGAAACGGCGTGATGGTTAGTTAGTTAGTTTAAAATATTTTGTGAAAATGAACGGTAACATCCGCCATTTAGCCCCCCCCCCCCCCTCTCTACCCACCACACCAAAGCACGGTAAATTTTTTTTTGGCCCACCAATTGGTTTGGGTTGGGCGCTCCTGCTTTAAATGGTGCAATTAATGTAACTTAGATATTATCATGCTTTATTTTTTATAAAAATTGTTTACTCCCAAATAAACTAATATTCAATAAAATACTCAATTACATATAAGATAATACGTTAATAAACAACAAAAAATCACGCATTAACCCGAGGATCGCTAAAATTTGTCGGTTTCAAAAGTTGTTAATTTCACGAATCCAAAAGTGTAAATGCTAAGAGTATAATGCTGTTGTAAATTAAACCTGCTTAGTCCTTTGGGGACATAATCTAATGATAAAAAAGTGTATTTTAAAACAAATTTAAAATTACACAAAATCTTTTAACGACTGTTTTTACAGTTTTTTTAAATAATTCATACAAATTATTAAAGTTTCATGGGGAAAGTGCAAATTTTGTCAGTATACCGAATGCATGAAACAAGGATGTGTTTTTTATATGAAAACATCGATGGCGTCAAACATCGACAACAATTGTATTTCTCTGTTTGATCAGAATGGCACATACTCTCATTATCGATGTTGTGAAATACCACAACCCGAAAAAAAATCTAAGATCCACTGGTCCTGAGGAAAAGGGGGCCTTTTTCATCTTTGGGGATGCTGTGTGGAGGATATTTTTAGGGAGAGGAAGTTATGCAAACTAAACATGTATGAGGGGTGGGTAGAAATCTGGGCGTCAATGTGTCCAGGAGTGATGGACGTATGAATCCACCCCTCCCACTATGGTGCACGGCGATGGGTCTAGAAAGTCCGGCTCGGCTAAAGAGTTCGAAGAATCTCCCTCAACCATCAACCATCCCAATCCAACCCGCCACATAGAAGATGGGCAAGCGCATCCGCCGCCAATATTTGGACAAACCTCACCCCATGAACCCGGGCACTTAAGACACCAACGGTAGCGAACCACTTGAAGCGACCTATAACCTATTACAGAGGTGTTGAAAATCCACTTATTTGTTCCCGGGCAACGGAACCTATATTCATATTCGTCTCCCAAATTAAAAAAGCGTGTTTGGTAACCATGTCTAAATGAACATTTACTTTTAACCTTCATCTTCCCCATTTCGGTCGCTTCTTCACTCCTTTTGCCCTCACAACATACCCAGATTACGATTGCCAAAGTCTTACTGGCTTTGGAAAGTCTCTAGTGCTATATTCACATTAAAAAAAAAAAAACAAAAGAAATGTTTGAAAACAACTAGCTCCTGCATACAGGCAATTCACATGACATCAAGATTTTTTTACGTACAAAATAATAATATTGTGTCCACCCAAGCTTTTTTAAAAACGGAATTTAATTCATATTTTGACCGTTATGATACACAACAATTAATGTAGAATGAACGTGAATAATAATTAAAACCCAAAAATTCATAATGAAAATCACTTTGAAAACCCCTGTAAGAGAACTAGCACTGACGAAATCAATCATGTCAATTAAGCAACTTGTTAGCGACCCCCGAACCACCAGGCGCCAGGGCTAAAGTTAAACATGTATTCAATAAAAAGGGTCTCACTTGTGTGAGAGGAGTGCCAGAACCTACCTTTACGGTGTTCATCCTAGGGCGGTTCAAATGCCAGCTCAGCGGTAACTCGTCGCAAAACCTCCCTTCGGGTCGTAGGGCCAATTAACTAGTTATTCTCTATAAACGGGAAGTCTCAGTCATACCATTCAAACTACGTATATATATGGTAAACAGTCCTGGTTTATTCAACAAAGCAAGTACAGTCTTCTGGCGGGCGGCGAGCGGCCGTTTCGTGCGTGCCCTTGTGTTGGCTTCAGACCTAGAGTCGGAGAAGCGTGGAATGTTCTCGAACAACAGAAGTATGACGTCATAATCTCACTCTTAGCGCTCGTGTTCCGTAACAAACTTTATGCTAAAACTATACTGCTTTACATATATAAATACAAAATACAATAAGTAACAACAGGAAACATATTATAAACATTAGAAACACTAGATCTCATTGTCAAAAACATATCCAATAAGTAACTACAAATAAAATACAATATTTTGGCAAAAGAGCTTCTTATACCATGATACTAAATTATATAATAAAATTCCACTCCTACTAAAAAACTACAACAATATTATAATAATGTAATAAAACTTTTTTTTTTCAAAGAAACACAAACATTCCCTGTTTATGAATAACCTGACAATATTTTTAAATCTCCTACTACCACCACAGTATGCTAAAAATGTTGCTTTTATCGTAATGAAGGACTTAGCAAGCCGAGGAATCGAACACGTGACGCCTGGGACCCAAACGCGATGCCAACTTGGCCACTGACCGGTCAAATTATTACTATTATTTAACGTACGTAGGCACTTTATTCACTGTAGTAAAAAAATGTTACTTGTGCAGTGATGGAGGTCGACTTAGCTAGCAGATAATTGAACCCACAACAGCCGGGGTGGGAACCTGATGCACTTATCCACTTGGCTCTTTACTAAGTATTGCATTCATTATGTTTACCAATATCATTTATATCAAAGCAATATATAAATCGACTGCAGTTAACACGAAGCAAGCGAAACTTTACCAAAAAAATCTCAGCCAATGAAGAACCAAGAAGCCTTGAAAAGTGTAATCATAATCAAAACAACCAATGAGCGCAGACCTGGCACCATTTTCGTTTTATATCTCAACCAATAGGAGCCTTGATATTAGTGTTATGCTTCGCAGGTGCTGTATGCGTCATTTCATCCGACTTCCTAATCACAACGGGGCTATAGAAATTTCACTTCAAAAAAGATTATCAGCATTATGTGAACAAGTCACCGAATGTATTCGCAATATAATTTACAAACATCGCGATGCTGAATAAACACAAACCTTGCAAAACATCTATCCAAATATTTAACATGTCCATATTTTTGGCAACCCTACTTGTGAGCAGAATTCCCTTGGGTGTCTAGCGAGTGTGAGAGGGACAGCATAACGGAATTTCGCCGCTGTAAAAATATCACCGTCTAACACAGCAAGGGCGAGGAGAGAAGCGATAGTATAAATGTTCACAAAGAGAATACATTAAGTACAGGGTGTTTGGAAGAGTGACGAAAATTATAAAAATGTTTTGTTTATTATTTCTTTTGTTTATTTGTTTAATCAGACAAACACAGTAATTTGTGATACAAGCGATAGGTAAATTAAATTACATAGATTATTATCTAGTTACTGGTTACAGTACCTATTACGTAATTTCATAGAATATTATTAGTTAATATCGCCTGATTTGTGAATGGTTCTTAAAACTTAACTTATGAATGTATGACTAATAGTAATAACAAGTAAATAAAGTGTGTGAAGAGATAAATAGACAATTTGAAAGCAAGAATTATATATTAAGAAAAATTGAATTTAAAAAAAAAAGTTGCTTCGCCAGCAATAAATTCACAGTTGGGAGTGACCAAGAATTCAAAGTATAAAAATACATTTTTTAAATCTATATTTGCAATGCTTTCATCTCGATTTTTTTTTTTAATGAAAATAACTCGCGAGAGTCCCAACCGCTCCCAACCGTCTGGAACCAGTGAGACTATGGTATCGCCAAGTATTGTGTGTTGTGAGGCTAAAGGTAGTGGGGAGAGGAAGGAAATGGTGTAGATGAAAATGAGAAAGTACCTGGCTATTCAAATCTGGTCAAAAAACATGTCTAAAGCCATTATAAGTTACGTTTCGATTCTGAACGGAAATATTTACCATTCTGGTATCGCAAATTACATAATTTTAAATTCATAAATTATGAAAATAATAATTTTAAATTTACTTAAAACTGCGACCCCTGGATTCATACCCAAAAATTGTAAAAGTATTCAGTTTTGTAGGCGTGTATGGGTACCGCCGCCCAGGGAACCATTTGTTGGATAACCAACACTTCTGGGTCAACTTAAGTGGTTCGCTATGTGACTTGACTGGGTGACCGAGTTCAAGGAGTAATGTTTGTTCGGGTCATGGCGGCAGTTGCGCCTGCAGACCTATTGCGTATCGGGCCAGGAGAGAATGGTTAAGGGAGACTTTTTGACTTCCCCAGCTCTTCAGAGGGATGGATTCATGCATCCATAACACCTAGGTATATTCACCCCCAGATTCCTTTTCTACCTCCTACCTTTTTCCTTCCCAGAACTTCCTATCCGAAAAAGACCCCTCCATACAGCATCCCCAAAGATGACATAGGTCTAAATGAGGGCTAATGTAAAAAAAATCTGAGTTATAAAACTAAAACAGAAAATTTGGACTTTTCTATAAGATATATAATCCATATGTTTTTAGCTATAAATATACAAATTATTTTTAGATGTTTACTGCAATACTATAAAGAATAAAAAATTAAAGATTTTTGGCACCAATTGAGACTAGGCCCTTGTATTTGGTGGGGTAGTTTTATTTCAAACTAGCTGACCCGGCGACGCGTTGCTGTGGCGAACGAAACACAACGCCTTCTACAGGATGGTTACCCAACCTTTATAACCACGATAAATGAACTCACACCGCCATCTGTTAACTTGAATATAAATCAAATCCACACCGCCCGCTTGCCAGCTCGCTCGTCCACTACACACATATGTTCCCCTTTAATTATTTATTTCAACCAATTTACACAAAACCTTGACAAATTATATACCTAAACCTTTCTCATGAATCACTCAATCTATTGGTCAAAACCGCGTGAAAATCCGTTCAGTAGTTTTTGAGTTTATCGCGAACAGACAGATAGACGCCGCGGAGGACTTTATAATTTATAATATGTAGAGATAAATTTTTTTTTACATTAACTACACACAGGAGGCCCTGAGGAAAATAGCTTCCCTCAGGGCCTATGTCATCTTTGAAGATGCTGTGTGGAGGGTCTTTTTGAGGAAAGGAAGGAGTGAACACGGGTCTTGAAGAGACCCATGTTGTAGGAGGGAGGAAACACAGAGGCCGGCAAATCGTTCCACAGCCGAGCCGTTGAACTCAAGAACGAGTCATAGAAACGACCCGTTCTCATGTGACTAATGTCAACCGTGTACAAATGTTGGGCGCGTGTTAGGCGTGTTTCCCGACTATGCAACGGTGCCGAGGGGATCAATGACGCTAGTTCCTCGGAGCATCTTCCATTATAATACCGGTAGAACAAGGACAGCATTGCCACCTGACGCCTGTGCTCTAAAGATTGCAGTCCGTCTGTTAAGATGGGAGAATCTATCAAACGGACCGCCCGTTTCTGCACAGAGTCAAGGGTTTTTTTTAGCCGCCAAATTCAACCGTGGGGCGCACTTGTGATTTGTACAGGGTTAGCAGTTGTGTACTATTAAAGTATCTGCGGGCCCTGTACAGTACGCCCAGTTTCTGAGAGGCTAACTTAACTCTGGTTTCGACGGAGCCCCCGTACCTGAGCTGGTCACTTAGGGTTACACCAAGCATATCGATGGACGTTCTGTTTGGAATATTGCTTCCGTTGAAGGAGGCTAGATTTTCATAATAAAGTCATTTAGAAGAAATAAAATTAGAAGAAAGGAGAAACAAGGAAAAACTTGTTTATTATTTTTGGTAGAAAAAAATGTATTTTTGGGACATCCTGTAGTACAAAGAAGAGGTCAGCTTCCTATTCCAGTAATATGCTAATCGCTAGTCTTTACGGAAAGCGTGGTGGTGTGAACAGGACGGATAGAGTATAATGCCTTCTTTATCTAGCGTTAACGCCTTGAATCTGGGACAAATAAATTATTCTTTTAACTAATTATCAAATGTATACCAGTGAAAATATTTTATTGACCTTATTTTATTAATTAACGTTGCAATAATTGTTAAACGCTCATTGGGTAAAATTGTGTCAAATTCGTCCAACTTACCAATCTAGATTCAAAGTTCTTCGAATTCTTAGTTTGTAACTAACTAACTATCACGCCCCACAGGGGTAGGTAGAGAGGACGGACCGCCAAACAACTCGGTCTTGGCACACACTATTTGCCTTACTCGCATTCATACATCATCTCATACATACTCTTCTATTATTCTGACTTTTGATATGTACCGACTCAAGTATCTGATTCACTTGATCATGCCATGTCTTCCTCGGGCGTACCCAAGTTCTTCTACCATTCACATTTGCGTCATATATTCTTCTCACACTATTTTCTTGTTTCATTCGCTCTGCATGCCTAAACCATCTGAGGGTCCCTTTCTTAATCTTACTCATTATGCTTACATCAGCCTTACATTATTTGCAGATATCCACATTTCTCACGTGATCATACACCACACATCCGCCTCAGAGATCTCATTTCAACAGCATTCAATTTAATCAGGGTAGGTACCAGGACCCAGTTGGACATACTAATTGCTGAATAACAAAGAAGGTTTTCAGACAACGACAATCTTCTGAATTCTATAGCGAGTCTCGATGAGTTGGATTTAGACAAAATGTTATTTATTTATCTCCAATTCACAATTTCAACAAATTTGTTCAGTTTTAACAATTCCATCTCTAGAAGAGGCTGCTGTATTCAAAGCTTATTGTCGTCGCGAGGATAAAACGGAAAGCACAATGCAAGGGGGCGAGAGGCGTTTAGAGATACGTATGAACTTTTTGCATCTGTGGCGACAATAGGCTGCAGCACTGCTATGTACGAATCTACGTTTTCAACATTGACCGCAATCAATAGGCCCAATCAGTTAATTAACACAAAAACTACGATAAAATTTAAAAAAAAAGAACGCCTGAGGACGATCAACGAAGAGGTGAGAGCAGTATTATCAACGAGTGTTCCACATTTTGATCTCCTGTGCTCAGATAAGCAGTCTTAATTTCTCGTTAAACATATTTTCGTATTATGTATATTGATTTTCATAATAAATATTAAATAAATTTTTTTTTTTTTCTTTGATGTACCTCTAAAATTTCTTGATTTGGTAGGTGTACCTTGAACACAAAAAGTTTGCGGAGCACTGGCCTAGAACACCTTTGAAGGGTGAAAGTTTGCGGAACACTGGCCTAGAACACCCTTGAAGGGTGAAAGTTTGCGGAACACTGCCCTAGAACACCCTAAAAGGGTGAAAGTTGGCGGAACACTGGCCTAGAACATCCTTGAAGGGTGAAGCCACAAATAATTGAAAAGTGGACTGCTAGCTTCGCTTCTTTCGACAGTTTTTATATTAGCGCCAACGGCATTCAGTCCTCCATTAATGGAGTTACCTGCATTTACCCTTCTTTCAATATCTCTATATAAACATCCTACCCAGATACATAAATCCGTCCACCTGCTCCAAGTATTCATCATTCACAAAATTTTGCACACTGTTTTCATACTCTCTCTTTCAAACACCATGACTTTAGACATACTTACATCCATCATTAACTCATTCTTCATACACACTTCGTTCATCCTAGACATGAGAGACAGTAGTGATTTAGAAAAAATGAATAAAATGAAAATATCATCAAAGTAGTCACTGGATAAGAAAATTTCAATTAAATTTTTACTCCAAATCATGCCAGGTTAAGGTATGTCCTTCAACAAACACCCTGACAAAAAAAACCTATTTTCCCTGCTTCACACAATCAAATATCTGTATTTATAAATATAATGTTGGCATACATTGTGATTTATTTTTGTTGTACTATGATGTGTGGCGCTACCTCCTTCTTTAGCTAAAGTTCCAAACTGCAATATAATTTTCATCATCAGGGAGATGTCTAATATGTGATTCGATTCGATGAAAAAACATCTGTCCACTACGATAATTCGATTGCGCACCTGCCCTGATGAAAGACACTGTATTGCTGTCAGAGACGTTGGCTGATTAGTAAAATTTTCAAAATTTTAAGTAACCCCCGACACAAAAAAGAGCGGATGACCTTGAAACGCCTGAACAGATTTTGATGAATTGTAGCTAAAAACCATCTCGATCACGCCAGCTTTCAAACAGAAAAAACCGCATTATAATCCGTCCATTCGTTTAGGTCGTTTAGGAGCTACGATGCCACAGACAGACACACAGACAGACGGACACACAGACACGTCAAATTTATAACACCGCTCCTTGCGTCGGGGGTTAAAGAAGGAGGTAGCGCAACACGGCATAATACCCTAGATATTAATCACCATAATACTTTTGGCCGCGAAAATCTCAAATCAAATCTTTAAAAAATGTTTACGAGTATTTCCTCTAATATTTTTACTGTTGCAATTTTAACAATTATTAAACAAAAGCAACAAAATAACACGATTTTCAACCACTAAGGTGTTAAATTTTCATCGCTAAACAGAGACAGGGCAATACGAAACAAATTACTGCGTTCCGTTCTAACACAAGGAAATTGTTAGAGCGGGATGTAACACAGGACAATGAATGAGAGAAAGAGAGATAGCGATATTAAATTTCAACTATGTTGTGACTTCACTATTTCGTATGCCAAAATATTTAAACGTTAGGAAATTGTGTTTAAAGGGCGTTTGAAATTCAGTGGTCTGTGTTCATACAACTAATTGATTCACTTGATCATGCCATGTCTACCTAAGGTGTCCTAGACTTCTTCTATATTTCAATTGAACGACTCCTTTCCAAGCCCACCCGCTCTACATGTTCAAAACATCTAATCATCACTTTCTTAGCTATTGTTTCTTGGTTAACGTAAGGAATATACTAATTTAGTAATCCAATATACTAATTTGGTTGTCTGTGATGTGCGTTAATCCTGCGTGAAATTACTAACGATCAATGAAGTTGTCTCATTTTTTTAAATCTACATTTTGGAAAATGGGAACTGATTGTTTGAAGTATAAATATTCACACAATCTATAAAGTAGGCAAATACCAATAAAACAATGCCTCAGAATCAATAACTTTTGTGTTAACTCATTAGCTGAAATAAATTCAGTTTTTTTTTTGTTAAGTTAAAAATGACAGAATAAAGTAATTGTAGGGGCGTGTAAATAGCCCCTGACACTAAGGGATGACTACCCTATGTAAAATTAACGAAAATTGAATTCTTCCCTATGTGACACAAAAAAACAGTTGACCCAGCAATCTCAAAAACCAAAGTGAAAACAAACAAACACTCACTCAGAGAATGCAGCTCAGCCACGATGTCCACACAAAAAGACACTTCTTTTCAATAAAAATGTCAAGGCGATATCGCATAATCTTGACAGATGTTTCGCACAGCAAGGAAGTTTCAACTATGAAAAATTTGCATATTAATAATGCGTGCCGAAAACCCAATCTTATGTACAACAATAATTCACTCACTGGATGAATTATTCTTATTACTGACCAGGAGAGACATCTCTTGGCCTTTTACTGACACTCCCGTCAGACGTAATTGCTTGATTCACAAAGGTAAGGAAACGCATGAATACACTGCATCTCAAGTCACATAGGTTCAATTCAATACAATACAAAACCCATAGATGGCGCCCTTATGGTCTTATAGCATAAATTATCAATTTAAAGAAATTAATGCCCAAATATATTTATGGCGCGTATCCATATTCCCCGCCTTGGAAGTTCGTAGAGCTTACAAAAGAAAGAATATAAAAATACAAATGAAACAAGAAATGAAATAGAAATAAAGTGACTATTCACCGGTAATATTCAGGAATGACACGCATTGGAAATTCGCAGAATCTCACAAAATAAAGAAAAATAACTAAAAATACAATGTAATAAAGTTCAATTGACCAAGATAACGGATATTAAGTAATGCCATGTCTGGGTCAGAGATCATTGAACAATGACTAAAATCAAAAAAAAAAAAAAAATAAATAAATAAATAAAAATAAACAAAAATAGATAAAATATAAAATTATTGCGTTGGAATGGGATATAATTTGACAACCGGACGTTTAAAAGAACCAAATCTTGTCTTTACCGTCGCAACGCGAACAATTTTATCCATTCCGGGATGGATTTCAGTTATCACGCCTAAAGGCCAATTTAACGGAGGGGAATCTTCTTGTCCCACTAGTACGACAGTTCCGATATCAATCGGATGATCAGAAGTAGTCCACTTCTGCCTGACTTGCAAGGTGTGCAGATACTCTGAACGCCACTTCTTCCAGAAGGACTGAACCATGCTGTCTAATAATTGCTTACGCTGAGTCAAATTGATTTTACCGTCTGCCAGGACAGAAGCAGGCAAGTACTGCAATGGTGTCGACATTAAAAAATGCGCAGGCGTAAGGACTTCTGGATAAGGGTCAGAAGACATAACTGTAAGTGGACGCGAATTCATTATGCACTCAATTTGAACTAGCACAGTCTGTAACTCCTCATAGGTGAGAAGCTGAGTTCCAATCACACGGTACAAGTGTGTCTTCATGCTCTTTATGTTCGACTCCCACATACCCCCAAAATGAGGCGCGCGTGGTGGAATCATTTTCCACTCTATACGACGCTTAGCGAGTTCGCGCTTTAATGAGGGCTCATATTCAGATTCAACCAAAAACTTGTAGAGGTCATCTAATTGTGCCTTCGCACCCACAAAATTAGTACCATTATCTGAATACAAGCATGTTACCGGGCCACGCCGAGAAATAAAACGGCTGAAAGCAGCCAGGAAAGCATTTGAAGTTAAGTCAGAGACCAACTCAATATGAATAGCCTTGGTCACAAGGCATACGAATAGACAAATATATGCCTTTTGAGAATGTTGTCCTCTCCGACGAGTCAGCGTAATACGGAGTGGACCTGCGTAATCTACACCGGTATGTACGAAGGCCTTTGCTTCTGCAACACGATATGACGGTAAATCTGCCATCTTCGGTGTAGGATGCGATGGATTTAAGCGGAAGCAACAATTGCATTTCCGCACCATCGCCCTAATAACAGTCCTAGCATCTAATATCCAATAGCGTTGACGTAAGATAGACATAAGAAGTCCTGGGCCTGTATGACAGTTCACGACATGAAAGTGAGCGATGATCAGATCGACAACACAGTCATGTTTGGGAAGCAAAACCGGATGTTTAACCTCAAAAGGTAAATCCGATTTAGAAAGCCGCCCCCCAATACGTAACAGATTATCTCCATCAAGAAATAGAGATAAACTCTGAAGTCTTTTGGAATGAAATTTGCCTTCCTGGAGTGCAGCAATATCTCCTGCAAAATGAATACTCTGCACAGCACGAATCACAGCCTTTTCAGCAGTCATAAGATTATTGACCGTTCCAGAGGAAAGTGATATCTTTTTTATGAATCGGAGGACATAAACAACAATCCTTAGTAGTTTATCCCAAGTGGATATACGCTGAGCCAGTTCACTCAGGACCGATTTTTCACCCTGAAATGTTGCAATGAGCACATTAGCCTTGTGTTCAGGCATTTCACCAGTATTGGTAGGGTGAAACGGTTTTAATGGCCATTCCAAAGGTGGGCTGCGAATCCATGATGGGCCGTTCCACCATAAATCATGTGAAACGAGTTGGGAAGGAAGCATGCCACGAGAAAGGCAGTCGCTCGGGTTTTCACTACCAGCAACATGGTAAAAGTTCTCTGGAGACAAATTTTCTTGGCACTGAGCTACGCGATTACTAACAAACACCGACCAGCGATGCGGTGAAGAATGTATCCAAGAGAGCGCAACGGTAGAATCGGAAAACGCATATGTTCCTGCAATAGGAAGACGCTCAGAATAATTATCTTGAACCGTCCGTATTAATTTGGACATCAATACTGCGGCACAGAGCTCCAAACGAGCGAGGGTCGTCACTTTGGTGGGAGAAACCTTTGATTTTGCGCACAACAATCTCACTGTAATTTTTCCAAACAGATCAGTGGTGTGCAAATAAATCACACAGCCATAACCATTCATGCTTGCATCGCAGAAAGCAACAACGAGCACCGTACTGTCTTTCAGGACACCAACATGGCGAGGGATTTTTATCATTGAAATTAGCGGAAATTCCTGTGTAAGCGCCGAAAACCGACGAATAACGCTATCAGGGGGTGTATCATCCCAACCAATGTTGCACAGCCATAGCTCTTTGATAAGTAATTTAGCGTACAGAATGACAGGGGCGACCAAGCCGAGGACATCAAATAAACGGGCGACTATGGAGAGTATGCTCCGCTTTGTGCACTTCTCCTGAACATAAGATGTCGTAAAGAAGAAGCTGTCATCAGCTGGTTCCCACGAAAGGCCCAACACCTTAGAGGTATTGTTAGAACCAACAGTGAAGTCCACTGGGCTGCGGTGAGAATCCGGGAGGTTCTCAAGTACAACTTGAGAATTACTAGTCCATTTTACTAAATCAAAGGCACCGGACTTAAACAACGAGATTAATTCTCGAGAAAGACGTATGGCGCTGGGCTCATCTGCAATAGAATAGACCAGGTCGTCCATATACAGCTTGGACTCTGCCACTTTGGCAGCATCCGGGTAATGTGGTCTCATATCTTGGGCCAACTGGCGAACCGTCCGCATTGCTAAGTATGGACTTGCCGTCAAGCCGAAAGGAACTCGATTGAACTGAAAAGTTCGTATGAGACCATTATTTGAGAATCGAAATAAGATCCTCAGGTATCTGCGATGCTTGCTAGGAACTTCAATCTGTAAGTACATTTGCTTTATATCCGCAGTCATAGCGATGGGAAAAAGACGAAAGTCAAGCAAAAGCAGAAACAAATCGGCTTGCAAATTGGGACCAGTATGAATAATGTCATTCAGTGACAGCCCTGTGTGTGTTTTAGCACTAGCATCGAGCACAATACGAGGCATTGGTTTGTCTGGACGAGTGACAGCATGATGTGGGATGTAATATCCATCTTCTGTTATATCAGACTCTGAGACTTCTGATAGGTAATTATTTTCAATATATTCACTGATAACCTTGTTATAATTCTCCTGCAAAGCAGGGGAATGTTTAAATTTTCGCTCCAATGCCAAAAATCGGCGTTGGGCAGCAGTACGAGAATTACCCAATTGTCTTGGATCTTTACAGAAAGGTAAAGCAACAGAATATCTACCATCATCAGTGCGAGAAATTGATGAAGTAAAGAGATTCTCACATTCTGTCTCCTCCGGACTTAGAAATTTTATATTAGGTATCTCTTCTAACAGCCAAAATTTTTGCACTAAATCATTAAGTGCGAGTGCCGAGAATGATGTGTTTGTGTTGAGCACATTATTGGGGTAATCACCCATCAACACGAAACCGAAAGCGGTCGATAACGCGGGGGGTGCACTAGTACCCGATTCAACCCTGTTCCCTAAATAAATATATGGGAACAGTTGTGCACCGATGACGACATCCACGCATCCAGGAATATTCCATGTTAAGTCTGCGAGAGGTATGCCCTCTAAGTACCTCATATCACCCTTGGCTATATAGTGATTAGGTAATTGATCGGTGATACTGTCAACGACAAGCGCATGTATATTATATTTATTCTCTGGGTATACGCGAGACTCAATATCCAAATACACGTAACCGAAAATTGGTCGAGACGTTGATCCAATTCCTTTGACAAACGAATTACTCAAAGGAATTATTGGTAAATTCAGCGTCTTACAACAATCGACCGTAATCAAATTATTTTGAGAGCCATTATCAATTAGGCACCGAACAATAACTTTATTTCCGTTTTTAAGCTTCGCGTATACTTGTGCGGTCGAAAGTAAAATAGAAGAGTTCGGTGTTACTTTGGCACAAAGCGAACACGAAGGATTGACATTCGCGGTCCCCTCCACTTGCTTATCACCAAGCCAGTTCCATTGATGCTGGATGACACTGGAGGGGGGACTGACGGTTCTTCACTGGTAGGTACTTGCGACGTATGTACATGAGTATTGGTTTTCATATTATTCACACTGCCGAAATGTAAGAATGTATGATGACGTTTATTGCACAAATCACAAACTAACCCCGATTTGCATGACTTGATTGTATGTGAACCACTAAGGCAATTTACACAGGCATTTTTCGATTTTATAAATTCAAATCGAGCCTGTGGGGAACTCATACATTTAAACTTTGAGCAAACGTTGATTAAATGATCAGTTTTGTTACACAGAATACATCCTTTCGGCGGAGCTGGGAAGCGCGGAATATTCGCATTACTCGCGACGAACGATTTAGTATTATTTGATCGGGAGGACGAAATGGGATGCGTTTTATTTACGACACCATGCGAGTTACTCGTTCGTTCTAAAATCTTTACTTGATCTTGTACAAACGAAACTAACTCATTATAAGAAGGAATTTCTTTATTACGAACTGTCAGCTCAAAGTTCTGAGCCGTCTGTGAATCAATTTTTCTTACCGCGCAGTGAAACAAAATAAAATCAGTTAAATCTTCAATACCTAACTGCTTTAATGCCGACACTGACGAAGAATATCTTTCAATGAAAGAATTGAGACTGGCAGATGTATTCGTGCAGTTTTTCGCATCGAGAATATTATTTAAATAATGTGTTCCTAGTGTACGTTTATCTTGATATTTTTTAACTAAACTCTCCCAAATGATCTGATATGTATCACCCGAAGGCACAATGCCTGCGGTTATGTTCAAAGCCCCATGTGTGAGTTTTCCGACTAAGTACTGCACACGCTGCGAGTCAGTTAGCTGTCTATTATTATGGATATTGGCTTTAAATGACTCAAAAAATTTCGACCAACTTTCATTCTTACCATCGAAGGTTGGAAGATCTATTGCAGGAAGATTAATCATACACGGCTCCCGCGACTTATTTTGTGACGTCAGTGACTCTCTTACAGAAGTTTTCATATTCGATCTAGTTCGTTTGACCTTCAAAAAAAGATCATCAAAAGCATTTAAAGCTTGAAAATCTGGTTTAAATTCTGGATTTAAAGTTAACTGACGATCATTGATGCTATCTATAATATTTTCAAATTGACTTCGCATTTGATCAATCATCTCTGACTGAGCCATAAACACTTCGTTATTTCTTGACTCAAAATTAGATATATTATTTGTTGCATTATACAGATCGTTCATACGAACAAAAAGATTTTCCTTTTTTGCGGTTAAAAGAATAAGCGATCTGTCTTGAGCCTCATCAAAACCCTCCTCCGTAATTCTTGGCATTTTTTATATATGCGAAAAGATTACCACAAAATTTTACAATAATGTTACAATGTTAATAATTAATTAATAATAATGTTGCGAATAATTATCCAAAATTACGACAATTCTGCGAACAATGTTAACAATTAATTAATAATAATAATGTTGCGAATAATTATCCAAAATTACGATAATTCTGCGAACATCCAAATATGTCATCCAAAAGCAAAAAACAAGACCAGCTATAGTTCTCAAAAAAATGAGAGGTACTTCAAATTTACCAAAAAAAAATACGTTAATTCAAACATCCATGTAATTAAGCTATAATCTCGAATTGAATGTATGAATGAATTAATAATCCGGCTCGAAGGACCAATAAATATGTAGGGGCGTGTAAATAGCCCCTGACACTAAGGGATGACTACCCTATGTAAAATTAACGAAAATTGAATTCTTCCCTATGTGACACAAAAAAACAGTTGACCCAGCAATCTCAAAAACCAAAGTGAAAACAAACAAACACTCACTCAGAGAATGCAGCTCAGCCACGATGTCCACACAAAAAGACACTTCTTTTCAATAAAAATGTCAAGGCGATATCGCATAATCTTGACAGATGTTTCGCACAGCAAGGAAGTTTCAACTATGAAAAATTTGCATATTAATAATGCGTGCCGAAAACCCAATCTTAGGTACAACAATAATTCACTCACTGGATGAATTATTCTTATGACTGACCAGGAGAGACATCTCTTGGCCTTTTACTGACACTCCCGTCAGACGTAATTGCTTGATTCACAAAGGTAAGGAAACGCATGAATACACTGCATCTCAAGTCACATAGGTTCAATTCAATACAATACAAAACCCATAGATGGCGCCCTTATGGTCTTATAGCATAAATTATCAATTTAAAGAAATTAATGCCCAAATATATTTATGGCGCGTATCCAGTAATTATCGATGAATAACTGTCCGTGTTTTGTTTTTGTCAGTATCATAGATGGAGTTGTGTACGGATTTATATTTTTTGTGATTTTCTTACTTTTCCACTTACTTACGAGAATTGAATAGGGAGGTGGGACAGGAGTGACGGACGTATTAATCCATTCCTTTCACTGCGGTGCAAATCGATGGATCGAGAGAGTCCTGTTAGAGAGGTCTATGATAGGTTTCCCTCAACCAGTCTCCCCCGATACGGCAAGCCACGCATTAGCTGGACAAACGCATTCGCAACTAAGACCAAGACAAGCATCACCCCATGAAACCGGGCATCTCTACTAAATCACCTAACCAGCGAAACCCTTGAGGTGACTTGTGACAGGGGTGTTGGTTATACAATAAATGGTTCCCGGGTCGGCGGTATCCATACCCACATCCCAATTTGGAAATGTAATTTTCTGTGAGTTTTCACGGGTATCAAAGGGGGAAGGTAAGGATGAAGGGGTGAAAGCATCTAACTTTTCACATCTGGTCGCTAATCATAACTAAAGCCATTTCAAGCAACTTATAGATTCTGAGTGGCAATCTTCTTCAAGGGCAATACTGATAGTATCTACTACTCGGTCTTTTACTGTCCCTTGCTTAAATTTCCCCGAAAAATACGATTTTTCTTTCAATTTCAATTCTCGGGTTATGTATTTATTTAAACACCATAAAGTACCTTTTATATTAAAGTTACACTGTTTAAAAAGCGAAGGTTACTGACCTCTAGCGTAACATTTCGAAGGTAGTTTATTATTGCAGATTTCCTACTTGATAGTTGATAGTTGCACTGATTGAAATGATAGTCGATAAAGCAGATTTCTGCATATCACAGCATTACGTTGATAGTCTGACATGTGTATTAGGTATTGTTTATTGTTTGTGTGAGTCGGTTTTTGGTTTTATATGATGTGTTCTTTAGAGAAAAAGCCTCTTATCTCTTGGTAACAGCTAGAATCAACTAGTTAATGGTCTGAAGACCACCTTAGTGTTTGTCGGGTCGGAAAAAATATTATTATTGTAACATGTGATTATAAAAGTTAATAAATAAGTTGGAATTCGCCAGTGAAGAAATATTGCCTTTATTGAAGTTCTTCTGTCACAAAAAACCCAACTTAACAGATACATCAGGTTATAAGTATACAGTGGTATACAGGAAGGTATCCGTGACAAAATGTCCCCGACAAAATATCCTACGAAGAAAACATCCCCCCACAACATATCTACTAAAACCTAACCTAACAATAATTTGTTGTCTTTACAGGATGTCTGTATTATTTTTATCCCATTTTTGTAAGGTTAGATTAGGTTAGGATAGGTTAGGTTAGTTTTAGTATATATTTTGTTGAATTATGATATTTTGTCGTGGATATTTTGATTTAAACGCGCGGAACCGTATAAATAAAATAATAAAATGAAAATAAATAAATAAAACAATAATAACAAAATAAGAATGCACAAGTATTCAAAAATAATATCGCTATAGTGATACATTTGTTTTTAGAAGTACAATGAGATAATAATGAAAAGAATTACAAAATGACATGTACTCCTGTAATAGTTAAATAGTACAGGGTGTCCCAAAAGAAAGTTTATATTTTTTTTGCTTTCTATGTGAACGCAACTTTTCCGAGGGGCGCCAGGGGTATGTCAATCAGTAGTCTGGCTCTTGGGAATTTAGTCGCTATGAAGCATTTCTAGGGAGCGACCGCGCGTTGTGCGTGCGTGAGATTTACAAAAATGGTGATTCGGTGACTGTAGCGCGTAGAATGTACTAGCGTGTATACTAGCGCGTGTGTATACTAGGTTGATTATAAATATATTGCGATTAGATGTTGATTAAATGCGCTAAAAATATGACAATATACGCATGAAAATATTGTGCGCTCTTAATGCCAAAATATGCACTAACAATGCACATATATTACTTATTTTTTTATTTTTTTTATTTTTATTATTATGTAGAGATAATATATTACAAAATTATTGCATAAAATTTATAATACATTACTCCCAATGAGTTTAATAAAACTCATTTCGGGAAGGACAACATTATACATCTAAAGGAAAATCATTTTTGCATAAGAACACGGAATTCAATGAACAATACATTGATTTTTAAATGGACTAGACACACTTGATACAGGTAATTTAAGAATATGCAAGAGTTACAAAGGAAGACAGCTAAATTCGTCACTGGTTAATAAAGTTGCTAAGAAAATATCCTTTTAAAGCCTTTGCCAATATTTTTTTGTTTGATTCTGGTAGTTTTAGGACATTAGGTAATGCGTTGTATTGCGTATGTGCGATGTATTGTAAGGAGTTAATGCCAAATTTAGTTGTGTGAGTAGATGACGATAGGTGTATTTGATTTTGTGATCGTGTTTTGTGCTGGTGTATATGCTGTTCTATCGATACCAAAAATATATACTTAATTAAACAATTGAAACTATTTATTCATTGAAGTAAAAACTTCTTTAGAATTATTGTGATTTGAAAGTCGATGAAACGGAAGCGAGCGACACTAAAAAGAGACAAACACAGTGACACATACATCTATAGGATTTATCCTGCGAGAGGATGAGATGGCAATAAAATATTTATTTATTTCACGGGTATCTACTCGGTTTTAATATAATATGATATATCAACGGCCTCACGCAAGTATTCTTTAGTCTAGTGGTATAAAGCGATTGACGAAACTTAGCAGCCAGATATTCAGCGGAACAAGGGTCGAATCCTAAGAAATAAAAAAAAACAATTATTTATTATTTTTGTTAAATCAATAACCAATTTTTAAACGCCACTATAACGCGCAGGCAAAGCAAACATAAAAGAAAGCGACGTCTAGCGACTCCGAAGAGAAAATACAAATACTAATTAGGTGCTCTGGAATTCGACGGCAAAAATCTGGAAGAAAATCAACTTTTACATTGGTAAAAAAAGTCTCCCCATACTTGTCTACTTTAGTTTTCTGATGGTTTCACTTCTACCGCGTGTGAATTGCACACTGTTTTTTTTATGAATACCAACTGCTTCCAACCGCCTGGAATCAGTAAGACTGGCATCCCCAATATTGTGGTTTGTTGCTGTGGAAATTATATTCAAAACAATTTCCCTCAGGGCCTATGTCATCTTAGGGGATGCTGTGTTGAGGGTTTTTTTTAAGGAAGGAAAGGAGAAGAAGTTCTGGGAAGGAAAAAGGTGTGAGGGGTGGGTAGGAATCTGGGGTCAGTGCGTCCAGGCGTAACGTATGAATCCATCCCCCCGAGAGATTCCGGCTGGAGAGGATAAAACACCTCCCTCAACCAGTCTCTCTCGATCCTGCACACACGCCGAAGGCAGGCAGACGCATTGGCCGCCAAGACCTGGACAAACCTCACCCCATGAACCGAGACACCCTGCTAAGTCACCAAACGTAGCGAACCACTTACGGTGACCTATGGCAGATGTGTTGATTATCCAATAAATTATTCCCGTGGTGGCGGTACCCATACCCGCCTCCCAAATTGTCTAGCAATGAATCTAAAACCTCAAAAGAATCCCAACTGTTCCTTTATATCATCTGGAATAAAGGGAGTACCTGGCTATTAAGATTTGATCTCCAAACACGGCTAAAGCTATTTCAAGCAAAACTTCTATTATGATTCTTTGAATTTCACCAAAGCTATAGTCTCTCTCTGGAAAGTGCAGCCAATACTATTTTTAAATTAAGTAACTAACTAACCATCACGCCGTTTCCACGCAAGGGTAGGCAGAGAGGACGGACCGCCAAACAACTTGGTCTTGGCACACACTCTTTGCCTCACTCACATTCATACATACTCTTCTATTATTCTGACTTTTGACATGACCCGTCGCAAGTATCTGATACACTTGATCGTGCCATGTCTTCTTAGGGCGTCCCCGACTTCTTCTACCGTTCACATTTGCGTAAATTGAATAAATTTTAAATGAACAAATTGTAAAATAACACAAATTAATTTGAACCCACAACCTTCGTAGCCAAGGATCGTAACCACTTATAAATGAGGGCGGTCAATTATTGGCGGTTCGAGATTCTTTCCGGAGGAGTAATATGGTCAATAGAGTATCTTTTGAATTATTCTTGTATGCCATTTGCCAAACCCTTCTAGCTTCGTGTTGTTTCTATGGACTGAAGGATCCAGATTCATTACCAGCGGAAGCTAAATAATTAATACGTTTTAGAAATAGTTGAAACAGGGTTGTCAACTTTTTAACTTTATTTTTCCTATTTTTATGTGAATACCTCACTCTTGTGAGCTGCTCCTGTCTGGAGCCAGTGAGACTACGGCATCCCCAATTGGGGTATATTGTGAGGCTTGAATTAGTGGAAATAAGAAGTAGATGGAAAAGAGAAAAGTGGGGAATTACTTGGCTAGTCATTTCTAATCCCCATACACGGCTGAAGCCGATTTAAGCAACGTTGCAATTCTGAATGTTGGTCTTACACCAGGGCGATACTGAGAGCATCTTCCACTCTGGAACGTGTCGCAAATATACTCTATATTATTTTAAATGAATTAATCAAATAATACAAAAATAAATCAAATAAAACTTACTTTCCCACACCGAGATTCGATCCCGCGACCCTCGGATTGCATGCCTACAATACACGACATCCTTTACGCGATCGCTATTTGCATCTCGATTTATCATATGGCATCACAGCAAACAGCATGATTCGTGTGTTGCTTGCAGTGATGACAACTGAAATCGTAGATATGAAAATAGCGATCGCGTAAAGCGAAAAATTTTGACGTTGGTCTCTAAATTGGAATCGGGCTGAAAAAAAGATATCGTGTATTGTAGGCATTACCGTTCGACCACGCCGGCCGTCGGCTCTACATGGTTGGTGTTTTAATTATCTTTAACTAGCTGACCCGACGAACTTCGTACCGCCTCAGAATCAATAGCTGTTGAATTAAATTCAGTTTTTTTATTAAGTTAAAAATTACTCAATGTAGCAATTATCAATGCACAACTGTCCGTGTTTTGTTTTTGTCAGTATCAGAGATGGCGTTCTGTACGGATTTATATTTTTGTGATTTTCTTACTTTTACAATTACTTACGGGAATTCGGGAGGCGGATACGGGTGCCGCCGCCCCGGGAACCATTTATTGAATAACCAACACCTCTGCCATAGATCACCCCAAGTGATTCGCTACGTTTGGTGATTTAACAGGGGTGCTCGGGTTCATGAGGTGACTTATGTCGGGGTCTTTGCAGTTGATGCGTCTGCCCACCTACTGCGTTGCGGGCCGGATCGAGAGAGACTGGTTGAGGGAGGCCTTTTGACCTTTCCAGCCGGACTCTCTCGATCCGTTGCCTTGCACCACAGTTGGAGGGATGGATTCATACGTCCGTCACTCCCGGACACACTGACCCCCAGATTCCTACACACCCCTCATACCTTTTACCTTCCCAGAAATTTCTATCCTCCCCATTCCTTAAAATAGTCTTCCACACAGCATCCCCTAAGATGACATAGGTCCTGAGAGAAATTATTTTCCTGGAGCTTATGTATAAAAATGCGTTTCATTTCAGAGATTTATTATAATTATTGTATTTTTCCTTTGGAGGTGTGCAGACATACGTTCACCATTTGTCTCATTTTCGACTATTGACATTGAGTGTGTAAGACAGAAGGGCAGCATTATATGATTAAAAACAAATGCACAACAATCAACGCATTGACATTTGACGTTTTTGAATGTTTGGAATTCATGCACAGTTCAATATTATACCCCTCACAATATTGCTGCAGTTCTTTCAAAATAGGAGAATTTGTTCCATACAAAATGTATGGGGAAAATAATTTTCTTTATAACTATTTATTTCGTTAACTTTTGTGATGTTTTAATAGTTATTATCCTATCCGGGGCGGAGACAAATCCAACAAATCAAAGATCATCAAAATCAGCCCAGCCGTTCTAGAGTTATAAATAGTGTAACTAACCCGACTTTGTTTTATATATTATAAGATAAGATAAGATATAAGATAAGATAAGATAAGATGAAATTCTTTTCTTAATACAATACTTTTTTTGTTTTTCCGTCTGGTGCGTACGCGAATAAATCAGAAGGTTTTCGACGCGTGAGCAGGAAAAAACAGCTGTACAGTGTACATGTGAGAAGCATGAATTTTTCAAATTTACCCCTTGCCACTCCCTACCGCTACTATGTCTCCTTTGCAATTGCTCCCTCCATCGCACCATCGTCACCACCTCGTCAGCCCTCACCACCTTGCTTTTTGTTTTGAATCGGCTTACAATATAAATACGATAAATTCGTTTTAATATATAAACTGAAGCTATTCCAATCGAAATTGAGAATAATTTAATTAAATTATTAATTTGTAAGGCTGTAAGGCTGATGTAAGCATAATGATTAAGATTAAGAAAGGGACCCTCAGATGGTTTGGGCATGTAGAGCGAATGAACGAAGGAAGTAGTGTAAGAAGAATACACGAAGCGAATGCGAATGGTAGAAGAATTCGGGGACGCCCGAGGAAGACATGGCATGATCAAGTGAATCAGATACTTGAGTCGGGTCATGTCAAAAGTCAGAATAATAGAAGAGAATGTATGAGACGATGTATGAATGTGAGTGAGGCAAAGAGTGTGTGCCAAGACCGAGTTGTTTGGCGGTCCGTCCTCTCTGCCTACCCCTGCGGGTTATTTAGTTAGTTAGTTAAATTATTAAATACTATACAAATATCACAACTTTACTTTAAAGTACCAAAAATGTATTTTTTTACTGTCATAACTTGCTCGAGCGTCCCTGACTGTTTCTAACATTCACTTTCACGTCAAATATTCTCCCTACACTCCTTTCTTAATTCATTCGCTGTACATGTGCAAACCAACTATAGGTATCTATCGTTTTCTGAATCTTACACTATACGCTTAACACGTAATTTGAGAATGTTCACATTTCTCACACGATCATACAACATAGGTACATCTATACCACAGTGACCTCATTTGCATGGCATTCAGCCAACTCTTCATCCTTCTTCTGCCAGTTCCATGCCTCACTGCCAAACATCAGTATAAGTACCATCACTCCATTGTGGACTGCTAGTTGGCTTCTTTGAATATTTTTTTTGTTAGCGCCAACGGCATTCAGTCTTCCATTGGTGAAGTTACCTGCATTTACCATTCTTACAATATCGCTACCAGCCTTTCCATCTCTCTTAAACACCTGCTCCAAGTATTCATTATACTATATTGCATACTGTTTTCGTACTTTCTCTCTTTCAAATACCGTGACTTTGGACTTACATTCTTCATACATACTTCGTTCATCCTCGACACGAGAGACTGTAGATCTTTCATACTGTTAAAAATCAACATCGCATCGTCTGCATACAACCGGCAAAATTTTTAGATTCCTCAATTTCACGCCCAATCCCATCTCTTTCAATGCTTTCAAACAATTATCCATGTATAGACTGAATAACCATGGTGACATCAGGCGCGGCCGGTGCCTCAAATTATAGGTGGTTCACCAAGCCATTCATAAAAAACGAAAGGTTGATATTATTTTTTTTTTTAAATCTAGACATCATGCATAATTTTACATTATTTGCTAAGTATCTAAAAATATCATGTAACTGTAATAGTAAAAATATCGTGCGATGTAAAAACATGCTGATGTCTAGAGTTTAATATAGTGAATTGACCTGCCAGGTAAGTAGGTATGTTTTATGTATCTGTTTGTAAATTCAAATAATAAAAATACATATAGCCTAGGAACTCATAATAAATTGTACAACGCAACATAACTAAAACGGCGCTCTAGTAATTATCCAATTATTATAGAATTATTCTGGTATCAATATTTTTAGAAGCATTTTACACTCCATTACTATTGATATTACATCTATTAGAAGATTAGTGGAAAGGGTAAGTGTGATATCCATTTAAAAATACTCAACCTTCCAAAGATAATAATAATAACGCAATAATCCAATAATAATAATTAACACACAAGAAACACTCTGCGGCGTGGATCGCCAATATCGCCATTTACTGTCGTGACAACTTCGATCAATGGGTGACAAACAAATAATAATGTCAAAAAGGTACATCCCAAGGGCTCGAACAAGATAATGTCACACGAGACGCATAGCTGACCCTTTGACTAATGGTTACATTTTAGAAGAGAAATATTATTACTTAATATTATCTTGTTCAAACCTTACTACCGCTGGAACCAAAGCTTCGGAATATTTCCGAAGAATGCCGAAGCTCTTCGGGTCGGCCGTGCAGCGCACGGTCAGCCGATTTTTAGTATGACATGTTTCTGACGTTTTGGGATTTTTTACTACGAGGATCATTCAAATTACGGGGCGCTTAGCTCTGGCGCGCGGTTTGGCATTGTACCTACCTCGGTTCCTCGCTCCTAGCGGGTAGCCGCCGTAACTGGCGGGTGGGAACAATGCGTTTATTTGGCCGTAATACATTGTTAATTGTTAGATTGATAAATAATTATAATTAAATTTAAAGATTGTGCTCAATTTTATCAATTTAATAAATAAACACATTACGTAGAAATACGATGAGTTGTAAAATGATGTTGAATTTTTTTGGCGGTTCAGCGCCCCATTGCACGTTAGCGCCAGCCGCGCCTGGGTGACATTATGCAGCCTTGCTTAACGCGTTTTCTAATGTCAAACTCGCCGTTCACCCTAATACATGCAACGCTTCCCTCACACAAAGACGCAATTGCCTGAATAATATTCACTACATACTTGGACAACACCTTCCATAGCTTTTCTGTCAACTCGGTCGTACGCTCTTTGTAGATCTACAAAGACACAGAAGAGTTTCTGTTTTTTTTTTCTAGAAACTTGTCAGTGAGCATACGCAATGAGAATGTAAAAGCACTCATAAAAGTACCTTACCCGTTAGCATTTTCCATTCTTTCAGTATCGCTGCAAGTCTTTATATATCGCTGAACGCTGAACATACTCGGACCTAAATGCTGTAATATGCAATAAAATGTTAGAAAACAAATATTTTACACAACCCTGTATTCCTAAGTTTCGCAACATCCCCCAAATCATGTTTTATTCACAACTTGGAGCAGATTTCGGCTGAAACCCCCTCCCGCCACCCCATCCCAACCGCAACAAACACCCCAAGCGCCAAGTGCACACGAGTTACGCAATACTGGGCTAACACACTGCATACTTGAAATTAATCCACACTCCACACTAGCCACTAAATTCTTGTAAAAATAATACGAATTCTTGGATTTAATTAAAGGTCTAATTGAGTTGCAGATACATTGCAGAAACGTTAGTAGTGGATTGTCAGTCGGGAGAGCTCGTTGGATTAGTGGTTACGATTCTCGGCTACTAATTCGGTAGCCGCGTGAATAATAACTTTTGAAGGTCATACCCATCGATTTGTGAGGCGGTTATGGGCACCGCTTTATTGGATAACCAACACCTCTGCCATAGGTCACCGGAAGTGGTTCGCTACGTTTAGTGACTTAGCAGGGTGCCCGGCTTCAGGGGGTGAGATTTGTCCAGGTCTTGGCGGCCGATGTGTCTGCCCATCTGCCACGTAGTGGGCGGGATCGAGAGGAGACTGATCGAGGGAAGTCTCTTCTCGTCTCCAGCCGGAATCTCTCATTTGAGGATACCACAATCTCACTGGTTTCAGACGTTTTTGGGAACAATTGGAACTCTTGTGCGGTAGGTACTATAAAAAACAGAGTGCAATTCACACGCGGTAGACGCGAAACATTCAGACAAAAGTAGACTACGAAGACAGAGGCTACGAAACACCGCACAAAGAGACCGATTATACTATCTCATTCTCTCACAGGCTAAATCCTATTGATATATGTGTTTATCTCTTTTTAGTGTCGCTATTTTTCGTTTCATCAAATTTCAAAACACAACAGTACTAAAAAAGTTTTTACATCCAAAAATTAAATTAATAGAAAAAAGGTGGGTTTTTTGCGTCTCCACGGAGGAGGCCGAGACTATAATAATTTCTCTCGGTGCCCATATCATCTTTAGGGATGCTGTTTGGGGGTCTTTTTTGGAAAGGAAGGAGTGGCGGTTTTTGAAGAGATTCATGTTATAGGAGGCAGGAAACACATAGGCCGGCAAATTGTACCACAGCCAAGCTGTTGAACTCAATACCATCAATAATCTCTTCAGAACAACATCAACCAATGTGTACAAATGTTGGGCGCACGTATGGCGTGATTTCCCATTTAAGATGAATATATACGTGAAATTCTATTTATATACTATTTTGATTAATCTTTACGAAGAATCGGCTTACAGTATGAACATCAAAGAATATGCTGTGGTCTGAATTAAACAAAATGGCAAATACAGATATCAATGCACTAAAATTATGGTTTGATAAAAACCTATTGACTTTAAATTCTAAAAAAACCTATTATTTGCCATTTTTCATTAAAAAACAAGAAACACCTAAAGAAATAAACTTAATAATCCACTCTGTGACAAATACAGAAAACCACAAATGTAATATATCATGTTCAAAAATAGAAAGCAAAACTGATATTAAGTACCTGGGCATAACAATAGACCAGCGTTTAAAATGGTCTCCACACATAAATATTCTGAACAACAGAATAAGGAAACTAACATATATATTTAGATGTTTAAGAGATATTTTAAACGAAAAATTACTTAGAACCACATACTTCGCTTTCTGTCAATCAATTATACAATACGGCATTATAGGATGGGGCGGTACATATACAAATCAAACACAAACAATTTACATATCACAAAAACTAATAATAAAAACAATTTTAAAAAAACCCTACTCATATTCGTCAGAACTTTTATTCAAACAATTTAAAATCAGAAAATTAAGTGCATTATACTTTTATCATGCAACATTACAAATTTATAAAGATAATATTAAAAATCAAGTTGCACCATTTAAAAATAACAGAAGTCTTAGACAAACATCAATACTTCCCACTCCAAAATGTAAAAAAAAAATTGGACAATTGAGTCATAAATATCTCGGAGCAAAATTTTTTAATTCATTACCAGAAAAAATTAGAAACATGAATACCAATATAAAAAATTTTAAAACGCACCTTAAAAATTATACTGAAAACTTCGTTTAAATGGTAATTTAAATGTGATATAAATAAACTGAATGATATAAAAAAAGCAATACAATAACACCCCCCCATACACACAAGCCTTGCTTAATTATGGGGGTACATCAAATATATCTACTATGTAATTAAATACTGTATAAAATTTATTTGTAATTTATGTACCTTCTATTACTAATAAAAAAAAATTAAAAAAATAAAAATAAATAAATCGAAGCTTGTACTAGCTTTTCTATATACTGGAATTACAATAAAATTATTATTTACGTAAAAAAAATATAAGCGTAAACCACCAAAAAAAAGTTTTTTCATGACTTAACCATGAAGTAAATACAAGAAACAATTTTTTTAAATACCCCTTTATGGCTAAGACTATTTTTGAGGTTTTCCATGTTCTAACTTTTTTTCGTTCTTATAAAATTATGCACAAAATAAATAAAAACCACTTTTTCGCTTACTAGCCTCTTGCAAAAAGACGCTCGATTTTAAAATTTTGCAGGCGTGAGATTCGAAATATTTCTAGCGTTTATATTCCTCTTAAACACCAGTGGAACAAGAACAGCTTCCGTTTGCTAGACGGGAGAATCTATCAAATTGACCACCCGTTTCAGCACAAAGTCGAGGGTTTTTTTCAGGAATTTTGGGACTCCAGACCAGAGGTGCTGCCAAATTCAACAACGGCAATGTGTATGTGTTGCTTAAAGAAAAGACTTTTTGTTCATATGATGTCCTTAATATATTGTGCTCACATAATGTCTCAAATTAATCTATTAAATCGTCAAATAGAATATTAGATAGGTAGCTTTCTACTCATCTCTTTGCAAATAACATATCGAATAAAGGTAAGACACGTTCACATATAAGCTGCAAATTCATCATTTAGTACCCCCGTACAGAGTGCTGTGATTTTATTTCATTAGATGGGACCACGCTTCTCAAAACATTACTTGAAGTGCACAAATCTGTCTTGGAGCACTTAAATTATTTTAATTTCAAAAATCAATGGAAAAAAAAATTGTCGAAAATAATATTGTTAATTATAAAATTTCAGATAAGAGATTGACAAAAAATTGTCGGTTTGATAAGAGGTGGCAGTGGTTTAATTGGTAAGGCACTCATCCCAATAAGATGAGAGGTTCTGGGTTTGAGTTTCAGTTGCGACCGTTCTCTTTTTATTTTTCTGTGTCTCATTCTCTTTCATATTTTCATTTAGATTATTATTAGTGTTATCTTCTTCCTCAATTATACATTAAATTATTTAAAGAACATTCAGTTATAACTTATAACAGAAGAGTTATAAGTTATAACTTATAACCCAACTTTATTTAGGCCATTTGCATGGATTTCATAACGACTTGGAAAAAATCGTGTTGATAGATTTTTTTACTAAGATTACGAAAATTTTAGTAAAATTTTTTAGAAATGTACAGTTTTATTTTTATTTTTAAATAAATAAATCCATTATTTCGGCCCGTGATGTCACTACATGAAAATGTCCCATCTCCGGAAATGTTCCCATTAATTTTGGAAAATTCCAAACGGATTTATTTTTTTTATATGGCAACACTTTGATTTCAGGCGAATTTTTGAATTTGACATTTAACGTTCACTAGATTTATTGTTTGTTCTCTGCGAACTTATCATTTGGTTTGACTTTTTGATAGATGTTATGAAGAGAACCCCGTAAAATTTACGTTGTCCGTTGTCTGTACGTGTTTAGAGGAATAATGGTAGTGGAGCTGATTTTAACAAAATCAAATTTTATAATATTCTTATTATTATTGTAATATAAAAGTTCAAGTATATTACATTTGATTTAGTAATATAGACGTTGAACATTAATAATGATTTATGATCAATAAGATGGATCAAGGAAAAAAAGTTTATGAGTTGTAATATTTTTGGTATGCCTCGTTATTCTCCTGTCCCCTTTCTTGTGGAAGACGTTCTTTTTTTAAATGATTTTCGGCTATGTAATTATCGTTTTTTCGCACCAATAAAATTATGTCCCGTCTTTCCGGTTTATAAAAAATGATCTGATTTTTCGGATTGAAATTTTCAAAAAATCGCCAGGGTTTCAAAAATACGATTATAGAAAAAAAATATGGGATATCTTGGAATATTTGCCTAAACCGGATTTTTTTTTTTAAATGTGATGCAAGTGACCTATTCCTTACATAACACAACCGAACCTCAACCTAACCTAACCTCGCACATCATAGGTATATGTTTTACGATCACGTTTTTTTTTTAAATAGCTCCAATTAGGTGATTTAGCAGGGGTGCCCGGGTTCATGGGGTGAGGTTTGTCTAGGTCTTGGAGGCGGATGACCGGGACATACTGAACCCCAGATTCCTACCCACCCCTTAAACCCTTTTCCTTCCCAGAACTCTCCTCTCCTTCCCTTTTCCTTAAAAGAAACCCTCCACACAGCATCCTCAAAGATGACATAGGCCCTGAGGGAAATTATTTTCCTCAGGGCCTCCTGTGTGGAGATCATGTAAAAAAAAATAAAAAAATAAAAATAAAAAAAATAAAAAATAAAAAAAAATAAAAAAAAATAAAAATAAAAAAAATAAAAAATAAAAAAAAAATTCCCTCAGGGCCTATATCATCTTTGGGGCTACTGTGTGGAGAATTTTTTTTTAAGGAAATGGATGAGAGAAAGTTCTGGAAAGTAACAAGGTATGAGGGGTTGGTAGGAATTTTGAGGGTCACTGGGTCCAAGAGTGACGGATGTAAGAATCCATCCATCTTACTGAGGTGCAAGTGAGAGAGTCCTGTGGAAGAGATAAAATGATCTCCCTCAAGGAGGCACATTTGGAAGGCGCCGCCCCGGAAACCATTTATTGGATAGCCAACACCTCTGCCATAGGTCACCCCAAGTTGTTAGCGACATCTCGTGACTAAGCAGGGTGCGCGGTTTCGTGGGGCGAAGTTTGTTCGTGTCTTGGCGGCGGATGCCTTTGACTTCTCCAGAATAATACAGAACTCTCTCGGAATATCGCCTTGCACCGCAGGACGAATGGATTTATACGCCCGTCACTCCTGGACATACTGACCCCCAGATTTCTACCCACCCCTCATACCTTTTTCCTTCAAAGAACTTCCTCTCGTTCCTTTCCTAAAAACTCCCTCACAGATGACATAGGCCCTGAGGAAAATAATTCTCCTGTGAGGAACTTATGTAAAAAAAAAGTCTCCCATCCGGCCCGCCACGCACTAAGTGAGCAGACCTAACTATCGTCAAGACCTAGATAAATCTCAGCATGGACCCCTTCAAAGTTCCCCAACGTGAAACAAGGTGTTGGTTAACCCAATAAATGTTTATAATAATAAATGGTCCCGGGTGGTGGTACCCTTACCGGCTCCCAAATTATTTTAATCGTTAATATGATATAATAATAATTATTATTATTATGGATGTGGGGAGGATAGTGCAATCCCACACGTCCCATAAAGTTGTACATATTTACACAACAGATAAAGTAAAAAAAAGTAAATAGAACAAACAAATATAAAAGACATAAGCGATAATAGAAATAAAATAAATAATCAATTATAATGTAGGACGTGGTCTGGAGTGAGCTAGGGCCCAGCGCTCGCTCAGGAGTGGCGCTTGGTGCTGGAAGGCTGCGATCACCACTTTGTTATCGGAAGCCATTAGCCGCAATATTAATATTACTTACTTGCTACAAACTTCTTGGGTTCATCATCAGAACTTGTAAGCAGTTTGATAACCAAGAAGCTATGCTAGCGTTATTCGATGGCATACTGAGAGGCAAGCTGGAGTACGCGAGCGATGTTTGGGCACCGTACCTATATTCATGCACCATATTGACTTACTTGAGGAACCTGATTCTGTGAGTCTAGAAACTAGACGGAAAGCAAGTCTTGCTATTCTGTCTTTCAAATTTTGGAACAATATCGGCGATAGCTCATTTCTCTTGGGATGCTAGATTTATATGTACCAGATCACTACAGCCGAAGTCGACATCATGACTTATTTAAACTATCGAACGGCAGAACAGACGTCTTGGCAAAGCATAGCATGACGAGAGGAGTGGTGCTGTTAAATGAAATTGCAAACCATTTGGATGTAAGTGACTGTTCTTTATATGCCTTAAAAATATTATTGAAGAATCACTTGCCTGAATGCTGATAGGGTAACTAAATTGTATTGTTGTATTAGTTGGATTGGTCGAATTTGAATTATTCTGTTGTACAATAATAAAAAATAAAAAAACATTAAACATTTTCACCAAAACACGAATCTAGAGTCATCTATTTCAATGGTTTGGTGAAAGTGTTGCCAGGTAAATCCTTCCTGACGCACTAAGCTAGGATTAGAGCGAGGGATCTAAGAGACTCGGATTAGCAGGACTTACGTGTTGAACGCTGAAAGAATTCTTAATGGATCCTTTAAACATAAATGAAAAAAACCTTTATTAAGGAAGTCTGCAGCTTAATTATTTGAATCATTGAAGAAGAAGTTAATACTGATAAATCTAAACGAAACATGAGACAGAACAAAGCACTCAAACAAATCAACAGGTGACGGTCGTAACTGGGAATCGAACTCAGGATCTATTTGTTGAGTGTTGTGTTATCCTATATCTAATATTTAAAATCATTTCCAGCCCGTCTATAACCCAAACCAAAAGTATTAAATATCTTGGGATTGAAACTGATGAAAATCTACAGTGGAATTCACACATTGAACTTACCTCAAAAAAGCTAACAAAACTCATCTACTTCTTCAAAAAATTAAGAAACATCTTGTCGATGAGGGATCTAAAGAGAGTATATTATGCTTTATGCCACTCTCGATTGGAATATGGAGTAATAGGATGGGGCTCAGCAGCATCTAATCACTTAAAACAACTTAAGATAACTCAGAATTGCATTATAAAGACCATTCTAAAGGTCCCCATAAGGACGTCAACAACAAAAAATTTTAAACAGTTTGATGTTCCAAGCATACAGAAAATCTATGCCAAAACATTCTAGTACATCACCACAAAAATGATTCAGAGGCAGACACCTCAAACGCTCATAAAACCAGAGCCAAACAAACAGACATACTTAATATACCAAAGTGTAACTCTTCATTTGGTCAAAGAAGTTCTACATTTTTAGCAGTAAAATTATATAACAAACTCCCACTTAGTATTTTTTTTTATTTTTTTTTTTATTTATTTAATTACAGAATACATTTTGTACAAAAAAAATTTGAGTAGACCCACAAAGCTGTCATATGGCAGCTTGTCTGCAGGTTCTAACAATTTAAACATTCTTAATATAATATCTAAGAAAATATTTGTAAATACATTTATAGTTTTAAGGAAACATTAGAATGGATCACATAATATTAGATAATTTAACTCTATTTACAACCATAAATATATAAGATATTTCAATATACCTGCCTAATAACAAGATATGTAGGCAGCTATATTAAGATAGTCAAAGATACATGGAGTTTTCGCTCATTAACCATAGTTTTATCATTTTAGGACATAGTCTCTCATTTTTTTCAAATTTTATGTTCTTATTGATTTTATTGAAAATCACTGGTATTAGATATTCAAGAGTACGGCTTCCATATTTATTTAATATTCGAGGAGTTTTTAGGCCCTTTCCTTCTCTAAATCTTGTGGTATGTTTGTGTACAAGTAGGTGTTTGTAAGGGCTTTCCCCCATATTATCCATAATAGTAGTGAACCAGTGGAGACCTTTTATTGTAAGTAAGCTCTCTGAGCCATACAGTAGTTTTAAGTTATGTCTCTGTTTGTAAATATTTGTTGTGACAATTTTTTTTATTATGGCAGTTTGTAAATTTTCAATATATTTAATGTGAGTAGTGCTTGCATGTCCCCAAATTTTTAAAAAAATTGCTACATTAAGGACATTAAATGTTGGCTGAGGAATCTATCGGAAAATGAACTTACTAGTATACTTAAAACATCATAGAAGTTTCTGGAAAACCTTATCCAATCAATGAAGTTAAACCATAGAAGTCGCTGAAAAACTTATCCAAAGCATAGTCCCCCTCAGCACAGGATCTCCTAGTGAGGAGGACTACGAATATATTTTATATATACATCAACTAACATGTTTCATATAAAAATGTAAAAAATATTATATAGTTACTAAATAAAAATAAAAAAATTAAAAAAAATTTAGTACTTAGCATTTCACCTTTCATAATTTTTTCTTAACTTCCATGTGTGGACTCTTTTACCCCAAACATTAACGTCTGTGTCACCTTTCTTTTAAATATATCTATGCATTTTGGCCTATGTTCTCATTTACTCACTTTCACTTGTCACTTTCTCTTACTTGATTATAAAATCTAAATCTCAAATTCATTTCTCGCAAATCATTTTTATTTTATTTTAGAGAAAGTTAACAGCAAATCAGAGATTACAAAATAATACAATAATAAAATGTTAATTATGCCAATTATGAACTTTCCACTGATGGTAGTTAATGAATAAAGTGTGACATTGTAAGGGTATTTTCTTAATTTTATTTTTAGTTACAATATGTAAAAAGGGGGGGGTGGACATAGGAATAGGATTAAGAGGCAAAGGGATGAATACTTGGAGCAGGTGGATGAGTTTGTGTATCTGGGTGGTATGTTTACGAGAGATGGGAAGGCTGAAAGAGATATTGAAAGAAGGGTGAATGCCGGTAACTCCATTAATGGTGGACTGAATGCCGTTGGCGCTAATAAAAAACTGTCAAAAAAAGCGAAGCTAGCAGTCCACAATGGAGTCCTGGTACCTACCCTGATGTATGGCAGTGAGGCACGGAACTGGCAGAGGAAGGATGAAAGTAAACTGAATGCTGTTGAAATGAGATCCCTGAGACGTATGTGTGGTAAAACAATGTATGATCGTGTGAGAAATGTGGATATCCGCAAATAATGTAAGGCTGATGTAAGCATAATAAGTAAGATTAAGAAAGGGACCCTCAGATGGTTTGGGCATGTAGAGCGAATGAACGAAGGAAGTAGTGTAAGAAGAATATACGACGCGAATGTGAATGGTAGAAGAAGTCGGGGACGCCCGAGGAAGACATGGCACGATCAAGTGAATCAGATACTTGAGTCGGGTCATGTCAAAAGTCAGAATAATAGAAGAGAATGTATGAGACGATGTATGAATGTGAGTGAGGCAAAGAGTGTGTGCCAAGACCGAGTTGTTTGGCGGTCCGTCCTCTCTGCCTACCCCTGCGGGGAAATGGCGTGATGGTTAGTTAGTTAGTTAGTTTAGGGCGGGAATATATATATAGGTATTGAACTTTCTAGTTTGAGTCACGTTGCTTGGTGAGTTTTCGTTTTATGTCACGTAAAGTCGAGTTAAAAATGTCAATGTGGTAATAATTTAAGTTAAATGAGTGTGTGGATCTGTAGATAAATGAGTTCTGTTTGGAGTTGGTCTTGCAAAAAGGGAGATTAAAGTTAAGCGACTGCCTGCTGTTGCGATTTGGAACATGGAATGATAGGCGTTGAAGAATATCAGGACAATCGATTAAGTTATGTGTAATTTTAAATAACGTTAGCGAATCTGCTATATTTCTTCGACAAGTTAACGTTTGTATTTTGAAGAACTTTGCAGAGTCTTCATTACTAACATGAGATCGAAAAGAGCGGAAATTGAGGTACGTTAAAAATCTATTTTGAACGCTTTCAATTCTATTTTTGTTCACTGCGTAGCCTGGGTTCCACACTTGAGATGCGTATTCAAGGATACTACGAACATATGACAAATACAGTGTTTTGTCATTCTCCATTTAAGAGACCTAGAGCTCATGACTAGAACCAAATCTCTGTAATTGCTATTCATCTAAAAAATTAAAGTTTTACAACAATATCCAGTACAACACAAGTGCTTTTACTAACAAGGGATAACCTCTAAAACTAATTCAATCTCTCTGTACGCATCCCTTGTCTTGGGGAACGAAGAAGTCAACAAAGCTGCGCAATTTACGCTTGACAGCAGACTGTCCAAACCCTGGGACCGTTCACTGATGTCTTATATTGATTTATTATATTACATTGAGGGAACATTACAAATTTGAGAACCATTTATTGTTTAACCTCTGCCCTTGTTTAACACCTCTGCCATAGGTCACCCCAAGTTTGGTGATTTAGCAAAGGTGCCAGTGTTCATGGGGTGAGGTTTGTCTAGGTTTTGGCGGCTGATGTGTTTGTTCGACTACTGCGTGGCGGGTCGGGTTGAGAAAGATTGATTGCGGGAGGCTTTTTTGACCTCTGCAGCAGGACTCTTTCGGAACATTGCCTTGCACTGCAGTAGTATTTATACGTCCGTCACTCCTGGAGACACTGACTCCCAGATTCCTATACAGCATCTCCAAAGTTGACATAGGCTCCTGAGAGGAACTAATGAACATTAATATTTTTTTAATTCAGGCCTCTTCAAGACCAATATTAACGAAATTCTTCAGATAGCCTGTTTCTTAAAGTATCTCGTAACATTGCCCAAACAAAAAATGACAATAATATATATCCCAAGAAGTTCTAGCATGGTCAACCGATTACTAACTAACTAACTAACTAACCATCACGCCGTTTCCCCGCAGGGGTAGGCAGAGAGGACGGACCGCCAAACAACTCGGTCTTGGCACACACTCTTTGCCTCACTCACATTCATACATCGTCTCATACATACTCTTCTATTATTCTGACTTTTGACATGGCCCGTCTCAAGTATCTGATTTACTTGATCGTGCCATGTCTTCCTCGGGCGTCCCCGACTTCTTCTACCATTCACATTTGCATCATATATTCTTTTAACACTACTTTCTTCGTTCATTCGCTCTACGTGCCCAAACCATCGGAGGGTCCCTTTCTTAATTTTGCTCATTATACTTACATCAGCCTTACATTCTTTGCGGATATCCACATTTCTAACACGATCATACATGGTTTTACCACACATACGTCTCAGGGATCTCATTTCAACAGCATTCAGTTTACTTTCATCCTTCCTCTGCCAGTTCCATGCCTCACTGCCATACATCAGGGTAGGTACCAGGACTCCATTGTGGACTGCTAGTTTCGCTTTTATTGAAAGTTTTTTATTAGCTCCAACGGCATTCAGTCCTCCATTAATAGAGTTACCGGCATTTACCCTCCTTTCAATATCTCTATCAGCCTTCCCATCTCTCGTAAACATACTACCCAGATAAACAAACTCATCCACCTGCTCCAAGTATTCATCATTCACTACTATATTGCACACTGTTTTCGTACTCTCTCTTTCAAACACCATGACTTTAGACTTACTTACATTCATTCAATCGATAAAACCCTACATAACTACGATATTGACCAAATCTATCATCTATGGTCAGTTACCAATATTTGCGAGCACGGTCAAAAATAATTTTTAACAGATATTCCGACCGAGACGCGACGATTGATAAATTTTAGCGCGGCCTCTATAGTATCAGATAAGATTCGGTTAATTATCAATATAAACAATTTTTTCAACTATATGCTTCGTTTTTCAAAATTACTGGCTTGTTAAATAAATGTGTTGAACAAACGAAGCTCTTAAAATGAAAGAAGTCGTATATGCAATCCATAGTCTTACAATAATGCATCTAATACGCGAATTTATTACGTTTGATCTTTGAGTAACAAAAATGGTCGAAATATGACTAAAGACCTCATTAACTAATTAATTGTAATTTAGTGTCAAAAAGTAAATGCTGAGTGCAAATTCATATTTAGATAAGTATTTAAATTCAACCTTGCCAATTTATCAATATTTTTACGTAATTGCTTGGCGTTTGACTTTCAAATCATAGAAAATACTTTCAGCGTTGTCAGCGTTTATCGATTTCTTATTTATTCCTCGTCAATATCGGTTCGGCTATCAATGTTGAAACCGTGCTAGAGATATCGATATAAAATCATCGGAATTACGCCGATCGATCCAATATTGTAAACTTATCGATTTCACCATGCTAGTAGAGCTCTTGTTCATACACGGTGCATACAGAGGGAACTTTTGTGAAAAAAATATATGAAATGTTAGGTATATGAGATAGTTAAAAGCTTCCCAGATTCGCACATAGAGGGCAGTGCTAAGAGCTTTTCCGAAAGTCCGCAAGATGGCGGCTGGATTAGTTATGTGTTGGTGCTCCAGAGGGCCGAGAGTCGAGGTTAAGGAGCTCCCACAAAACACGGTGGGAATCAGATCTATTTTCTAGTTAGGTTGACTACTCGCAGTCACAACTTGTAACACGCGAAGTATTAATATATCCAGATTTACATAAAGAACTTCCATTCTTTCCCAATGAAGTAATCTGCTTCCAAGTAGAATTGGAGAACTGATTGTGTGAAAACAACATAAAATATATAGAATCTATAAAGGTTTTTGTACTCACTTGATGTATCCATTGAATTCAATGATGGGGGCACTACAGGCTGCAGAATTGTTTGTCCAGGCTGTATCGGGTTCCATCCCAATTTTGGCATCTGTGAAAAATGAATAAAAGTTAAATATATGTCATAATCACTATTTTATTAGACTGTCTTGTGCGCACACATAACGAGGCTCAACATTGCCCAAAAAGGAGTACTAAAGACAATTTTGAATGTTCCGATTGGAACTCCGACGGGCGAAATATTTAAGATCTTTCATATTTTAAATGTAAACAAAATAATATTAAAAATTTTTTTACATTAGTTCCACACAGGAGGCCCTGAGGAAAATGATTTCCCTCAGAGTCTACGTCATCTTTGGGGATACTCTGTGGAGGGTTTTTATAGGGAAGGAAAGAGAGGTAGTTCTGAAAAGGAAAAGGGTATGACGGGTGGGTAGGAATTTGACGGTCAGTGTGTCCAGGAGTAACGGACGTATCAATGAATCCCCCCCACTGCGGTGCAAGGCGATGTAACGATATAGTACGGCTGGATAAGTCAAAGGGACTCCCTCAACCATTATCTCCCGATCCGGCCTGCCGTACAGCAGGTGGGCAGACGCATCCGCCAAAACCCGGACACACCTCACCTCATGATCCAGGGCACCTCTGCTGTGACCAAACGTAGTGAACCACTTGGGGTGAACTATGGGAGAGGTGTTGGTTATCCAATAAATGGTTCCCAGGGCGGCGGTACCAATACCTGCCTCCAAAATTGAGACATCGTAAACTATTTAACTTCCGTTTAGATTCAAAAAGGAAATTCGTAGTTCCAATGTACACTAAAGTTAGTATTTCAATTAGAAATGATCAATTCATTAGTTTTTTTTTAATTTCTTATAGCGGTTTGAAATAGATTGTAAATTCATAGACAAATCTCTCAGTGTTGCCAGCGTATATCGATTTTTTTATTTATTCCCTGTCAATATCGGTTTAGTTAGCAACGGTGCATCCGTCCTCGGGATATCGATATAAAATCGTCGGTAGTTACGCTTATTGATCCAATTTTGTAAAGTTATCGATTTCACTGGCTGAACCCCGGGACAATAAATCAAAATAAACTGGATACGAAATTTCATGCTAGAAACTATAAAAAGTCAATTTTATCGACGAAAGCAAACACTTTGTGGCTTGACATTAAACAAAATGAAACAAGTTCTTTGTAAACCACTTTATTTTAATATTTTTTCGTCGACCGGTTTCGGTTATTCTCAACCTTCTTCATTGTCCTGAAGAAGGTTGAGTAAAACCGAAACCGACCGATGAATATAAATTAAGTTACAGTGGTTCTAAACAAAGAACTTGTTTCATTTTGTATAAAATGTTGCACTAAATTGTTGATGACTTTGAAACGCCTGAACAGATTTTCATGAATTGTAGCTAAGAACCATCTCGATCACGTCAGCTTTCAAACAAACAAATAACCGCTCATCACAATCGGTCCATTGTTTAGGAGCTACGATGCCACAGACATACACACAGACGGCGGTCAAACTTATAACACCTGTAGCGGAAGGCAGCGAACGAATTGAATAGCCATATAAATGTTTTGTTGAACGGGCAACATTAGAAACCCCGCACTAGAACCACGGCGAACTGGCCGACCATTCTGTTTCCACGGCCCGGTTGTCAAGTCGCATTTGTACGCTGCCTTCTACGTATATTAAAATCCTTCTGATAAATTGTAATAATAACCTGTGTCGGTTTTGTGGAAATAAATGCAAGTCAAACGTTCATCATTCTATTTATTTAAACATACCGACCACCTTGTTGGCAACGTGTTGGAAGTCCACGTAAGTATTCTGGCAGGACCACCATTCCGCCAAACACCCGTCCGTTTTGCGTCGGGGGTTAAAAAAAACATAAACTAAAATTTCATTTCATTTAGAGTTTACTCTTCAGATTTTATGTCCGGGTTAAATCGTTCCCGCAGGAAAAACTTAACCCTTTCACGCACTTGCACTATATAAGCATAATAAATACAAAATAATACAAGAACAACATGTCAAAGAGACCAAATGGGAAAATAATTCACCGACTCCAGATATTTTCATATCGGAGGGTTCGGCTCGGTGGAACTCCTAATAGGACCTATAAATCCTACTGATCCCCTACGAGGTCAGTACTACCATTTTACTGTGGTAATACTACGACCAGGGCACAATTCAATATACCACTACACAGAATCCAACGGAAATTGAATTAGGAAATACGTATTTGCACAAAGATGTATGGAATATGTCACTGACACAATTTAAAAATGAAATAATGAAATCATTTATCCGTGATACAAGTACTCACTAAGAAATTCTTTGGTAAATTTAATAAACTACTCGTTCATGGACAAATTTGCTAAACTATCTCTGCCTATCCTATTAATGTAATTAAATGTAATGTCTTAGTAAAATCATTGTAATATGTATTATAAACCATCATTACCTGTAGTATTATTAAGTTATATTAAAAAAAAAATATTTAACTTTCCTTACTAAAATATTAAAATCCAAATTGGAGTTCCGAACTCCTGCAACTTGTAGAGGTAATGGAGGTACCATCGATGTAGCGGTTTGCCACTTTGCGAAACTAATACTTAGGTTTTATTAGACATGGTTAATGTTGCAATTTTGTAAACCTCTGATCACCTTACTTTAAAAATTTTGTTGTTTGTATTTTTTTATCATGTATGTATTTTTTTATCGTAACTTATCGTTATTATATGAGTCGTGTAATTTCAATACCCGCTCTATCCGATTTTTTGACAAAATGATCTGAGTATGACGTCTTGTTCACTTTTTGCGAGGAATAAGACTGATTTAAAATTGAGTTTTAAAACCTTCCTTATCACGACCAAAAACCCTGTTAAAACTGCGAGTGGGAAACAAAACCCGCTATATCATTCAAGAAGTTACTATCAAAACCCGCTATACCGGAATTCAACCAATCACGAGCAGTTATTTTTGCCAAGATGGCGGGTGTAGAAACACGCTCCTCGGGTCAGTTGAGTTTCAAAAGCCTCTATATTCCATACAAATTACGAAGTGAGTATCAAAATCCGCTATATCCTTTTTTTAATCCAAATTCTTAAATATTTCTAGACATACATCGAAAAATGAACACTTTTTGAATGTATATTACTCCAATTAATTATATAAAAATATAAAAGGCAATTTTTTTATTTACGCTAGAGATGTGACAGTTTTTTGCGGTTTTCTCCGAATCAGTGAAAGTTGATATAGCGGATATAGAAATTGAACGACTCATATCTTACTGTACTTATTTTTTGTTGTTTATTAGAAAATAATTACAATAGAAATACTTTTTATTTCTATTGTAATTTTATTCATATTATTTCCTTTTCATGTTAAAGACGTACTGCCTTTATTTATTTATGTAAAAGCCCTCTGGGCGTATAATAAAACAAATAAATGAATATAAATGGATTTAAAAAATCTTTTGTAATCCTACATGTATTTAAAATGACTGATTTTTGCATTTTTCTTATTTTTTCAGAAACAGATTTGGAATAGCGACATCAATGATATAAGTTTTTTTTTAATTTTGTCATGTAAAACTATATCAGGTCTATTATGACCAATTTTTCTGTCTGTTAGTATAGTTTTATCATAATATATTTAATAAAATTCATTTTCTAAAAATGAATTTGGTTCATATTCATAATATAGTAGAAATATCATTTTAAGAAATTTTATAATAAGCTAATCTTTTTACGGTAAGGCACAAATATGCATACTATTATAGTCAAAATTGTTGATTTCATACACTCAAATTATTCGATTTTACTGGCTGAGCCGGCAAACGTCGTCTTCTGCCAAATAAATTATTTCTAGCGAATATTTTGGTTGTTCCCCTCCGCAACGTAAGCAGATATATGCGTTAAAAATACGACAGCAGTTAAGTACAATAAGCGTGTTTACACGTCAGCGCGTGTGTCTCCATAGAAACCGTTATAATTCCGTTATTGTTTTAGTTACTTCCGTAAAATAAAAAGTGAAAGGTCGATAGTGAATCATGCTGCACATCTCTATTCAAGTTGTCCATAGAAATACATAAAAAGAACATTCTGTCAGACGCGCAGTCTGACACATAATTTATCCCGCCAAATTTCCTACGGGCGCCCGACATTGTTAATTTCTATTAAATATTTTTATATGAAATGATAAAAAAGTGAGGTGACAAAAGTGTTTATTACACATTTATACAATAGAATAAGTATTGTTGTTTACATAATCTGTGATTTTAGTACCGTTTTCACATAAAAACATCACGTGAGTCATTTTCACATTTTTTTAATGTTTGCATTCTAAATTTTAATATTTACAAATGTTAATATTTATTTGTAATATAATAATTCAAAAGCTTATTTTGTAACTTGTCTAAAACAGTTTTTACTATTCGGCTACGTTCAGAAATGTTTCATTTATAGAGCTTTAATTGTGAAGCGGTAATAATACAAAGTTTTCGTAAAATGTCATTTCGTTTAAGACACCAAAAGCTAATATTCTCGAAAATTCGGAGGGATTAAATTAAAAATAACGTTGTGATACATAACGAATGCCGAATGAAATGTCAAAATGACGCGACGCTTCTCGTGAATGACTTGCGCATGTGTGGATGAAAGTACGATGGGGCGGACGTAGCGCCATCTGTTATTCAACAACATAAATAATTTCGATCTGTTTGAAATACGAACGACGACGTGCGACGTGAAATTTGTTAATACAAAAATACT